>CM053791.1:127344129-128027725 GCA_028749045.1 Cupressus sempervirens
CACGTGTAAAAATTGATGTATTCGATAAGATAGTCAAAATCTTCTAACAATTGTTTAACTATTGTATTCAACAGGTTGTTTGATTTTTTTATATATTATTGATGTATCATATCTTATTTGAATATGTAGTATATTATTGATTTTACTTAATTGTGCTTATTTATTGTTGACTTGCAACTTTGTATGCAACTTGTGTTTGTGTTGGAATTTTAAATCTTGTGTCATGTTAGATCTTATAGTGGGACAAGTAAATGATTGGGTCTTGCCTCCTAGTACCATCCTTGCTCAAGTCTTTTATGTCACTCTACTCATATGTGAGATAGGTGGATGACTACCTGTCACTTTTCTCTTCTTATAGTTCTTGCTTAGAACTTTGATCTCACTATGAGTCCAATGATGCATGGAGTAAGTAGATGATCTAGGATCCCCTCTTCTTTCTATTATTGTTCTTTCCAAGGCCCGCTATATCACTCTGGATCCCACATGTGATGTATAGAGAAAGTAGATGACCAAACTCTCCTCCTTCAATTATTGTTCTGTCTTAGGCCTCTAATGTCATTGTGGATGTCTTAATGCACACAGCAAGTAGATGATACAACCACCTCCTCCAGTTATAGTTATTTCTTAGGCCCATAATGTCACTCTAGACTCCATGGTGTATGAAGTAAGTGAGTGATATGATAATCTCCTCTCATTATTATTCTCACTTGATCTTGATGTTATTTTTATCTTGTTGATAAATGAGTCAAGTTGGGCAACGTGACTCCCTCCTTCAACTAGTATTCTTGTTGTAGTCTTAACCTTTTGTCTCTTCGTATTGTTCTAAATCCTTCTGTATTTAGATTTTAAAGATATTTTTTCATCCATATTATCTAAATATATAATATTATCTTTTAATAAAGTTTATTTAAGTACACTCTAACTATTTTAAACCTAATCTAAACTCTAAAACTAGCCATAACCATGACCTTTAAAAAAATCTCTAACACTAATTCTAACTTCAACTATAAGCTTTACTCCAATTTTAATCATAATTGAAATGCTAACCCTAATTTTTTAAAACCTCAATCTAATTATTTCTCTAACCTAAGATGATGCTAAAATTAACTATATATCACTAATCCAAACCCTTACCATGGCGTAAAACCTCAACCATGAAGCCTAATGTTGACCCTAGCCATAACCCAAACATAAAACCTAGGTATGTCATTTTAACCCAAACCATATTCGTGACCAACCATGATGTAAATCCTAACCTTAACCTCAAATAATATTTTCAAACTATATCTAAACTTCAATCCAACCAAATTCTAATTCTCTCCCTAACTAAGAGATAATACAAACACTAATCCTAACCCTATCCCTAATCAAAGCCATAACTCTAACCCTACATGGTGCATTATATGAATCCTAATACTAGCCTCTATTATAGCCTCAACCATAAACCTTGACCTTAACTACAATCTTAATCATAACCAAAGTTACGCTAACAATAATCCTAAGAAATTTTTTTCTCTAACCTAAGAATAATTCTAAACCTAACTATATCACTAATACAAAACCTAACCCAAACCTTAATCATGATGTTAAACCTGACCTTGACCCTAAAGCTTAATATTAGTAGTAACATTTACGCTAGCCATCCCCAAACCCCAAACCTAACTGTTTTTATTCCAACTTTTAACTCTAATTTGCTAACCATGATTTAAAAAACCACACCATAACCTCAATGCAAAACCCTAAACCTAAACTTTATCCTAGTACACACACACACACACACACACACACACACACACACACACACACACACACACACACACACACATACACATATATATATATACGCACACACATGATATATGTGCAGATATACATATCATGTGTATATGCATATATCTATATATGCATATTTTCTTCATGGACCTAAATTACACTTGACAAGTTTATGTGCACAGGTATGTCTAAACCCTTTGAACATTCAATCTAACTTAGATAGAAATATAACTTGCACACATAGTTCTTAAAAGGTCCTTGAGTTACAAACATTATATATAACAACATGTGTGTTTTAAAATTTAGTTTTTTTAAGGTACATGTTCATTTATGTTTTAGGACTTCTATATATATGTACACATGTACACATGTTTAATTTTATTAAAACAATTTAGTTTATTTTTTAATTTTTTCAAATTGTAAATGTATGTTAATATAAATTTCAAGTTTATTAAATGTTGTACATTTTAATTTAAATTTTCAGGTTTACACATTATACAATTAGCTACATACATTGACACATGGCTGATCAATAGCCTTCTATCCCCTCTGAGTAGCCTGTCCCCCTTGAGAAGCCTATACCCAAGCCCAAGCAGCCTATCTCGGTCCTTGAGCAGTAGCCTATCCCCCCTAAGCAACATCATATCCCCCATGATCAACTACCTATCCAACCTCAAGAGCTCTATGATCGCACTAACCAGGAGATTCATAGACTTTAGGAATCCCTGACTAGTGGCACATGCTCTAGTGTCTATAGTGGTACATGCCAAAGTATCTTACATAGCCTGACATTTATTCAAGATGAGATTCATGGTGTTGCCCCATATTCTGCACATACTATATAGACTATCCTTAACAGTAAGAGATGAGAGGTCTCCTCTGATCTTTCACTCCAGCACGTGCAGGGCTTGGTGCCCAAAGATGTCCTGAAGAGGGAATGTTTCCCTCATTATCTTTCAAAATATTATGTGAAGGGGTATTTTCCCCTTAAGTCAAGCTTCATTGATATTTTCCATAGATGGCTGCATTGATATTCCCACGCTTCCTTGCTGCCCATGTTCATTATCCAAATAATGACCAAATTCCACTCTATTTTTCCCAACAGCTTTATGTAGAGGTTCGCTTATGCAGGGTGGTGAACTACACAGATTTACCAAGACATTTAGGATAGGGGCATGGTAGACTGGTTGATAGGCTGCCAGGTTATTCCCCACTGGCACATAGATTGATTGTCAGAGAGAGGGCACCTACTATTTCCCCTATGTTAGCTCCATCGGCTGATGAGGCCATGCGTAGCACTCAATTACGTGGGGTCATTCAAGGAGTTGGAGAGATTGCAGCAGTTGTCAAATCTATTTTGAGTGATGAGGTTGGTCAGTATTTGATGTCTCATCGGCATTCTAGATCATCATCCTATGCTTCATCTTCAAGAGACTTTTACAGTGCAACAGGCATCCCTTCAGTGGCTAGCTTAGAGGGTCTCACTGGAGTGTTGGCATGAGATACTATGATTGGTTTGGCTGAGGATCTATTAGATACATATAGATTTTTATCAGAGAATCTTGGCATACCCATATCAGATGTTTGAGATCATGTCCGTGGTAGTACTAGGACACATCCTCAGCTATATTCCTCTCAGGCAGTGGTCATGGTGATAGTGCACATGATGGCCCACCTACTGACCACTCTTTTTCTCTAGAGAGACATTTACATACCACAAACCCTTCAGCCAGTGTTACAGGGCAGGTTCAGAGTTTAGATGTGGGCCTTAATGATGTTGATTTGAGCTTGTCGACTACAGGATGGATGGACTTGTTGACATGTGATGATTCTACTTCTATGCCATCTCATCTACATAGTCCACTTGGCTCATCATTATCAGGATGTGTGCCAGTCACCAATCATGGGGCTTGCATAGATGTAGAGATGGACCGTGATGCGATGCAGCAAAATTTGGATGCATTAGTGGACATGATCGATGTTAGGCAATCTGAGTATTATTAGATGCCACCATCTACACAGGAAAATTTATTTTTGTTCATGTTAAAATTTCAATCATTTGAAACTAATTTAATTTGCACATGTGCATGCATGCACATGTATGTATATCATGCACGTAGATTTTTAATCATAGATAAATTTTAATTTGATGTGTTGCATGTGCACATGTACAATGTAGGGGGACATGCCTCTTTTTACTCCAGCTTTGATGTCAGATCGTGTATGTCATGGAGACTCATTGGATGATGTCAGTAGTGGATAGGTAATGTTTATTTGTGTTTTGATTATGTGTACATGTATTTTAATATCACTTTCTCTTGATTAAATGTATGTATGTATTAATATCACTTTCTCTTGAATTTATATATTGGGGTCAACACATCCTAGTGAGCACCTCGATAGTTAGTCTTCAGACCGCATTGTGAGGAGGCATGGCAATGATAGTCCTGCACCTGATGATCTATAGTCTTTTTTATCTAGATGATTTGTTCTAGACTTTCATCTAGAGAGACATTCATATATTAGATAGACACTTTATATACACACATGCATGTTATATTTATATTTGATTTGATATAGATGTACCTAGATCTAGATGTCTACATGTGTGCACACTATTTATATTTGATATTATCTTCTAATAGATCTCTAGATAGATACATGTTTTTGTTATTTGTTCTCAAGATGATTGATACATGTTACATTATGTTGTGGAATCTAATACATTATAGATCTAGATCTAGTATATTATAAATTGTTTCTAGAAGATATGTAAGTAATTTATTTAGATATGTACACATGTAATATTTTGATTAAATTTATATATATATATATATATATATATATAGTTCATGTAAATTAAATTTCTAGTAATATATCATGTATTAAATGTTCAAGTATCAGGTAATTAGTTGTACATAATTCCTAACTTGAGTAAATCTATAGAACTCATCCCTTTTATTTGCACACATATACTAGAATTTTATCCCCTTAAGCCCAATGTTCTAATTCAAGTCCAACTTAAAACATGTACATGTTCAAAATTTAGTTAAATAAATTGCAATTTGAACTTGAAAGCTCACATGTCCTAAAATTGAAAGCTCACATGTCAAGTAATTTGTTAAATCAAAAGCTCACATGTCCTAAAATTGAAAGCACATGTCCTAATTAGTTATTTATTGAAAGCGTACATGTGTCCTAAAATTGACAAGTTAAGTGAAATAGAAAGTTCAATATAATTAATTTTATGGACTCCTAATTTCATCCCCTTAAGACAAGTGGTGTTCGAATTTCTTTCCCTCAAGGTGCACATGTCAGGTAATTAGTGTACACACATACATATAAGTTCATAATTTCTATAATTAGTTACTTTATGACAATTTTAATTCAATACATTGAGTTAAAAATGAAAGAGTAAAAGTCCAATTTCAAAAATTAGTTATTCCACTGAATTTCAAATTGATCAAATGATTGTTCAACCAAATTTCAAATTGTTCTTGAATTACATTTCAAATTAGGAGTTGTTTTTATCTCATATCAAGTGGATCAGCTCGTTCTTGGATAACATTTAATATTTTCTCATGATCATCAATATGGAGCCTCCACTTACGTATTCTAGGTCCTTTGACTAGATGAAGAGTTAGACAAGTGGCAATAACATGGTTACTATATTGATATACCTTATTGTTAGGTTGATAATCAGTGAAATGAATCCCATTTTTAAGTACTTTTCTTTGCTTCAAATATGTTCCCTGTACAACAACAGAACCTGCACATGTACACATTTAAAAAATACATCAATCTTGAATTTAAGTCAAAGAATTTGAATTCATAAAAAACATAGATACTTGACATACATGTACATAATTCAACTATATACTAACTTGTGGGAAAAATAATTTCATCACTTATTTTAGTCTTTGTTAGCTTCTCTCTTTCGATGGTGCAATGTAATAAATAATAGCTCACACCTTCTACATTTTTCGATTCTGCCATGACTGCAAAAACATTTCCTACACAAACTTATATATGTCAAAATCCTGGATACATGTCATGTACATAAGTACATATATATAATTAAAATTAACCAAAATTATGAAAAATTTATACATGTACATGATCCAGGTATATATATAGTTCATACATACCAACTTTGATCAATCTTGAAATATGGTTATAATCACTAGAAATGAATGGAATATCATCATAGTTTTCATCCTCAAACTCATTCATATTAATAACATCTAGTGGCACCAAAGTCCATTCACCCACATATCCACATTCTTGATTAATGCAACCATCATAGTCTTCATCAATACAATCAGGACAAAAACATGAGTATTCTCTTGTGTACAATGAGCACACATTACTATTTTTACTCATAGCTGAATGCAAGGATCATGTCTTCTCTACTCTCTTGCATGCATGCATTGATCTTCTATCAACACCTGAATGTACACAAGGTCCATAATTTAGTTAGAGATCATCTAAGGTAACATATTAAATATAAATTTAAGATTCAATTTTAAAATATGAACAAATTAATTTATATATACCTAATACCTCCCAAAATACTCTAAACGGTATGACTTGATCTGCTTGTGATGATGTGTTATCTATATTTGTTGGCACCAGAAAATATGTTTTGCACCACTCAACCACATCATGAGCATTATTAATGTGATATGCTTTATAGTCCATTTTATACTTTCTTAAATCACATTTGATACAAGCTCCTGCACCATCATGCTCACCCTTTCCATGTCCACTCTCAAAAAAGCTCCAAATGTGTGGTATATTAAGGTATTGATGATATTTACATAATGCATAAAATGGTCTATCTGATTTAAATTGTGTTGCACATCCATCTGACCATACAAAATGTTTTTCTATTTTAATATTTTTGTTTTTCAAATATTCAAAAAATGTCTTAAAACAATGTTCCACAAAATGTGTGTCATGTTCTTTGTCATCACTAATGTAAAACTGATACTCTTTTCTAATGACTTGTGCTTGATCTATACTGTCCACACCATCCAGATCAATTTGTGCATGTCGATAAGACACTTGAACCATAATAGTAACCTACTCTGTGTAGTAGTATTCTACTTGAAGTTGTTTTTGAGATACGAAAGAGTAATTCTCTGCAAAGTCAACAAAAAATAGAATTGTTCCGAGTGGAAAAGTTTCTCTTAGTGTTTGAAATTGTTTTGCTTGCCACTTAGCAAAAAATGCATGGCATATATATGGTTGAATCAATTTACGAAAAGGGTATGTGTAGGATCATGGTGTGCCAAAAAGTGGCAATGTGAAAAAAATAGAGTTTGAACACGTGTAAAAGGGCTTCAAAATCCACTCTAACTTTTTTCCACCTATCCAGGTACCAAACTTGGAAGGAAAGGCCAAGCCTTATCGGATATCCGATTTGATATCAAATATCCGATAATCCTATAACATTATTATTATTATATTATAATAATATAAAAATATTATATTATAATAGTATAATATATTATTTAATATTATATAATATAATATAATAATAATAATAATTATACTATAATATAATAATATTATTATTATATTATAATCATATAATATTATACTAGAATAATATTATTATATTATAATATATAGTAATGTAATATAATATATATAATATAATATAATATAATAATAAAAAAGTAATCTATTATAATATAATATATAATGAAAATGTATAATATATTATAAATTATAATAATATAATACATTATAATAATATAATATAATACATTATAATAATATAATATAATATAATATATATAAAATATAATATAAAAATATATAAAATATAATATAAAAATATATAAAATATAATATAATATAAATTATAATAATAAAAAAGTAATATATTATAATATAATATATAATAAAAAAGTATAATATATTATAAATTATAATAATATAATATAATATAAAATATAATAGAATGTAATACCTTACATATAAAATATAAGATATGCCATATCGGATATCCGATATTGAATCGGATATCCGATATCTGTGACACTACATAAAAACAAAACCTGACCCGCGGGCCCTTATTTCGCATGTTTTGGGGGCCAGCATTTGCACGCGATTAGATATCAGATAGTCGATCGGATATCGAATATTTAAGTATTTTTTGTTTTTTTTTTAAAACTCATTTTTAATCTAAATTCAGTAGATTTTAGCATGATTTTGTTTGTTTTAGTTGAATCTAGAGTTTTCTTGAAAAAAAAAGGTTAAAATTAAGGTATTTTTTAAATATATATTACGTTTTGCAATTCAATAGGAATGGCTAATCAGAATGATGAGACTGAGGTAGGGAATAATATTCCTTGTAACCCCCCACCAAACGATCTAGTACCCCCACAAAACCATCCACCAAATGATCCTCTACTGCCTCAAAACCCTCCTCAAGTCGAGGATTTGATAAATGAAAATCTCATGGAGTTGAGAGGTTTGCATAGAACATACAATAATGTACCCACATTGGCTCCTATGTTATCCACGTTAAACACCATAGTGGATAACATTGGAACCCTTACAAACCAACAAAATGTCGCTCTTCATTCGCATGATGAAATGCATGAGATGTTTGATGATGGTTTGGATTATGATGATGTTGTGGCCCTCAACATAAGCAAAGATGATTTGGCCAGCCTTTTTGCGAACCCGAAAATGAGTTTACTAGTGGACCCAAAAAAATCTAAACTATCAATTAAATGGTGCACAAATGACACCATACGTGTAAACTTTTGGGATCGTTGGTGGATGGTCTTTGATATCACTCCACATGGAAATTTAGACATACCATTTTATTTCCTTAGAAAATTATATGCAAAATTTGTGTTGAAACTTCTTAGGACTAGGAGCTCCTTAGGATAGACCCTCTTCCCAGTGGAAGAAAGCTAGCACTTTTGTCCCCCCCACTGATATCTCCCCTCCTCCTCGAGTGCAGCATCCAAATATTATGAGAGAGGCTAGCTTTTAGACCATCAGAGCCATTCATAGGCTGAGTAGCCTAATGATATCTCAGGCTAGGTTAGTTTTGCCTCCTTGTGTTGATGATGCTAGTGCTAGTTCATCAACAGTTAGCTCATCACACATTTGTGTGCCTCACACTTGCATTACATGCAAGAATATTTTCTTGGGTCCCATAAGTGATCTTCTTGAGTATCATTTTTTATTAGACGAGGATACACCAAACACACACGCAGAGGCTACAGACCTTGATGCAAGAGAGGAGGGGAATGCAGAGGCATGGACTCCTTCGGTGTCAGTACACGTATATATATATTTATGACATATGTGATTGAAATTTAATTTTTATAATAGAGTAATTTTAATTTTTAAGCCATATTGACTTTTATATGTATGTGATCTTTATTCACGTTTAGTTGATGACTGAGGAGGAGCTCAGATAGATTGATGATGCCACTCTCTCGGCCATTTCATTTGGCCTTGAGACATCTACAGTACATTATGTCGTGTTCGCATTTTTTTTCTATTTGATATTGTAGCATATATGGTTGCTAATCTTTCTTTTATCTTACAGGTAGCACCTTTCCTAGGGGGACAAAGTGCGGGGGGTGAGCCAGCATGCATTGAAAAAGGAAAGGTAATTAGGCACTTTCTATTTGATTAAATATCGATGCATTATTGTAAAATGTTTGTGGTAATCCCATTTAATTACATTCTTTATTGTATATAGGGCGTGGCTACTAGCAATGAGCCTATACAAATTCTGCATTGTAGACCATCAGGGATTTCCATTCGCACTAAGAGCCCCATTGTATGTATAAGTATCATTTATTTTTTATTATCCTTATCTTCATAAATAAATTCAAAACTGATTTCTATGATATTAACAACTACTATTTTGTATCTCATAGGAGACTCCTAGTGCACATGAGGTCCGATGGGAGAGTTATGTAGATTTGGTGATGCGGCCACTCACTCCTGAGGGGGAGCCTACAATAGTAAGTTGTAATTTGACTTAATGATTAAATATGTTATAAATTTAGCATGCTATGAAGTATAATGTTATATTTTAAATTGTAGATTCATCTAACAAAGGTATTTGAACATATACAACCCACAATCAGAGAGTTACTAGCATTATCAAGGGCATACGAGAGGACTCCTGACCGATGTAGGAGGTCGATGAGAGAGGTATTTATTATGAAATTTTGATAGTATAAATCTCCATTAGAAAAAAGATTATTATTCATTTGAGTAATTCAATGTTAGATAGGTAGAATCATATAAATTTAGTAGTCTAACTTTGGGTTTTCCTTTTTTGTTTATGTAGAAGGCATCTGATCCACCTAGTGCAATGAAGAGGCTGCATTTTGATCATCCACCAGCACCCTAGGATAGTATAGTTGTCATAGGATGCATCATGAGACATTTTGAGAAGGCATATGCCACATTGTATATAGAAACATTGATATTATACACATTCTGATGGCATGATCAGCCACATTTTGTATATGGATCTATGTATTTTAATATATATTTGAGTACTTTGTCTATGGATACATGATCTTTGATATATATTTGTGTAAAATTTTTTCTATGGATACATGTATTTTGATACATATTTTTGTCATTTATGTGCACAATGATATACATATTAATTTAGTATCTAGTATTGTTCAATTTATCATGGATCATGTGTATTGTTCATGTTTATGGAATATCATTAATTTTGATTATGTTTGTTATATTTGATTCAAATGCAATAATTTTTGAATAACATTTTAACAACCTTTATTATCAAATTTGGATGCAATGTATAATTTGAAGTGCTATCATGACATAAACACACTTGTTAATCTCCTAAACAAGGTTTAGATAACCCCAAATCTGATTTTAAACTCCACCTTCAACCTTGAAGCTAACTCTTGGCTTCAAATCTAATCTCAACATATTTAAGGACTCCACTCCTCAACCATGGATTCTATTCCCAAGCACCAAGTCATTCATAGATTCATACTCTTTGATAACTAGCACTTCACTTTGTTACTATCCTCATACTACAACTTTTCAATTTCAACATAACTTCAAAATATCTCAACTTAAGAGACTTGAATGGATAGTTCATCAATAGCCCTCACGAGCTTCAAGTTATTTTAAGCCTCAACATCACCGTCCTGTAGCATTCAATGGTTCATTGATAGCCCTCACAAGCTTTGAGTTATGACCCTCAAAATATCGACGTCAAAATGCACTTAGAGCACCTTGGAGACTCCTCGGTATGGGGTGGCCACGGACGATGGATGGTCTCCATGGCCAGAACAAGGGTGTCATTAAGGTTCACCCACCCACCTAGAGCTAATGGCACTAACAATTTTATGCCAAGATTAGCGGTTTCAAAGTTATGCTGTGCTGCACCTATGAACTGAGGCACACTACGAGTTTTGGCATCGAGCGAGATCCCTGTGCCGAATGGAAATGGAATGTGATCTCTAAAAAATGAGATAGTTTATTTTAGGCCTCAACATCACTGTCCTGTAGCATTTGATAGTTCATTGATATCCCTCACGAGCTCCAAGTTATGACCCTCGAAATATTGACCTCCGAAGGCACTTAGAGCACCTTGGAGACTCCTCAGTACAGGGTGGCCGTGGATGATGGATGGTCTTCATGGATAAAACAAGGGTGTGACTAGGGTTCACCTGCCCACCTAGAGCTGATGGCACTGATGATTCAATGCCAAGATCAATGGTTTCAAAGTTTCGCTGTGGTGCACCTATGAACTGAGGCACATTGCGAGTTTTGGCATCGAGCGAGATCATTGTGCCGAATGCAAATGGAATGTGATCTCTTGAAAATGAGATAGGTTATTTTAGGCCTTAGCATCACTATCCTATAGCATTTAACATTTCATCGATAGCCATAATGAGCTCTGAGTTATGACCCTCAAAATATTGACCTCTAAAGGCACTTAGAGCACCTTGGAGACTCCTCGATACGGGGTGGCCGCGGATGATGGATGGTCTCTATGGCCAGAACAAGGGTGCGAATAGGGTTCACCCACTCACCCGGAGCTAATGATGTTGACGATTTGATGCCAAGATCAACAGTTTCAAAGTTATGTTGTGGTGCACCTATGAACTGAGGCACACTGCAAGTTTTGGCATTGAGCGAGATCGCTGTGCTGAATGCAAACGGAATGTGATCTCTCAAAAATGAGATAGGTTATTTTATGTCTCAGTATCACCGACTTATAGAATTCAATAGTTCATTGATAGCCCTCACGAGGTTTGAGTTATGAACATTGAAAGATCGACCTCGAAATGCACTTAGAGCACCTTGAAGACTCCTTGGTACAGGGTGGCCGCAAATGATGGATGGTCTTTGTGGCTAGAAAAAAGGTGTGGCTGGGATTCACCAGCCAATCTAGAGCTAATGGTACTGACGATTCGATGCCAAGATTAGCAGTTTCAAAGTTACGCTGTGATGCACCCATGAACTGAGTGACACTGCGAGTTTTGGGATCAAGTAAGATCACTTTTCTGAATGCAAATGGAATGTAATCTCTCTAAAATGAGATAGGTTATTTTAGGCCTTAGCATCACCATCCTATAGCATTTGACAGTTCATCAATAGCCATCACGAGCTCCGAGTTATGACCCTCGAAATATCGACTTCGAAAGGTACTTAGAGCACCTTGGAGACTCCTCGATATGGGGTGGCCACGGATGATGGATGGTCTTTGTGGCTGGAACAAGGGTGTGACCAGGGTTCACCTACCCACCCAGAGCTAATGGCATTGACGATTCGATGCCAAGATCAATGGTTTCAAAGTTATGTCGTGGTGCACCTATGAACTGAGGCACACTATGAGTTTTGGCATCGAGTGAGATCGCTGTGCCGAATGCAAATGGAATGTGATCTCTCAAAAATGAGATAGGTTATTTTAGGTCTCAACATCACCATCCTATAGCATTTGACAGTTCATCAATAGCCTTTACAAGGTCCACGTTATGACCATCAAAAAATTGACCTTAAAATGCACTTAGATCACCTTGGAGACTCCTCGGTACGGGCTGGCCATAGACGATGGATGGTCTCCGTGGCCAGAACAAGGGTGTGACTAGGGTTAACCTGCCCACCCAGAGCTAATGGTGCTGATGATTTGATACCAAGATTACCAGTTTCAAAGTTACGCTATGGCGCACCTATGAACTAAGGCACAATACGAGTTTTGGCATCGAGCGAGATCACTTTGTCGAATGCAAACAAAATGTGATCTGCCAAAAATGAGATAGGTTATTTTAGGCCTTAGCATTACTGTCCTGTAGCATTTGATAGTTCATCGATAGCCCTCATGAGATTTGAGTTATGACTCTCGAAATATCAACCTTGAAATGCACTTAGAGCACCTTGGAGACTACTCGGTATGGGGTGGCCGCAAATGATGGATGGTCTCCGTGGCTAAAACAAGGGTGTGACTAGGGTTCACTTGCCCATCTGGAGCTAATGGCACTGAAAATTTGATGCCAAGATCAACAGTTTCAAAGTTATAATGTGGTGCACCTATGAACTGAGGCATGGTAACTAATGGAGGAAGAGTTGGCATGGTTTTAATAATGCATGGTAACCATGATGAACCAACAAAAAGAAGAAACACTATGAACCATGATACACTTGAAAATAAAGATGATTATGGAGAGGATCAAATGCAACGTGTTGCTTCAATCCCAAATGTTGACAATATACAAGTGATGTAGAGGATAGGGTGATGGACCCAAGTAACAAACTAAAATGAGTAAATTTGTAACAATGTGCCAAGTGACCCTTCTAGGTCCTGATGGTCAAATCTCAGAAATGGTCAACTCCAAGAGGTTTTAAGGTTTCTATGAGTTTTTTTTGACATATTCACCATGTTCCAACACTTACCCTTGAGTTTCAATATTTTTCAAGCCAAAATGCACAACATGCCAAAATGTTGTCTATGCAACTTTACAATTCTATGACAACAGCAAGACAAATAGGTAGATAACTTTTATTTTTTTCAAAAGACTCCTTGAATAAATGGATGTTTTGGATACCTTTTATCCTTTCAAAAAATATATATAAGACTTAGATACCCTTCCTTTGGAAAATATCAATGAACTTTCACACATCTCCTATTTTTTAACAATGTAAAAAATATGCATTTACAAAGCAACCACTAGAAGAACTTAAGATCTGGACTCCAAACTTTACATAGGCTCCTAAAATGATTTCAATTAGACAAATCCACTCTCAATTTCAATCTATGGGTTCCCTAACCCCAAAAGCCCCAATTCACCTTCTCAAAACCCTTGTTCCTAGGGCATCACCAATCTCACATGTGCCAAGCCTTCTTGGACTAATTCAAAATTTAGACATCTATGTTTTATCACCATAAACATGAATCAACTCACAAACACTGCCCTCTTTAAGTAAAATATCTTCCTATAGGACTATCCCGTCACTTTCAACCCTTGTTTTCACCCTTTTATGTTTGGTGGCCACAAATTATTCTGGTTAGTTGATCATTTCAGGGTTAGAAGACGTTATACATGTTAGGAAAATGGCATTCCATGAAGAATCAGGTAAGCATTTCATGGAATGACCATGATTAGATGAAAAAATTGTCGAAATGCTTATGAAAAGGACAACTACAGCCAACAATCAGCAAGTTAGATGAATAACCCTTCAAAAATGAAATCAAAACTTGCTCCCAAACTTTCTTACAGATCTTAAAAGATGCCTCAATGCATTAGAATATCATAAAGAACTCAAAAACTCCAAAGGACTTTCAAATTGCTATTAGAATCCAAGCTTTTTTATTCAAAATTCTGAATCAGTTCGTACATACTGCCCTTATAGTTTGTACAAACACTATTTATAAGTTTCAGGGGATGGTTAATAACCCCCTCAACCACCTCCAATCAGTTTCACTTCCTATTCCTTCATAAAATTTAAACTATGGAGTTTCCCTCCAAAATGCTCATGTAGCTGTTACATTCAAGATTTGAATTTTCCAAAGCAATAAGCTAAATTTTAAGTGACTTATTGAATGTTTCAACTTATGAAATGACTTGAGATTATTATGAGACCTTATTAGGACCTTTCTAATGACTCACTTACCCTATGCAAACCTAGACATTACTAAAATTCACATCTCATGGTCCTTTACAACTTTTCAATATGAAAGTCTTTCAAAACATTATACAATATTATGACTCTTTATGCTTTCAAATGCCATGATTGGTTGCAAAATGGAAGAAATCAAGTATTCTAATTGTTCATCCATACTTTCTAGATTTTTCTTATTTGATTAGTTTGATAAAAATAGTTTTAATAATCATAATGTTAGCTTTATGTCAAATAAGGAAAAAACCAAACTTGTAATAAGATATCCACAAGCAATTATCTTTCATATAGTTATAAATGCTCTTAAAATTGTCCTTATAACCTTGGACCACATGCAAACATGATTTGCAAGAACTTTTTCAATATCTTCCTCTTATGATTCCTTACAAAGAACCTACCAAAATACAAATTAGAATGTGCAACTAATTTAACCTATCTTTTTCATTATTACAAAAACCATATACAAAAAAAGTTCACATTTTACATCATAATACATCATAAATCTTAGGAATTCTCCCCAATATCAACCCACTCTTCCCCCCCCCAACTCTTCATGATGTACCTACATTCCAATATCATAAAAAAATTGGTAACTTATTGTATTAAACAAGATAATCATCAGTTCATTGAATCATTATGAAGAAAATAACATAAGTAAATATACCTAGTTGAGTGTTCCAATAGGGTCCTCTCTCTATTTTAGGCTCTCCAATAGGGCTTCATGATCAGCATTAGCAATAATAAAATGTTCTTTTACTTTTGGTCTTCCTTGATGCTTCAACAACTTTACATTTGTTGCTATAATAAGATGCGAATATATGACAATTATTTTTTGCTTCTGATAATCTTCGAATGCAGGAATTTTGTTCCTTCTAAGCATGTATGTCTGTAGCCATGTTCCAGTGACAACCACTAAACTAGTAGGATATGTGAATCCATCATCATATGTGATCGGTTGTGCAAGTTTTTGTTTACCTCTTATACAATGTGCTAACCAATAATCATATTTCTCATCATTCCCTTGTGGTACAACCAATGCAAAGACATGTGTTGGCTGAAGTAGATCTGATAGATGGTTATGCTCAAGTGAACTTTCCATATCATCATTTCTAATAGAGGGTATGATAGACAATGGAGTAAGATAATGTGGAGCCCATGTGTCCACTCACTCACTTGACTCACAGTGATCCCAATCACACTGGAAACAACTAGGACAAAAGCAAGCTAGCTGTTGTGTCCAAATGGTCCATGTACTAGAATTAGAGCTCTAGAATGAATGCATTTTTGATGAGTCTCTCACTGTAGCACAATCTGATCTATCAGCTGCATACCATTCCTCAACCAACCAAAAGAACCTGCGTACCACTGAATCAAGAGTCCCCCCCTGTGATAATTCTAAACTACACCAATCAACAATGCTACGAGCATCAAGAAGCTCTGCTGCTGAAATCTTTAGTTGCTCCTGAACTAGAGCTCTCTTCACACATGCCCCTGCTCCATCATGTTCCCCTTTTCCATGGCCGGACTCAAAAAAACTCCAAATATGAGACACCCCTCTCTCTACGTGCATCCTACACAACCAATAAAATACGTGAGCATTCTTGAATTGACTTGTATAGTTATCTGACCAAATGATATGTCTATCCATAGAAATTGCATGCTCACGTAAGAAATCAAAATAATTCTCAAAACAATGTTGCACAAACTTGTGAGAGTGAAATCTATCATCACTCATATAAAAATGATACTCTCTAATAATCTTTCAATTATCTTTCGCACTATTAGGGGCATGTCTATATGTTATGTGAACAAAAATAGCAATATGAATAGAGTTGTAATACTGAGATTGTGTCTCATTTTGAGGTTGCAATGTGTAGTTCTCAAAAAAATCAACATCTGATATAATAATGGTAATGGGAAAAGTCTCCTTGCATGTTCTAAATTGTTCATCCAACCATTGAGACCTGTGACTATGTCTTGCATACTTGTAAAAAAGATTTTCCTTGAAATCTGAAATAAAACTAGCCACACTGATATCTTTTCCAACCAATTCACATCTAGAGCTCTCACCTCCACTATCCAATGTGTATTCCATTGTTTCATTTACCTTTTTTTTCACTATTGTCTTTCCAAGATCTTGTTCGCACCCCTCATGGAAACATGTGTCAAACTTGAATAAGCCACCACATTCTAAACACTTCTCATTTAAGAAAGCATTTCTATAAAAGAAACAACCATCAACTCTACAACATAAAAGTTGATCTAGCAAGTCTCTTGATGATTTTGGAAGCCCACTAGCACCATAATCCTCCAACATTTCTTTACTATGTAAAGTGGAACGGATGGAGCGTAATAGTTCATAGTGCATAGAAAACTCAACATGATATTTGCAGCAACATGTATTTCAAATTTTGAGTGGCACACAATAAAATAGCTTCAAAGATTCAAAAGTCCTTTGTAATATATGAGGACTTGGATGACTCTCTCTAAATTGTTTGAAAAACATAGTTTGACTTACCTCCAAATAGTGTTTAGGATGTGGTGTGCGATCTCTGATGCCAATTCTCAACTTTAACATGTCTTTAGCATTGGGTGATACTCATCAGTTAGAGTGCCAAAATTATGTAATTTCTTCCTTCAGATCATGAAATAGCTTCTTATCAAAATGTGGAAGTCTCCCACCAAATGCCCATGTTTCATTTTGAAGAGGATCATCAATTTTTTCTTGTCGACTAAGTGCTCTTCTCAAAGTAGTACGATTTATATTAAAATTAATACAATTTTGTCTCATATATCTACCCTTTCTCAAGGGATGACTTACTAAAGAGGTTGTAATAACCCTTCGAGCAGCTCTGTTATCCTTCGCCTTGCTATTTTTCCCAATACTATTGAGAGCACTAAAAGGATTCTTCACGATAATGACATTTCTCTCCAACTTTTTATTGACGTGAATCTTCAATTTGGAAATCATAGGTCTCATCTTTTGCATCTTTAATAAGTGCATGAAAAGCTGACATTGTTCTACAACTGTCTTGTTGCCAAAAAACATCTGATATAGTCTTGAAGTCCATAACTGAATGGTTCTTTCTGATTTTTTTCCTTCCAAACTAGTAATAATATTTCATCAATTTTAATTATCCATTTTGCTAGTTTAGAATCTTCATGTTGATTATAACTAGGAGATATGTAAGGTTCTTGTGCATTAGATTCCTATGCATTGTCATTTTCAACATGGTCAATTATGCAATTTGGATTATGACTTGGTAGCATTTCGTCTTCAAAATTTTCATTCTCTAAATTTTCAATTTCGGCATTATCATTTTAAATAGGTATATTTTCATTCCCCAATTATACATATTCATTACCTGACTCTATGATTTCACCTTAGACTAATTCATCATCAACCTGACTGATATTTAGCATACCTTGTCTTTTTGTTTGGTGTTTCATTTTGTCTGTTTCCCTATATGCCACAATGTCTTCATTAGATATCTTCTGTTTGCATTTTTCCTTTTGACAACTATTTCTCCCCATTCAGATAACATTATCTAACACCTAATGTTATATTTTTGAACTTTATTCAAATGGTTGGGCCCCAAAATGTGAATTTTTGTAAAATACATGAAAAAAACTCAAAAAGTGATGTTGTAGGATCTGTAGGGATAGGGAATATGTTGGAAATTGATGCCAGTAATATCAGATATCTGATTTCAAATCGAATATCTGATTCCAAATCAGATATCTGATATCGAATCAGATATCTGATACACGACCTAGGGACTTTTAGAGGGAAAACTGAGTTTGGGAGTTATACTTTAAGATTTATAAATTATTTCAGTTATATTACTATGTAAAGAGGTATTATAATATATTATATATATAATAATGTGACGGCAAGATATAAAATATAATCTATTAATATATAATAATATATCATGTTATTCTTATTATAATCTAATAGAATCATTCAAATGGGTCAAAGGGGGTCATAGGTTGACCTATGACCCCCTTCAACGAAATAAATGATGACATATGCCCTAAGGACATAATAAAATCATTCTTATGGGTCAAAGGGGGTCATAGGTTGACCTAGACCCCCTTCGACCCATTAAATGATGAAATATGTCCCTAGGGGTTCTAGGATGCCTAGGGACATATTAGAATCATTCAAATGGGTCAAAGGGGGTCATAGGTTGACCTATGACCCCCTTCGACCCATTACATGATGACATATGTCTCTAAGGGTCCTCGGACCCCTAGGGACATAATAGAATAATTCTTATGGGTCAAAGGGGGTCATAGGTTGACTTATAATCTCCTTTGACCCATTAAATGATGACATATGTCCCTAGGGGTCCTAGGACCCCTAGGGACATCATAGAATCGTTCTTATGGGTCAAAGGGGTTCATAGGTTGACCTATGACCCCCTTCGACCCATTACATGATGACATATGTCTCTAGGGGTCCTAGGATACCTAGGGACATAATAGAATTGTTCAAATGGGTCAAAGGGGGTCATAGGTTCACCTATGACCCACTTCAATCCATTACATGATGACATATGTCCCTAGGGGTCCTAGGACCCCTAGGGATATAATAGAATTGTTCAAATGGGTCAAAGGGGATCATAGGTTGACCTATGACAGCCTTCGACCCATTAAATGATGACATATGTTCCTAGGGGTCCTAAGAATCCTAGGGACATAATAGAATCGTTCAAATGGGTCAAAGGGAGTCATAGGTTGACCTATGACCCCCTTTGACCCATTACATGATGACATATGTTCGTAGCGGTCCTAGAACCCCTAAGGATATAATAGAATCGTTCAAATGGGTCAAAGGGGGTCATAGGTCCCTTTGACCCATTATATAATGACATATGTCTCTAGGGGTCCTAGGACCCCTAGGGACTTAATAGAATCGTTCAAATGGGGCAAAGGGGGTCATAGGTTGAGCTATGACCCCCTTCAACCCATTACATGACGACATATGTCCCTAGGGATCCTAGGACCCCTAGGGATATAATAGAATTGTACTTATGGTTCAAAGGGGGTCATATGTTGACCTATGACACCCTTCGACCTATTAAATGATGACATATGTCTTTAGGACTCCCAAGACCCCTACAGACATATTAGAATCATTCTTATGGGTCCAAGGGTGTCATAGGTTGACCTATGACCCCCTTTCGACCCATTAGATGATGACATATGTCCCTAGGGGTCATAGGAACCCTAGGAATATAATATAATCATTCAAATGGGTCAAAGTGGGTCAAAGGTTGACCTATGACCACCTTCGACACATTACATGATGACATATGTCTCTAGGGGTCCTAGGACCCCTCAAGATCTAGTAGAATCATTGAAATGGGTGAAAGTGGGTCATAGGTCTCTTCGACCCATTACATTACGACATATGTCCCTAGGGGTCCTACCCTTAGGGACATAACAGAATTGTTCTTTGACCCATTACATGATGACATATGTCCTAAGGGATCCTAGGACCCCTAGGGACATAATAGAATCGTACTTATTGGTCCAAAGGGGTCATAGGAAGATCTATGATCCCCTTCCACCCATTACATGACGACATATGTCCCTAGGGGTCCTAGGACCCTTAGGGACATATTAGAATCGTTCTTATGGGTCAAGGCGGGTTAGAGGTTGACCTATGATCCTGTTCAACCCATTACAAGATGACATATGTCCTTAGGGGTCCTAAGATCCCTAGGGACATAATAGAATCATTCAAATGGAAAAAAGGGGGTCATAGGTTGACCTATGACCTCATATGACCCATTAAATGATGAGATATGTCCCTACGAGTCCTAGGACCCCTAGGGACATAATAAAATCATTCAAATGTGTCAAAGGGGGTCATAGGTTGACCTATGATCCCCTTTGACCCATTACATGACGACATATGTCCCTATGGGTGCTAGGACCCTAAGGACATAATTAAATCATTCAAATGGGTCAAAGGGGGTCATAGGTTGACCTATGACCCCCTTCGACCCATTACATGATGACATATGTCCCAAGGGGTCCTAGGACCCTTAGGTATATAACAGAATCATTCAAATGGGTCAAAGGGAGTCGTAGGACCTTTTGACCCATTACATAACGACATATGTCCCTAAGGGTCCTAGGACTGCAAGGGACATAATAGAATCATTCAAATGGGTCAAAGGGGGTCATAGGTTGACCTATGACCCCCTTCGACCCATTACATGATGACATATGTCACTAGGGATCCTAGGACCCCTAGGGACATAATAGAATCATACTTATAAGTCAAAGGGGGTCATAAGTTGACCTATGACCCCATTTGATCATTTACATGATGACATATGTCGCTAGGGGTCCTAGGACCCCTAAGGACATATTAGAATCATTCATATGGGTCAAAAGCGGTCATAGGTTGACCTATGACCCACTTCAACCCATTAAATAATGCCATATGTCCCTAAGGATCCTAGGAACCCTAGGGACATAATAGAATCATACTTATGGGTCAAAGAGGGTCATAGGTTGACCTATGGCCCCCTTTTATCGATTACATGATGACATATGTCCCGAGGGGTTGTAGGACCCCTGGGGACATATTAGAATCATTCCTATGAGTCAAAGGAGGTCCTAGGTTGACCTATGACCCCCTTCGACCCATTCAATGACAACATATGTCCTTAGGGGTCCTAGGACCCCTAGGGACATAATAGAATTGTTCAAATGGGTGAAAAGGGATCATTGGTTGACCTATGACCCCTTTCAACCCATTAAATGATGACATATGTCCCTAGGGGTACTATGAACCTTAGGGACATAATATAATCGTTCAAATGGGTCAAAAGAGGTCATCGGTTGACTTATGACCACCTTAGACCCATTACATGATGACATATGTCCCTAGGGGTCCTAAGACCCCTAGGGACATAATAGAATCATTCAAATGGGTCAAAGGAGGTCATAGGTTGACCTATGGCCACCTTAGACCCATTACATTATGACATATGTCTGTAGGGGTCCTAGGACCTCTAAGGATATAATAGAATCATTCAAATGGGTCGAAGGGGGTCATAGGTCACTTCAACCTATTACATAATGGCATATGTCCCTAGGGGTCCTACCCTGAGGGACATAATAGAATCGTTCAAACAGGTCAACCAATTACATGATGACATATGTCCCTAAGGATCCTAGTACCCCTAGGGACATAATAGAATCGTACTTATGGGTCAACAGGGGTCATAGGTTGACCTATGACTGCTTTCAACCCATTACATGATGAAATATGTCCCTAGGGGTCCTAGGACCCCCAGGAACATATTAGAATCATTCTTATGGGTCAAAGGGGGTCATAGGTTGACCTATGACCCCATTCAACCCATTACATCATGACATATGTCCTTAGGGTTCCTATGACCCCTAGGGACATAATAGAATCATTCAAATGGGTCAAAGGGGGTAATAGGTGTACCTATGATCCCCTTCAATCCATTAAATGATGATATATGTCCCTAGGGATCCTCGGACCCCTAAGGACATAATAGAATCATTCAAATAGGTTAAAGTGGGTCATAGGTTGACCTATGACCCACTTCAACCCATGTCATGATTACATATGTTGAAATGGGTCAAAGGGGATCACAGGTTGACATATGATCCTGTTGGACCCATTAAATGATGACATATGTCCCTAGGGGTCCTAAGAAGCGTATTGACATAATAGAATTGTTCAAATAGGTCAAAGTGGGTCATAGGTTGACCTATGACGCCCTTCGACCCATTACATGACGACATATGTCCCTAGGGGTCCTAGGACCCCTAGAGATATAATAGGATCATTCACATGGGTCAAAGGGTGTCATAGGTCCCTTCGACCCATTACATAATGACATATGTCTCTGGTGGTCCTCAGACTCCTAGAAAAATAATAGAATCGTTCAAATGGAGCAAACAGAGTCATAGGTTGAGCTATGATCCCCTTTGACTCAGTAAATGATGACATATGTCCTTAAGGATCCTAGGACCCCAAAGGACATAATAGAATCATACTTATGGGTCAAAGGGGGTCATAGGTTGAACTATGACCCCCTTCGACCTATTACATGATAACATATGTCCCTAGGGGTCCCAAGACCCCTAAGAACATATTAGAATCATTCTTATGGGTCAAAGGGGGTGATAGGTTGACTTATGACCCCCTTCATCCCATTACATGATGCCATATGTCGCTAAGGGTCATAGGAACCCTAGAGACATAACAAAATCCTTGAAATGGGTCAAAGGGGGTCTTAGGTTCACCTATGACCACATTCAACCCATTACGTGATGACATATGTCCCAAGCGGTCTTAAGACCCCTTGAGATATAATAAAATTGTTCAAATGGGTCAAAGGGCGTCATAGGTCCCTTCGACAAATTACATAATGACATATGTCCCTCAGGGTCCTTCCCCTAGGGACATAATAGAATCGTTCAAATGGGTCCAAGGGGGTCATAGGTTGACCTATGACCCCCTTCGACCCATTGCATGATGACATATGTCCCTAGGGATCCTAGGACCCCTAGGGACATAATAGAATCGTACTTATGGGTCAAATGGGGTCATAGGTTGACTTATGACCCCCTTCGACCCATTACATGATGACATACATCCGTAGGGGTCCTAAGACAGCTAGGGACATATTAGAATTGTTCTTATGGACAAAGGGGGTCATAGGTTGACCGATGACCTCCTTCGACCCATTACATGATGACATATGTCCTTAGAGGTCTTAGGACACCTAGGGACATATTAGAATCATTTAGATGGGTCAAAAGGGGTCATAGGTTGACCTATGACCCCTTTTGACTCATTAAATGATGACATATGTTGTCAGGGGTCCTAGGACGACTAAGGACATAATATAATCATTCTTATGGGTCCAAAGGGGTCATAGCTTGACTTATGACCCCCTTCGACCCATTACATGATGACATATGTCTTTAGTGACATAATAGAATCATTCTTATGGGTCAAAGGGGGTAATAGTTTGACCTATGACCCCTTTCGACCCATTAAATGTTGACATATGTCCCTAGGGGTCCTAGGACTCCTAGGGATATAATAGATTTGTTCAAATAGGTCAAAAGGGATCATAGGTTGACCTATGACCCCCTTCGACCCATTAAATGACGACATAAGTCCGTAGGGGTCCTAGGAACCCTAGGGACATAATAGAATCGTTCAAATGGGTCAAAAGACCTATGACCCCCTTCGACCCATTACAAGCTGACATATGTACATAGGGGTCTTAGGACCCCTAGGTATATAATAGAATCTTTCAAATGGGTCAAAGTGGGTCATAGGTTCATTCGACCCATTACATAATGACATATGTCCTTGGGGTCCTATCACCCTGAGGGACATAATAGAATCTTTCAAATGGGTTAAAGGGGGTCATAGATTGACCTATGACCCCCTTCAACCCATTACATGATGACATATGTCCCTAGGGAACCTGGGAGCCCTAGGGACATAATAGAATCGTCCTTATGGCTCAAAGGGAGTCATAGGTTGTCCTATGACCCATTACATGACAACATATGTCCCTAAGGGTCCTATGACCCCTAGGGACATATTAGAATCGTTCATATGGAACAAAGTGGTTCATAGGTTGACCTATGACCCCCTTCGCCCCATTACATAATGACATATGTTCTTAGGGGTCCTAGGACCCGTAGGGACATAATAGAATTGTTCAAATAGGTCAAAGGGTATCATAGGTTGACCTATGACCCCCTTTGAACCATTACATGACGACGTATTTCCCTAGGGATCCTGGGACCCCTATGTACATAATATTATTGTTCAAATGGGTCAATGGGGGTCATAGGTTGATCTATGACCTCCTTTGACCCATTAAATAACCAGATATGTCCCTAGGGGTCCAGGAATAGCTAGGGACATAATATAATCGTTCAAATGGATCAAAGGGGATCATAGGCTTACCTATGACTTGCTTTGACCCATTAAATGACGAGATATGTCCCTAGGGGTCCTAGGACCCCTAGGAAAATAATAAAATCATTCAAAATAGTCCAAAGGGGTCATAGGTTGACCTATGACCCCTTTCAATCCGTTACATGATGACATATGTCCCTAGGGGTCTTAAGAACCCTAGGGATATAATAGAATCGTTCAAATGGGTCAAAGGGGGTCATAGGTCCCTTCGAACCACTACATAACGACATATGTCCCTAGGGGTCCTAGGACCCCTAGGGACATAATAGTATTGTTCAAATGAGTCCAATGGGGACATAGGTTTACCTATGACCCTGTTGATGCATTACATGATGACATATGTCCCTAGGGATCCTAGGACCCCTAGGGACATAATAAAATTGTTCAAATGGGTCAAAGGGACCCATTACATGATGACATATGTCACTAGGGGTCCTAGGACCCCTAAGGACATACTAGAATGCTTCAAATGGGTCAAAGGGGGTCATAGGCCATTTGACCCATTACATGACGACATATGTCCCGAGGGGTCCTAAGACCCTTGAGAACATAATAGAATCATTAAAATGGGTCAAAGGGGGTCATAGGTTGACCTATGACCCCCTTCGACTCATTACATGATGACATATGTCCCGAGGGGTCCTAGCACACCTAGGGACATAATATAATCGTTCAAATGGGTCAAAGGGGGTCATAGGCAGACCATGACCACATTAGACCTATTACATTACGGCATATGTCCCTAAGGGTCCTAGGACGCCTAAGAATATAATAGAATCATTCAAATGGGTCGAAGGAGGTCATAGGTCACTTCGACCCATTACATAATGACATATGTCCCTGGGGGTCCTACCCTTAGGGACATAAGAGAATCGTTCAAACAGGTCAAAGGGTGTGATAGGTTGACCTATGACCCCCTTCAACCCATTACATGATGACACATGTCCCTAGGAATCCTAGGACCCCTAGGGACATAATAGAATTTTACGTATGAGTCATTGAGGGTCATAGGTTGACCTATGACTCCCTTCAATGAATTACATGATGACATATGTCCCTAGGGGTCCTAGAACCCTTAGGGACATATTAAAATCATTCTTATGGGTCAATGGAGGTCATAGGTTGACCTATGACCCCATTCAAGCTATTACATGATGACAGATATAATAGAATCATTCAAATGGGTCAAAGGGGGTCATAGGTTGACCTATGACCCCCTTCGACCCATTAAATGATGACATATGTCCCTAGGGTTCCTTGGACCCCTATGAACATTATAGAATCATTCAAATGGGTCAAAGTGGGTCATAACTTGACTTATGACCCACTTAGACCCATGACATGACTACATATGTCTCTAGGGGTCCTAGGACCCCTAAGGATATAATAAAATTGTCCAAATGGGTCAAAGGGGATGATACATTGACCTATGACCCCATTGGACCCATTAAATGATGACATATGTCCTTAGGGGTCCTAAGAATCGTAGGGACATAATAGAATGTTCAAATGGGTCAAAGGGGGTCATAGGTCAACTTCGACCCATTACATGATGACATATGTCCCTAGGGGTCTTAGGACCCCTAGGGATATAATAGAATCTTTCAAATGGGTCAAAGGGGGTCATAGGTCCCTTTGACCCATTACATAATGACATATGTCCCTGGGGGTCCTAGGATCCCTAGGGAAATAATTGAATTATTCAAATGGGATAAAGGGAGTCATAGGTTGAGCTATGACCCCCTTCGATCCATTACATGATGACATATGTCTCTAAGGATCCTAGGACCCCAAAGGACATAATAGAATCATACTTATGAGTCAAAGGGGGTTATAGGTTGACCTATGACCCTTCGACCTATTACATGATGACATATGTCCCTAGGGGTCCCAAGACCCCTAGGAACATATTAGAATCATTCTTATGGGTCAAAGGGGGTCATAGGTTGACTTATGACTCCCTTCGATGCATTACATGATGGCATATGTCACTAAGGGTCCTAGGAACCCTAGGGACATAATAAAATCTTTGAAATGGGTCAAAGGGGGTCATAACTTCACCTATGACCACTTTCAACCCATTACATGATGACATATGTCCCTATGGGTCTTAAGACCCCTCATGATATAATAGAATCATTCAAATGGGTCAAAGGGGGTCATAGGTCCCTTCAAAAAATTACATAATGACATATGTCCCTGGGCGTCCTTCCCCCAGGGACATAATAGAATCGGTCAAATGGGTCCAAGGGGGTCATAGGTTGACCTATGACCCCCTTAGACCCATTACATGATGACATATGTCCCTAGGGATCCTAGGACCCCTAGGGACATGATAGAATCATACTTGTGGGTCAAAGGGGGTCATAGGTTGACTTATGACCCCCTTCTACCAATTACATTAGAATTTTTCTTATGAGTCAAAGGGGGTGATAGGTTGACCGATGAACCCCTTCGACCCATTACATAATGACATATGTCCTTAGGGGTCCTAGGACCCCTAGGGACATAATAGAATCATTCAAATGGGTCAAAGGGGGTCATAGGTTGACCTATGACCCCCTTTGACCCATTAAATGATGACATGTGTCCCTAGGGGTCCTAGGACCCCTAGGGACATAATAGAATCATACTTATGGGTAAAAGGGTGTCATAGGTCAAAGGGGGTCATATGTTGACCTATGACCTCCTTTGACCCATTACATGATGACATATGTCCCTAGGGGTCCTAAGACCCCTAGGGACATATTAGAATCGTTCTTATTGGTCAAAGGTGGTCATAGGTTTACCTATGACCCCCTACAACCCATTACAGGAAGACATATGTCCTAAGGGGCCCTAGAACCCCTAAGGACATATTAAAATTGTTGAAATCGGTCAAAGGGGGTCATAGGTTGACCTATGACCCCCTTCGACCAATTACATGATGACATATGTGCCTACGGGTCCTAGGACCTCTAGGGACATATTAGAATCATTCTTATGGGTCGAAGGCAGTCATAATTCACGCTATGACCCCCTTCGACCCATAAGAAGGATTCTAATATGTCCCTAGGGGTCCTAGTACCCCTAGGGACATATGTTGTGCCTATAAAAATGATTCTAAATGATTCTAATATGTCTCTAGGTGTCCTAGGACCCCTAGGGACACACACACACACACACACACACACACACACACACACATATATAGATAATAGAGTAATAAGATAATATATTATGATATATTAATAACATAGGTCTTAATAATAATAATATATTATAGATAATAATAATAATATATATTAATAACATACACATATATATATATATATATATAATATTTCCATATTATATTTAATAAAAATATAGGAAAAATAATAATAATATAATATAATAATATATATTATATTTATAGATTATAATAAGAATAAGATAATATATTATATGTTATATCTTTACGTTACGTTATTATATATATATAATATTATAATATATTTTTACATAGTAATATAACTCAAATAATTGATAAGTTATAAACTATAAATCAGAAACTCGATTTTTACTCTAAAATGTCTTGCAATTTGAATTTTCCCTCCAAAAGTGGATGGGGTCTCATTGAGCCATATCAGATATCCAATTTGAGATCAGATATCCAATTAGGCTTGGTATTCACCAAGCCTTCCCGGTCAACCCAAAAAACATGTTTGAGGAGGGTTTTAGAGACACTTAGATTTCGGGTAGCTATCTGACACTGTTATTTTGATCGAAATTGAATGAAATGAAAAGGGTTTTTTAATATCACTTTTGAGATTCCATTGACGTAATTTTTGTCAAATTCCGAGTTTGATAAGTATTTATTAGTTAATTATCAATGAAGATTATTGTAAAGTGCTGATTGACATACTGATTGAAAAATAGCTATAATTTTCAAACGGTATAACATTTTTTAAATCTAAAAGTAGTGTCACATTCTATGCTTCACCTAGTATAGGAAAAAACAAATTAAATTAAATTTGGTAAAATTTTCTATTAGTTAAGGTGGTCAGACACGAGAGTTTTTTTTTTCAATAATTTTTTTGTAGAAAATTCATATTTAATTATTTATTTGGAAGAAAAATACCGAAAAATATGCATCACATCTGGGCATGAGTCTAATTTTTATATCTATAATTATATTAAAAAAATATTATCATTTGATTTTGATTAAATTTTTTGTAGTACTGCATTAAAATTGAAACTTTTGACCAATCAATTAGTTTTTTCTCCTGATAAGGCCTTGTGTTTTAGAAACTACATTCAATTTCCTACAAATTATTTTCTTACAACTTTTTGATATAAAGTCCATAACCACTTAAAATTATGTGTCAAGTTGACATAACCCTGATTTGCTAATTTTTCACTGCCACTTAAGGCCATAGTTTGATACACCATGATCTTGCACATACCCAAAATTTGACATAAATTCTTTAGTCGATATCTCATCCTCTACATATTCTAACCTTGTTGATTCTTTTCTAGCTTTTGTTTCTGACTTTATGTACTTATATCTCTTAAATTTTACTATCCTTGTCGCATTAGCATCTTCTTCTCTCAAAGGAAATTTAGTGAAGTTACCACATGTTTCACAAGTTCCTCTTATGCAATCTATTTCATCTATTGCACAATCATTTGGTTTGTAACATAAGGTTGATGTTATGAATTGACTTGGTCATTTAGGAAAAGTATTTTGAGAAGTTCCACCACTTTCTTCTTTCATCTTTTGAAACCCTTCATAGTACAAATCAAATTCAACATGATATCGAAAACAACATGTTTCAAAAGATTTATTTATCTTCACAAAATAGGGCTTCAATCTTTCAAACATTGTTTGTCCAATCTTTATGTTAGGATTTAAATTACAAAATGAGAGATACAATTCATGTTGAGTGACATCCAACCAATGTTTTTCATGTTGAATATATTCCTTAGGCCCAATCCTCTACGTGATGATATCTCTTCTATTTGGTGAAGGAAGATTATTATCAATCCAAAATTGAATAACTAAGTTCTTAACTATTTTGCCAATCCTGTCAGATTAAGGAGCTCTACACATTAGTGCCAAATTGCCTTCTAATGTACTATCATTCAAATTGTTTCTCCTTTTCAGATAATGTAGTACTATCTTCTGACTATACCCGAAATGAGATGATAATGAACAGATCTCTCTATTTTGGGATGTTTTCTTATTTAAAATAGATGTCGGTATCACTCTTCCTGCAATGGATTTATCTGCAGATCTAATTTTTTTCCCAATGGAATGTAACCCTTCCTTAACACTTTCAACAATATATTTTTCTAGTTTAGAAGTCCTCCTCTTTTTTATACTTGTATCTATACCCAATAGTCTCAGTGGCTCTTTTAATTCATCTTTAAGAAGTGAAATTGATAATAGTTGAGTTTTCTCCACTGTTGATAGATTCTCAAATTGTGCAATTATGTCTTTAGACTTTTTATTCAATTTCCTCTTCGTAGTATGTGTAGATTGATTAGCATATTCTCTCAATTTTTCCACATCCATTTCAATTAAATGATCTATGTTTCTATGATTAATTTTCTCTTCAATCTTTGAGCTAGATTAACATTCTCATTTGTTGTTTGATCTCGGGTTGCACAAGAAAAAATGAAACAAAGTCTTAAGATACAATCTCTTTAGGAGACATATATGTATACATATATACATGTTTAACTTGAGTGAAATATTAGGTACTTGAATAAATTATCTAACCTTCAGATGGTCCTTCTTCAATATCCATTGCTTCATCTTCAATTTCCTCATGTCCAACATTTTCATCATCTACTTGAGTTGCACATGCATGATATAACAAATAAAATCAAATAAGTTTATAAGGGGAAATATCGCTCCCTAAATTAAAAAATTAAAGATATAAAGTTTGATAAAGACCTAGAAATCTAGAGAGATCTATATTATATACTTGCAAGAGATGCACATGTACCTATTTGAACTTGGGATGAACCTTCTCCAATGTCGGTAGGTTGTCCTGGATGACTACATCCTAAATAAATTCATTTATTTAAATTTAGTCATAATCTAATAAACCTTAATGGACTATAAATTATTAACATAATTGAATAAACCCTAATGGCCTAAATATGATCATAATTTCAAATAAACTCTTAATATTAAGTTAATAGTAATGATAATTTAAGATAAATATCATATTACTAATTGGATTTAAACCCTAATCCTAACTAAATAAAATAATTAAATACATTGGAAAAAAGATTGTGCATGTGTACCTGATCTAAGATAGTATCTTGCTAGCATTTTTCGATGATTTTCATATTCTTGTTCCTTAGTTCTTCTTCGTGCATATTTACTTGCTCTTTTATCTTTATTGCCCATGTCGTAAATTCTTCCTCCAAAATTCAAAATAGGTCGAAGTTTGTCAAATATTTCTTTCTTCCCAATTCAAAAGCCAATGACTTGATTTCACATAAATGTAAATTGAAAAAAATGAAACTCATATTTATATATTAAAAAAATTCTTTAAAAAAACAACCTTATTAGCCGACTACGGGAAAACCCCTAGGGGCCGAATAGAGAAACACCCCTCTAGGGGCAGATTAGGCAAGATCCCACACTATCTTTCCTAGTTTTGATCAAAACTACTTTCTAGTTTCGATTGAAACTACCAAAGTAGTTTCGATCAAAACTAGAAAGTAGTTTGTTAACCATGCGGTTAAACCGCCCATAGTTTTGATAGAAACTAAGTGATTTAGTTTCTATCAAAAGTTTGGTAAATTTTTTTGATAGAAACTAAGTTTCTATCGAAACTAGCTAGATAGAAGCTTGCATGAATAGTTTGAGGTTTTTGCAGTGATTTCCTTTCTTCGGAGTTGAATTACCAGGTTCAAATGGAGCACTAAAGACCTAAAATTTTGCATGATTGAAGTACTCTGAACTAGCTTTCTAATGACTACGAATTTTTTGCTTTTCAAAAATTTTAGGTATATATTTTTTAACATGAATTGAATATAGGTTTATTATAAAAAATAAATTGAGATATTCGATGCTCATGGAAAAATAGTAAATAAAAAAATAATTTTTTTGGAAAATAAGTACAGTCTCCATATTTGAGTCAACTTTCAATCAAATATATATATTTTTAAATTGGGTAAATATATAATAAGTTACATGTGTCAAAAGCCACGTATGTCTAAATTAGTGTTATGCCAACTTTAAACTACAATAAAATATGAAATACTAATGATAAAGATATAAGACCAACTCTACGGTTTAGGTATGGATGTTAGGAAACTAGATTCGAAAGAATCACATTGATATCTATTGTAGAAAAAATGGTGTGTGTCAAAAATAGTGTCACTCTTCCAAAATCAGGATTTTGATATCATACCATTTTTTGTAGGAGAAAAAATAATTCAATAAATTCAATTTAAAAAAAAAATTAAAAAAATATATTTAGAATCTAGACACAAAATCCTAAAAGAATCTAGTTTACTTCATCTTCAAATTCCTAACCATTAAATGAGAATTTGCATTTGAAAGTGAAAGTTTTCTTGAAAATTCAGAGTTCAATGTCAATTTAGCAAAAAAGTGTAACCCACTATTGGGGGCTCACCAGTTACACAACTATTTTTAGGCTTTTCAACATTTTGGTCAACATCTATGTATCAAAAATACTGCACAACTAGCACAGATGGATATTGATCAAGACTATGAAGAGATATTGAACTGTGTCAAAAGGCATACTATCTACAAGAAGCGTGCATGCTTATGTAAAAAGAGGGGAAGAATGATTTGTAGGTAATTGTTGTGTGAATTTAAATTTTTATGTCCATATAATACATAAACTATTTATGTGCATCATTACAAACTTATAATTTTATCCCTCCTAGGTATAATGCTCCTTGGCTAGTCAATTTAGGTGGGTCTAGATTATACGAGGATACATAAACTGGTGAAAAAAATTTGAGCTAGCAAGAAATGATGATAGAGTTATGTTGCCCCACTTTTCACCATATAAAAATTTTGCAAAGTGGAAAGTGAACTAATGTCATGTTTTGTCAAAGTCTAGTCAATAGGTCTTTCCTCTTTAGATGCTGAGTTTCTCCATCGGGTTTTCATCTTTTCCCTTCTTCCGTGTCACATATAGCTTGGGTGGATATTTCTTGATTATCATGAGTCTTAAGGGTAGTTTAGAACCATAATCAATGGAGATTCTTGAATTGTGCTACATCAATTGATTTTCTTGCAGCTCGTTTGATCTGGAAATAAAGAAATCGAATTGGCGAAAAAATATATTTTGGCTTCTCCTTAGTAGGGTTTTCGCACCCCAAAGATGAAATTCTGCAAAGACTGGTAAATTCTATTGGCAAGCTTATTGAAGTAAGGTGAATCATGTTATGAAAAGATCATTCAAATGATGTCATGTTTTCACAGCGAGAATCATTTTGAAGTCCAAAAAATGATTAGAATAACGATTGGTGAAAAATTAGGAAAGAGCTTCTCCATGGCGGACTTCGAAGTCAGAAGTTAATTTTTTGAAGAGGTGTATGTAATGGAATTAAGAGAGCAGTGGGTCCCACCTCTCACTAGCAAAGTCGGTTTTGTGTTTTTTTGAGGCTCAAAATAAAGTGAATGGGCAGAAGAAGTAAAACAATGGGCATTGGCAGAAAACAAAGTTTCTTCTTCTCCATAGCGGGGTTTCGCACCCTAAAGGTGAAACTCTGCAGCGATCCATAAATGCTATCTATAGACTGAAAACAAGAAAAGGATAAGCATCATTAGAAGACTCAGAAGTAGCTTCTCCTTAGATGGACTTTGAACCAAGAGGTAAATTTTTCACAAAGGTCTAATTAGAAAATTAAAGTCACTAGCGGGCCCCATTTTTCACTTGCGAAGCCTCTTTTATGTTTTTCGAAGGTTTCTAGCAAAGTGCTTAGGATAGAAAGGTAAAAGAAAAAGCTTAAGAGGAAAACGGAAAATTGGCTTCTCCGTTGCGGGTTTTCTACCCTCGAAGGTCATTTTTTGCATTTGAAGAAAAATCGTTCCTGCAGCGTGGTAAGTATGTGAATTGATTGCAGATTATTTTGGGCAAGTAAATATAAGCAAATTAGTGAATTGATAAGCTTTTACAAGCAACATTGATTTAAGTGGATTTTTCCTTAGGGAGTTCCCCATTCTTGTTTTTTCGAAGGATGGATGAAACGAAAAGTAAACCAGTAATTAATGAGAGTTACTGTTGAGCCAACAAAAATAGTGAAAAGACAAAGATAAATTTGTTAGAACCTTTACATCCACCAATCCAACAGATTTACCCTTAATTTCGCTCGTGTGACATGATTTATGAAATTCAACAGGCAAACTAGGGTTATTTTATAAAGAGGGAAGTAATAGATTTTCAAACTACCATTTCACTGTTATACTATTGTACTGGATAGTGCTTTCATGTAATTTTCAAAGTTACAGAGTTTGCTTCTTGTATCATCTGCAATTGTTTGAATATTTCCTATCAAACATCAAATACAATGGCAACAAGATTCGCTGGTTTTGATGGATTGGGCGGAATTAAGTCAGCATGGTTGACTATCATAGATACTTCACTCCATTTTTATGATATGCAAGATTTTAAAAGGAGATTAAGAGCAGAGCCAATTCATCCCATAATGAAAAAAATTGGGGAAGTGCATTAGTGGAAGCAGTTGGGTTCCCTGTAGCAGTACAAGCCCCAGAGTTGATTTTGGAATGCATCAATCATTACAACCTAGATACAAAGTAGATTCTATTGCGTGACCAAACAGTGCTAATTTCAATTGATCGACAAGTAGTGGTGAATTGCTTGCGAATTCTAGAACAGGAGAAGTTCTCTGATTTAACGATGAGTGGAGCCATGTCTGAGTACTCTTTGAAGAAGATGGTTTGGAGGAGGGAGATCATGTAGTCTTGGTTTCAAAAGCCAAGGGGAGCTAAGAGTAAAGTCCCTAAAACTCTTTTCGGCACAAACCTCAAACCAGAAATTGTTGACATTTTGGTTCTGTTGCATCGACTCAAAGGTGAGGTAGAAGCTTTTAATTTTGTATAGAAGTACTTCTTTTTGGTGCAAGTTATTTTCTTAGACATACAATATATTGATTGGGCGTATGAGGTCAGTGAACATCTTTCTAGGGCTCTCAGTGTAGCCAAGTTTTATAATTCATTTTATATGTCCTCTTTCTTGATGTACATGTTGGCTTCCCTTCAATTGTGGCTTGGACTCCCTAGAATTGAGAATTTTCCTAATAATGTAAAAATTTATGAGTTTTATCCATGCTTGCAATTACAAAATAGTTATACAGAATACATCTAGGTAAATGATGCATTCACCATGACGATTTTCAAGGAGCTCCAAGGGTGTCCTGAGTGGAGATTCAGTCCAAAAGTGATGGTAACCATCGATCAATTTGGCAGTTATTTCATTCAGTTCTCATCATTTTCTTATTTGCGTCTTGCAGCATTTGATGGATTTCCACTAAAGCTGCCCAGTTATCCAGATGATGTGATTATGCTCATGGAGATAGTGAGCCAAGCAATCCAAGTGAACATCTTGAGCGTGATCTTGAGGAAGAAAGGGTATGAATTCCCTATAAAAGTTGGAGCATACAGTTGTGAAACCAAATCAAATGCAAAGAATATACTTAAAGCATTTGAAAGTAGATACAAATTGGAAGAGTATGAAGCAGTAAGGCCCCTTTTTGATCCTAATGGGTATACCAGAGATGTGGTCCAAATTGGAAGCATAATTAAACATGTGACAACCATGGATGACTATTGGGCAAATTGTAAAAATTAATTGGAGAGTCAAGTACGTGCCTTTGCTAGATTTACAATTGATCAGGTAAAGACATATGGTATAAATTTAGATGTGGAGGGATTGGAAGATGATGGTCAAAATATGTACAGTAATACATATTTGACTAAGTTGAGGAATAATCCCATTAGTTCTGAACCATATGTTGAAATAGAAGAAGACTTCGATGTCATGATGGCAAGAATTATCAAAAGGATTGGGAATTGGGTTGAGTGGACAACTAAGAAAAGCCAGAGCAAGAGCAAAAATACTCAAGCAGCTACAGATACTCCCGCTTCATCTCAAAGTGCCACACCCAATGCTACTATTGCACTTGCTCAAGGCCTAGCTCAATCTGCAGGTGGAGGTGATCAACCCTCGGAGAAGAATGTTCCAATAGCCCCAACCTATCAAGGTGGATCACTACCAGTCATTGGAGCTCAAGCTAAAGTTGAAAAAGAAACAGAAGAACAGAAAGATGGATCTCTTTCTCTAGTCTCACCTCCACATGTCACTCCAACTCCATCTCCTCATGTCACCCCTGTCTTATCTCCTCATCATAGCCCTACTCCATCTGTAAGTGCTCTTGTTCTTAAGCCTACTATTTCTTCTATTCAAATAGTAGAGAAAGGAGATGATAAAAGTAGTAGTAGCGAATCCAATAAGTCTAATGAAGTCACAAAGGAAACTCAAGAAGAGGAGAAAGATCTAGGTTCATCTAGGCATCTTTCTCAAGATCCAAAGACTCCCTTTTCTACAACTACAGTGACAATGACTCCAGTGAAGAAGAAAATGTTCAGCATTGAATCACTTTGAACAGCCTCCAAAGTGATTAGTACAGAGTCTTGGCTCAAAGATACTTTGGAGAAGAAAAGGAAAAGAAAAGATGAAAGTTTTCCTTCAAAGGATGTTGTATCTCAAGTGGTTCACTCAGGATCTGCCATAGTAAAGGCTACAAAGTAGAAGACCTTGTCAATATTGGGACAAGATCCAAAAATAGGGCATTTAACTATGGAGGTAGCAAAACTAAACAAGGCAAGGAGAATTGAAGATATGATGCCAGAGGACTTCACTCTACATTCAATTGATCTCGAGGAAGCTAGGCATGATACAAAAGTGGGCCTATGGAGATCAAGTAACGAGGTTATAGAAGAACAATTGGAGAACCTCAAATTGTCAAAAATCAGAATGAAAGTAGAGATTGAAGAATTGAAAAGATTTATCAGGCAACTAGTTGTTCCATTGGCAACCATTACTAGCATACCTACTACTGAGAACCCTATTGCAGAAGAAGTGCAACCCGTCATCTCACAACTCCAAAAAGATAGACATTTTGGCCAAATCAAAAAAGAATGGATTGAGAAGCTCAGTACAGATGGAGCCATTCTGATTGATCAAATTGGAAATGTTATCCTTCGATTAGAAGTTGAGAAGGATAATATCACTTCTAATCACAACACTTTGGCCGCAAAAAGGGCAAGGTGTGATGAATGCATTTCTCTCCTAAATATGGTCATCCAAAAGAAGGCAAAAGAGGTAGTTGAAGCAAATATTTTGAAGAAGGGAACTGAGCCTTTGTTCGAATGGCTTCAAAATATGTAGTTCAAGAAGGAAATGATTCAAGAGGTAGAGGAAGGACTCAAAGAAACAAAATAAAAGGTGAAGAAGATCCAAGATAGAGCTTTCGAGCTCATGTGAGGGTTACACACTGATCCACAAAACAGTGGGCAAGGAAAGGCTCTCTTTGGGTTGGAAGTAATGAAAAATAACCTCTCCACATACTTGAGTAATCTATCTGGGATGACTTCAAGCGGTCCAAACAAAGTGGTAGAGTTGCAGACACTTGGTGGATACATACATGTGGCGTCTGAAGAGTTGACAAGTCAGCTGAATGTAGTAAAGGAGTTGGCTCAAGAGCATTCAAAGTGGCTCTTAAGATTCACCAATGTACATGTGCCTAGTCACGAAGAAATGATTCCAATTATAGTGGCTACCAGAACATATAGGGCAAAAATTAAAAAAGGAAAGAAATCTAAGTGATTTATTTAAACTCCCTTTCTGTTTCCTGATATAAATTTTGCAAATTTTGTAAATTTTTGTAATTTGACAAACTAGCATCTTGCTATTTGTCATATTCAGAAGATGAACCAATTGAAATTCCTATTGTAATGGTCATCTCTCAACGCTATATGTATGAAGTTAAATGATTAATCAAAGGTCAAAAAAATTTTGGGTGTGAAGTACTATTTGTTGCAGAGAAAATTGAATGGCACTTCATTTCAATCATTTTCCATTCCAGTAGGTATTGTGATTAGTTACTATTTCCTTTCTATGTTGCAGAGAACTGAGGAAGAACAGAGTTTCATTTCCCTTGTTTTACAGAACATGAATGAATGTAATAAGTATTGCTAAAATTCATTTGATGAAAGGATTCTGTTAGTTTCTCTTTTTCCAATTCATCAGTTGTAGTTTAGATTTGATTTTCAACTTATTTTAGTTTTGTATGAGTGGATTTATGAATTCATAAGAAATGTGGATGCATGAATTTATTTCAGTATTGTGAAGTATTCTTTCCTGAATAAAGTTCTAGTTAGGCTTAATTTGGTTTTCCTCTTCTGCTCTCAGGTTAAGAGCATACCCCACATTAGTCTTAGGAATAAAACATAATTCCTTGAACATCATTCACATAGGGAGTTGTACCTCAATTCAGAGGAAAACTAGATATTCTTAGAAACAGTTTCCCAACTATTGTGTAAAGTTGTTCTTTGTTATAAGTTTGGGCACATAAAAAGAGGAAAAGAAGAAGAACAAATCTATTTACCAACAAGTTAACACACATAATCGACACATCTTGTAGCTCTAGAGAGCTAATGTTGATTGGAAACCTGTACTTTCTAGACATGCAATTATCAATTATATTGCAAAGTATGCTTCAAAAGCTAAAAGAAGTTATGAAACATATCATCAAATGTTTATGTGTTTATCAAACTTGGAAAATCTCGATGATCTTGCAACAAGGGCATACAAAAAGCTTCTCATAGGAATAGTTATAGAAAGAGACATTGGAGCTCAAGAAACATGTCATATGTTGTTAGAGCTTCCATTGGTGGAGTGTAGTAGAAAGTTTTTTAATCTAAATGTTTCACATGAAGTTTTCAATCCTATAACAATTAATATAGAGAATAATGAGGAAGATCATACAAAATCTTTTATACAAGGTTATAAATCAAGACCCCTTTGTATGGAAGGTATAACATTAATTGATGTAGCAAGGTCTTGGACTTACAATCCTAAAAAAAGAGGAGATAAAAAATGGGGGCCAAGAGAAAATGCAGCTATAGTTAGAGTTTTCCCAAGGTTTATATTGATTCCTCCACAGGACTCCAACAAATGGGTTGAATTTTGTTCATCTGAATTATTTCTCTACAAACCTTTTCATGAAATTGAAAGGGACATTGGTGACAGTGATGCTACTATAGTGGCCAATTAGGAGTCACTCCATTATACTCCTTGGCATGTTTGATGAGCAGAACCAACAAAAAATGATGAAGTTGCAAGTGACTCAGATATAGAAGATATTGTACATGCTCAAGATAATACTATAGAGCATGAATGGGAAATCATGTCCAGATTGCATCATGGTCAACATATGCAAGTTTTTGAAATAGACATGTTGGGAAGAAGGGATATTGATAGGAATAAAAGTTGGTCTATTGGATATCAATGTGAAGACAATACTGTTGCAGCTATCAACTTCATTGATGAAATAAAGAAGCATGAATGTCTCATGTATGATGACATTCCACAATGCATCAACTTTTCAACTCTTTGTGGAAAGCAACAAAAGGCCATTGACATTATTATGACACATTACCATAGCAATTAGATGGGGAACCCTCTATGTATGATAATTCAAGGAACTATAGGAATGAGGAAATCTTATCTAATTGGTGCCATTAGTCAATCTGTTCGTATGGCTACAATGCCAAATCCTTCTCCACTTCTATTACTCACACCAACTGGAGTAGTAACTTTCAATATAGGAGTTTCAACAATTCATTCAAAACTACAAATACCAATAAAAGATTTTACTTAACTAGAGGGGACACGACTTACAAGTTTTCAAGAAGAAGTGGCTCACATTAGATATATTTTGATTGATGAAATGAGTTTCATTGGTCAAAACTTGTTGGTAAATATAGATTCGCATCTTAGACAAGCATTCCTAGAAAATGCTGACAAAAGTTATGCAAGTAAAGCTTTTTTTGTGGTTAAGTGTATTGTTGTGAACTAATATTTATACATATTACAACCCATATGTAGTATTTCTAATACTTTTTTCAACCTTTATTTTCTTTCTTTCAGGTCTATCTATTATTTTGGTTGGTGATCTTGGTCAATTACCACCAGTTAGTGATAAACTAGTAGATGCTAGCCAAAGGAGAGCTAAATTATTGTGGCAAGAATTCAAAACAATAGTTACATTAGATAAAATATTTAGGCAAGATGGTCAGGACAAAGATCAAGAAAGATTTCGTGAACTCCTAACAAATTTGAGAGATGCCAATCCTAAGATAGATGATTGGAATCTTCTTATGATGAGGATCCATGTATAGCTTGATGCTCCAATGAATGATGACTTTAACAAATAAGTACATTTTTTCTCAACCAATGATAATGTCCACAATCATAATAGGAGCTTTGGGGTATCCTATTGCACGTAGTCTTGCAACTAAGACACGAAATGGTAACACGGTTCAAGATGGTTCAACTGATGAACTTGATCTAGAGTTATTAATTAGTAAAGATTCTAGGGTGATGTTGACTACAAATCTTTGGATAGAAGCTGGCCTTGTCAATGGAGCTTTAGGATATATTTAGAATATTTTGTATAGACTAGGAACCGGTCCTCTTGAACTAGTAGTTCCTATAGCTCCATTACAGAGGGGAAGTACCTTCCAACTACCATTAACTTTGGCACAAGCATTGACAATTTACAAATCACAGGGACTAACTCTTCAAAAATAAACAATTGATATAGGTCCAAAGGAAAGAGCTGGATTAACATTTGTGGCTATTTCTCATATAAAGTCTATTGAAGGATTGAGAATAATGCCACGACTTACATATGACCGCTATGAAAAAATGAAAAATGAGAAGCAACTTTCAATTAGGAAGGCAGAGGAAATGAGATTGAGAAGCCTTGAACATCAATGATGTAATAATTATTAATTAATTGTTCTTCTTTTTTGTGTCAAATTTGTACTTTATTACTTTGAAACAATACATTGCTAGTAGATGCTACAAAATTATGTTTTCTTATTCTTTAATATATATGAATGGTCACTATAATGTCATGTTTGCATACACTAAATTTCATTGCATTTTCAATGCAATATGGTTTTTACATTGCTATACTCTACACTTCATAATGTTACTTAGCTTATTATGTTATGGAAAACAATTTGATTTCAAATTTATATCCCTCAAATTAAGTATCATTCACATGATTCTAAATTTAAATATATATCATATTTTCTTTCAGCAATGGCACCTTCTGACAGAGAGTCAAGGATCGCTGACATGAGCCCAACAACATCTATAGGCTCGAACCATTTTTTTGAGATAGATTTTGATAGCTACAAGAAAATGATTGAAGAGTCTTGTATAACTATGCTCATAGCTCTTGGGAATGTAGCTTTGGCAATTGATGATGTACAAGAAGTTGACATAATTGACATGGAAGATATTGCGAGATTTGTCTGTAATGCATCTACAAAAGTAGACGCATTTCCATCCATGATGAAAGAAGTGTACAATGATAAATTAACAAATGAAGGTCGTAATAGAAATTATATCTCTGAAGAATATGTCGTGTACTTACATCATTATGGAGAAATGTTCTTCATGTAGTGAATTCATATCTTCCAATTTTATCATTTTACTTTATCTAAATAATTGTACTATGAGATATAATTCTCATTTTATTTTATCTATATATTTGTACTATGAGATATAATTATGTCATTTTACTTTATCTAAATAATTTTACTATGAGAATAATGCCTCTAAACCTAACCTTGAAATTAATTCTAACTATGACCCTAACTCTAATTCTAACTCTAACCCTAACCCTAATTCTAACCCTATCCCTAACCCCAAATCTAACCCTAACTTTAACTCTAACTCTAATCATAATCCTGACCCTAATCCTAACTCTATCTCTAATTCTAACCCTAACCCTAACATTGACACTAACTCCAAATCTACTCTAACCCTAATCCTAATCCTAACCATAAAATAAACAAATAATTTGATGCTAACTTAAAAAATATATAAAATTAGAAAAATACTTTTATATATATATATATATGTAAATTAATATTTTGAATTAATAAATATAGAAAAATACTTATATATATATATATATATATATATATATATATATATATATATATATATATATATATATATATATATATATATATATATATATATATATATATATATATATATATATATATATATATATATATATATATATATAAATTAATATTTTACCTCTAACTCTAATCATAATCGTGATCCTAATCCTAACTATATCTAAAATTCTAACCATAACCCTAACGTTGACCCTGATTGCAACTATAACTCTAACCCTAACCCTAACCATAACTCTTACTCTAACCCTAATCAAAACCCTAACCATAAAAATAAACAAATAAATCGATACTAACTTTATCAAAAATAAAAAATTAGAAAAATACTTTGATATATATAATATTTTAAATAAAAATTATTATCATATCTTCCATATGTGTGGCGACTGCTACTAGCTTATACATACATACATACATATATATAATGTTGAGACTGATCCTGCTCGAGGCACCTATTTTAATTCAAATCGTATCCAACACAAAGAAACCCTTACGATGTGAATTAAAATAGGTGCCTCGAGAAGGATGACTCTTGACATTATATATATATATATAAAAGCAAGTTTTTAATATGACATTGTTATGAAGTAGTGACACAAATGTATACTTTCCACAAGTAAGAATAAAAAATTGAACAAATAACGCATAAAATAACATAGATCAATACGATCATATACAACTTCTCTACACTATATATGAATTTGATAGGAAAATGTTCCAAACTTAAAAATATATAATTTTTATGTCTATAAATTTCAACAAGAGTAAAGAATGAGCATTAGTAAAAGATAAAAATGATTATTATTAGTTTTTCATTTTAAATATGTAGGTAATACTTTAAAAAAATCAGAATAGTTAACTATTCCATTTTGTTGAAAAAAATCTTAATTAATATATTTAAAAAATAATTTCTTTGATGAAAAAATTAGATTGGTGTAGGGTATTTTTGACAACTTTGACGTTTTTAAAAATGACACTAAATATATTAAAAAAATTGAATGACAAAATGAAAAATATGTTTGATCTATTTTAACAAGTAATAAATAAAAGTTTATGATATTTTTACTTAATGAATAAAATTGAAGTTTCATTTATGAAAAGAACAATTAGATAATAAAATGTAAATAATTATCAAATTACTATAATTACAATAATCAACCAAATTTTAATTATATCTTGTATTTTTAAAAAATAACTTTATCTTAAGGAATATTTTACCTTATTTAAAATAATTAAGTTTCATTTGTTTGCATTTATACTTTTGTATTTATAAATTATTTCACTCACGTAGTAAATAATAATAACCACAATGAAAAGGTAGCTGACTAGTTGTTATACTGTTATCATTTAACTATGTAGTTTTTTAGTCAGGCTTATTTATTTTTTAGAAGAATAAATGGAACACTTAGCACACATTGGCTAGAGATAGGTAGGGAGAAAGGAGTTTATGTGTGTATAAGAAAGATATAAAAGAAATTATAGAGAGGTATATAGACAAAGAGTGGAAGAGTAGATGGGAGCAGAATATGAAGAGGAGAGGAGGGAGATAAAGAGATAGAATGATAAAGATATATGATGTGATTGATGGATAGTGGATATATAGATAGATAGATAGATAGTGTTATCACCTAAAAATGGTCATCTAGACTATTAGCCCCCTTTTCAGCATTTTGGCTAAATTAATTAATCATTTGCCTCGACCAAATTGCTAAAAATCAATTTATCTGATCATAACCTATGCTTTGACTATATTATTCTAAGTCCATATTTGATTAAAAGAACTTGTCCCCTTTTAATTAAATAAAAGAGTCCATTCTTCTAACCCACTTAATGTGCACACATTAAGACCTTTTTCTATTTACAAATTAAAAGAAAAGGCTTTTGTCTCACATGAAAAGTCAACTCCTTTTCATTGGTCGACTTTCTCTTATACATGGATCATGCCAAAAGTCAATCCCCACCCTTGATCATTCATTTGTTTAAAGTGATCTCAATTGCCCATCTACCTTTAGAAGAGAGAGCTCTCTCCTTCTCAAAGGATCCAATTTTTGAGTATTGCTATGTTGTAGGTTTCTTGATAGGTTTACTTGAGAGCACTTATGGAGAACTTCTTGCTTCTTGTCTCATTTTTGCATACTCCATCTTAGCTTAGATTCATCTACTATAGCTTAATTTCCTTTTTAATATCATAGCTCACATAGTCTAATTAGTAATGGTTCTAACACGTTCATCTTACTTAATCTAGTCGCATTGTGCATTTCATCTTAGTCTAGCTTCATTTCTTGCATTTCATCTTGAGAGCTCTTTTGACACTAGCATTCTTTCTCTTGTCTCAAGAATCTCCCATTTCATGGTTTACTAGAAAGGGCTGCATCTCTAAGGCTAATTTGAGAGCTCACTTCATGCTTATTTTATGCCTCTTACACTCCATGACTAGGAAGCTCTAAGAGGACATTCAAGTGTTCCAATTCATGGGATATCATGGATAGAAGGGTTTAGAGAAGTGCACAATATGAGTGTATAGATAGATATAGTATATCAAATAAAAATAGAGGAAATAAGATTTATGTGTCTAAATAAGAAAGATATAAAGAAGGGGATAGGGAAGTAGAGATGGAGAGTTTATGAAAAACCATTAAAGCACATAAAAAAAATACAAGGCTATTGACTCAACCCTTGTTCTTTTAAAAGATGTAAGCACTAGTAACTATTTATTTCTATATAAACATAACCATTCAATTACTGACCCAAACTCCATCCAAGCTACATTTTTATTTTTTCTTAGTTGTTATTTTCCAAATCATGCTTAAACATAGAAAAACAAAGTCAAATTTTATATTGGAATGTTAACAATTTATGTTCATTCAAAAAGAGGAAGCTAATTAAGTTATGTCTCACTAAAATAAATCAATGTTATTAATGATGATTGATTTATTGTGTAAATATAAATCATGTTCAATAGATTTGTTTCCATCACTCAACTAGTAAATGAACCAATCATAGCTGGAAGTTGATTGGATATTAGAAATAATCCTCCAACAATGTAGTGCCTGCCCTAGTTTGCATTTTGCTATTATTGCCGACCTCTTTCTCAGCGAACTTTCTATTAATTAAGCCTAATTAAAAGATTCAATTAATGGTTTAATTTAATGAAAAATTAATATGAAATTTTAATATTTATTTTATTTAATTAATTGGGAAATTAATTAAATAAAAAGAATTAAATTTGAAGATAAAAGTTATAAGTTTAAAATTGGAACATGATAATATTTATATTAATAATAATATATTTAGTGTTCATTTTTAAATAAATGCTGAATAATATTATTATTTAAGTTAATAAATATTTTATCAATTAAGTTTTGAAAATAAATTTAGAAGTGGAAAAGAAATTAATTTATTAAAATTTCATGATCACATGATAAGTGCACGAGATTTAAATTTAATAAATTAATTTAAAATGGAGTCAAGTGAATATTAAATAAGGAAATTTAATTAAATAAATTAATGTGCATTATTTTAATATTTTTCACATAGGAGTATGCAAACTCTTATGAGTTGTCATGTTGACAATACAGGAGTTTGCACTCTAATTATGCACGTGTTGTCTACACTTAAGAGTTAGCGCATTATTTGAGCACATGGTGTCTACAACATTCCAGACACCTCATCATGTTATGGAAGTTATGTGCTTAGTTGCCATGCTTATCTCCTAGTTCTTTCTAGACACATTCTAGATGCATCTTAGAGGCCTTTATATAAAGGCTCTCCTAGTGTGTAGGGATCATCATATGCTTCTACAAGCTCATATGCTTGGACATGCTTATATGCTTCTACATGCTTCTAGTCACTTGGGGATTCAGTTCTTAGAGGAATTGGAGTGTTGGAGAAGGAAGAATTTTTTTTAATAGGAGTAGGATCTGAGAGGAGGAGCTTCTCTATGATTTTCTGAAGCATAGAAAATTAGCATCAGTGTCCAGGTAGGCACTCGTGATTATTTTACATATTCTGTTACGCTCTCTCTTCCTATCTTCATCGTGCATGATAAAGCTTGTCTGAATAATTCTCTGTGAAGGAATCTCAATCTTGATTTTGGGTATGCATGTTGTTTCATTTAGATTGTGGAGAAATAAATCAGGTTTGGATTTGAGTTAAAATAGAATTAAGAATTGAATTTGGCTAGGGTTGAGAAATCTTGTCAAAGACCGTCCTGATTAAAGAATGGGGTCCAATTTAGTCCAAATTCAAGAAGTGTGTAAATCCAAATCTTGAAAAAAAATTAGATTTTAAACATAAATCGATAACTACAATTCAACCAATGTATCAGCTTGTGTATTCATACTGGATTATCAGCATCTATACTCATACATAAGTCTTTCCAATAAGATCTCATTAATGCGAAACATTCAATAAAATACAAACTACATCAATTCAAAGGATCATTCATTTCTTTTTAAAATGCTAAACCTCTTTTAACCCATGCATTCTACACATTAATTCATCGGCATGTGAATTCCTATGGATCCAATCTGCTTGAGCCCAGGAATTTAACCAAAAACCCGCCAGCAACCCAAATATAGGCATCTTGCACCTCTTTTCCAGAATGATGGCATCCGATGGATGTGCCTCTACACTAAGCAATGCCTTCTCCCCTGGTTTGCCAGAGATTATATGAGCATAATATGTATTAACTACTCTTTCCATAATTCACACCATTCGCACTTTGTGTCCTAGTGTTCCCAGCAAATTAGCTGATAGCTCTCAATTTTTAATAGATGTTGTAATAGACACTCATAAGCTACTATAGCCTTCAAGAATTACAAAGATGATTGCGCAAATGTTACATTAAAATACACACAAGAATAAATGTGAACGCAGGAATATACAAATAAAGATATATCGATTATTGCATGATATTGGGAATAAAGTTAATCACGGATCGACCGCTATATTCTTTATGATGATTCAATCACAGCCAAATATTATATAGATTGTTTAAACAATAAGGGATCACTTTATATCGATCGTCACATAGAACTGAGATATGATCTCAAATGGATATATATATGTGCACCACAGTTTCGATGCAATGAACAGTTGCAATTTTAATTCGTGGGAGAGTAGTTATCTTTTATATATTCAAATTTTGGCAATAGGTTTCGCTTGGTCTATATCCCCATACCCCTCCACTTGCCATATTAATCCGGTGGCAGACTGCACTGTGTTCTTCGCAGTATGCTACGCACTGGTGGCCATTATGAAGAGGGCTGCACGACTTAGTAAATTTTGTGGTTAATTCCTTTGTTTTCTTGGAAGCCTAGTCAAGGGTATGAGTCACTTGTTGGCATCTGAGTACCTACCTACTTTTGAAATGGAAGCTTATGCTTTCAGTTGGTGAAGTTTAATTGGGATTTGATATAATGTACTGCATTTTCTCTTGGCTATTCGTCTGAATGGCTATGAATAAGAACATTCAGATAGCTTTCAATTCAGTTGAACTCCGATCATTATTTTCTTTGATATGCCAAAAATCATGACTCGATACCTATTTTTTCCATCATCGCATCACTGGGTTTTCTTATTTTCCCAACGCACATAGGGGTAGTTGCATTCGACTTTAGTTAGTATGAGTGAAGATCTATAATCTGTTTGGCACACATTTTTCAATGATCCACGATAAGCCTAATTTTAATTGTGTCTAATCTAATACCAAATCTTATTCTTATAACTACCACATTAGGATAGTTTGTAGATCTAATACGAACTTCTATGTGCAGCCAGTTCATAGAATGGTGTCTGGGCATAACAGTTGCATTAAAAATTAAGATATGAGTATGTAAATGTATAAATGAAACAAATTCAGTACTCACAAATAATTCTGATATAGCTAGGACTAATCCCAGTGTGGGAAAGTTCATCTTGTATATTATCTTCAATTCGCTATCAACTGAGAAACAACGTTACAAGTCGACATGGAAAATTTGATTTTGTTTTATGTTTTAATAAATGTAAATTTTTAATTTAAGTTTTAATATATGTTTATTATTATTTTAATAAAGTTTAATGTAAATTAGTTTGTATAAAATTTATATTTAATATTAATTTAATATTATTCAATGTATATTAAATATTATTTAATATATATTAAATATTTAAAAGATGCTAATTTATAAATTGTTAATAAATAAATTTAGGTATTATAATAGTTGGTTAGTGATGATTTAATTTATATTCAAAATTATTATAATGATTACAATTAAGTGACTTAAATTTTAATAATATTTAATTAAGTTTTAATTAACGGGTCATGAAGTGCGAATCCATGTACATTATTAATGAGGGAAGTTGTTTTAATTCAAGTTTTGAAATTGTTACAATATTGGTTTAATGGAGTCAAGAGGTAATTATTGATATACCTTAATTGTGTTAGAGTTAGATAAATACTAACTAATAAAGTTTATGAAAGGTTTCTCTAGATCGGTTAAAAACAATTTTAATGAGCTTATTATTTATGTTTGTTGAGTCTAACAAATTATTAATAAATAATAGTTTAAATGGTTTAAATAGATATTAATTAATCCGATTAAAGTTAATTTAATTGAGGTTAATTAATCATTGAAGTTTTATAATAAGTTATTTATCAGTTTGAATTGGTTAATAATTGGAGGAGAATAATTAATTGACTTATTGATCAACGTACATAGGTGGAATTTAATTTATTAAAAGTAATGATGAATCTGGTATTGGAGATTTATTAATGAGATTTTTAATATAACTTGTTATTAGTTATTAACAAGTTATTACTAAGTTATTTTGAACATTAATGGATTGAAATATAGTTGATTCTTAATCTACGAAATTATTGTAAATTATTAATTAGCTGATAATCATGGAGTTATTAACTTAGCTATGTAATTATTAGTTAATTTAATTAATTGTAAAATTATTTAAATTTAATTGATAATAAAGATTTAATTGTTAAATCGATAATAACGATTTCAGGGAGAATTGTGGGTCACTTAATGGAGAGGTGATAGGTCTTAACTTCAGAATTTAAATGTTGGGAGACACATCCTGAAAGTCAATTAGCAATGTTTTAATAATGTAAATAAATGGGATCTTATTATAGAACTTATTAACTAATCTAATTAAGGTTAGTTAATAATGGAGGAAGTGTAATTATCTTCTAGTCATTTTAAGTAAATGGATTTTTAGGTGAGAGCAAATTTGAAGAAATGAGATATTAACATAAGTGTTTAGTGGAATTATAATTGTTGAATTATTAATGAGTTTGACTTTAGAAAGGTTGATGGTTACCTTGTTTAAAATCAATGAAAATTGTTTTAAAATAACGATCGTCTTGGTGTGTTTAAGGAAATTATAAACTAAGTGTTCGAAAGTTGATGAGTATTATACTAATGATTTGAATAATGAAGGGATGATTCTAGGTCCTAATTCTATCGAGGGGATAAGTGGGTTGACCTATAGATTAAACAAAGAATCTTGGGCAAGTGAAAAGTATTCAGGAAATGAAATTGAAACCCCACGTTTATCTCAACTATGTAATTTTAATGAACCAAAACAAGTGCTTGTTATTGCTTTCCAGTCTTCTTGTGTGAAGCTAAGGTGTATGCTTTTGAGATACTTGACTTAACCATTTTTGAATCATCGATCAGTTATATTTGGATTACTTTCTAGTTGCCTTTATGGGATCGAAGTGTTGATTTATTCTTGATGATGTCATGTTGTGACATGTTTTGACTTGACCATTTTGGAGTCTTCGATTAGTATTACTTTGAGATACTTTCTGGTTGCTTGTTAAGACCAAATGCATATTATGATTTATTTTGAGATACTATACGGTTGCTTGATGAGGACCAATGGATATTGTGATTATCATTGATGCCTTTAGTTGCTAGTAGAGAACTATTGTGGTTATGATTATCAGTGGATGCTTTTCAGTTGCTCATGGAGATTTGATGTTCTTATTATGGATTATCTTTTGGTATTTTTCCAGTCGCTTGTATAGGACTAAGGTGATTTTGTGATTTGTGATTTCATGAGCCTAGGGTAGGTTATCTACTTGTAGTGTCGGGAAGTGGCTTGCAATGGGGGTCCTAAGTGGCTGCCAGGGTAAGTCATTGTAAGTTGTTTTAATAAGTGAAAACATTTACACTAAATGGTGATTAAAATGAACCTAATAAGATAATTGTATGTTCTCTCCCATGCCTCGAGTGCTAGTACAGACTAGGATGGGAGTAGAAAGAATGCTTGGTTGCGACCTTGCATTCCGTAGTATGCTTCATCAATATGAGAGGATACTAGTGGCTGCATAGGGATCACTAGGGGGTCAAGGTCTATTGAGAGACTACCAGGGTAACTCTAGCATGATTCGTGCAATGACACTTTCTTGCTTACATAGTAGGTTTCCTACATGTCTTTGTTGTGCCTTTGGGAGTAGATGTTGATCTATGTGTTAGAACCTCTCAGTTAGTGTACTTTCAGGATTTCGGAGTAGATATTGATCTGTGTGTTAGAACCTCTGAGTTAGTGTACTTTCAAGATTCCTAGACTTAAAGAGTATTTGTGCTATGTGATTTGATGTCCTATTTGAGACTTGCGACTATCTCCTCCAACTCTTTCTTTGTTGGCATTTACCTTGATTCTATTCTTGGATCATTATGATAGATGTTATATCTTATGATGGATGTTATTTACTTATAGAATCATCTTATGCTTTATTTTACATGATTAAATTTCTTATGTATATGTTGTAGCATGTTAGATTCCTTTCTGCATATGATGTAGTATGTTTTAGGAGTGACATCCCTACTATGATAATATCAATGATCTCTTTAGTGACTTGGGATGTTATGCGCGAGGGATGGCTAGGGCCCATGATGGTCTAATGATGCTATTGACAGTTGGGAGGAACCACACAATTAGTTAGTTGTGTTTTATGATAGATGGTTTTCTTTTACGATGGTTGTTATATCTTTATTGATGGATGGATGTATCATATATGATTATTGTTTTCATTTACATTATTGCACTTGTATCATGGATTCGATGAGGATGATGTATCTTTATGTTTATATATGTATATTCTTTTATGTCTTTCATACCCTGTGACATGTACAGTGGATGATTGAGCATTCTGAATTTATTTGCCAAGAGGCATTTAGAAAAAATGTATATTATGGACTGTGGACCTTTAACTATTCTTTCATGTGGATGTGGTAGTTTTTAGACTTAGTATTAGTTAGATTAAATGTGACTCAACGTCTTGGGATCCTTAAAGGAATTTAACCTGATATGTATGCTTATATATGCTTTTAGATGAATGTATGTTATTTCTTCTGCTATTATGTGTTTGATGTGAATGGCTTATCTTTTATGATAAAAAAAATTAAAAAAAATAAAATTGTTTGGAAAACTTAGTAAAAATTTAGGTTAATTCTTTTGGATCCCTTGGCGGGGCGTTACAAACAATGTTATTAAAAAGTGGTAGTAATTGGTCAATTTGAAACTACTATGTAAATCCACAAACTATTTTTTTAAGGGGATAACTTGTCATTGGTTTGATAATGAGACTATTAGGTATAAGTATTATATCCTTTTTTTGGGCAATACAAAGTAAATTAGAAAAATAATAAAAAGAAACTCATGGACTCTCTAGTACATAAAGATCATTAATGGTTGTGGACATTTAAAACTTAAACTCTGTGGAAGTTATTTTCTTTGTAGATAATAGTGGAAGGTATAATTCTAAATTGTTTCTTTTCTGGAAAACTAGTTTCATAAGAGATGCATAGATTTTGTATTAAATAGAGTCATAATAATAGTTCTATTTTAAATTGTCTAATAAAGAAAGTTGCTACTGATATCAGATTTTACTTTGAAAGAAAATTACCATTTTCATCGAAGCACTCCTAATGTATATTATCTATTGAAGTTAAATTGGAAATTCTAGATCTAAGTATTTAATACAAAAAATTTCTATTATCAAATACATCAATTTATTAGACTAAATTCATTTCCTATAAAATAATGTAATATCTTCTTAGGTTTTGAGGATGAATTAATACTATTGTTCTTGTAAGGTTTAATTCTCCCTAACACATTTGTGTGTATGTTATCTATTTCAGCATAGGTGCATGTAGAATTAGTCACATGGTTGAACCAAATCCATCTAATCCAAGTGCCTTGAGTTGCTAGTTTTCTTGGGCAAGATTGGGGAGTTCTTTGTGTTAGGAAGAACCCCAAGGGAACTAACCACTTGGTAGTTGGGCAATAAAAATACCTTGGCCACACTCTCATCTCAAGATAAGAGAATGACTTAGATCTAAGGCTTAGGAGACATGATCTCAGCGATAGGTTTTAGTTCAATGCTATTTTTGCTTTCTATTCATGATGTATGATTGTATCTATTTTATGTATTCAAGATGATTGAGGTGAAGATCAACATCTCATGTATTAAATTATATACTATTATGGATCTTGATGTATGGTTGAATATTGTCTTATTTAATTTGAAGGAATTTTTTTTGTTTCCACATGTATCATGTTCTTTGAACTTTTAATTTTCAATAAACTTTTTTTGCATTTTCAATGGTGATTACTCATGTGATATTGTTTTTTATTAAGGGAAGCAACATTAACGAGTGTTGACTAAAAGTAAAAACAAAAAACTAGAGATATCTAGACAAGCCAGATCTCCCTCTATTAAAGAAAAAGGTCCATAAGTAACTGACCTACAAACCATGGTCAATGCTCACAATGAAAGACTTGGGACAAGCCCCCATAATAGCTGCATACTTAAACCAAAAACAACAATAAAGGAGAAGAGTGTGCCCTTGAAAACTTCTAGCAATCACTCGATTACAAGAGAAAATAAGAAAATAAATCACCATAAGAAACAACTGAACAAACTCAGGCCATCTATGCGTCTCAGATTAGTAAGCAAAGAAATAGGACCAAACAAGACTATACATCTAGCCTTGGCAAAAATAATGCATATCATCCAACCATAGGTCCAAGAAAGGATCCAACCTTGGAAAATGTAGTCAAAAGTCTTCCACCCCCCCACAAACACCCAAAACACCATACTGAGAGGAGTAGAAAGGAGGAAGACCAAGCCCTAGAGGTAAGAGAAACTCCCCCTTCCCCCACTGACAACACTACTAAAAGTAACACAAGTATTTAATATCTCAATAGGAGTCTCCTCTAATTCCCAATGCCCAAATATGATCTCCACCTCTATAAGAGATTACTCCACCTCCATAGGAGAACTGAACTTAGAAGATAAGAGTAAGACCCAGACCATCTCCCTAGTACATAACACACATCTCTGCACCAAAGTGTTTAGCTGCAGAGTCATCCTTCTTTCATCACTTGAAGTACATCATCCATACATGCTCTCACTAACTAGATCTCTTACAATAGGAAAGAGATGCTCACAAACAATGGGAGAGTACTCACTAAACACATTCATAGACACTTTTGTGTAACAACCAACTACCTCCATAAGTTTTCCCCCCACCTCAATAGGGTCCTCCACCTCAATAGGAAGTAGGAAAGTGAAAGAATAGGATAGAGGAAGCCTCCACTGTGCATGCATCCAAGGCTCCAAAATGACTCTGATGCAGGAGCATCCTAGGTGTAAGGGAAATCTTGCATCACCCAAAAATATTTTATTTTCAGCCTTTTCTATTTTAATAATGACTAGTAGACAGAGTGGTTGCTATTTATGGGAACTTACTATTTTTAGTAAGTTTGTCATACGAGCTCAGAATGTTCTAATTTTCTATATGAAGGTTCATTTTAGAGTTGTAAGCCTATCATAAAAATCTCATTGGTCAAGCATTAGTATTAGAGAAGTTATTGCAGATTTTCAGTGGAAAAATATGCATAAAAATATTTAGGCTCACATTTGGAGGCCTTAGAGTGCTCAGATGAGGTCTGAAAACTTGACAAAAGGGCACTAGCACAATATTAAGCTTGTAGATTAGGAGCTGGCGTTTCTAAAAAGTGGTTATAATAGCCAATCAGAGCAACAATTTGTGAGTTATGGTCTTTGGAAGTTGGGCTACCAAAATTTCTCAAATAATTTGTCAAAGATGTATTTGGCCAACTCTATGTGTATTGTTAGGATATGTCGGCCCTAAGTATTGAGTTTAAGCATCTAGAACCTTCCTGGGTGGCATAAAACTACCTATTTAAGAAAAGCCTGAAGATTTTCTAGGACAACTCTGGGTTATAGTTCGCAGCACTATCTTGTAGATTACTATAATAAAGGCACCCATTTGGTGCAACATATTGTAATTGAGAATTCTATAATTCTACATTTGTGGCTATAATAATAAGTTCATATTTTGTTCTTGCATTTTCTGTTGTTTCTTTATTTCTATTATGAGTTTATGGTTTTAAGGGGAGTCCTCTACATCAAGTGGTATTAGAGCTAGAGTTCTTGAGCATGTGGACAGATCATCGACTGTGAGGCAGTTCACACCAGGACCATGGTTTGGGTTGAGTGTGTAGACAGATCACCAATTGTGGGGTAGTTTGCAATAGGGTTTTAGTAGAAGCGTGAAAATGCCTCCATGAAGAGAGTGTGGTGGAAGAGCAACAGGTGTTACACTTGAGGGTTTTCAAGCCCTCCAAAGATAGATGCAAGCATTGGAATAACAAATGCGTAGAGGAATGAATCTTCCCATAAGAGATGAAAGTGAGGATGAGGATGAAGTAGAAGAAAATGCTGAAGCAGAAGAAATTCTAAACCCAGAGGAAGAGAGGCTTTTTTGGGGCATCTCCAAGATTGGAAAAAGACTTAAGTTTGAGGTTCCCACATAGTGACATTTTCAAGAAATCTTAACCTAGAAGAGATGATCGATTGGATAAATGGACTAGAGGAGTACTTTGAGTATGAAGATATTGAGGATCTGGAAAAGGTCAAGATTGCGAAGGCAAAACTAAAGGGACATGCAAAGATCTAGTGGCAAGAGGTTCAATTGGAAAAAAATAGAAAGGGAAAGGAAAAAATCAGCAGATGGGATCAGATGATAGCTAAAATGAAGCAACAATTCATTCCTATGGATTATGAGCTTGATTTGTTAAAGAAGATGCAAGGAATGAAGCAAGCAAGAAACTCTATTTAAGAGTATACTGAGGAGTTCTACCGAGTTCTCATTAGAACCGACCATGCGGAAGGTGATAAGGAGAAAGTCACTCGTTATCTTAATGGGTTAAGGCCCAAAATTCAGGATGAGATGAGTCTAGTTTGGATGAATAGTATTGAGGAGGCATACTAGTTTTCCCTAAGAGTTGAGGAGAAACTGAGCAAGAAGCTTGATAATAAGAATAGTGGAAGAGGTCATGGTGGAAGATCTGGCAGATGATCTTACGGAGGCTGTAATGATGATTAGAAGAACAAGGATGAGGCTAGAAGTAGCAACCAAAATCAAAGGGGAAGTAATTCCAATCATTTCCATGATTCAAACAATAGAGATCAGAGATGAAGAGGTAGAGGACAAGGATCTAGAAGAGGAGGCTTCCATGGAAAATGTTTTCACTATGGGGAAGAAGGGCATAGAGTATTTTAATATACCTAGCACCAAGGAAGGACATATTGAAGAGAAAAAGGTTAGGTGAGAGTTGCACATGTTGTAGAAGATGCCAGATCCTCACATTATAAAGATGCTGAAAGAGGAGAAGTCCTAGTTAACAAAAGAGTCCTTTTGAGTGGTGAAAATTAACCTGATCAAAGGAGTTTGTTCTGAACAAGGTGCAGATGTGAAGATAAGTGTTGTGATGTGATCATTGATGGTGGAAGTACTAATAATCTAGTGTCAGAAGTGATGGTCACCAAGTTGAAGCTAAAGAGATAGAAACACCCACATCCATACCGTATTTCTTGGGTACAAGATGACCACAAGGTTATGGTCAATGAGAAGTGCTCAATGAAGTTCAAGATTGGGAGCTACCAAGATGAGGTACTATGTGATATCATACCTATGGACATATGTCATATGTTGTTAGGTAGGCCATGGTAGTTTGACAGGCATGCTATACATGATGGGCAAGAGAATACCTACACTCTAACTAAGGATGGAGTGAAACATAAGTTGAAGCCATCGAAAGATAAAGAAGAAAATGTATGTAGTGCTTCTAGAATATGTTTTGTTGATCGAAAATAGTTTCTTAGAGGTATGAAACATGAGCATATGTGTTTTTCTATAATTCCTAAAGATAGTAAAGTAGGAGAAGAGGAGGTACCTACAAAAGTTGTATATATGTTGGAAGAGTTTTTTGATATGGTATCAAATAATGTACCTAATGGATTGCCCCCAATGAGGAAGATCAATCACCAGATGGATTTGGTTTCAGGAGCTAGTTTACCAAACAAGGCAGCACACATAATGACACTAGTAGAAAGTGAAGAGTTGAACAAGAAAGTTCATGAGTTGTTGCAAAAGGGGTTGATTCGAGAGAGTTTAAGTCCATGTGCTATACCAGTAGTGTTAGCACCAAAGAAGAATGGAGGATGGAGGATGTGCACAGATTCTTGTGCTATCAACAAGATCACCATCAAGTATAGATTTCATTTGCCGAGGATGGATGATATTATGGATTGTTTGAATGGAGCTTAGTATTTCACAAAGATAGATATGAAGAGTGGGTACCATCATATTCATATCAAAGAAGGTGATGAATGGAAGACTATTTTCAAGACAAGGGAAGGATTGTATGAGTGGTTAGTCATGCCTTTTGGGCTAATGAATGCATCGAACACTTTCATGAGGCTCATGAATGAGGTACCGAAGGATTTTCTAGGTAAGTTTTTCATTGTTTACCTAGATGATATATTGATCTTCAGTAAGATATTGGAGGAGCATTTGATTCATGTTCACAAGGTGTTCGAAAAGTTGAGGGAAGAAAAGTTGTTGATAAACTTGAAGAAGTGTAGTTTTGTAAAGAAGTTGGTGTACTTGGGATTTGTAGTCTCAGGAGAAGGTCTGAAAATCAACCCAGAGAAAGTGAAGGCTATTGTTGAATGGCCTCCTCCAAGGAGTGCGACAGAGGTAAGATCATTTCATGGACTCGCTACATTTTATAGAAAGTTCATAAGAAGTTTTAGCAGTTTTTGTGAACCCTTGACTAAAGCAATGAGAGGAGATAGGAAAGAGTTTAAGTGGACTATAGGAGTAGATAAGAGTTTCAATCTGTTGAAAAAAAAAGTTACTGAGCAACCTATTTTAGCACTTCCTAATTTTAACAAGGTGTTTCAAGTAGACTATGATGCGAGTGGTACTACAATAGGAGCTTTTTTGAGCCAATAAGGTAGACCTATTGCTTATTTCAATGAGAAGTTGAATGATCCAAAAAGATAATTTTTTGTTTATGATCAAGAATTTTATGCTATAGTTTAAGCATTGGAGAAGTGGAGGCACTATCTTCTTCCCAAGGAGTTTGTTTTGTGTACTGATCATCAAGCTTTGCAATATTTGAATAGTCAAGGAAAATTGAACCATAGGCATTTAAAATGGGTTGAGTTTTTGTAGAGTTATACATTTGTTTTGAAACATAGAAGTGGGAAGTCTAATGAAGTTGCAGATGCTCTTAGTAGAAGACAACTTTTGCTAGTAGGAATGCAGATAGAGGTGATTGGGTTCAAGGAACCTAGTACATTGTATCCAGAAGATCCTAATTTTGGTGAAGCATAGAAGGCTTGTACAGAACCTGTTACACTTGATAGGACAAAATGGTTGGATTTTATGATCCAGGATAATATGTTGTTCAAAGGAAGCCAGTTGTGCATTCCAAGAAGTTCAATGAGAGAGAACCTCATCAAGGAGAAATATAGTGGAAGATTGGCTTGACATTTTGGTAGAGATAAAACTATAGCTTTGGTTGTTGAAAATTATTACTAGCCATAGTTACAACAAGATGTGACAATTTTTGTACAACGCTGTCGAGTATCTTAGATGGAAAAAGGAGTGAAGGAGAATACACGGTTGTATCAACCATTACCTATACCAAAGAAGCCGTGGGTGGATGTCAGCATGGATTTTATTCTTGGATTACTAAGGACACAGTGTGGGTATGATTCTATTTTTGTGGTGGTTGACAGGTTTTCAAAGATTTCACATTTTATTCCTTGCAAGAAGACTAGTGTTGTTGTTCATGTAGCAGAGTTATTTTTCAGAGAAGTGGTGAGATTGCATGGTCTACCAAGGAGTATAGTTTTAGATAGAGATACCAAATTTGTTGGGTATTTCTGGTGTACATTGTGGAAGAAGTTGAAAACAAATTTGAAGTTCAGTTCATCACATCAGCCATAGACTGATGGGTAGACAGAAGTTGTGAATCACAGTTTGGGAAACTTGCTGAGATGCTTGGTTGGAGATAAACCAAAAGGATGGGATATGATTTTACCATAGGTGAAATTTGCATATAATAATTCTGTGAATAGGAGTATCGGTAAATCACCATTCTAGATTTTCTATGGGAGTAGTCCCAAAATGTTTATAAATTGAGGAAGTTGGATAAGGGAGAGATAAGTAGTGCTGAAGTAGAAGATTTTGCTGAACATTTGAAGAACATCCATGAGGAGGTGAGGAAGCACATCATAAAGATGAATACATAGTATAAGGCTAAGGTAGATGTGAAAAGGAGATATAAGGAATTTTAGACTGGAGATGTAGATGTGAAAAGGAGATATAAGGAATTTTAGACTGGAGATGAAGTCATGGTTCATTTGAGAAAGGATCATTTTCCAGTAGGTACATATAATAAGTTGAAGATGAAGAAGTTTGGACTGTGCAAGATAGTGAAGATGCATGATTCTGGAAATGCATATGAAGTGGAGTTTCCTACTAAATTGAATATTTCACTAGTATTTAATATTTTAGATTTGATAGAGTATTATGAGGGAGGTGATGGAGGTGAAGTTGTAGAAGTGAAGTGGAGCATTCCAATAGCTAGTTCAACTACCAAGGAGATTGAGGAGATACCGGATAGTTGTATTGGAAAAAGTACTAGAAATAGAACTGATGAGGAATATCTGGTCAAATGGAAAGGGAGACTAGTGGAAGATTCATCATGGCTAGCAAAGGAGGAGGTCAACTATCTAGACTTTCCTTTGAACACTTGAGACATGACGAGATAACTTCTCAAATTGCCCCAGGTGTCTTATGTAGGAGCATCCTAGGTGTAAGGGCAATCTTGCATCACACAAAAATATTTTATTTTTAGTCTTTTCTATTTTAATAAGGACTAGTAGACAGGGTGGTTACTATTTATGGGAACTTACTGTTTTTAGTAAGTTTGACATATGAGCTCAAAATGTTCTAATTTTCTGTAGGAAGGTTCATTTTAGAGTTGTAAGCCTACCATAAAAATTGCATTGCTCAAGCATTAGTATCAGAGAAGTTATTGCAGATTTTTTATGGAAAAATATGCAAACAAATCTCTAGGCTCACCGTTGGAGGCCTTAGAGTGCTCAGATGAGGTCTAAAAACTCGATGAAAGGGTACCAACACAATTTTGTGTTTGTAGATCAGGAGCTGGCATTTCCAAAAATTGGTTATAATAGCCAATCAGAGCAATGGTTCGTGAGTTATTGCCTTTGGAAGTTAGGCTACCAAAATTTCTCAAATAGTTTGTCAAAGATGCATTTGGCTGACTCTATGTGTATTGTTAGGGTCTGTCAGCACTAGATATTAAGTTTAAGCATCTAGAACCTTCCCGGGCAGCATAAAACTGCCTATTTAAGAAAGGCCTGAAGATTGTCTAGGACAACTCTAGGTGACAGTTCACAATACTATCTTTTAGATTACTCTAATAGAGGTGCCCATTTGGTTTAGCATATTATAATTGAAAATTTTTTAGTTCTGCATTTGTGGTTATAATAAGAAGTTCATATTTTATTCTCACATTTGTTGTTGTTTCTTTAGTTTAGTTATGAGTTTATGGTTTTAAGGGGAGTTCCATGCATTAGATTGCCTTAACTAGGTTCGAGTCCCAAATAGAGGAAGCATTCACCTTGGAGCATGAGCATCCAAAGGAATCCCTAAAGCAACAAAAATGAAAGGGTAAGAGAATCCCCAAATGATGAACAAAAATGCCCAACCAATGGGAGTTATCAATAGTAAAACCCTTGAAAATGAAAACCCATCTAGGGAAAACACCCTCATCAATACAACTAGCACCAACGACATGGATCACATTTCCCCTGTAGACTAGACCATTAATGTCCAAGCCCTTACAAACTCTAGGGTTTACATGGACCCCACGAGCCATAATAGGAAGCCCCAAGGGAAATATTTGCAGATGAAACCATTACACATAGCCCTCCAAAACCAAACCCACTTGTATCTTCATCTTTGAGAAACTCCAAATAAAAGAGAGACCACCAAAGGTAGAGACCAACAACACACCTAGGGAAAAAGAACCCATACATCCAAAACCCAAAGTGGGGAAAAGGTGTTCTAACAAAAAAAACCTCCACCCACAAACCCCAAACCCTTATAGAGGTCCAACTAGTGCACAACCCAACAACACCCCAATCACCAACATGGGACCTTCCATCTCCAAAAACCACCCATAAGAGCCAAACCCCTCTAGAATATGGAGAAGATCCACTAGAATAAAACTATCCTACAATAAAACACATCCACTAAACAATAGAAAAACCACTCCATTGTGCACTAGTCAGATCCACCCTCAAAACATGATAGCACCCAAAAAAGCTAGAGGGAACCAATACAAAGAAGGCTCCCCATCCATCATCCTCATCTACTTTAGACTCCTCACCCTCACCATCACAAGCATCCAAGCTAGAAACTCTAGTCCCTTTGTCACCCACTCTCCCACTCATAACTTCAAAAATCAAAATTATGGTACAAGCACCAATATAAGTTATGTGACATTGTTAGTATAATGAAATATTTAGATTTAATAACACAAAACAAATAGAGGAATGAACACAAACATAAATTAAGACAAACCTTGATAAATTTAAAAATATAAAACTTTACAATCAACTTTTTTCATGCACAAAGCTTCCAATGCTCTCATTAATTCTTCCTCAAAATTGAGATAAATTCATATATATATATATATATATATATATATATATATATTTGATTTTTAAAAATAGACTTCTCAACTATGCAAGAAAATTCTAGACTTTCCCTAAAGAAATAATTTAGAAGCATCAATGATAACCTTAAAAATGATAGAAGAGAGGGAAAATTGATAGTGATGGTTGGATTTGTCAAATGAATGAGATAAGGAAGATTAGAAAGGCCTCTAGTTGAGGCCACATCATCCAATACTCCTTAATCTTCACTATCATGTATGTCTCCAATACCAATACTTTCTCGAAGATGCTAAAAAAAAGTCTTTGCAAGGGGATTTTGGAAAATATTCATGAGTTGGTCTTTGGACCTACAAAACTTAAGATATATGTCACTAGTGTTCACCAATTCATAAATATAATAATATGTTATACCAATCTATTTGTTATATTGATGAAATACATGATTTTTAGATAAATCAATTAGATAATTATTACCACAATATATATTTGTAGGTTCCTCTTGTGGATGTCTGAAATCTAAAAGTACTCTTCTCATCCACATTGCTTGGCAAGCTATTGATGCATTTGCAACATATTCTTCTTTAGTTGATAATGCTAGAGTAATAAGATATTGCCTTATTAATTAAATCATTTTGATTTAATTATTAAGTCACTTATTATCTCTAGTTTACATAAGCTTAACTTTAGGAATATAATAATTAATTCTTTTATTAATTATTATCATGAAACCTAGGTATTATGTATTAAGGTTTTGATCTCCTTTTATAGGGATTTATTTCTTTGTAATAAATTAATTCCCTTTTGATAATAACAATCTATCTTTTTGTTCATCAAGAATGTCTTGTCTATGGATTTGGGAATTCTAGCCTCCATAGCTTTTGCTTCTCTCTTTCTATGATAGGTGTTTTCATGTAGATGATTCTTGGGAGCCATGGGGTTGATCTTTCATCAACTTCAATATGGTATCAGAGCTCCAAATCTTCATGCCCCTATTTTATTTATAAGAAGTTTGGTTGGGTTTCAGATCTGTGCTTTTTCTTTTAGAGGGTTTCATTTTTTAGAGTAATTTTTTATTGAATCTAGGGGTCACTAATTTTTGGTGCACTTTAATCCGAAAAAAACATTACTGTTGAGCTTAGAGCACCCAAAAACCCCTATTTTCATATAAAATTTGTCAAATTTGGACACAATTGCAATCTGAGGCAAACAAATTGCTCTAAGATTGGGCACATTTTCTAAGGCAGTATTTTTTTGATTTTTTGGCATGTTTCCTAAGGCAGTGATTTACTAATATTTTGCAACATTTCCTGAGGTAGTGATTTTTAGATTTTTGACATGCAAATTGAGATTTTTTGGATGTTTTCCAAGGTGGTAATTTTTGTAAATTTTGGTACGCAAATTGAGATGTTTTTGGAATTTTTCTTGAGGCAATGATTTTGTGATTTTTGGCACAAAAATTGAGATCTTTTTTACACAAATCAAGATTTTTTAGGCACATAAATCAAGATAGTTTTGTTATGAAACTTGTGCACTTCTCAAGGTAATTACTAGTACTGGTGGGCACATTTTTTAAAGGTATTTTGGCATGGATCTCGAGATGCTAATTTTTTTTCCCTTCTAGTGCTTTTTTGACCTACATGTTATTTGGCCATAACTTGCTCATCCAAACTCTATTTTTTGATCCAAAAGAAGCACTAGAAAGCTGATTTAAAGCTCATTGTGATGGTGTGGTTTATTTGGATATTTGATGTAGTTTTCTGGCCTATTTTGGTTTTCAAAGTTAGAAATTCTATTTTGCACTCCAAGAGACACATTTTGAGATATTCTATTTTCTAGATTTTGCTCCAAGCACATCCCATTCAATTTTTTTGTTTTTTGCATTTTGATGGATATCTTGGTTGTTTTAGGTCCAAGGATCGATCTTTTTGTTTCAAATGAGTTTTCATGGGTTATACTATCTATTGTATCAACCTTATGTCTCTTTTGATCTTTAGAGACATTCTTTTGTAGTATTTTTGCACACACACTCAGATAAAATGTCACTCTTCTGCATTATGGGGTTTTGCACATCTTTGTGTTTTGTTGTACTCACACTACATTATAAAGTGCCTTGGGGGGTTTCATGTTGGCGATATTTGCCATCTTATTTTTTCAAGTGAGTGTTCCTCATGACATTAACCTCATGATGTGTCAATGTCACTTGCCATTGTAGGTATTTGTACTTGTTTTACACTCTCGATGTTCCTAGTACTTCTTTCTACATGAGAAGTTACATTTAGTTTTAGTGTTCATGTCTTACCTCTCAGCATTATGGGGGGGTTGTGTTAGTTCTATTGCTTTTTTGGTTAGATGGAGTGAGCTATGTATTCAGTATTTGATCCTATGTACTAGGCGATTACAATGGCTAGAAACCTATGCATTTTAGTGAGATGGATAATTCACCATATAGAAATTCTTTCATTCTTATTTTTGGAGGCCATGAAGATACCTTCCATTTTTGATTGATCAGCTCTTCAAGCTTAGTCTTCTCTACCTCGTCATGTTCTATATAGTGGAAGTTCTTCAGATAAACAATTTGGTGGTGTTTCCAGCTTCATGCTTCAACGGTGTTCTTCATGATCATCTTTTGTTCCTATCTTCTGAAACATTCTTTCCATCTCTTTTTGGAGTAAGTTTTTTCCAATATTGTTTTCTCTATTTCTTCTCTTTACAAATATTTGGTTGTGCTTAGGTACCTCATCAAGACTTGTTGTTAGGACCCAACTTGATTTCAATAGTAGTTTCTAGGTTTTTAGCCACTCTGTAAGTTTATCTTGAGGGAGGTGTTAGATTAATAAGATATTGCCTTATTAAAATTAAATCATTTTGATTTAATTATCAAGTCACTTATTATCTCCAGTTTACATAAGCTAAACTTTAGGTATATAATAATTAATTCTTTTATAAATTATTATAATGCAACATAAGTTTTATCCTGTTAGGGTTTCAATATCCTTTTATAAGGACTGATCTCTCTATAATAAATTAATTCACTTTTGATAATAACAATCTTTCTTTCTATTCATATCAAGAATGTCTCATCTATGGACCTAGGAATTTCAGCCTCCATAGTTTTTTCTTCTCTCTTTCTATGATAAGTGTTTGCATGCAGGTGATTCTTGGGAGCTATGGGGTTGATCTTTCATCAACTTCAATAGACAATAGTGTCAGAATTAGTTGTTTCTTTGTTTCCCAAGAGATAACTCTTAATCCTAGGAGAAAGATATAGCCCAAAGTAATTCTTTATGACCTAAGATACCTTCCCAATCACTATCTATACATCCAACTAGGTCGTAGTCATCAGAAGGTGTATAAAAGATCAAAAAGTTCTTTGTTTGAGCTATATACCACAAAATTATCTTTCTAGCTTTCCGATGAGTTTCCTTTAGTTTGTCCTTTAATCTAGAAATAAGACCAACTCCATGCATTATATTTGGTGTTGTCATGGTTAAATATAGGAGGTTGGCAACTAATATTTTGAATAAAGTTGCATCTACATTAGGACTTACTCAGTTCTGGCTAAGTTTTAAACCAGTGCAACTGGTGTAAGGGCTAAATTCAAAATTTTCATTCTAAATATTTTTAAAAAATTGAAATTGAATTTACTTTAACATATAAAAATGCCTTCATCTTGACTTACTTATATCCCAAGAAAATATCTCATGAGCCTCAAATCAATCATATCAAATTCATTTTTCATAGTTTTCTTAAATGTGTTGATTATCATATTGTTTGTGAATATCAAATCATCTACATATAAAAAAGCTATCCAAATTTCTCCTTCTTTATTTACTTTGATTACAAGGTTGGTTCATACCACACTCATTAGACCCATTATTAACAAAATAAGAGTCTTTCTTGGGTGAAAGTATAAATATGTGTCATCTTTGGGGCTAACTTTATCAATCCGATGGGATTGAATCCAGTGGGACTGAATCTGACTGAAAGCATGTGGCATCGATTAGACACCAAGTGGCATGTACACATCCATAGGGATCTGACTAGAACACCAAAAATTATATAAGCCACAAAAGACAAATCTGACAGTTATTTGCATCATACAAGCTTGCTGGAAGTGTGGAGCGCAAAGAGCTATAGGAGTCAGGATTAAGCATTTCAGCATTTTCCCCCAATTTTTTAATTATTTTTGAGTTTTATTTTATGTTTTTTTATGTAAAAATATGGGTTTTAATGTGTATTTTTAATGTAGATTATTTTAAACAATTCATTTTTAAAAATATTATTATATGTTTATGTTTTAAGTAATATAGTATTAGATAAAATTTAGAAAAATTATTGAAATGTAGTAAAATTGATACATAATTAGATAAATTAGATTAATTGTAAAACATTATTTATAGAATAGTAAAAAATTATATAGACAATACTAGAAAATTTAGAAAATATTAGAACAGATAAAAACTTTAGAAGAAATTGTTGTAAAGACAAAAGTTTTGAAAGTACTATAAACTGTGTAACGCCTCGCGAAGGGATCCAAAAAAAAAAACCTAAAGTTAGACTAAGTTTGATAGCATTTTTTTTTTTTTTTATAAAGAAAGTATAATATACACATCAAACACAAAGTAGTGGAAGCAATAACATACAAAATAGGTTGCATTCCTTAAAGATCCCATGACGTTGAATCACATTTAAAATTTAATCTAAAACTAAGTCCATCATTTAATACATGCATATGAGAGAATAATGAAAAGTCCAATATCCATAAAATATACAATTGTTCTGAATGCCTCTTGGTAAATTAATTCGGAATGCTCATTCATCCACTATACATGTCACATGGTATGAAAGGCTTAAAAGAATATACATAAGCAAAATAAATATACATCATCCTCTTTGGATCCATGATACACGTGCAATAAAATAAATGAAACCATTCATCATACATTATAAATCCATACATCAAGAGATATACATCCATCATAAAATGATACAACATCCAACATATAATATAACCATCTATCATAATGATCCAAGAACAGAATGAAGGTATATGCCAATAGGAATACTCCAGCCACGGTGTCTCGGACAGATCTCAATGGTAAGAGTATAAAGCACTACCACCCGACCATGTGGAACCTAAATGGTCCACTCCCACTGCGCTGAGGAGATAGTCTCAAGTCCCAAATAGGATAATGAAACATATCACATAAATACTCTCTAAGTTCAGGAAATCCTATAAGTATGCTAACTCAAAGGTTCCTAAAATAGATTGACATCTAAACCCAGAGGCACCACAAAAACACATAGGTATCTACTATGTAAGTGGGAAAGTGTCATCGCACAAATCACGTTTGGAGTTACCCTAGCAGTCCCTTAGGACTCACGGGTCCCTAGCGATTCCTGCGGCCACTAGTATCCTCTTGCACTGACAAGGCATACTATGGAATGCAAGGTCATAACCAAGCGTTCTCTCTAATCCCATCCTAGTCTGTAATAGCACTCATGGCATGGGCGAGAACATACAATTATCTCTTATTAGGTTCATTTAAGTTAGTATTAAGTGTAAAGTTATCACTTATTAAACAACTTACAATGGTTTACCCCTAGGACCACTTAGGGTCCTCGGCCCCCATTGCAGACCACTTCCCAACACTGCATAAAGATAATCCTACCCTAAGCTCATGAAATCACAAATAACATAATCATAGAAAAATCACCTTAGTCCTATACAAGTGATTGGAAAGCATCATAAAGACAATCATAGTAATCACATCAGTTCTCTATGAGCAACTGGGAAGCAACAAGATAAATCAAAGTATTCATCGGCTCTCAAAAAGCAACTGGCAATAATCTAACAATATTGATCAATGACTCATAATGGTTATTTAGGTATCTCATAGCATACATTCCAGTATTTCACCAAGACATTGAGACATAATAATCAACAGAACAAATATACTCATCATAAACATACCATCGCATACATGGTTGAGCAATAATGATCAAGATCAAGTCAACACGATACCACACTCACAAAACCCCCAAGCCTCTGGTAGACGTCCTATAACTGGTCAACACTCTAGTCAACCCCAAAAATCCCAAACATATAAAGTATAAGGAGAAACAAGGTACAAGCACATGTTTTCAGTTTTAAGTTGAATGTGGGGTTTCAGTTTCCATTTTAGATTTTGCTAACAAGTGATGAAATATATTTTCATCATTTTTCCTAATAGTAAAATCTAAATAATAGCTTAAGTATAAAAATAAATATTTAGCCCAAGATCAATTTCCTAAATTTACTAAGGTAAATATTATTATATTGACTCTGAGCTGATGTTGATAAGATTCTCATTGATTTTCATTAATCTAGACTTAAATTGATTGAACGCCTAATTTAAAATTATTAATTAATATTTTAAATTGTTCACATTATATATATATATATATATATCTTATAAACAAAATATTATTATGTATTAATAATTATTATTAATAACATTAATAATTAAAATTTTATACATATGTAAAAAAAACTATTTAACAAATTTTATTGTTTAAAAATGATAAAAATAAAAATAAGTATTAATTAACCTCCGCATTTATAGCACGCGCAGTTGTTGCATAAGGGCTGTCGGCCACAGCAACAGTACTACGTACTGTTGCTGCTACCGCAGTCTGTACTGCGGTCAGGGGCAGCAGTGCCGTAGGCACAACGTGGGGACGGGGTGGGGTAAACTCCCCCGCCCCCCGCCCCCCTCCCAAAGTTACTTCTTCATTTTTTTAATATAATTTTTTTATTATTATATGAAACAGAATTCCAAGCAAAACAACGTTTTTGAAAAACGTATTTTTTTTTTTTTAAATAAAAACGTTTCAACAACAGATTTTGTAAATAAAGAATTGGATTATTATCCAATCTATTTTAAAATGAATATATATATATATATATATATATATATATACTATGTAAATTTATATATATTCATTTATCGAAAGTTTGGAAATAAATTTGATAGATATATAAAAAAAAACCAAATCCCCATTTCTTATTTCCTTATCAATATTTTTAAGAAGAGATTTTTCAATAAGAATTTTACCCTTTCTGATAAGTTTTCACAATTTCCAATCTATTGGGAAGAATTTATATTGATCAATTAAAACAACCCATATACAGAATAATTTTCCAATATCTAAAATTCACAAGCCTGATATATATTCTTTACTAGAATTATCCAGACAATAATTTAGCAAACACGAAGAAGACAAGAATTAAAAGAATGTATTTGAATTATGCAAATCTTCACAAGTGTCTACCTGGACATTGATGCTAATCTGCTACGCTCCAGAAATCTGTAGAAAACAATTCCCCTTTCATAACTTTTTCCTTCTCTGAAATTCTTCCTTCCTTCTTCTCCAAAATTTCCAGGCCCCTCAAAAATGAACCCCCAATTGTGATAAAGGAGTTCTCTCCCTAAAATCGGGGCACTAATTGTGCATTCCCCTCAGAGAACTCTTTGCTCACACATTTTTAACTCTTTATTAACTTTCATTTATCTTTCTTTTATCTTTTCCATGCACATACAATAATCTATTAAATTAATTTATTTAACCTTTACTTGACCTCTTTTAAATTGATTTATTTGATTTCATCTCATGCACGTATTATGCAATCTTAAAACTTTTAATAATTTAATTTTCTTTTCCCACTTCTAAATTTATTTTTGAACAATAATTTTGATAACTATCTATTAATTTTAATAATAATATTATTTAGCATTTATTTAAAAATGCACTCCAATATATATATATATATATATAATTAAATTAATTAAATATTAACATGACAAATAATTTTCCATTAAATTAAATTATTAATTAAATCTTTTTAATTAGACTTAATTAACAGAAAATTCCCCAAAACTCATAAAGTAAAAATACGAAAACCCATCATAGTTAAACACATACAGAATTCAACTAAGGTTTAAAATCATGAATTAAGGTCATCTGACGCATTCAAAAGGTACATGACTCAGATACTTGTCCTAATTGTTAATTAGGATGAATGGCTCAAAGGTTTGGGATTTGGACTTAAGAATTTATCTCCTCTCTCTTACCATTGAGATAATGTGATAGGGTATGCTCATCCTGGCAATTCAGGAAAGTCGATACTCGGTACTTGTAACCTACATAAAATCCATGCATGTACATACACAATATATACTAAACCAAACAGGCAATGGTAGGAAGTGGTGCATCGTGTAGATCCCGCCTAGCAGGTGACTACGACTCCCTTCCTTAACCATATCATAAACATCATACATAAAGAAAAAAACACGGACACCATACACATGCAGTATGGGGTAAGTATCCATCATAAAAGACATAGGTAATCCATCTACTACACATCATTAATAATCTAACAGCATTGTAATAATCATCATGCATACATGCAATATAGAGTATCAAGTAATCTCATCATATATCAACTAAGTCTGAAACAATATCTAATAATCTCAAGATAATGCTACTGATTATCGACATAAAAATTGGCCTAAAAGAGTTTTGCAATGATATTAGAAATGTAACTAGAAAAATGTAGGCTAGGGGCAGGCACTACATCCACCCGCCCTAGACTTAGGCTTACTCCTGGAAGCCTACAAACAAATAGGGATATAAATCCCTTAATCTAGATGCATCCTCCCAAGTAGCTGAAGAGTCATCAGCAGGGTCCCATTGGACCCTTACCTACCCTATGGTTCAACCCCTGAGGGTCAACTCCCGCTGCTCCAAAATACGAACTGGCTCGAAAGCCAGCTGCTCGTCCTCTACCCGCAATGCATTCCAAACAAGAATAAGTACAACATCAGGGATAAACTATCTAAGTAATGAAACATGGAAAACATCGTGAATGCGAGCAAGGCTGGGCAGTAAAGTAAGACTATAGGCAACTAGACCAATCCTCTCAAGAATATCAAATGGTCCTACAAAGTGAGGTGCTAGCTTCGAGCCCTTTCCATAATGGATTGGACTCTTTCACGGATGTACTCTCAAGAAAACCTTCTCTCCCATATCAAACTGCTTATCTGTCCTATGTGCATCAGCATACTTTTTCTGCCTATCCTATGTCATTGTCAAGTGCTCTTGGATACACACAACCTATTGCTCCATGTCACGAAGCATCTCAGGACCCAACAGGATGCGATCCTCAAGACTATCCCAACTCAAAGGTGTATGACAAGGACGTCCATATAAGGCTTGGAAAGGTTCCATGCCAATAGAACTGTGATACTCATTGTTGTAAGAAAACTCCACTAGGTAGAGATAGTCCTCCTAATGAGTCTGCCTATCCATCACATACATCCTCAACATATCTTCAAGAACCTGATTCACTCTCTCTGTCTGTCCATCTGTCTCTGGGTGATATGCTGAACTAAAATTCAACTGCACTCCAAGATCATGCTATAGTGATGTCCAAAATGCGAAAGTGAAAACATGATGTCTATCCGAAATGATCTTTCGGGGAATACCATGTAGTCTCACGATGTCGCGCATGAAGACATTAGCTACAAAAGCTGCAGTTTAGGAGGACCGGATTGGTGAAAAATGTGCCACCTTAGTCAACTGATCAACGGTGACCATGATAGCATCATGACGATGAGAAGTCATAGATAATACTACAATGAAGTCCATAGAGATGATGTCCCACTTCCAAGAAGGAATGAGATTCGGCTGTAAAAGTCCTGTCGGATGCTGGTGTTCTGCCTTGACTCTCTGACACTCAAGACATCTAGCCAAAAAATCAGCAATGTCGCGCTTCATCCCAGACCAATAGAATAAATGTCTCAAGTCTGCATGCATCTTCTTGACACCTGGATGTGCCAAGTAAGGTGCACGATGGGCCTCTGATAGGATCAATATGCGAAGCTCATCCAGTAGCGGCACATAGATCCTTCCTGAATGTCTTAAAAGGCCATCTGACTCTAGGACATAGCCTGAAAACTTACCCTCCAAAGGTCTCCTTGAATCTATCTCTCTGCACACCTCCTGATACCATGAATTGGTGGGGAGTGCCTGAAGTATCTGACACGTCAAATCAACACTAAGAGTCATAGATGATATCACATGTTTCTTGCGACTCAAAGAATCAACTACTACATTTTCCTTCCCTTGGATATACTTTACCTCAAAGTCATACTTGCATAAAAACTCCATCCAACACCTCTTCCTAGAATTCAGATTAGGCTGCGTGAATATGTACTAAAGACTACAATGATCGCTATGTAGTTCAAATCTGTGTCCCAACAAGAAATGTCTCCATCTCACTAAGGCATGAACTACTGCTACTAACTCAAGGTTATGTGTAGGATAATTCAACTCATAATCCTTGAGTTTGCGTGATTCATATGCAATCACTCGACCATTCTGCATCAGAACTGCTCCAATCCCCTCAAGGGAAGCATCTGTACACACCATGAAATCACCTTTTGGATCAGGTACTGCTAAGATCGGTGCACTGGTTAGAAGCTCTTTGAGCTTCTAAAATGCTTCTTCACATTTTTCTGTCCATAGAAACCTCTTTCCTTTCCTCTAAAGGGAGGTAATAGGACATGCTATTCTGGAGAAGTTTTGGACAAATCTGCGATAATAACCAGCTAGACCCATGAAACTATGAATCTCTAACATAGTAGTGGGTGTAGGCCAATCTACTATTGCCTGGATCTTTGCAGGGTCTACAGAGATACCTTCACCTGAGATAATGTGCCCTAAATACTGTATCCCTGATTGAAAGAAATCACACTTTACCGCATTGGCATAAAGTTGATTATCTCTCAAGCACTGTAAAACCAACTAAAATGTTCCTCATGTTCCTTTTGGGACCTAGAATATATCAGTATATCATCGAGGAACACAAGAACAAATCTATCAAGATAGGAACGAAATACCCCATTCATCAAGCACATGAAAACTGATGGAGCGTTCGTCAGCCCAAAGGGTACCACTGTGAACTCATAATGCCCATAGCGAGTTCAGAAGGCGGTCCTATGAATATCAGCCTCCTTGATGCGAAGCTGATGGTATCCTGACTTAAGATCAATTTTGGAGAACACTGTAGCTCCCTTGATATGATCAAATAAATCATCAATCCTTGGTAAAGGATACCTATTCTTTATTGTCACCTTGTTCAACTGTCTGTAATCAATGCAAAGGCGCAAAGAACCATCCTTCTTCTTCATGTAGAGCACTGGAGCTCCCCATGGTGATACACTAGGTCAAATACTACCATTGGCCAAAAGTTCCTCTAACTGCAACCGCAACTCACTTAACTCCTGAGTGGTGATACGATAAGGAGCTCTAGAGATAGGCTCCACTCTTGGAGTGAGCTCAATGCTAAAATCATTGTCTCTCTTCGGAGGCATGCTTGGAATCTCACTTGGAAAGAGATCTGCATACTCCTATAAAATAGGGTGATCTAGGGTCTTCCTCGTATAGTCTTCTTCATCTAGCTCATTTACCGTAACGGCAAATACCTAACATCCCTTACGAAAGCTTCAATTTAATTGTATAGCAGAGATCATTCGTAGAGATATAGGTCTCGATATCCCCACAATCTCGACATCCTTCCCTTGGTCATCCTGACACATAATGGTCTTCTTTCTGTAGTCTATACTAGCCCTATGAGAGCCAAGCCAATCCTTACCTAAGACCGCATCGTAGGAGCCAAGAGGAATAACTCGAAGGTCAACTGAAGTCTCAAACCCTCCTATGCTAAGTCCACACTTATGAACTATAGAATCTATGGAAACTTTAGCGCCTGAGGCTAGTTCCACTTGCCAACCATGATCTTGCTTAACCGACTCCAGCTTGCACTTAACAACTAGAGATGGAGAAATAAAAGAATCTGTAGCACCTGAATCAAATAATACAGAGAGAGGTGTACCTCGAATAGCTCCTATAGTCTCAACTACTATCCCCTGATGGTCTGCCTAATGGTGATCCACTGCTGCAAATACTCTATGAGATCTACCTGCATCTCCGACTATAGGCTCAGATGCTACTGGCCTAGGTCCTGAATATTGAGATGCTCACTGTGGACAGTACACTGCAATGTGCCCAATATGTCCACACGAATAACATTTGGTGCCCCTACCAGATCCTCTCCCTATAGGTGGTGCATTCGACTGCTAGTGGCTATCCCTGCTAGCAAAAGACTAGCTGCTCTGTGCAGGCTAAGCCTGCTAATTTCATTTATTGCGTTGAGCATTGCGATTGTTCCTAGAGTTGGAACACCACCACTCTGTGCTTGAGGGTAAGATCCCTTCTGCTACTGAGGCTGCTACTAAGACTTCTATTGAGACTGATTCCCCTTAGGTAAGGGAGGCTTCCTATTTCCACCAGAGTTGTGGTTGCCCTTAGATCCTGCTGTAGTAGGCGCTCCCACAAAACCCCCCTGTCCAATGTTGACACTCTGCTCTACTAGGATAGCTCGATGTACCACAACCTTGAGGTGTTTAGGCTCAAATACCTTAACACCCCCAACAAAATGGTTGTTTAAGCCTCGAATGAAATGTTTTTCCAACTGTGTTGGGTTGTCACTGAATCCCGAAAAGGGCATGAGCTCATAGAACTTGCACTCATACTCTACAACGGTCATAGTGTACTGTCTCAGGTTATGGAACTCATCTGCTCTATGCTGCTTCCATTCCTCTGGTAGGAATCGCTCATGAAAGCTCTCCAAGAAAATCTCCCAAGTGACACTACCCATGTTAATGCCCAACTTCTTTTCCTCAATAGTCCACTAGGTGGCCCCAAATAACTCCAGGTTGGTAATGGCAAACCTTGCTTTGACATTACTGTCAAAGTCCTACATAGCAAAAATCCTGTAGAGGGAAATAAGCCACTGATCAACTACATAAATAGAACCTTTCCCGTTAAAGGGCTTGATCCTGGACCTCTGAAGGTCCTTCATCTGAGAAGATACAATAGATCTATGTCGATCCCTCTGAGGGCTCCTAGACCTGTGTCTATGCTCATGTCCTGCCTGGTGTGCTCTATCCTGCTCATGAACAGGAGGTAGGCAATCAATGATGGTTTGCATCATTTGCCTCTGATCAACCTCCTTAGAGTTAGCATGTTCTTCTCTTTGGTTCTCTTCCTAATGTTCCCTAACATGCTCTTCCCTATTCTCTTCCTGAATGGGGCTCTCATGGATAGACTCATGCACACTAATATCGCTGCCTCGTCCACGACCTCTACCATAGCCAAGGCTATGGCCTCTAATAGAAGATCTCATCCCAGATACCATCCTACAATAATATCCAAGATATAGAATACTATAAAAAGCATAATGCATAAAATTGTAAATCGTATATATAAAAGACACACATTTTTCAAATAGTAAAAGTGTCATTTTCAGTTTTAAAGTCTTAGTGTTGAAGTGTGAAAAATATGCAACTAATAGTTCACGTCATGTTTCAGTTCAACTAGTTTCAAGTTTTAGTTTGAAAGAGATACAAATAATAGTTTAAGGTTTTCGTTCGTGTTCAACTAGTTAACACTAGTGGCGTTCCAATATGCCCAGAGATCCCAATGTAAAAACTCGGGCTCTGATACCAAATGCAACGCCCCGCGAAGGGATCCAAAAGAAATAACCAAAAGTTAGACTAAGTTTGATAGCATTTTTTTTTTTTTAAATTTATAATTTTTAAGAAAGTATAACATACACATCAAACACAAAGTAGCAAAAGCAATAACATACAAAATAGGTTTCATTCCTTAAAGATCCCATGATCTTGAATCACATTTAAAATCTAATCTAAAACTAAGTCCATCATTTAATACATCCATATGATAGAATAATGAAAAGTCCAATATCCATAAAATATACAATTGTTTTGAATGCCTCTTGGTAAATTAATTCGAAATGCTCATTCATCCATTGTACATGTCACAAGCTATGAAAGGCTTAAAAGAATATACATAAGCAAAATAAATATACATCATCCTCTTTGAATCCATGATACACGTGCAATAAAATAAATGAAACCATTTATCATACATAATAAATCCATACATCAAGAGATATACATCCATCATAAAATGATACAACATCCAACATATAATAAAACCATCTATCATAATGATCCAAGAACAGAATGAAGGTATATGCCAACAGGAATACTCAAGCCATGGTGTCTCGGACGGATCTCAATGGTAAGAGTATAAAGCACTACCACCTGACCATGTGGAACCTAAATGGTCAACTCCCACCGCGCTGAGGAGATAGTCTCAAGTCCCAAATAGGATAACAAAACATATAACATAAATACTCTCTAAGTCCAGGAAATCCTATAATTATGCTAACTCAAAGGTTCCTAAAATAGATTGACATCTAAACCCAAAGGCACCACAAAGACACGTAGGTATCTACTATGTAAGCAGGAAAGTGTCATTGCACAAATCACGTTCGGAGTTACCCGAGCAGTCCCTTAGGACTCTCAGGTCCCTAGTGATTCCTATGGCCACTAGTATCCTCTCGCACTGACAAGGCATACTACAGAATGCAAGGTCATAACCAAGCGTTCTCTCTACTCCCATCCTAGTCTATAATAGCACTCATGGCATGGGCGAGAACATACAATTATCTCTTATTAGGTTCATTTAAGTTAGTATTAAATGTAAAGTTATCACTTATTAAACAACTTACAATGGGTTACCCCCAGGACCACTTAGGGTCCCTGACCCCCATTGCAAGCCACTTCTCGACATTGCATAAAGATAATCCTACCCTAAGCTCATGAAATCACAAATCACATAATCATAGCAAAATCACCTCAGTCCTATACAAGTGATTGGAAAGCATCATAAAGACAATCACAGTAATCACATCAGTTCTCTACGAGCAACTGGGAAGCAACAAGATAAATCAAAGTATTCATCGGCTCTCAAAAAGCAACTGGCAATAATCCAACAATATTGATCAATGACTCATAATGGTTATTTAGGTATCTCATAGCATACATTCCAGTATTTCACCAAGACATTGAGACATAATAATCAACAGAACAAATATACTCATCATAAACATACCATCGCATACATGGTTGAGCAATAATGATCAAGATCGAGTCAACACGATACCACACTCACAAAACCCCCAAGCCTCTGGTAGATGTCCTATAACTGGTCAACACTCTAGTCGACCCCAAAAATCCCAAACATATAAAGTATAAGGAGAACCAAGGTACAAGCACATGTTTTCAGTTTTAAGTTGAATGTGAGGTTTCAGTTTCCATTTCAGACTTTACTAACAAGTGATGGAATATATTTTCATCATTTTTCCTAATAGTAAAATCTAAATAATAGCTTAAGTATAAAAATAAATATTTACCCCAAGATCAATTTCCTAAATTTACTAAGGTAAATATTATTATATTGACTCTAAGCTGATGCTGATAAGATTCTCATTGATTTTCATTAATCTAGACTTAAATTGACTGAATGCCTAATTTAAAATAATTAATTAATATTTCAAATTTCTCACATTATATATATATATATATATATCTTATAAACATAATATTATTATTAAATTATATATATATATATATATATATATATATATATATATATATATATATATATATATATATATATATATATATATATATATATATATATAAATAATATTAATCTTATTAATAATTATTACTAATACAATTAATAATAATTATTACTAATACAATTAATAATAATTATTAATAACATTAATAATTAAAATTTTATACATATATAAAAGAAAACTATTTAACATATTTTATTGTTTAAAAATGATAAAAATAAAAATAAGTATTAATTAACCCCCACATTTATAGCCCGCGCAGCTATTACATAAGGGTTGTCGGCCACAGGCTAGGCTGCGGCCATAGCAACAGTACTACGTACTGTTGCTGCTACCGCAATCTGTACTACGGTCACCGGCAGCAGTGCCGTAGGCACAACATGGGGACGGGGTGGGGTAAACCCCCCCCCTCCTAAAGTTACTTCTTTATTTTTTAAATATAATTTTTTTTTTACTATATGAAACGGAATTCTAAGCTAAACGACGTTTTTGAAAAATGCATTTAAAAATAAAATAAAAATAAAAACATTTCAACAACAGATTTTGTAAATAAAGAATTCGATTATTATCCAATCTATTTTAAAATGAATATATATATATATATATATATATATATATATATATATATATATTTACTGTGTAAATTTATATATATTCATTTATCAAAAGTTTGGAAATAAATCTGATAGATATAAAAAAAAAAACCAGATCCCCATTTCTTATTTCCTTATCAATATTTTTAAGAAGAGATTTTTCAATAAGAATTTTACCCTTTCTGATAAGTTTTCACAATTTCCAATCTATTGGGAAGAATTTATATTGATCAATTAAAACAACCCATATACAGAATAATTTTCCAATATCTAGAATTCACAAGTCTGATATATATTCTTTACCAAAATTATCCAGACAATAATTTAGCAAAGACGAAGAAGACATGAATTAAAAGAACGTATTTGAATTATGCAAATCTTCACAAGTGTCTACCTGGACACTGATGCTAATCTGCTACGCTCCAGAAATCTGTAGAAAACAATTCCCCTTTCAGAACTTTTTCCTTCTCTGAAATTCTTCCTTCTTCTTCTCCAAAATTTCTAGGCCCCTCAAAAATGAACCCCCAATTGTGATAAAGGAGTTCTCTCCCTAAAATCGGGGCACTAATTGTGCATTCCCCTCAGAGAACTCTTTGCTCACACCTTTTTAACTCTTTATTAACTTTCATTTATCTTTCTTTTATCTTTTCCATGCACATTCAATAATCTATTAAATTAATTTATTTAATCTTTACTTGACCTCTTTTAAATTGATTTATTTGATTTAATCTCATGCACGTATTATGCAATCTTAAAACTTTTAATAATTTAATTTTCTTTTCCCACTTCTAAATTTATTTTTGAACAATAATTTTGATAACTATCTATTACTTTTAATAATAATATTAGTTAGCATTTATTTAAAAATGCACTCCAAATATATATATATACATATATATATAATTATTATTATTATTATTATTATTAAATTAATTAAATATTATCATGTTCAAATTTAAACTTATAGATTTATTCTCAAATTTAATTCTTTTTATAGGACTCTTTTATATAATTAATTTCTCAATTAACTAAATAAAATATTAACATGACAAATAATTTTCCATTAAATTAAATTATTAATTAAATCTTTTTAATTAGACTTAATTGACAGAAAATTTACCAAAACTCATAAAGTAAAAATACGAAAACCCATCATAGTTAAACACATACAAAATTCAACTAAGGTTTAAAATCACAAATTAACGTCATCTGACGCATTCGAAAGGTACATGACTCACATACTTGTCCTAATTGTTAATTAGGATGAATGGCTCAAAGATTTGGGATTTGGACTTAAGAATTTATCTCCTCTCTCTTACCATTGAGATAATGCGATAGGGTACGCTCATCCTGGCAATTCAGAGAAGTCAATACCCAGTACCTGCAACTTGCATAAAATCCACGCATGTACATACACAATATATACTAAACTAAACAAGCAATGGCAAGAAGTGGTGCATCATGTAGATCCTGACTAGCAGGTGACTACGACACCCTTCCTTAACCATATCATAAACATCATACATAAAGAAACAAACACGCACACCATACACATGTAGTATGGGGCAAGTATCCATCATAAAAGACATAGGTAATCCATCTACTACACATCATTAATAATCTAATAGCATTGTAATAATCATCATGCATACATGCAATATAGAGTATCAAGTAATCTCATCATATATCAACTAAGTCTGAAACAATATCTAATAATCTCAAGATAATGCTACTGATTATCAACGTAAAACTTGGCCTAAAAGAGTTTGGCAATGATAGCAGAAATGTAACTAGAAAAATGTAGGCTAGGGGCATGCACTACAAACTGGTAACTAGAACCATTAGATTGAACTAAATCAAACTCTATCTCTTACTGTGAACATAAATAAATTCTAATTGAAACCTTGACATTGAACCTTATAAATTATTGGTAGGTGTGGAACCTAAAATTGAATGTAATTAAACCACAACATTAAACCTAATCAAACTCAAACACTCTCACATTGGACCAAATTAGACTATAACTCCTATATTGAACCTTAAATTGAAATATGTTGACCTAAAGCTTAAACATTAAACTCTCTCTCTCTCTCTAGATCTCAAATTTTTAACCCTCTATCTCTCTCTAAGTCCTAAACCCCATCTCTTTAAACCCCAGATCTCTCTCTAACCCCATTATCCCTAAACTTCTCTCTCTATAGAACTTACATAACTTCATCTCCCCTAACCCTAACCTCATCTCTCTCTTTCTAGATCTCAAACTTTTAACCCTTTGTCTCTCTATCTCCTAGACCCCATCTCTCTAAACCCTAAACTGCTTTGTAACTTGTAAACCCCATCTCTAAACCCTAAACAACTCTCTAACTCGTAAAACCCAACTCTTTAAACCCTAAATCACTCTCTAAGTCCTAAACCCCATCTCTCTAAACCCTAAAATGCTCTCTAACTATGAAACCCCATCTCTGTAAACCCTAAACCACTCTCTAAGTCCTAAACCACATCTCTCTATACCCTAAACCACTCTCTAACCCCATAATTCCTAAACTTCTCTCTCTCTAGAATTTACATAACTTATCTCTCCAAACCCTAGCCTCATCTCTCTCTTTCTAGATCTCAAACTTTTAAACCTTTGTCTCTTTCTAACTCCTAGAACTCATCTCTCTAAACCCTAAACCGCTCTATAACTTGTAAACCCCATCTCTCTCTACTCCTAAACCCCATCTCCTTAAACCCTAAACCACTCTCTAACTCCTAAATCCCATCTCTCTAAACCATAAATTGCTCTCTAACCCCATAATTCCTAAACTTCTCTCTCTCTAGAATTTACATAACTTATCTCTCTGAACCCTAACCTCATCTCTCTCATTCTAGATCTCAAAATTTTAACCCTTTTTCTCTCTCTAACTCCTTGACCCCATATATATAAACCTTGAACCACTATGTAACTCATAGACCCCATCTCTTTAAAACCTAAAGTTCTCTCTAACTCCTAAATCCCATCTCCTTAAACCCTAAATTTCTCTCTAACTCCTAAACCCCATCTCTCTAACCCCATAATCACTAAACTTCTCTATCTCTAGAATTTACATAACTTATCTCTCCCAACCCTAATCTCATCTCTCTCTTTCTAGATCTCAAACTTTTAACCCTTTGTCTCTCTCTAACTCCTGGCCATCTCTCTAAACCCTAAAATACTCGCTAACTCCTAAACCCCATCTCTTTAAACCCTAAACTACTCTCTAACTCCTAAACCCCATATCTTTAAACCCTAAATCACTCTCTAACCCCATAATCCCTAAACTTGTTATCTAAATTTGGTTTTTACCTATAACTGGAAAAAAATTACTATAGTTAATATTTCTTGATATGTTGTACAATAGGTTTTTTTAGCAAGATTCATTTAGTGTGTTTTTATTCAATCAATTTATATAATAATCTATGTATATATGTATATGTATGCATGTGCATATCTCTATTATCATCTATCTAATTTTGTTTATTTATATCTTTCATTATTATGGCATGGGGGGGTTGTGATTCTAGAGAGGCTAGTGTACATGGTCTTCCCCAAAGTGGTTCATCTTGTAGATCAACTACTAGTACCCAATATAGTGAGACATTATTTAGTGATACTATTCAGTGCTTACAGAGTGCACTTGATACTACTAATAAGTGTCTATAGGCTTCACCTACCCTACAACATAGGGACAAGGTAACTATGATTAGAGATGATCTTATTAGCATGATGCATACTATCAAGGGTTTTAACCCTTATGATAGTGTTAGTTTGGACACATTTTATAGTGCTCTATCCCATAGTGTCAGTGGCAATTTGTGATGGAGGGATATAGATGAGATGGTCTCAATGGAGAGTGTGAAGAGCATGTTCCCACATTATCAACCTTTGAAAAAGGTTAGACAGTATTGTGCTATGAGATGCATTGATCCATTGGTGGCACCTTTCATGTATCCTCGTTGGTTGGCTGCACATCACATGTAGCCCCAAAATGATGAGTTCCCCTTATATTTTTGCAAACAATTATTTGCAAAATTTAATCTACATCAAGAGGTTGATTACACTTATATCCCTGTGCATGTTGGGTTGGGTCAGGGTCGGTTCTTAGATAAATTTAGACACCCAAATGCTCCTACACCCATTAATAAATGAGCATTGATTGGTCTAAACCTTTTGGTGATGCCAAATTGTTTAGAGTTAGCAACAGCTAGAGATAGAGTGGTAGATGATACACATAGAGATGCGTATGAGAGGATTGTCACTATTGCTACCCAGGTGCATGAGATGTCTTTTGACCAAGTGCATAGATACATGACATAGTCATGATTTGCATCTACATGTGGTCACACTATTGCATCATCTTTAGGTGATGACATGTATCATGAGGTTGGCATCCCATCTCCAGTAGACATCTCCATGGAGTCTTCAATAGACCTCTTGAGGGCTATCAATACATATTTGTCCACTGGTCTACTTTCAGCCTATCGAGCTATTCACTTGTTGACCAAAGAACCACTTAGTGCAGTGCCATCATATGTGAGTGGTATCATCAGAGTTACATTAGAGACACAGGTTGGTGAGGGGTAGGAGGGCATACATGTTGCAGCTACAACTCCACCTTATACCCTAGTTGAGAAGGATGCAACCCCCTTATCGCGGTAGGTTCTTACCCACCATAACATTCATTGTTCATAGATATGCTCATGAATCCTACAATGACATAAGAGATATGACCTTTAGTGATATAGACTTGAGTGAGATAGGTAGGCATATCTTTGTGATGACGATGGCATATGGGGACTTATAGACACCTATGCATCTTGTGCAGTAGGAGACACAGGTAAAACTTTACAAACATGTCTATTTAATTGAACCTACAGATCTTATATTTAAAACTTTAGTAAAGTATAGCTTGTGACAATTTTTTTTCTTCTATTGCATATACACTACATTTATAGATCATGAGGGTGGAGATGGAGAGATAGTTTTCGACCCTAGTCATCCTGAGTTGCAGGTAAATTTAATTATAACTATGTTATTATTTATTGAATTTATATGCATGCTCATGATACATTTGTTCTTATATTAGACACGGGGTTTGAGATCTCATCTCAGTCGATCACATTGTGGAGTGTGACATTATCATGTTTGATATTCATATATGTCACATACATGATGTTTGATATTGATTTATGATGATATCATTTAGATTTATAGCTATGGGAAATTTTAGATTTACAACATGCTCATATTTGGAAATTTTCATATTAGCATGAGTTATCAGACCATTTTCTTTTCTCATAGACATATATGATATTTTGATGAGTTATGTGACCATTTACATTTATAGTTGACATATTTGATTTTTCATGAGTTATGTGACCATTTATATTTATAGTTCACATATATATGATTTTTCATGAGTTATGTGATCATGTTAATATGTAATTGATATATTTTATATTTACTTTTATATAATATCTTTTAGGTAAATGTAGAAACATGTTTTTGAAATATCTCCTACATTTTTATTTAGATAATTGTTAATGTGTAAGAAATTTATCTATTCTAGAAATTAATGAAAATATGTGTTACATAATTCTCTAGGTGTGTTGTAAAACTGTATAGAAAATGTACATGTAAATAGAAATAAATACTTTTTTTAAAGATAATTGTTAATATGTAATAAATTTACATGTTCTATAAATTAATGAAAATACATCTTACATCATTTTCTAGGTGTTTTGTGAAAGTGTATAAATATTGAAACAATAAAAACATGTATAACTATTGAAAAGCAATTTATGTATATATAAATTTGAAATATTTTAATGAATCATTAAATCTATCTATCAATTAGGAAGTTGCTGATACATATGATTGAGATCATCTTTATCTTTAATAATCTCCAACAAATTTTCATGCTGCTCGATATCTAACCTTCACTTTGGTTTGCTACATCTTTTTTTTGGCATAATATAAAACTGGATCTTTGTGGCTAAAACCAAGTGGCTGTAATGTAAATTTTTTTGGGCAGGCATGTATTCAATAAATTGAACACCATTGTGGTCAATTTTTGTTTGCTGATAATAGGTGCCTGCAAAATAAGATTTATACATCTCTCTCTCTCTCTCTCTCTCTCTCTCTCTCTCTCTCTCTCTCATTAGTTGTATACATCTCATAAGAAGATAATCTATACCTTCTATAACAACTGAACCAGTTGGATATGACTGGTTATCATCATTTGTACATGGTTCAGTCAACTTGATTTTCACTTTTGTGCATCTAAGTAAATAATAATCCACACCTTCCACATTTTGAAGATCCACATTCACAACAAATATGTCATCTACAAATGTACAAAAATAATAGAAATTATAAATAAATAAATATGAAGACAAATAAATTTAAAAATAGAACATGTTTGTAGAAACTCACCTGGAACAACTATATTAGAAACACGTTCATAATCAATCGAATACATAGGATTATGAAGGTCCATATCATTTTCATCTTCTTCATAAGGGGTACTTTTGATTATGTTTTTCGATGTCCATTCAAAGACATAGTCATTCACAATAGTCTCGCATTGACCCATTGTGCTATTTTGAATGCAAACATCACAAAAACATGATTTTTCTCTTGAATTACTGGAGGTTTGTGTTGTCTAGTAGTCATCAGTTGATGCAATCTTCTAATTCCAACAATGGTTTGACAATTGTAAGGATTTGATTGATAAATATTTGTAACACATTAAATTGACAAGTATCTATGTCAATAATCAAAATATTAAAGTAATCACGTCAAAGAAAATGGAAAGCTTACCTTTCACTTCCCAAAAAAAATGTTTATTATATGTTGTATCACAAGGAGAAAAATGATATTTGCACCATTCAACAACTTGATTTGCTCTGTCTATCTTTGCACTTGTACAGGAAAGAAAATTACATCAATTTTAACAAAATATAGAAGAATTATCTAGCAGATGGTCATATACGTCAAATTTTCTTAGTACATAACAATATTATATCTAAAAGTTCATGTTGGCAAAGTACACGCTTTACACATGCTCATGCTCCATCATGCTCTCCTTTTCCATGACCACTTTCAAAGAAGTTCCAAAGAAACTTAACAGTCCATCTCGCATGTTGTGTTGTAAGCCAATTCATTTGCAAACTTAAATTTCTCTAGGAAAATATTTAAAATAAATTTATGAGTAATCAAATCTATATACAATTAATGATTCAGTTAATTAAATATGTGCATGAAATTTTAAAGTTTAACTCTCAAATACACATACCAGCACAACCATAAGACCAAATCCAATGTCCTGAAGCATTTATCCCATAATTTGTGAGATCATCAAAGAACATTCCAAAATAATGAGCTACATAGATCCTATCATGAAGCTATCATCACTACAATAAAAATAGACCTCCTGGAAGATAATGCATTCATTTGGATTGATACTTTCTACCTCATCCACCTCAAATTGTGCATGTCTATAGGAAACTTATACAAAAATTGCAATTTGATCTAAGTGATATTATTTAGCTTGAATTTCAGATTGATGGGAAAAAGTATAGTTTTCATAGAAGTCTACAATTTATAGAATACATCCTATTGGAAAACATTTATTTGAATCTCAAAACTATTTTTCTTGCCATCTTGCAGCATGACAATGCTAGATGTGTGGATAAATCATAGTTCTGAATTTATCCATAAAATCACCATATGGAAAATTTCTCTCCTTCAAAGAGATTTTTTGATTCTTCTCCATTTCTCATTCGACATATCTCATACTCAAATTTATTTCATACAATTGGTGTAAAACATCAATATTGTCCACTTCATATAGAAATTTTTGTAACTCCCCCCAATTTGTACATGCATTTTTTATACATTGTACATTGAATTCATCTGACTCTTCAACATTACCACATAACAAAGACTTGAAAAATTATGTTGTGCTTCCAGGAATTATCACATCTAGCTTAAGTGTTGCCATAACTTTTCTAAAATATTGCAAATAAAGATGAAACTCAACATGATTTTGAAAACAACAAGTTTCACGTAACTTATTTATGTGTACAAAACATGGGCACAACTTCTCAAACATTCTTTGGAAAATTTTCACGTTTGAAAATTATTTTTTTGAAAGATTTAAATAATTCACTTTGTATTGTGTCTACAAAGTTTTTTCGATGTGCTATTTTCATACCTGCCTCTTCATCTTTGATCTGTATAGTGTCTATTCTATTAGAAGAAACACATGACTGGCTAGTCCAATATTCAACAACCTATCTTCTAACATCTTCAAAAATTCTATCCTTTTGAGGAAGTTGACAAATATTAACGTAGTTCTTTTCAATTTTCTCATCAAGAAAATTTCTCCATTTTATGTATCTTTGAATAGTTCTAGATAGATTGAGCATTTTAGAAATTGCTCAAACCTGGTTTTTTCATGACAAGTTCTTTTTGTATCATAGTCATCAATGCTCTCTATGAAACACCTAAATCAACTACTTTAATTCTATTATCAATAACATTTAATCCGTCTCTCAAATTATGAACTATTGTTGCTTTCACATTATCTTATGAGCTTTTCCTATTGTTCACACCTAACAACTCTAGGTCAGGACTCATTTCTCTTTTCCTAAGTAATTTGATAAATAATTATGTTTCACCAATCAAAGATTTTTTAAAAAAAATTTCCTCCCACATATTTTTTAGATGTACCTTAATTGTACTTTCAAGCATCATGTGTTCAGATGATTCAATTTCTCTAAAAAGAGAGTCTTCATCCATCTCCACCAAATTTTCCAACTGGAAACCATATTTTCCAAATGTCCTACTATTTCCTAGAGCTTTAACAAAATCTTCTTCAATTTAATTCAATGGATCTTCAATTGGTGGCTCTATATTAGGTTTTGTCCATCCTTTCTTTTGATCATATCTTACTCGATCATATCTTTTTTCTCTTTTCACTTTATTCCAAATTGCACAAAAACATAAATAGAGAGCTTGATATCAGCTACATACAAAATAACTCCAAATTCAATTACATAAATACTAGTAGATCATAGTGTAAGAATTTTTCTTAGGGAAAAATCACCCACGATCAAGAAGCTCAAGCACTAGCACAATATGGACTAATAAAGTATGATCAGAATAACAATATGAAATTGAATTGATGTACATATACACTATAAGTTCCTATATATAAAGGTCTCTTGAATGATTAGGAGTTAGCATTGATAAGTCTCACAGCTAAGCACATTTCCACTAAGAGTGGATTATCCTCCATTGAACACAAAATTTAGTGCAATAATGAGAGGATAAGCTTACATAGGTGTGTCATGTAAAATTATGTTGTAGACACCATGTGCTTAATTCGAGTGCAAACAACTATGTTGTCTACATGACAACTTAGTTAATTATGAAAACTCTAATTTTGTAGACTCCATGTGCTAAAATAGAGTTACTAACTCTTGTGTTGTCAACATGACAACTCATATGAGTACGCATACTCCTTGGTATCTAACTAATAAATAATAAAACAATGTATTTATCCTAAATAAACTTAAGTAAAGAGTAAATAATAATTATTTACACTAACACCCCCCCTTAAGTGTAACTTAGGGGAATGCACTTAAACTCACAAAAGCTATGTTGAAATGCATAATGGGTCCTGGATGCTAGGCCATGTTAGGTACCCAAGTATAAATGCAATGCTTTACATACAATGCAATGCAATGAAATGAAATCTTTCTGAAAATGGAGGGAAAACCTCATGGGAAAAATGCTTCCCCCAAAAAGAGAGATATGTACAAGAAAGAAGCGAAGAGCCATGTGACCCCCCTGGTGAAAAATCCCTCACCCCCAAGAGATCTAGCAAATTAAGATACTTGACCTCCATGAAGGGCTTGGCGAAGATGTCAACTATCTACTACACTATAGGACAATACTGTAATGCAATGAACTACTCATGAATCAACTCTTTGATGTAGTGCATATGAATCTCAATGTGTTTTGTCCACTAATGTTGGACTGGATGTTTTGAGATTTCAATGGCACTCTGATTATCACAATGTATGACTGTGGGTCGTGGTATGTCAAAACCAAACTCCTTTAGAATATTCTGCAACCAAATAGCTCCTCGATACTCAACCTCAATCAATGAAAGAGAAATGGTGTTCTACTTTTTACTCTACCAACAAATGGGGCCAAAACCAAGATGAAACATATATCCTGAAGTAGATTTGTGGGAAACAAGATCTCCTACATAGTCTAAGTCTGTATAACCCACTAACTGTAGTCCAATACTAGCTACATAGCATATCCCACTTTGGATCCATCAACTTGTAGGCTTTATGTGAGTCTACATATGTAACAAAGATGTAAGGTTTTCTTTGAGTTTCCAATGCCTTGTGTTTCTATGGAGGTATTTGTGCCCATGCTAGAAAACCAAAGACTCTAAAGTGCTTAACCAAAGATTTTTTGCCAGTCCAAGCTTCAAAAGGAGTTACACCATCCAAAGCTTTATGAGGACTTCTATTTTGGATATAGTTAGCACAATTCATTGCTTCGGCCCAAAAGACTTGATCAAGAGACTTATGTAGTAGCATACAAGTGGTCATCTCCTTGAGGGTTCTATTCTTCCTTTTGGAAAAACCATTCTGCTATGGCATGTATGGTACTGAATGTTGAAGGTCAATTCCCTCTTACGTACAAAAATCTATAAGTCTTGAGTTCACATACTCCCCTTCATTATTTGTTCGAAGAACTTTGATGGCTTTTTCTGATTGCTTTTCTACTTGAGCCTTGAAGCTAAGAAATTTGTCAAACACTTCACTCTTATGATCCATGAAGAAGACCAAAGTAAAGTGAGAGTAATCATCTATGAAGGTGAGTGCATAGCAAGACTTACCAAATGATGGCACTGGAAATGGGCTCATCACATCACTATGAACCAATTCAAGAACACATTGTGCTCTCCATGACTTCCCCTTGTCAAATATTTTTTTTTGGATCTTTCCCAAGTGAGTGACCTGAACAAACACCTTCTAAAAATTAGACTTGAGGTAGACCATGAACCATGTTCTTGCTGCTAAGTTGATGAAGACACCTATAGTTGAGATGGCCAAATCTCTCATGCCACAGTTTTCTTTCTGTTTTTGAATACAGTAACAAGGCTTGTACATTAGATTTAGGCACAAAGGAAGAGAAAGTGTAAAGCCTTGAACCATGATTGGCTTCACCTATTGCAAGAATAGAGTCATCCTTGATGCTTTTCACTACCACTGAATCTGAAAGAAATTCAACCTTATTTCCACCTCCATAGTGAGTGATTTGATAGATTGAAAGAAGGTTGGGGGTAAGATTAGGAACATATATAACATCCTTGAATGCTCCATTGTCCATCTCAAATTCACCTTTTCCTTCAACTTCCACTTTAGTATCATCTCCTACAAAGATGTGAGGTACCTTTGAATGTGTCATTGAAGAAAAATATCTCTTTGAAGCACTAATAAGATGTGTGGCACTTGAGTTAATGATCCATTCTCCTTGACTAATAGTGTTTGTGAGTAAAGCATGCCCTTTGCTCTTAGAATCAAAAGATAAAAACCATTTTTCCTTATAACCATTAGGAAATGGAACATTGTGTTTCTTCATGATGTTCTCCAATTCATAAATTTTCTTGTGATAACACTGATGTTCATCATGACCAATCTTCTTACAATAGGCAAACTTCTTCTTTTCCTAATTTTTGTCCCCCTTTTTTTTGGCATTAGGAGAAGACTTGCCTTGTTTTTGATTTGATGTTTGTGTTGTGTTCCTCTCTTGTTGTGTTCCTAGCTTTGATACCATGTAAGAATTTTCCTTAGGGAAAAATCACCCAAGATCAAGAAGCTCAAGCACTAGCACAATATGGGCTAATAAAGTATGATTAGAATAATAATATGAAATTGAATTGATGTACATGAACACTAGAAATACCTATATATAAAGGCCTCTAAAATGACTAGGAGTCAGCATAGTGATAAGTCTCACAACTAAGCACATGTCTAGTAAGAGTGGATTATCCTCCATTGAGCACAGAAGTTAGTACAATAATGAGAGGATAAGCTTACATAGGCGTGTCACGTAAAATTATGTTGTAGACACCATGTGCTTAATTAGAGTGCAAACAACTATGTTGTCTACATGACAACTCATTTAATTATGCAAACTCTAGTGTTGTAGACACCATGTGCTAAAATAGAGTTGCTAACTCTTGTGTTGTCAACATGAAAACTCATATGGGTATGCATACTCCTAGGTGTATAACTAATAAATAATAAAATAATACTTTTATCCTAAGTAAACTTAAGTAAAGTGTAAATAATAATTATTTACACTAACATATAGACAATTTAAAAAAAAACTTTCAACTTTAGAAGCTTATTATATTTGACTATCTGTAACACTACAAAATCTTAAGACAAGTAGTTGCATTAAAACATAGCTAAATTTAAATTAAATATATTAAATAAATTAAATAATTTAACTATTTAATAATTTTGAGGCAAGAGCCTACAACACAATGGTAAATTGTGAGCCTCTTATCGAAGAGGTCTTGAGTTTGAGTCTACTCTCGCTAAATAAATAATAATAGTCAGTCATGACATAATAATTAACCTTGGCTTTGACTTCTTACAAATTAAAAAAACACCTATTTAATAATTTTAATAGTTTTCATAATATTTTAAAACACCTAAATTTATTCTAATAATTTATTTAAATCAAATTAATTAATAAATTTTAAATAAACAATAAATATAATTAATTGATTTCAATATAAAAATAACTTTAGAAATCTAATTTCTAAATATTTCTTCAATAAAATTTCATGTAAAACTTTACGTTTTCACTACTACAAATGCAAATATGAATTAAATATAATAATTTAAAAATAAAACTTTACCTTTAAAATAAAAAACTATTTTTTTGAATTAAATATAACAATTTAAAAATAAAACTTTACCTTTAACATAAAAAAACCTATTTTATTGAATTAAATATAATAATTAAAAAAATAAAGCTTTACCTTTAAAATAAAAAACCTATTTTATTGTTTAAAGTGGATAAATATTTTAAGCTTGTGCTCGTGCATGTGACCTTGTGTGGATGACTTTTGGGTTGTTTGGGTCTAGCTAGATCTAGTCTAGCCAAATTTGATCTAACTGGATTGGATCTGACTGGAACTATCTATGTGTCATCCAATGTGGCACTTTCTTTCATGTTTTTTGCAATTCTCAAGAACTTAACACTTCAAAAACCAATTTCAACATTAGAATTAGGGTTTCAAATAAAATTAAAAATACCACTAGATAGAACTTGTCATTAGAATTATGCCAATATTTTTTTTTTTTAGGTGACACAATATCGATTACAATAATTGCAAAACAATGCAAGTAGGTATTTTAACATTTAAGATGATGCACATTCAAAAAATATATAAAAATTAGTAGATGATAACATAATTTTTTTTAAATGATGAATTATTTTAGAGGAGAGAGTCCTCTTCGATAATATATAACATTTGTAATGGTTAACATAGATTTACTAGGGAAAAGATGGTGGGAATGAAAATTTGTCAAACTATGAAAAGTTTAACTTTAAATAGCTATAACAAAAAAAACATATAATATTTTTGATAGTTCTAGGTACATATGTCATCAACAACATACTCCAAATTTAGATGAAAATACATTTATTTGCAATTATTTCTGTAGTGGGAACTATAACCCCTAATTTGCTCAATTTTTAACACTATTAGAAAAGGTTATTGAAAATTATAAAAAACATACTATTCTTATCTTTTAAAATTTTTTAAAAATAACATACATAAACTTTATCCTTTTATACACATTTCATCAGTTTACACCAACTTAAAATTCAAAACAGAATCATGACTTTTACATTGTTGAAGTTTAATACTTTTTTTGATGTTAGTCTTTTCCTTTGTAAAAGGGTGACATATGTTTGTACTTTTACCCTCCTACAATACCAAGCTCTAGGATCTTTCTTCAAACCATATAATACCTTTATCAACTTATATATCTTATATTCTAGTCTCAAAACTTTATGTCCAAGTGGGTCTTTATATACACCTTTTCCTCTCAAATGCAATTAAAAAATGCCAATTTAAAATCTATTTGATAAAATTACCAACTATTTTGAGCTACTATTGATAAGACCATTCTAATGGTATCTTATTTTTTCTACAAACACAATAAGAGCCTTAATTTCACAATTTATCTCATCCACATGATTCCTAGACACAATGACTCCCTTTTTCACTGCCATTGTTTTTAGTAAGTTAGCAACTATGTTTACTTTTCTATATAAGTGGGATATATTCATTTTATTAAAGTTAACTATTATACTTTTGGCTTCCTTAATAATATTTTCAATATACCACAAAGGAATCAAAGACTTACATAGACAAAATTTCCTTTCTTGGAGACCACTAACCAATTTTTGTTAGAGTAAATAATTAATTAGTTATTAATTATTTATTCTATTACTTAAGCTTACTTAGCTTAATGCATGTAGTTAAGAGTTGTATTGATGAGTTGTTGACAACACAGGAGTTTGTTCCTTTCTAGCATGTTCCACCTTTTTGTGGAAGTGTGCTTAGTTGTCAACCTTATCTTCTACCACTTTTCAGCTTGTTCTACAAGCTTCCTTGAGGCCTTTATATTTGGTCTCTCTCTCTCTCATTGTAAATTCATCCATTCACATAGCAATTTCATTTTCCTATTGTGAAATATTTTCTCTTGCATGGTTTGCTTCAAGCTCTTGCTCCTTTGGTTTCTCTTCAGCAAGCTATTTGCATGCAAGTGATTTTGGTGAGCTGTGGAGTTGGATTTCATCAACTCCTACATGGTATCAGAGCATCCTTGTTGCTTCTTGTTTGAAGGATTTTTTTAAGTGAAAATTCAGAAAAAATAACTACAGAGGTTATTTTCAAACAATGATATCTCTCTCATACAGACTCATTTTTTTGAGCAATTTTTTTTTGTTTTGGGGTAAGATTTTGTGATCTATACATTGGTGTAGGTGGTTTGAGATCTTTGTTCCTAAATTTTTTGGCAACTCACCATTCTCGATTTTTAACACTTCAAATGCTTAGTATGGGCTCATTTGGACACATAATCAGGTTCTATTTTTTTTTTTAAGTGCATTTTTTTTTGTCTACTTTCCAAATCTACAATTAGAATATAGGCTCTATAGACAGAAATACTACATTTAGAAATAGGCCCTAAATTGGCTATTGTAATAGCACTAATTAAAGAGTGCCCAATTTATACATTGTGGGGAGGAGAATTTTCTTTTCTATAATTTAATTTAGGATAAGACCCTTCTACTTTCATCTTCTTCTCTCTTAATGGCGGATCCATCTGTGACCCAGCTAACACTACACAACTATCACACCTAGAAGGCACAAATGACTAGGCTTCTCATGTTTAGAGGCTTATGGTTATGTTTGGATGAGAACCAACCTACACTAACATGCCTTTTTGAGGTTCTTCAGCATGGGAATAAAATGGATGAGGCCATGAGATTGATTGCACTAAATATTTTAGATAGCCTACTATTTTACTTGGATGGTTTGACCACTCCATGTGCTTATTGAATCAAATCTTAGACTTTGTTTAGCACATTGAATGAGTTTCGGGAACTTTAGCTTGATGCAGAGTTGACTTACTTAACACCTAACAACTTTCCCACCATTGAAGACTTCTTGATGAAATTCAAATATTTGCTACACTTTTGCAAGAATGTGGGAAAACCAAGAAAGATGATGAGTGCATCTTTTTGATACTCTCAAAGTTGAGGGGACAGTATCAGATCTTCTCTTCTACTTTCTACTCCACTATGGATGCCTTGGTTGATAGACATAGGATGCCTTCATTTGAGATATTTTGTGATCAGTTAACTTGTGAACAATCCAAAATCAATCAGATGGATTTGCTTTCAAGTTCACAGTCACAGGCATTGCTTATCAATGATACATAGGAGCAGAAGTCGAAGCAGATATCAGATCCCTCTTCTACTGGTTCATCATCTTCTAAGAAGAAGAAAAAGAAGACTAAGACTCCTACCTACTCGTATTGTTGGAAAGGATCTCATGACAAGGCACATTTTTTTAAGAGATTTGATAGCTATGAGAAACAAATTGCAAATTTGCAAGCTCTTCTTCAGAAGAACACTATTTCTTCTCCATCCTCTTCTACCTCAAAGGGGTCTACCTTTCAATCTTCTTCCACATCTTTTCCATCTATGTCAAATCTTGGAAAGGGTCATCCATTATAGGCTTCCATTGCATTCCTTCACAGGTTCCTTGGATACTGGATTTAGGTGCTTCTCACCATATGACATCTTCTCGAGGTGTCTTCTCTACTGTTGAGGCTTCTCCAAGTCCTCATATTCTCATGGGGAATAACACTGCCCTACTTGTCTACAGGAAAGGTTTAGTTTGTATCCAAGATGGTATATTCAATGATGTATTGTATGTTCCATCTTTGTTTGCCAACCTTCTCTCAGTTTCTCAGATTACACGTAGTGGATCAGGGAAGATAGTTGAGTTCACTGCTGATTCAGTCTTCATTCGAGATCATGTAATAGGTTTCCTTAGTGCTATAGGCACAGTTGATTCTTCCACCTATCCCTACACCTTCTCACACTTTGGTCCACCATCTCCATTGTTGGAGTACACTTCTTCTCTTTCACAGGAGCATCATGTGGTGCAGTCAGGATACTTGAACCTTTGTATTGTTCCTGAGATCCCTGTTTTGACTTCCACACCACATCCACTTGAGGGATTTTCTATTTTGTATGATTTTTCTTCTTCTTTTCTTGATCCTCTAGCTCCATTCATTGAGCCTCTAGGTGCACTTGTTGCGGATACTATAGAGGACATTCATGATAGTGTCATCACACCTGCCTCCATTTCAGGATTCTCATACTTTCTCCTTTGTACATCAACTAGGCCTTCCAATTTCCCCATTTTCAGAGGTTTCATTTCTTTGTATTGTACATGGGTACCTAACATGGCCTTGTTGCCGAGACCCATTTTGCATTTCATCTTAGTTTTTCAAGCTTAGGGAATTCCCCTAAGTTGCACTTAAGGGGGGGGTGTTAGAGTAAATAATTAATTAGTTATTAATTATTTATTCTATTACTTAATCTTACTTAGGTTAATGCATGTAGTTAATAGTTGTAGTGATGAGTTGTTGACAACATGGAAGTTTGTTCCCTTCTAGCATGTTCCAACTTTTTGTGGAAGTGTGCTTAGTTGTCAACCTTATCTTCTATCACTTTCTAGCTTGTTCTACAAGCTTCCTTGAGGCCTTTATATTCAGTCTCTCTCTCATTATAAATTTATCCATTCACATAGCAATTTCATTTTCCTATTGTAAAATATTTTCTCTTGCATTGTTTGCTTCAAGCTCTTACTCCTTTAGTTTCTCTTCAGCAAGCTATTTGCATGCAGGTAATCTTGGTGAGCTGTGGAGTTGGATTTCATCAACTCCTACAGTTTTAACCCTTGAAGAAGACCCATAGCTTCAACTAGGTAATTTATTTTTATGCTAAAAAGGACCACCATCAATTTAATTGTTTTTTCTCCTAATAGCTCCACATCCATTTGGATCTAGGTTTCCCTTAATGGCTCAATCAATATTCAATTTAATCCATCCAATAGGAGGGGAATCCCATCTTGTGTTTTTTCTTTTACTTTTGACCACTATATCTAAGTCCTTCATTCTACTTGTATTACCACCAAAATCAAAGTCCACTTCATTCTTGAACATACTATTATAATTTTCAATGATACTCTCTTGACATAGTTGAAGGTAAGAGAATCCCCAAAAGAGATGTCCTAGCCCCCAACAATTAACCACATAATATAATATAAATAATAACACAAAGATTTTAGATCCAAATAATACCAACTCTCATAATGAAATCATAAGATTTATATCCAACCTAATTGATTGTAAGGCCTTGTGCATTATGACCAAATACAAAGCAGTTACAATAGTAAATTTCTAAGACCTTGAAAGATCCAACCACTAGATAGCCCAGATCCACAATCTGGTAGAAAACTCTAAGAAAAATCTAAACTCGTGCTCACAAGACACCAAACAACTTTCTTGTTCTCCAAGCCACACTTAGCTACTATCTCATGTCTAAACTTTGCTCCTTCTCATCTAGTTCGTCTTCTCCATGCTAGATGAATAAAAATTTAAGACTCCACAATACCCTCTTATTATACTCATCTAAGCCACAAGTCATCCTATAAAGTTAAAAATTAAATAAAACTTTACATTTAATACACATTTGAGATGCAAGTTGAGCTACAACAGATATTAAATATCTAAGAAATAGTTTACACTAAGCTCCTTTAGAGACTTGGACCTTTGGCTAACACTACAACTAAGAACTCCTCAATAGCTATTGAGCATCAACCCTCCTATGATTGATTCCTCCAACTTCAAGGTCAAAAAATATCCAACATACAAGATTGAAAACTTCCCTAGGATGCTCTTGCATCAGACACTCAAGGTGTGAAAAGATGTTCTTAGAGGCTGGAAGAACATCTTGCAAGATTCAATACATAAATCCAAAGCTGGTTCTTCACATACATATCCTCTGAGCTGTGAACTTGCACACTCGTCCCTTCATTCCACTTCTGCCAATCCTTTCCACTAACAGTCAAATGATTTCTTTTCTTTTGCACATCCTTTCTACACTGATCTCTAACCCTCTCAGAGTCCTTCAACTCAACTAAGCTCCCAAAGATTAGGTTCCTTCGACCGAGTTTTTCATTTTATAAAGGAATTAGTAAAGAATCATTACCACCTTTATCAACTATAAATACATTCTTGACACAATCATGCATAGCTCTACAATCATACTACCAAGGTCTACCAAGTAATATGTGACAACTACTCATGTCCAAAATATCACACAACACTTGATCCTTATAATTACTAGTCTAGAAATCAAAAGGATATTGCTCCCTCACTTCCAAAGCATGACCATCTTGTAACCAATGAATCCTATAAGGACAAAGATGTCTCACTCTCTTCAAACCAAGCTTCTAAGCCATCTCCTTAACAACAAGGTTATCAATACTACCACCATCCATGATTACAATACAAATTTTACCAGAAGTCTTACAATGAGTGTTGAAAAAATTAATCCTTTGGTAAGGTTCCAATACCCTCTTACTAAATAGTACTTGCTAAGCCAACAAATTATCCCCTTCCTTTTTGGGTTCATCAATTGATTGATCAACTTTAGTCACCATAGTAGCTCTTGTATCACCAACTTTATGTGAACATTAATAATCTCTATGTGTCCTTCACAAAAACAAACAAACAATTACCTTTAAATTCACCTCTACCCATCATTCTCTTCTTCTCAACAAGTTTTGGTTCACCTTGTGCACTCATTTCACCCTTTGTTGAGTGATCATGCTTCTCATTTCGACAGAAACTACCTTGATTTCTCTTCTTCAACTTATCTTCTTCCCTTAAAGCATACTGATAAGCATATTTAATTAATAAATCAATCTTTTACATACCAATCTCATCTTGAATTTTGAATCTCAAACCATTAATATATCTTTCCACCTTTTCCTTAGAAAATTATTTATGTTTAGACCAAATAGTCAACTTGTAAAACTCCTTAGTATAATCCTTTTTAGTCTTATCCTTCTATTTTAGACTCTGCAATCTCTTAAACAAATCAATTTCATATTCAGAAAGAATAAACTTAGCCTTCAATTTTATTTCCATCAATATCCATCTAGTGATCTTCATTTCACCTTCCTCTTTTCTATCTGTTTGCAATTCTTTCCACCATAGAGAAACATGTCCTTTCAACTTAGTTTGTGCCAACCTAACTTTAAGTAGATCTATAATATCCTCTATCTCAAAGCAATCTTCCAACTTACCAATTCAATCAATCAGGTTTTTAGGATTCAAGGTACTTGAGAAATTAGAATATCCATCTTATTCTTAAGCTTCAAGTGAGATCTAGATCTACCCATCTGACAAGTCCTATCTTCCATAGGTCTCTCCATGCGATCAGTTTTATCTTCACCACTAGATCTAACAACTTCAAAGTCTTCAAGGGATTCCTCAGAACCATCTTTAGTACCCACATTCCTAGGTACACCAACAATAGCTTGTAATGCCTACCCCTACTTGACTTTCCTTATTTGTTTTGATTGGATTCTTTTAGGCCTACTCTATTATTATGTTTTATGATTAGCGGTGTTGGATTATTGGAATTGATTAGTTGTATTTCATATATATATATATATATATATATATATATATATATATATATATATATATATATATATATATATATATATATATATATATATATATATATATATATATATATATATATATATATATATATATATATATATATATATATATATATATATATATATATATATATATATATATATATATGTTGAGGTACTTAGTTTTAGCTATTTTAGTTATTGAATGATGTTATACGAATGATTCTTATGTGATTTCTAGGGATACTTACCCCATACTTGCATGTGTATGGTGTGCGTGTATGTTTTCTTTATGTTTGATGTTTCTAATGTGGTTGAGGAAGGGAGTTGTAGTCACGTACTAGTCAAGATCTACATGATGAATCACTTCCTACCATTGCATGTTTAGACTAAAATATTTTGTTTGTACTTGCATAAATTTTATGCAAATTGCAGGTAATAGGTATCGACTTTCCTGAATTGCTAGGATGAGTGTACCCTATCACAGTATTTCAATGGTATAAGTGGGGAGATAACTCTTGAGTCCAAATCCTAAACTCTAAGCCAATCATCGTAGAAAATAGAACAAGTATTTGAGTTAGTTTATCCATTTGAATTCATCAAGTGATGTGAATTTGTGATTTTGGCCCTAGAGTTTGATTATGTTCTTTGCTTTCTGTTGAGTTGTCATTTTTTGTTTTGTGGGTATGTAGTGATTTTCTGTTATAATTAAATCAAATTAAAAAGTAATTTAACAATTTAATTTTATGAAAAAATATTTAACAATAATTATTTAGGAGTTTTATTTCAATAATAAAATCTAAATTATGTTATTAATTAAGTTAATAAATATATTATTAAAATGTCTCATGAACTACTTAAATAAATGAAAAAAATTAAAGATAAAGTTATAGTTCTAATTTATGCATATTTATAATTATTTAATTGAATAATAATTTTTATAGGAGTTTTATTAATAAACTCTAAATAATTTTATTAGTTAAATTAATAAATATGACATTAAAAATATCTCATGATTAATTAAAGTGAGATTTTTATTTATTTAATAAAGATATTTTAATTTAAATTGCATAATTTTGCTGCATGAAAATTGTAGATAGAAAATTCAATATTTAATTAATTAAATAAAAGAATTAAATTTAAAAGATTAAATTAAAGTTCTAATTTTAGCATATTTATATAATTTAGTAATTATTATTATTTTTAAATTTTTATTATTATTGGTGAATGACCAAAGCCTAGATTAATTATTATTTGTTGGAATTAATTATTATTATATGTTAAGTGAAGGTAGATTCGAACCCAACACCTCCCACATGAGAGGCTCACAAGTTACCATTGCGTTGTAAGCTTTTGCCTTATTTAATTTAGTAATTATTATTTAAGTGTTTTATTTTAATAATAAACTCTAAATAATATTATTAGTTGAGTAATAAATATTATTTTATTAAAAAAAAATTTAAAATATGTGAATATTTGATAAATTAAAAATTAATTAAATTTATGCTTTAAATAAAAAGTCTGAATTTAGAAATTTGGTTAAAGAAAGATTAGAATATGATGTTATTTAATTAATTAAATATGTACTTTAGTTTAAAATATTTATTTTAAAAGTTTAATTCAAGAAGTTGCATAAGAATAGAATTAAAATATTAAAAGATTAAATATTAAATATTATTTTATTACGATTATTTAATTAATAAATATTAAATTAGAGTTGCATTTAAATAATGAGCTTTAATTATTCTTTTTAATTTAAATAATAATGTATGCTTTAAATAGTGCTTACACTAATTAATAAGTGGAGGAAAAGAAAATATAAAATAATATTTTAATTAAAATGTTCCCTAAATGTGCATGAAAGAATTAAATTTAAAATATTTGATTAAAGTTCTAACTTAGGCATATTTATATTTATTTTATTTAATAATAATTTATTTAGAATTTTTATTTTTAATAAACTCTAAATAATATCATTAGTTAAATTAATAAATATTAAATAAAAAAAATGTTGCATGATTTAATAAGGGAGAGAAAGCTTTAATTTAATAAGTTTTATTTTAATTAAATTGCATATAGTGTGTGCATGAAAATTAAAATATAATAATTAAAGATAAAGAGTTTTCACATGATTGCATTATCAAAGCCTTGATTTGCGAGAAAAACTCTTTATTAAGGAAATTAGAACTCATTTCTAGATACACAGGTTTGGAGGAGCCAATTTTTGAAAAGAGGGTTTTTGAAGGAAAATGAAGATTCTTGTGCATTTGTGCATTCATTGTTTTAGCATTAGATCTAGGCAGGATCTTGTGGGTTTTTGCAATAGTTTCTCATTCTTCGAATTCCTATCTTCTTCGTGTTTGTTGTGTTTCTATTTTCAAAAGTTCATTGGGTTGAAACTCTTGTTTGAGAAAATTGATTTCCATTATAGAATTGTCTGTGATTTAATCTGAAAACTTTTAGTAAATATTGAAATTTAGGGTTTTCAAAACCTAATGAATTATGAAATTCACTTTTGTATGCACTTTATGTAACATGTGATTTACTGGTGTTGGGGTTTTTGGGTTTGACTTAGCTTTGGCCAGTCAAAATGTTTACTAGAGGCTCGAGAGTTCTATTTTGTGATGTCATGATGATTTTTTGATCTTGATCTTTTATACTTATCCACGGTAATGTTTTTTGTATGCTCTATGATGTGTTTTGATCTATTGATTGTTATTGCGTTTCAATGTTCTTGTGTGAAACTAAGGTGAATGGTGTGACCCATCTGATATAACCTTTGAGTCTTCAATCAATTATTTTTGGATTTTTTTCCATTCGCTTGTATAGGATTGAGGTGTTTGTATGATTTGTTCTTGGTGATGTCATGTTATGATGTGAATAGGTTTATGTATACTTTATTTTGGGATCAATCCTATTAGGATGATCATTTTGGTGGAATCTATGATTATGATTAGTGAGTTTTAGTACTCGTTAGTTGCTTGTTTAAGAATTGATGTATGGTATGTGGTCTTTTGTGATCTTTTGATTTTATTGAGCTTAGGGTAGGTTATCTATATGTAATGTCAGGAAGTGGCTTGCAATGGAGGTTGAGGCCCAAAGTGGTCGCTAGGGTAACCCATTGTAAGTTGTATAATAAGTGAAAACACTACACTAAATGGGAATAAAATGAACCTAATAAGAGTCTTTGTATGTTCTCGCCCATGCCTCAAGTGCCAGTACAAACTAGGATGGGAGTAGAGAGAACACTTGGTTGCAACCATGCATCATTAGTATACCTTGTCAGTACAAAAGGATACTAGTGCAACATAGAGTCACTAGGGGACTAAGGTCAAGTTAGACTGCTAGGGTAACTCTAGCATTGATTCATGTGATGACACTTTCCCACTTGCACAGTAGATTTTCTACATGTTTGTGTTGCCTCTAGGATTAGTTGATACTTGTGTCTTGGTACCATTTGAGATAGTTTTCTTTCAGGTGATTCCTTGAACCTAGATGTTGGTTTTTGACTTTTGAGTTTGATATCCTATTTGGGACTTGAGACTATCTCCTCAGTGCGGTGGGAATGGACCTTTTTAGGTTCCACGAGGTCGGGTGGTACTGCTTTTTCTTATGCCATTGAGATCTAACCATTAGATGCCATTGCTGGAGGTGTTAGTGCAGATGTTCCTTTATCTCTATGTTGGTAAACAAATTTTTCATAGTAGAATTTTCCCAACAGAGTGTGTGGAAAACCGTTCACAACAGTTGGAGAGGCCCTTGGTATGTGGCCTTCCTCTGTGTTTAGAGGGGCAGCTCCCTCGTATGATATAATTTTGAAGTTTTCCAAATAAAAGATGAAATTAAACTTTTAAAGATGAGAAAGCTCATGATGACGAATGCACCACATGACTTCAAAGCTTTCCCAAACTACTAACTTAAAAATCGCTAATAACAATGATCAAGATCTATGCTTGAAAACTATTACTAGCAGAATGCTGATCCACAGATTCATAAACATCTGCACCATACCGTGAGAATGCTCACTACAAAGAGAGTCAACATTTCTAACAATTTAGATTTAGAAGAAGAGAACTCAAACTGCACATTCCTTTATTTTCTTGCACCAAGAACCTAAGAGGAATTTTTGATTACAAGGACAAAATTTCTACATACTTTCCAAATATCATCTCCTAATCAAAATTTTAGCATAGTGCTCCCTTTCTCCAAAACCCAAAAAGTTTCTTTACAAAGCCAAAAAGTGGCCTTATATAGACATAGAGGTTAATAACTACCTCTTCATGGTTAATAACCACCTCCAAAATACGTGATTTGGGTGAGGTTAATTAACCTCTACAAAATTAACCTATGTGACCTAAAATGTTAGACCTTAGACATGTCCATCAAATAGTAACTATCCGTTCATCAAGTCTCCAATTGCATTTAGAATTTTCGAGCATCTCGTTCTCCCAAGATTATGGTCCTTTGAAAAATAGAAACGATCATATGATGATATGATCAAATCTTGCATACATACCCTCCATGACATTGATCATATTGGATGATTATATTTACCCATTGAGCATCAAATGTTCAAATTATAATATTTGCAAGCCTTTGAGGGATTTTTGAGAGTTGACATGCCTCAACATATGATATGTCTTCACAAAAATTGCATCTAGGTTACCATTGGACAAGCTCATTTAAATACTTGTTGTGGGTAAAAATTAATCAAACACTGAGCATGATTACTTTCTGGGCTTTTACAAATGTGGTTCTTTATAAGAGTCATCCAATGGCTCCCCAAACATCATTTGAGTGTTTTTTCTATGACTTGGGTAGGAAGGATGGCACTTCTATTGATACTGAAGTTCATGTCTATGCTATGCATATTGACTGTGTGTGTGTGTGTGCTCTCCCATATGCTTCTATATTTTGAGTACATGTCAACTATGACACTTTCAACTATAATAGATGACTAAACTCTTCCTTTGAATTTGTTTCTATGGACATCGGGTTTTCTATCACATGATATTATTGGCATTTCTTCAAACATTTGGCGTACTACTACTATTGTCTCATGCTTGACTCCTCCTTTATTTAGAACTTCAACTCATGGTGGAATGGCGTGTTTCTTGTTTGGCCATCTCTTCGAACTAATAACAGCATGGAAGTCTTTCTATGAAACTGTGTGGAGAGCATTTGGACAAACGGTTTTCTCTTAATCTGTCACAGTGCTACCTTCAATGCAATTGGTCACACGAGTCACACACTTTGATGGTCACTGCAATACTTCATCTTTATTTCATGGTACTATGTTCCTCATACTAAACATATCATTTTTCATGTTCTTTTTTTTACATGTACACCCATATTTCATGCACTTATCAAGAGGTTGCGAATGTTTAAAGTCACCTAATGCCATAGGTTGGAGATTGAAGAGTATTTGAGCATGAAACCCATACATTCTTTGAATATTTGGAATGTTGAAATTATTGCAAGTGTACTTTGCTGACTTTCTAATATGCTATGTGGCCATGGACTAGGAGGAGTCTTCCATCAAATAGTCATCGTACCTTATCATTTTGCCAAGTGAATGTCACTAATTGGAATCAGGGCCAGAGATGCCAAATTCATTGGTGTACATTAAAAGGGAGAAACCACATATCATATGGTTCTTAGACAGTGGGAAAATAATCATTCTTCTCCTCGTGGTGGCTCGAAGGGACCATGGAGTTATTGATTCAGTAATAATCTTGAATGCCACTAGTTAGAGGGTGTAGATAACCTCACAAAACCAATAACAACTTTGACAGGATATCTCCATTCTTCATGTTTTGACGGATGCTCATACCTTATTCTATAGCTCCAATTTGGCACAGGCAATGAGGATGCCAATGTAAACCTTTCATGTGTATCACCTCAGCTCCAATACGTACATGGATTATAGAAAATACTAGTAATATATTTTGAAAACTGTAGGCTCCTTTACTAACTTAATATTCTTTGCACACGACTCTATTCCCTTTCCTCCAAATCAATCATATACCAGCCGTAAGCATAACATTATGTAAAATTGATGATGCTGGATGCTTTTCTATCATGTGAGCAAGATGACATTCTTATCATATTGATTATTCAATCCATTTGAAAATAATTTAATAACATCTTTCAAGATGAAAGGGAATCATGAAATATTCAAGTGTGCAGTTACGTGGACTGTCATTGTGCAACCTATAGGCTTTTTACCAAACAACTCCCAAGCACCGTCTATTTGCCCATGGGATGTAATATTGAGAGAAGACAATGAAATAGGTAATGTTCCTTGTTTGTAACTCCACACAATTCCTCTGCATTCATAGTGTGAACTAGGAGTCGCACGCGATGTCAAGAGGTAGCCTATCATATAGTCCATAGCCATTGGTATTCTTGTTGTTTTAGAGCACCTGTAAATCTCTCCACATCTTAGAAAACATGTTACTAGAAAACATGAATTCTTATGATCATTGATTTCAAGCCATTCACATATCCAATCCTTCATCAAGAAATTCAAGAGGTTAATAACCATCTCAAAGAGGTTAGAGAACACGTATTTTTGGAGAGGTTAATTAACCTACTCCAAAATGCGTGTTTTGAAGGTTATAATTAACCTTTTGAGAGGTTAAGAAAAAAGTATTTTTGGAGAGGTTAATTAACCTACTCCAAAATGCGCAATTTGAAAGTTATCATTAACTTTTGAGAGGTTAATGGTTAACGATAGACTTGAAAACACGTATTTTGGGTCTCAACATTAACTTGGGATAATTTGGAGCTCAGAAGACAGATTTTAAAAATTCCAAGTGTTGTGCGGAGTTGGGAATGAGCTGAAGACATGAAGGTTTAGAAACATACAAAAACTCAGAGATAAAAATACCATTTCAATGAGGCAAGTTTCAAAATATTAACCGTGGCTTATACCATTGGAACAATTCTATAACGGGTCAAAAATCTATTCTTGTATTTCTATGATGGATGGTTGTACTATTGTATTGTATTTGATTTCATAAGATCTTATGAGGTAATGTAATTTATTTCATGATGTATATTATTTCAGCCTGTCATACCCTGTGACCTGTACAATGGATGATTGTGCATTCTTTTTAATGCCAAGTGGCATCATATACAATTGTATATTATTTAAATGGTTTCATACTGGTATATTATTACTTGATGTGTATTTATTATATATTAGATTTATTATTAATTAAACATAAATGTGATTCAACGTCATGGTCCACCCTTAAGAGTTGTAACCTATTTATGTGTTGTTGATGTATGAGTGTATGTTAATTGCTTCCACTATATTATTATATTGTTGTTAAGTTATTATCTTTATCTTTAAAAAAAATGTTTTCCAAACTTATAGAAACTTTAGGTTAATTTATTTTGGGTCACATGGCAGAGCGTTACATAGCTCCCATGATCTCATTCTTCATCAACTCCATCTTAGATATGAAATTTGATCTTTAACTATCTTTGAAATCCTAGTATCCATAACATCATAGAGATCATCAATCACCCTAGGTTCCAATATTTTCAAAGGCATATTCAAAGATCTTTGAAAACCTAGAGAAACAAATCCACAAGATCAACTAGCACCAAAAGATCAACTAGATCCAATCTGGCTCTAATACCACCCAACATAGTACAAGGTAGGATAATCCCCAAAGGATATTTCCTAGTCCCCAAAATTTAACCATACAAAAAAATATAAATAATATCACAAAGATTTTAGATCCAAATAATGCTAACTTTCATAATAGAATCATAAGATTTACATCCAACATGCCTAATTGTAAGTCCTTCTGGGTTACGACCAAATACAAAGCAATTACAAAACTAGTTTTTCAAGACCTTGAAATATCCAACCAATATCTAGCTTAGATCCACAATCTAGTAGAAAAGTTCAAGAAGAATATAAATTTTTTCTCTCAAGCTGCCAACCAACCTTCTTGTTCTCTAAGCCACACTTAGCTACTAACTCTGCTAAAACTTGCTCCTTCTCTACTACTCTGCCTTCTCCATGCTAGATGAATAATGATTCAAGATTCCACAAGATCCTCTACTTATACCCAACTAAGCCACAATTTGTCCTAGCAAGTTAAAAAATAAATAAACCCTTACCTTAAATACATATTTGAGCCACAAGTTGGCCTACAATAGATATTAAATACAAAATGCCTTAGTTAGCTTACAACACTCATTAAACGTACCTAGGATAAAAATCCAAGACCTAGATAAGTTTGAACACATCTCTAGATCGATCCATGCCACAATCATATGATGCATGCATTAAATGTAGCAATTCAACTGATCCAATCTATAAAAACACCATTTGGAAAACTACATTGCCAAGCATCAGCAAAATCTCTATCCAAGAACTAATAAGATCCTTCAAGGTCCCAAGTACCCTTAGGTGACAAGTAACTTGAATGACCAAGTTTGTTTAGGGGTCGAGTACACCAGGCATAGCCAAAAAATATTTTAGGCAGAGCTCCTTTAGAGACTAAGCCCCTCAACCAACACTACAACCAATAATTTCTTAGTAGCGACTGAGCATCAACCCTCCAATGATCAAGTCCTCAAACTCCAAGGTCACAACAACTCCGACATGCAGGATTACAAACTTCCCCAAGACACTCTTGCATTATCTCCTTAACACATTGAATAATTATAATATAAGGTTGAGATAAGTCCCTAAACACCTTATTGTTCCTTTCCTTCTATAGGTTCCAAATAACATAAGGAAAAACCAAAATCAAAAGATTTTTGTCAATATTTCCTTTAAATTCTTTCCAAAGTATCCAAAGATCCCTAATGTTCTTTAACATAGTTGAACATATATTCTAGATTTTAAAGATCTTCATCCACGTATTCCAAGTAAATTGAAAAGAAATAAAATTATGGTTACAAAATTTGTTCCAATGTACCAGAAAAATAGTGGTTGGGTACCTATGCATTTTGGTGAGATGGATCATTTACCATGTGGACACTCTTTTATTCCTATTTTGGAGGAAACCTTCCATGCTCGATTGATCAACTCTCTAGACTTTGGTATTTTATGCCATATGTATCTTTGAGTTAATTTGTTTGTCTTTTTTTTTCTCTTGATTCTTGTAGTATCATTTGAGGGCACTCATGAAAATTAAATAGACTTTTCTACCAAGTTATGTTCTATTCCAATAGAGGTTCTTCTAGATCAAAAGTTACTTTTCAACGATATTTTGTAACTTCTTAATGCATCAGTGGTGTTCTTCATGATCATTCTTCTTAATGCATTAGTGATTTTCTTCATGATCATCCTTTTATTCCCATTTGTTTGGGAAATTCTCTAATTTTTAGCTTCTACAATTGTTAACTAGTTTCCTTTTCTTTTTAGAGTAGAGGTTTTTCATATAGTTTTCTCTACTTCTCTTCTTTATAGAGATTTTGTTGTGACTAGGTGCCTAATCAGGCCATGTTTGTTGGGCCCAAATTTTCTTTCAACATAGTAGTTTCCTCTTCTTTTCTTTGATTATACATGGATACATTATTTCTCATCTTAGGTGGGTGTTAGAATAAAGCAATAAGTTAATTATTAAGTCATCTTTACTTGATCATTAAGTTAACTTTACTTCTCTCTTAATATATCACTTTATACATTAGTGACATTTAAAAATTATATTAATTATTAAATATTTTCTATTTAGGGTTTCTTATTTTAGGTTACTTGATCTCCTTTGTAAGAATTTCTTATTCATAATTTTTTGTTTTATTGATTTGATAATATAATCTTTCATATTTTTAAAGCCCAAATCGTTTCTTTATTTTTCCATTATTCTCAATGACATGTGATCTTTGAATGTAGGTGATCTGAGATTCATGAAGTCGGATTGACAACTTCTACATATAGTTGTACCAATATTACCATATAAATTCTTCAATGATATAAACTTAAATTATTGATTCCCAACTATTGTTAAAATATTGATAGATTCTTATTGATTTAATTATTCATCTTATGATGTCATTTTTTATTGAAAGATAAAATAGTTTTTAAGGGACCTCAAAAATATTTTGGAAAATGAATAGCTAATGTACACGATAAGAATACAAAACATGACAATAACCACACGACATAAATAAAATTTTAGTAATCAACAACCAACGATGCACATGTAGGTTTTGAAGGGCTCCTCAAACCCTTTACAAACATTTGAAGGATAATTACCAATAGAAACACATGGTTAAGAAAAATATGAATTTTTTAGGGACCTCAAAACCCTTTACAAAGATCTATTTTTATGAAACAAGGAAATAAATATAGTAGAGTTCCACTAGGAATTAACAACATGCAAAAAAAAACCTTATAAACAAGATAAAATTTTCCAATCAACTACCATGATCCACACAACATAAATATCTAACTAGACACAAAAAGGGTTTTGAAGTGCACCTTAAATTTTGAAAAAATAGCTAAAGAACTTAAAGCAACTATGCCACTCTTGCAAACTTCCTATTGAAGGAAGTAAAACCCTTTATTACCACAACATTCAAATTAACTCAAATAATCCAATAAATGCAATACAAATTTACAAAACAAGTTTGATGTTTACTATATGAATGCTCCTTAAATTGAGCTATTACATAGAAATACAATAGTATATTGAATGGAAACTTCATAAAAATACAAATATAAAATATGATATATATCTAATTTTAAATAAGTCATTAAGAAATAAATAACTACTAAGTAAAGCTATTTCCTTCTTCTTAGTCTTTAGTTTCTATATTGACTTCTAGAATATGTACCATGTAGAGGACTTCTACCTCCATTTAAAGAGAAAAACAACAGGGAAAAATTCTTTGGTTTTCAAAAAATAAAGCCCAAAACTACAGAGTTGCAAGTTTTGACCTAGAAATTTGCCAATATTACCAACTTTTACTCTACATGACTCATCACCACCCACAACAAGATTTTATAGATGTCAAAAATATGATGAAATAATATTTATATCTTAATTAATTATTTTATTTCACCTCCACCAAATTTAAGAGTTGGATATAATGATCCATAACTCCGCAAAACAAAAAATAGAAACTACTAAGCCATTCTCTCTTAGTTTATTATTGACCAACTATCTTTGTGAGTCAATTAGTGAGTTGTCACATGTTATAACTCCATGAATCTATAGATAAAGAAGGAATATTATAAATTCTAATGGCATTTCAAATGTCACCTCCACTAACATGTCCTAAAACATAAGTTAGTTATGACACTCCATTAACTCCACCTCAAACCCAAAGTAGAAATTTCCAAGACAATATATACTGGGCACTCATTTCAGAATAATTCTATCTTTCTAGAGTGAATTAAGGATACAATAAAAATTGTAACTCCAAGAACCTACAACCCAGTAAGTTATATTTTTAAAAATCCAAATTTGGATCTCCTTCCCACCATGGATGATCATGCATCACTTCAAACCACCATAAGCATCTTTGACTCAAGATTGAATTTAATGCTCCGCTAGAGAACCCAAAAGGAATTAACCTAAAAAATACTAACTTATGCAACAATTTAAAAATTAAAAATTAAATAAAATTACTGCATAGCTTAGTATCTTTTAAGGTTAGTTCCTCTTGAGTTCTCTAGTAGGGTGTTACATCGAGAGATATGGTTATGATTAAAAAGAAATGTATTTCTGCTTCACATAATCATCCAAGAAAGTTCATCTACCAAATTTAATGAGTAACGGGAGATAAAAGTGCAACTTTACAAGGGCTTAGAAGGCAGAGAGGTCATATGAGCAACACAATCCAAAACTTCATGAAATTTATAATATTATGTATATAAATAATTAGCAATATTTGGCCATTCATAAAATGATGCACTAGTCATTTATGAAGGGAATCTTAATATTCTTAAAGTGCCAATCTTTTCCATTTGACACTTATTGTATGATATGTCTAGTTGCATAGGTCATTTAGAATGTGTAAGAGAGAATATGATGTATAAAGTGTTTAACATATATTTTTTCATATGCAAGAATGCACACAAACATATAAGAGAGGTTAGTCGCAAATTGTAGAAATTATTCTCTTCTTGTTAATCATTTAGTTCATGTTTAGTGGATGTATGAGATGACTAATACTCAATTTACTGAAGACTTTCAATCAAAGACATCTTCAATCAAACATTTACATGACACAAATTTCTAACTACCAATGATCAATGTGAAATGTCTAACTACCCATGTTTGTTCAAACTAGGTCCAATGTATTTGTTAATTGAGACACTGGATATCTATTTGTAATAGCCTTGGCATTGATATGGTTTGAAGATTCTTTGTAGAGAAGTCATATTCTATTTAGAAGACCAAATACTTAATTTTTAATATTTGATATGAAAATTAGAATAATTTCCTTTTATTGTGGGCTTAAATTTTATGAAAGATCTAAACTTGTGGTTAGAATAGTTGGGAAGTTTGAACCTTGGTGGTCATAGCAAAAACACCTTTGGACTCAATGAAATAGTATATGATGAACCCATATTTAATCATATAATTATTTAGAAAGATTATAGGATTTTTTCATAACTAAAGTGCATAATTATTTCAATAAAACCATTTTATATAGGTAATAATTTTTTCCCAATACTTCTATTTGTTTCATATAATAAAATAATTATTCAAAACATTTTTAACTGATCATTAGTCTATAGGCTTCCCTTACAGAAGTGAAGTTGTTTCATGGCATAAATAGTTTGTAGGTAAAGAATTTCACTAGTTTCTATTGCACAATCTATTTTATTATTTTTATATATACATACCTAAATTGATAATTATTCAATAGGCTTCTCTCGCAAAAGAGAAGTTGTAACTTGTGTCATGGTAGAAATATGTTGTCGGTAAACAATTTCAAGGATTTCTATTACCCTAACTCTTGCACCTATTAAAAGTGCAAGTGAGAGTTATTAATAATTAATGTAAGAAGTTCTCAACAAAACCTCTATTTTTATCTTAAAATGAACATTTAATAATTTTTTTAATGAATATTTTAATTAAAATAGTTTTAATTAAAAAAACCAAAGTAAACATAGCATCAAACAAATAATTAATGTTGATAGATAAACATTCTACAATGGCAGAATCGGTGGAGTGGGATGGTGTGATTGTGTTAATGTTAACTTTTATTCTTCTAGGTTAAATTTGACAACCATTTACATGTCAAAAGTTTAAATCTTATTATAAATAGAATATAATTTAATAAATACCACACAAAATATTTGGATATATCATCCATTTTTTAAGATATCAAAATAAAAAGTTTAAGTTAGTAAAAAACTAAATAAATGGAAATAAAGGAAATATAAATAATATTAGATGTAGTAAATTAAAGTATAATTATTTTGTAGTGGATATCTATCGGCATTTCTTTAGATAGATTTACTAAAGATATCTATACTAGTTAGTCTATAGACATCCCTTACAAAAGTGAAGTTGTTTCATGGCAGAAATAGGTTGTGGGTAAACAATTTCATTGGTTTCTATTGCACAAACTCTCTTACTATTTTTATATATACATACCTCAATAAAATAATTATTCAAAATATTTTTAATTAATAATTACTCCATAGACTTCTCTTACAAAACAAAAGCTATCCCATTATGAAAAAATGTTGTTGGTAAACAATTTCACTAATTTCTATTGCCGGAACTCTTGCACCTATTAATAATACAATTGACAATTATTAATAATTTTAATGTGAGAGGTTCTTGACAAAACCTTAAATTAAACATAAACTAATGATCTTTATAAATATATTAAATAAAAATAGTACCAAAGTTAATATAGCCTCAAACCGATAAATATCGTTGGTAAAGAGTTTGACCAATACTGGTAATATAATTTTCCTATTGGCCAAACTCTTGCACCCCATGCAAGTGCCAGCTGTAAATAGTGTGTAGTGTGAACTTTTCCTCTTTAATTTTCCAACCCGTGTATTGAAAAATGATGAAAACAATTTCCCATAACAAATAAAAACTATTTACCCGTATTTAACAAGGTCCCAAAATTGTCAGCTCGGCCCATTTGAAAATAAGATCTGTGGAGGGAGTTTTTCTAAGATCCGTGCTTATAAATATGAAGAACAGCGGGAGGATTTGGGGAGAAGAATCTCAAGTTCGTTTCAGTTACGGCGAGAAAAATGAAGAGAAAGAGAGAAGAAATTGTGATCGATCACATTCTTCAGATCGCCAAATGCGCGGGCGCCTTAAAGCTTGATCAATCCGTCACACAGCGCGCTCAGATGATTTTCAGAGAAGCATCCGACAAAGGAGCTCTGAGGAAAGTAAATATGTGCGCTGTTCATCTTGCTTGCATTTACATCGCCACCAAACAGCTCCACAAGATGAAGACAATGGAGGAATTAGTAGCATCTGTTTCAGAATCTCACACTGTCCGCAAAAGTGAGATCTTTAGGGCAATGAAATTCATTCTACACAATTCACCGGCGGCGGCATTTTCTACGGATTTATCAATCGGATCTTCTTCTTCTTCGGCTCTTGCGGAGAAAGAAATCGATAAATTTGCCGGCAGCGAGTCGGTTAGGGCTCATCTGGATCACCTCTCGCAGCTTCTGAAATCTTCGAATTCGACGGACTGTGAGATGGTTGAATGTGCAGAGAAAATGGCGGCCGAAGCGATTCAAAATTTAGGGGTTTGTAATTTGAGAGCCTCACCGCGCACTCAGGCGGCGACTTTGCTGTGGATTTGCTCGCATTTTGTTGAGAATAAAAAAGCGGCGGACGTGAATCTGGTGGCTCATTACTCCGTCGGAAAATACACGATCCGTAGCGCTTTCAATGAATTGACTCCGTATTTGCAGTCTCTGTTCCCGCAGTATTTGATTTCTGGAGATCTTTTGGAAAAGATATATGATTCTTCCGGCGGATCCCGCCATTAGGAAGCCTGAAATGGACAAAAAATTGTGTTTTTTTTATTGCAAAATTTGATTTCTGGAGATCTTTTGGAGAAGCTTCATGGTTCTGGCGGGCGGATCCCGCCATTAATGAAGCTGAAATCGAAATTTTTTGTGTTCCTTTGAGGTTTATTTAATGCAATTGTGTTTTCATGGGTTGTTTTTTTTTGTGATCTTTGCTGAATTCTTTGTCTAGCGTTTGAATTCTTAAAGAGTATAATGGTAGAAAGATTTTCATCATGGATAATACTGAATTTTTTTTTTTCATATTTGGACCAAGACGCGTCTTGACTGCTCTACGCGTTTGTCAGATCAAAGTCTCCAATGTTGGAGATGTTTCCAATTGTAGTCAAGATTTTGAATCTTGTTTCTTGGAGATTGAGGCAGTCTAAGTCTCCATGCGTCTAGCTATTATAAACTTTGAATTTTATTAAAAAGCGTTTTAAAAATATATTTAATTCTAATTATTACATTTGATAAGAGTCATTTCATGCACAAGATGTGAACTTTCACATGAACAAAAGTTTACTAGTCTTTAGGAAAGGGAAAATAGTAGTCAATGGAGGATAAGAGTCAACACAAAAAAATAGTTGTGTAAAGAGGACAAGAGTCAACATAAGAAAATAGTTGTCAATAAAAGAAAAGAGTCTTCATAAGTTAAGAGCATCACAAATAAATTTTAAAAAATAGAAATTAAATGGATAGGAAAGGTAGAAATTAAACACACCATAGAAAGGAAAATAACAGCCAACTCACACACTTCATAGCACAAATATTTGTCACTTATCTAATTGCCCTAGGCAATTTAATTTCATTTACTTGCAACAATTAATGAACTATTTGCACCAATCAAAACACTTTTTTATTTTTCTCATTAATAACATTATTTATATGGCATATGATTGACTCAAATAAATTTGTGTTATAGATAGTTTATCTTAGTATGAATAATTCATACTAAGGCTTCTCTAACTCTTACGCACAATTTGGAAAATACCATATTATTAAATGAATTGAAATCTTAGTATAAATTATTTGAATAGGAAGTTAATATGAGTATTTTGTATTGTAATGATGTTATAATGTAGTTAAATATTAACATGATTATGTATTTAAATTTTAATATTTTTAATCTTCAAAGTTTAAGTGTTTATAATATAAATACAAATATACATATCTAAATATAGTTTTCAACATTATGCGAACAGCAACAAGTTTTTGGTATTCATTTTTTTAGTACTACTATTATTTGACATAATTAGCTATAGTAAATAATTTGTTTCCATTACTAATCTTAAAGTAGGATTTGCATTACAGTTTACTATAATGAAAAGTACATTTGCATTACAATTTACTATAAAGGAAGCACATGCCATGACACTTGTTCTTTTAATTGGTATATGTAGATTCTTATTATAGATTTTCCCATATCATATACATTCTCTTTCCTTATTCTTATATATATGTATATATGTATGTAGATATGTACATATTATATATGTGTATGTGTATGTTTATGTGTATATGTATGTAATGCCCCACCAAGGGATCCAAAAGAACTAACCTAAAGTTTTACTAAATTTGCCAAACATTTTTTTTAATAGAAGAATAACATGTACAATACTCATAAAGTAGCAAAAGTAATAACATACAATCATACATAAGGAAACATAACAGATTACATTTCTTAAGGATCCCAAGATGTTGAATCACATTTAAATTTAAATAATACTAAGTCCATTTAAATAATATACATTTGTTCTGAATGCCACTTGGAAATAAATTTGGAATGCACGATTATCCATTACACATGTCACAGGGTATGAAATGCAGAATGAATATACATTTATAAATTAGATTACATCATCCCTGTTCGGATCCATGAAATAAAGTACAATACAATAAGTAAATCATCCACCATATATATATAACCATCCATCATAATACACAAATATAGAATAAAAAAATACAAAGTAAGGAACTCCAGCCACAACATCAACTAACGAATCTCAATGATAAAAGTAAAAAACACTACCACTTGACCTTGTGGTAACTCAAAAAGGTCCACTCCCACTGTGCTGAGGAGATAGTCTCAAGTCCCACAAAGGATATCAATCTCAAAAATCAAAGTAATATTTAGGTCAAGGAAAACCCTAAAAGTAATTTAACTCAAAGGTTCCAAGATAAATTGACATCTAAACCCAAAGGCAAACAAAGACATATAAAAAATCTATACTACTAGTGGGCAAGTGTCATTCCACGAACCAACTCTAGGGTTACCCGGCTAATCTTTTAATCCTCTGACTCCCTAGTGACTCTATGTGGCACTAGTATCCTTTCGTATTGACAAGGGATACTAATGATGCATGGTTGCAACCAAGCATCCTCTCTACTCCCATCCTAGTCTATACTAGCAATTGAGGCATGGGTGAGGAAAGACAAAGGCGTTAATTAGATTATTTTACTCTCATCTAGTGTAATATTTTTACTTATTAACTACTTACAATGGGTTACCCGTCAACCTCTTTAGGGCCTTGGCCTCCATTGCAAGCCACTTCCCAACTTAACATACAAATTACCTACCCTAGGCTCATAAAGTACAAATCAAATAATCACAATTTCTACCTCAACCCTATACAAGTGACTAGAATGCATCAAAAGACAATTCACAATAACACCTCAGTCCTTTACAAGCAATTGGAAAGCATCCCAAAAATAATTGATCAAAGACTAAAAGATTAAGTCAAGTAAGTCATACCATCTATCTCAATTTTGCAGAAGAACACTAAAAGCAGTAATGAACGATAGATCCAACTCATCATAGAGCATACTAGACACATTACCATGGTTGAGTTTAAAAGATCAAAATCAAATCATCATCATGACATCGCAAACATAGAACTCCTGAGCCTCTAGTAACCATCCTAAGACTAGTCAATACTCTAGTCAACCCAAACCCCAAGACATAAGACTACATATAGTTAATAGTTTAGTTTCATAGTTTGGTTTGATTTTGGAAACAAATAGTTTGAGTTAACAATAAGGTTTAAATTTTTATTTCAGTGTAAGTTTTTGAATATATAATATTTACATTTTTACCTTTACCACTTAACCCATTTCCCGTATTTGAACATAAGGCACAAATGCCCTTATCTTATGAGATTACAAGGATTATAATTAAATATCCTAAAATAATTTAAAGATAATTATTTATTAAATTATTAAAATAATAATTATTGATTATCTAATAAAATAATTACCATTTTATTAAAAAATAAAAATCATTAATAATAATAATAAAATAAATTAATTAAAAAATTTATTAAATAATATTTATTATTAATTATATTAAATTAAACTAATTAAAAACCAAAAACTATATTAATAATACATTAATAATTAAAAAATTATTAATAAAATTATTAATAAAATTATTAATAAATAATAATTAAATTTAATAAAAAACAATTTAAAAAAAAATTATAGTGTGCAACATTTTAGGCCCATCAGTCAGCCATTAAAGGATGTCGTGTGGCCATAGACGGATTGCTACCATAGGCAGTAGTACATATGCGCATGCATAGATGCCGCAAGGAGAAATAAAGGGGAGGTGGGGGTTTGGTGGCCCCGCCTCCTCTCCAAATTATTACTTTTAAAATAAAACTATATATATATATATATATATATATATATATATATATATATATATATATATATATATATATATATCATTTTCAAAATAAGCCCCTCCCAAATCACACACACACAGATATATATATATATATATATAGATAGATAGATAGATAGATAGATAGATAGATAGATAGATACACACATTGCAAATATATTCTAAAAGAGAAACCCAAATAAAACAGTCAAATTTCCAATCTAAATTGATTTCTTTTCAAAACTAATGTTGATTAAAATAATGACTAGATTCAATTCATAGATGAGGGTTTCCTAATTTTTAATCCTCATATACAGAAGAATTTGATATGAATACTAGTAAATTCAAAATGAAAGATTGAAAGGTTCATCACAAATGAAATTTGAAAAAGTAATTCAACAATCATGATGTAGACAAGAATTTTGAACAAACATAATTCATTGGTCAATAAAACATGAGGCTTTACCTAGTTTTGATGCTAATACACACCCACTTGAAGATTGTGAGAGAATTCTCTTCTCTCAAAACCTTCTCTCTAAAACATCCCTTCTCCAAAAATCCTTGTCCCTCCGAAATGAACTCCCAATCTCTAATATGGAGTTCTCCCCTAAATTTGGGGCACTGATTGTGCGATCACGTGAGGGAACTTCTTGATCACAATCTGTTAACTCTTTATTTACTTTTTCGAGAATATCCAAGCACACTTTATGCAATTTAAAATATCTTTTAATAAATTAATCTACCTTTCACTCTTTAATTAATTTTTGAAATTTTTTTTGATAAAATATTTATTAACTTAAGTAATAATAATATTTAGCATTTATTTAAAAATGATCTCCTAAATATTTTATTATTAAATTTAATAAATATTATTATGCTCTAAAATTCGAACTACAATTTTCTCTTTAAAATTAATTCTTTTTATTTAATTGATTTCCCAATTAATTAAATATAATTAAATATTGAAATTATCTTAATAATTTCCCATTAAATTAAATCATTAATTAATCTTTTAATTTGAATTAATTAACAAATAAATCACCAAAAACCTACAAGATGAAATATGAAAACTCATCATAAAATACCACATACAAGACCAAACTTAAAGATTATAATTATGAATTTATGTCATATGACAAATTTGGAAGGGTAATCATCTCAGATACTAATCTTAATTTTCTAGGACAATTGGTTTAAAGGTTAGGATTTGGACTCAAGAATTTATCTCCCCTCTCTTACCATTGAGATATTGTGATAGGGTATGCTCATCCTGGCAATTCAGTGAAGTCGATATTTAGTACCTTCAGTCTACATAAAATCCACCCATGTACAAACACATATATTCTAAACTAAATAGGAAATGGCAGGAAGTGGTGCATCATGTAAATCCCAACTAGTAGGTGACTATGACTCCCTTCCTTAACCACATCAAAAATGTCATAGATAAAGAAAACATACACGCACACCATACACATGTAGTATGGGGTAAGTATCCATAAGAAAACATGTATAAATAATTCATTTAACTAACATCATCAAATAATTGAAATAATTGTAAATAATCTTCATCAAGGTATAATCATGCATACATGAAGTAAATAGTACCAAAATATTCTCATCATATAATCAACTAAGTATGAAAACAATAACCAATAATCAGGAAAATATTGCTACTAATCATCAAGTATAAACATAACTAGCCTAAAAGAGTTTGACAATAATAACTAAATGTAAACTAGGGGCAGGCATTACATCCACCTCCCCTAGACTTGGGCTTACTCCTAAAAGCCTATAAACAAGTAGGGATATAAATCCAATAAACTAGATGCATCCTCCCATGTATCTAATGACTCATTAGTAGGCTTCCATTTGACCCTTACCTGCTATATGGTTTGACCCTTGAGGGTCAACTTCTGTTGCTATCTAATGTGAACTGTCTCCAAAGCCAGCTACCCATCCTCTACTTGTAACATATTCCAATCAAGAACATGTATCACATCAAGAATATATTTTGTAAGTACAAAAACATGGAAAACATCATGAACATGAGTTAGGCTAGGTAGCAATACAAGATGGTAGCAATTGGGCCTATCCTCTCAAGAATCTCGAACGGTCCCACAAAGCAAGGTGCTAGATTTGAACCCTTTCCATAATGGATCAGACTCTTCCACAGATGCACTCTCAAGAAAACTTTCTCACGCACTGCAAACTTCTTATTTGTTCTATGAGCATCAACATACTTCTTCTATCTATCCTGTGTTGTAGACACATGCTCATGGATGTACACTACCTGTTGCTCCATATCTTGAAGCATCTTAGGATCCAACAAGATGTGATCCTCAAGACTATCCCAACTCAAAGGTGTATGGCAAGGATGAACATAAAAATCTTGAAAAGGTGCCATCCCAATAGAACTGTCATACCTGTTGTTATAAGAAAACTCCACTAGGTAAAGATAATCCTCCCAAAGAGTCTATCTATCCATCACATACATCCTCATCATATCCTCCAGAAATTGATTCACTCACTTGATCTAACCATTTGTCTTTGGGTGATAAGTTGAGCTAATTTCAACTGCACACCAAGATCATGCTGCAGTGATGTCCAAAATGTGAAAGTGAATACAGGATCCCTATTCGAAATGATCTTCTAGGGAATACCATGTAATCTCACAATATCATGCATGAAGACATTAGCTATAGAAGCTATAGTGTACCATGACCTCATTAGTGAGAAATGTGCCACCTTAGTCAACCGATCAATAGTGACCATGATAGCGCCATGTCAACGAGAAGTCATAGGAAATCCTATGATGAAATCCATAGAGATGATATCCCACTTCCATGAAAGAATGAGATTAGGTTGTAAAAGCCCTGATGGATGCTAGTGTTCTACCTTGACTCTCTCACACTCAAGACATGTAGCCACAAAATCAGTGATATCATGCTTCATCCCTATCCAATAGTATAAACATCATAAGTCTTCATGCATCTTCTTGACACCTGGATGTGTCGAGTAAGGTGCACGATGGGCATCTGATAGGATCAATGTATGAAGCTCATCTAGTAGTGGTACATAGATCCTTCCTAAATATCAAAAAAGGCTATCTGACTCCAAAACATAACCCGAGAACCTGCCCTCAAATGGTCTCCTTGAATCTATCTCTCTTCTCACCTCTTAATATCAAATATATGTAGGAAGTGCCTAAAGTATACAACCCCTCAAATCCACACTAAGAGTAAAAGATAATGTCACATGTCTTCTACAACTCAAAGTGTTAGCTACCACATTCTCCTTTCCCTGAATATACTTCACCTCAAAGTCATACTCACAAAGAAACTCCATTCAATGCTTCACCTAGCATTCAGATTAAGTTGCATGAATATGTACTATAGACTATGATAATCACTATGAAGTTCAAAATTATGTCCTAGCAAGAAGTGTCTCCATCTCACTAGGGCATTGACTACTATAGCTAACTTAAGATCATGCATAAGATAATTTAGCTCGTGATCCTTGAGTTTGTGGGATACATATGCAATCACCCATCCATCCTACTCAATACTACTCCAATCCCCTTTAGGGAAGCACCTATACACACCATGAAGTCACCTACTGGATTAGGTACTAATAAGATAGGTGTATTGGTCAAAAGATCCTTGCGCTTCCAAAATGCTTCCTCACATTTCTCTGTCCATAAAAATTGCTTTCTTTTCCTCTAAAGGGAAGTGATAGGATGTGTTATTCTAGAGAAGTTTTGGATGAACCTACGATAATAACTAGCTAGACCAATGAAGCTATGAATTTTTGACATGGTAGTGGGTGTGGGCCAATCTACCATTTCCTAAATCTTTGCAAGGTCTATAGAGATACCTTCATTTGATATGATATGCCTTAAATAATGTATCTCTGATTGAATGAAATTGCACTTCGCCGAGTTGGCATAAATTTGATTATCTCACAAGCACTACAAAACCAAACGTAGATGCACGTCATGCTCCTTCTAGGATCTAGAGTATATCAATATATCATCTAGGAACATGAGTAAAAATCGATCAAGATAGGAATGAAACACTCCATTCATCGAACACATGAAAACTAATGGAGTGTTCATTAGCCCAAATGAGACTATTGTGAACTCGTAGTACCCATAGTGAGTTTGAAAGGTGGTCTTATGAATGTCAGGATCTCGAATGCGAAGTTGATGGTATCCCAACTTAAGATCAATTTTGGAGAACACTGTAACTCCATTAGTCTGATGAAACAAATCATCAATCCTTGGGTAAAGGATACATGTTCTTTATTGTCACCTTATTCAGTTGTCTATAATCAATACATAGGCGCAATGAACCATCCTTCTTCTTCAAAAGGAGCACTAGAGCTCCCCATCATAATACACGTGGTCATATACTACTATTGGGTAGAAGGTCCTCAAGCTATAGGCCCAACTCACTTAATTCCCGAGTGGTCATATGATAAGGAGCTCTAGAAATAGGGTTAGCTCCTAGAATGAGATCAATGGTGAAATCAATATCTCTTTGGGGGCATGCCCAAAATCTCACTAAGAAAGACATTTGCATATTCCTGTAGAATAGGGTGGTCTATAGTCTTTCCTACAAGGTCGTCTTCTTCCAGCTTGCTTACTGTAATAACAAATACCTGACATCCCTTATGAAAGCTCTATTTTAATTGCATAGCAGATATCATCCATAGAGAAATAGGTCTCTGTATACCCACAATCTCTACATCCTTCCCTTGATCATCCTAACACATAATAATCTTCTTTCTGTAGTCTATACTAGCCTATGAAGGTTCACCATCCCAATTAATAATACCTCCCTTCTTAAGCATTTTAGAAATAGACCTACTAATTTATGCAAAATTTGTAACAAACCTCCTTAGAAAATTAACTTGCCCCAAAAATGATTGTATTCCCTTCACATTCTTTGGCTTAGGGACCTTGTCAATAGCAGTCACTCTTTCAAGATCTATTTTCACTCATCCTTTGACACTCTATGTCCCAATAATCTGTCTTCTATCACCCCAAATGTACACTTTTTTGTATTCAAATATACTCCATAAATTTATTAATATAATCATGAAAAGCTACATCCATAGCCCTTTGGAAAGTTGCACCTCCATTAATCAACCCAAATGGCATTCTCCAATACACATTAGTACCCCATGGAGTTATAAAGCTATTTTAAATTGTTCATTTCCTTTTACAAGAACTTGATTGTATCATGAGAATCTATCCATCATGGACATCAATTCAGAACCAGTTACCTATTGCAACATAGCCTCCATGTTTGGCAACCCATAATTGTCCTCTAGAGAAGCTATATTCAAGTTCCTAAAAACTACACATAGTCTTATGTCTCCATTCATTTTTCTAACAGGCACCAAATTTGAAATCCAAGTAGAATACCTAATTGGTTTGATAATCCCTCCATCCTTTAGCTTTATTAACCCTTCTTACATTTTGGGGGCTAAGGTAGGATTCACTGGTCTTTGCTCTTTCCTAAAAGGTTTGACATTCTCTTTTAGTGGTATGACATGTTGGAATAGGTATTCTATATAGGCCTTAAGGTCATCATACAACCATGCAAAAACATGTATGTACTTTCTTAGCAAGTCAACTAAAGGTCTTTTGATTTCAATAGAAAAATTTTGACCAATATAAACATTCTTTGGAGCCTCTAAGGTACCTAAGTTTATTTCTTCAAGCTCTTGGGGTTTATAATCTCTAATTATAGGTTTTATCTTATCTTGGTTGTCAAACATATTCTCTGGAAACACTAACCCCTTGGGTACTTTGTTGGTTTTCAATTGTATAATCTCCTAACCAAGAATTTTTTCCTCACCATCTTAGTTTTCAATCAAAGAACTACAATCAAGTTCTTGGCCATGGTATTTACCTTCACTTAGCATGAAATTCAAAATATCCTTATCATTTTCAAAGACTTGCTAATGCTCTATGTTATTAGATATGGAGGGCCTATTCTAAACCTCAATCTATGAAATTCCTATAAATGACATATCCTTGGGCTTGATAGCTACATTCCCCAATAATTCAGCCATCTTATTTTGACTTCTTTACATCCAAGAAATTCCAAATGCATCAAAAACTCAATCTGATCCCACATGGAATTTCTATAGTGTTTCAATCTTTTGTTCTTAGAAGCATAAGTTTGCCTTACTTAAGAAACCACTAATTTAGAGTCACCTATAACATGCAACTTCTTAATTTCATGGTGGGTTACAACTCTCAATCCTAAGAGGAGAGTCTCATACAATACTATATTATTGGTACATGAAAATTTTAGTGTGAATGAATATCTAAATGTTTTCTTCTCAAGGGAAACAAAAAATACACCTACCCCTGAAACTTCTTTAAAGGTGGCTCCATCAAAGTACATGGTGCATAGAACTGGGGGGTCCATGTAGCATTCAACTTCATGTGCAATCATAGTAGGAAGTTTCTTAGCTTCTTGAATAATAAATTTATGTCCTGAATACATTCACACTAGTGTATAAGAAACAAGTTTAATCCCTATCAATTCCTTCTCCTAGGATATGGTTGACCCTTGGCTCCCTATCTACCCTGATAGCCTTATCACCTATATGAAAAGTTACATAAGACAAGTCACACTGTAGGCTACCTCCCATAACAACACTCCATTTTCTAGAGAGAAACATTCCATAGTGGGGAGGAATATCAACTACAAGGATTGACATCATCAAGTCTACATCAAGGTATGTGACAAGCTTGAATTGTAATGCATTGATATTTCCTATGATTGGGACTTTCCTAGCATCCATTTCTCTACATCAGCCTTGTTTGGTGTCTACCTGTAGACCTTGTAAGAAATGATAATGTTGAGCAAGGAACGAGAAACAATCCAAGTAAGTTAAGTGTGAAACAATGTTACCATAAGATAAGCAACTCCAAGAGCATACACCAAGATGGTTCAACAATGGAGACAAGGATTTATAAGGGGAAAGCAAAGAAAACCCCTTGTGAGTATTATGAATGAAGGAAAATTCCTAGAGAAGAGAGAGAGAGTGTGTTGGAGCAAAAGTAGCTCAATACAATAACATCAAGTGCTAAGAGTGTTGTTATGTTGTTATGAAGAAAGAAGGAGGAGCATCTCTTATATAGAGATGAGAGAGGAGTTGCATTTGTAACTCCCATTTCTATGAATGCCACATTCATAATAGGTGTGTGCAAAGTGTCACAATCCTCTTAAGGAGGATAAACTAAATAAAGAAATAAACAAGAGTTGTCCTTACATGTGGAATAAAGGAAAAACAATGACATGTCCTCCACATGTGTACAAGTGGACAAACTACATGTAGGGACCCTTGGAATATCCCAGTTAAAATATATATCCAAGGAAAGATTAACCTTTCTAACACCCCCCCTTAATCTGTACTTGGGGAGTTTACTTCAACGGGTTGTAAACCCAAATTTTTACAATGGAACTGAAATCTCTCTTTAGAAAGTGGTTTGGTTAAAATATCAACCACTTGATCTTGTCCTTTACAATAAGGAAGAATAATTTGATTGTCTTCAACTTGTTCTTGAATGAAGTGATGTTGAAGTGAAATATGTTTGGTGCGTGCATGATAAACTGGATTCTTTGCCAAGGCAATAGCACTTTGATTGTCACAATGTATAGGTGTAGGTGATTGTTGAGGTAGACCCAAATTGTCAAGAAGTCTTCGAATCCACAAAGCTTCCTTAGCTGCATTGGTACAACCTTTGTATTTAGCTTCAGTTGAGCATAGGGAAATAGAGTGTTCTTTTTTGCTTTTCCAAGAAATTGGACCTGAACCAACAAAGAAAAAATAACCACAAGTGGATTTCCCATCATTGGGATCTCCACCTAGATCGAAATCAGTATAGCCATGTAAAATAAAGTCAGAGGTTGCATCATAATATAATCCCATATTAATAGTTCCTTTAATATACCTTAAGATGCATTTAGCAACTTTACAATGAGTTTGTTGAGGTTTAGACATAAATCGAGAAACTAAACCAACACTATAAGCAATATCAGGTCTAGTAAGAGTTAAATAATTTAAACTTCCTACTAACTGTCTATACAAAGTTTCATCAACAAAAGGAGTATTCATATCATTCATTAATTTAGTTCCTACTTCACATGGAATTGAAACATGGTTAGAGTCATTCATCTTAAATTTTTCTAAAAGATCATAAGCATAGTTGCTTTGAGAAACAAAGATACCTTTAGGAGTTTGAAAAATTTGCATACCTAAGAAATAATGTAAGATACCTAAATCTGTCATTTGAAATTTCTGTTTAAGTTGGAATTTAATATCAGAAATCAAAATGTCTGAACTAGAAGTGAGAATTAGATCATCTACATAAACAATAACAATCATAATATCATCGTTAGTATGTTTAATATACAAATTAGGATCATTTTTACTTCTAGTAAAACCTTGAGAAATAAAGAAAGAATTAATTTTAGAATACCATTCTCTAGGTGATTGTTTAAGACCATCAATAGATTTGTTCAATTTGCAAACCAGATTTTCACTACCTTTCTTAACAAATCCAGGAGGTTGAGCCATATAGATTTCTTCATGTAACTCACCATTTAAGAAGGCACTTTTAACATCCATTTGATGAATGGGCCAATTCATTTTATATGCTAGAGCAAGAACTAATTTGATAGTAGGCATTTTAGCAACAGGAGCAAAAGTTTCATTATAGTCTAAGCCTTCAATTTGGGAAAAACCTCTAGCAACTAGTCTAGCCTTGAATTTACTAATTTCATTATTAGTATTCAATTTTGTTTTGTATAACCATTTACATGAAACTAGATTCTTGCCATGAGGTAATGTGACTAAGTCCCAAGTTTGATTAGCAAGTAAAGAATCATATTCCTCTTGCATGGCTTTTTGCCAATGAGGTTGAGAGTTAGCTTGATCAAAAGACTTAGGATCGTTAGAATTCATAATAGTAGTCATCAAAGCATAATTACAATAATTAATCCTTCTATGTTTAATTCCACCAGATTTAGAAATATAATCATCAGCTTCATTGATGAGGTTTTGAGCCCATTTAGGTTTACGTTTAGTTGTAATGGAATGATCACTAGAGGAAGAATCATGAGTATCAGGAGATGTAGGAGAAGAAATAATCGGTGGTACTTGATTAAGAGAAAGAGTAGGGTTAAGAGAAGGAGGTTGGTCCTCCACTAGCACAATTTTAGTGCCACTGAATTCTTCATCCTGTGTAGTAGAGCAATCATGAACTCCATTTTTTGCAATACAAACATCTCTAGCAATTTGAACTTTGTTAGTAGTGGAATCATAAACATGATAACCCTTAGTGTTTTCATCATAGCCAACAAACATATAAGGAGATGACTTAGCATCTAATTTATGCCTTTTCTATTTAGGCATATGAACATAAGCAATAGAACCAAATATCCGTAAATGATGTAAATTCGGTTTCCTACCAGACCAAGCCTTTTCTGGAGTGATAGCCTTGAGAGCTTTGGTAGGAGTCCGATTAAGAATATAAGTTGCACAAAACATGGCTTCAGCCCAAAATTTATAATGCAAATTCTTAGCATGCAACATGCTTCTAGCCATTTCAACAATGGTGTGATGCTTTCTTTCTGCCACACCATTTTGTTGTGGTGTATAAGGAATAGTAAGCTCGTGCTTAATTCCACATGATTTCAAATAAGAATGAAAAGCATTATTCACATATTCCTTCCCATTATCAGTTCTAAGAATTTTAAGTTTATACCCGGATTGGCTTTCAAAATATAACTGAAATTCAATAAATATATCAAGAACTTGATCCTTGCTATGCAAAAAATAGATCCGAGTTCGTCTAGAAAAATCATCAACAAAGGTAAGTGCATACCGAGAACCTTGGATGGAGGTATTCTCCATGGGGCCCAAAAGATCACTATGGACAAGATGCAACTTATGAGTTGCTCACCATGATTTTCCTCTTGGAAAGGGCTCCCTATGCATCTTACCACTCATATAACCTGTACAGGAAATCTTGGAAGGAATAATGTGAGGCAAGCCATCAACCATATTATGCTTTTGCATGAAAGTAATATAATCGAAATTTAAATGACCAAGTCTTTCATGCCATATATTGAAATCAATAGAAGTATGTAAAGAATATCTTGAACTAGCAAATTCATGGAATTTAAACAAATTGTCATTATCCATTTTAGCATGAGCAATCACTTTGAGAGTTTGAGGATCTATGATATAACATGTATCTTTGTAGAATTCAACTTTATAGTTCTGACATAACTGTGAAATAGAAAGCAGATTAGTTTTCAAGTCAGGTACATATAAAAAATCATGTAATTTACCATTAGGAATAGTAACATCACCTAGTCCTTCAACTTTACAAGTCTGATTATTAGCTAACTGAATAGGAATGTTAGCAATATCAGGTTGTAAAGAATCAAAAATTTCTTTATGAGAAGTGACATGTTGTGATGCACCACTATCAACAATCCATTCTAAAGGTCTATAAAGATTAAAGCTACAAGTAAAAGCATGACGAGGATTAGAACTAGTCGAATTACCTTTTTTATGGTTTGAGGTTTGATGATTGTTACTATGATTCATAGGTTTTTTATCATTTTTCTTTTTAAAACAATTATTGACAAGATGACCATCTTTGCCACAATAAGAACAATGAGGTTTGGAATTGGAATGATTCCTTTGATTATTAGTATTACAAGTATTATTAGGATGATTAGTATTATTATTATTTTTGTCATGAAATTTATTGTTGGAGTTATTTGAATTAGAATTATATTGTTTGTGATTATTATTATTGGAACGAAAAGTATTAGTTGAATTTCTAGACACAAATGCATGTTCAGTTGATTTGAGGGTACCAAACTGAATTAGCTTAGCTTCTTCCTGTCTTAATAAAGTTTGAAAAATAACATAAGTTAACTGAGAAGTTAAAGTAGGAATAGCAAGCTGTGCATGAATATTAGTTATAAACTGTTGAAACTATCTAGGAAGACATTTTTTAGGAATAAGATGAATTAAATGAATGTCCTCTAATTGAACACCTAAAGCCATAATTTGACTTTTAAGATAATCAAATTTTAAGAGGAATTCATCCATACTTTTAAAATCTGCATACCTGAGATCTTCGAGTTGATCTTGCAATTGTATTTTGCGGTATTCATCGCCATTGTCATACTTGGTTTTCAAGATGGACCATGCATCATGAGCTTTAGAATAGTGAGCAATTAAGACATATAAATCTGAAATAATGGAAATACCAATTAACCCTAAAGCTTCTTCATTTTTAGCTTTCCAAGTATCTTTCTTGTCTTGAGTAGCCGCTGAATCGGGTTCAAGAGAAGGGTCAGTGGCTATTTCGAAGAGATGTTTAAAACGAAAAAATAAATGAGATATGAGTTTTCCAAGAATGATACTTAGAATAATCAAGTTTGATTTCTGGAATTAATGTTGACATGATTAAGAAAAAAAATTCTTCTCTTTTTTTTGAAAAAAAATCCTTAATTGGAAAATTAGAGGAATGGAAAAAATTGTTAAATAAGAAAAAAAATTTAAAATTATTAATGGAAAAAAAATTTATTTTTATGTTTTTTTTTTAAAAAAAATTAAGAAGATATCTTTTGTTTGTTTTTGAATTAATATTTTTATTTGTTTTAAAAAAAATAAAGAAGAAAAAATGTGATAAAAATGTTATAAAAGTGTTGTTTTAATAAATAAAACAAGTTTTTTGCTTATGTTAAAAGGGTGGGCGGAGTTTTTTGTATGAGGAGCGGAGCGATGGCGGCATCGGCCGCGTGGCAAAAATTGGCCAAAAATGGATGGTCGGTGGAGGTCGGTGGAAAAAGGCGGGGTTTTGAGAATTTAAAAAAAAGGAAGATAAGGATGCGGGCTCTGCCTGCGCAGGCGGCGGTTGCCGCGTGGCCGGAACGCGGGCCGCGCCAAGAAGCGGTGGAGGGGGGGTTTCGGGATAAACAAATGTTGACGTTGAAGTTGCAGGGTTTAGGCAGCGATGGCGGAGCGGCAGATCTCGCGGCGGAGCATTGGAATTTAGCCGCTGACGCGACAGAGGCAGGCGGCGACGCAGAGAAGAGGGCGTCAACCGCGGTGCAGACTGGTGGCGCGCGCGGCAGCGCGAGGGGCTTGCGATAGCGAGAGGGTTTCGTGCGGCGGCGCGGCGGCTCTGCAAACTGCGGCGGTTGCGCGCGGCAGCACAGGGGTGTCTGCAGTCGGCGACGGTTGCGTGCGGCGGTGCGGGGGTGGCGCACGGGTGGTGCTGCCGCCCAAAACAATTGAAGATTTTTTATTTTTTATTTTTATTTTAAAATGATAATAGAAAAATGAAGCTTTACAATATTTTTATAAAAACACAATTTATTGAAATATGTATTTTTTTTTTAAAGAGCAAATTTTTTTTTTTTTATAAATGAAGTAAGAAAAATTAGAGAGATATATAAAACTTTACTAATGTAATACTTTTTGTTTTGGCGGCATGCCGTCCAAAACAACAAAAAAAAATGAAATTTACCAAGAAAACCCTTTGGCGGCAAGCCTTCCAAAGAGGGTTAGTAAAAATATGAAACTTTACAAGAAAACCCTTTGGCGGCAAGCCTTCCAAAGAGGGTTAGTAAAAAATATGAAACTTTACAAGAAAACCCTTTGGCGGCAAGCCTTCCAAAGATGGTTAGTATAAAAAATATGAAACCTGCATACACAAGATTTGTTAAAAAGAGCTAAAATCACAACACAAACTTCTTCTCTCAATAACGTCTCCAAATAAGGTGTGCTCCAATGAATGGCAACCTTCACCACAAAACTTAAAACAAGGATTAGATAACCAAGCTCTGATACCATGTAAGAAATGATAATGTTGAGCAAGGAACGAGAAACAATCCAAGTAAGTTAAGTGTGAAACAATGTTACCATAAGATAAGCAACTCCAAGAGCATACACCAAGATGGTTCAACAATGGAGACAAGGATTTATAAGGGGAAAGCAAAGAAAACCCCTTGTGAGTATTATGAATGAAGGCAAATGCCTAGAGAAGAGAGAGAGAGAGTGTTGGAACAAAAGTAGCTCAATACAATAACATCAAGTGCTAAGAGTGTTGTTATGTTGTTATGAAGAAAGAAGGAGGAGCATCTCTTATATAGAGATGAGAGAGGAATTGCATTTGTAACTCCCATTTCTATGAATGCCACATTCATAATAGGTGTGTGCAAAGTGTCACAATCCTCTTAAGGAGGATAAACTAAATAAATAAATAAACAAGAGTTGTCCTTACATGTGGAATAAAGGACAAACAATGACATGTCCTCCACATGTGTACAAGTGGACAAACTACATGTAGGGACCCTTGGAATATCCCAATTAAAATATATATCCAAGGAAAGATTAACCTTTCTAACAGACCTAATGCTTCCATAACTTTAAAAGGAATGATGGTATTAGAGGCTCCTAAGTCTATCATGAAATTTTTTAGGCTCTGTCCTTTTATATTCAAACTAAGAAAAAATGTGTCAATGTCTTGTAAATAAGCCACAGATGAATCATCTAAGAAAATTTGGGGAATTTGGGAGACAATATCATTATCCTCAACTACCTTTGGGGTTTTTTGTGTGACATTCTATTCAATAGTATTTCTACTATCACCTATTCCACTTAACCATTGTAAGGCTTTATTCTTATGCTCATCAATCCTAAACAATTCAGATAAGGGTACTTTGACAGTAATTTGTGACAACATAGATATCATATCAATAGGTTCAAATACAATAGGATTTACAAGAGTACCTAGAATGGAATTCTTTTGAGTAGTAGGCACTATTATTTGTTTATTGAAATCAAATCCTAATTTCTTTTCTTGCACCATTGATTTGGGTGTATCATTAGCCTAAAATTGTACCTTTCATTTTAGGCTTCCATTTTTTAGCCTTACTATCTTTGACCTTCGATGTCTCCATACAAGTTTCTTGTTATCATCCTTCATCTTGTGGGTAATGTCCCTTATGAATATACCAAAAGGTTTACAAGATTCATTACCAACTGTCCTGCTTCTCAAATTGTAATTACTATGGACTTGAGAAATCATCTTTGCAGTAATTATGTCAATCTCCTCCTTATAAGGCATTCTCAAATATATATAATCAAAAATTGAGGATGTAACACACACACCTTAGCTTCATCATAATTCTCATCATCTAAAAAAATTTGTTGATGGTGTTGTTGGTAAATTGCTCTCGAACTAGTAATGTCATTTCAATTTTCCTCTGAGTCAAAATCACATAGTCATCACACATGCTAACCATGTTACAACTTACATCATCATGGGTCTTTTCTTCTTCCTCCTCCTCATTTTGTACAATCTAGTTTGTAGCAAATGATTGAGTAATCACAAAATAATCTATAGAGTGAGGTGATTGACATATGATGCACGATGGGACATCATCATTCATATTAATAGAGCTTCTTTGAAGAGGATATGGGGTACCTTTATCCTTTACATTTTTGGTTTGGTTAGGAATTGGTTTATTATATTTCCACTCAGTGGTATAGGGGTAATTCTGCATTCTTGGCTATCTATTAAAATGGTTATTATTCATTGGGGTTTTCTCACCAGCATTTGATTTATGAGTCTTAAGAGTTGGTGGGTTCATCTTTTTCAATAATTCCAACACTTGACCTATTGTGGCTTCATTTGGCTTCCTATTTATAGGAACTTTATCATTCTCCTTCTTATTGTTCTTGGGATTGAACAACTTTGTGTCATCTCTCCTCCCAAGTTTACTGGACGCTTTCTTATTATTTTCAATATTCACAACAGCCTTGTAAGCATCCCTTAAAGTCTTGGGATCTTTATCTCTTAATTGATAAGAAATTTTCCTATCAAAAGAATTAAAATATGTTGTATGGAAAACATCCTCTTTCAATCTCATAACTTGGAACAATTTGTACATTTCCTTTTGAAATATTACAATAAAATCAAATGTAGATTCATTAGGATTCTTATTAATGTTACTAAAATTATTTCACCCAAAACCAACATTAGTATTATCTCCATATTGTTCTTTGAACAATTTTTCTAAATCATTCCATGAACTAATGTTGTCATCATGCAATCTTCTAAACCAACCCCTGGCATCCTTAGTGAATGAACAAACAACTTCATGACCATGTCCTCATGTTCAACCTCAAAATCATTTAGCATATCTATGAAAATTCTTAAATGCTCTTCACCAGTAACAACATTGTTTCTAAAGAATTTAACCACTTTGTCTGTTAGGTCAAATGATATTGGGCGTAGAGCACTAGGGATTCCTAAGAATGACATTTGTCTATACTTTTCTAGGTATATGGGTTTCTTCTAAAAACCAACAAAATTTGAGGTGCTTGCTATATTAGCTTGATTATGAGCAATACTTTGGGATTGTTGAGCAAGAACAATAGTGATCTGAGTATTAATAGTAGATGATGAGGTAGGGGCATATTGTGATATGGTCTGCTTAGAAACTACTATGCCACAAGCAGGCAAAGAAGTTGTAGCTTGGGTGAACAAATTTTTCCATGAGGCTAAAGTAGAATTGGACTTAATGAACTAAATATTTCTTCTAATTTCTATTTCTTGAGTTTCATTTTCTACCTTCTCAAGCTCTTTGGTAAGATCTTCCTTTTTTTTTGGCCTTTTCCAAATCTTGATCTAGTTTAGACATGGGAGGGTTTATAGATTTACTTGATATGGCTTTAGGCTCATTTATTTGGATCCCTACTACCTTACCCTTTCCTTTATTAGTCTGCATGACAATGGGTTCTACAGGGTCTATTAGAATAGGCTTGTAAGGTTGGACTTGGGATATAATAGGTTCTTGCCTTTGGCTTATGAGCTTTTCTTGTTCTTGAACCTTGGATCGCAAACTTGTTAAAAATTTGATTGAAAAGCTCATTGTTGAAGATCAAAGAAGGAGATTGTTGCAAAGAAGGAAGATTGTTGTTACAAGAATGTTTTCGATCATTGTTTTATCATTGATATCAAACCTACTATTTTTAGGAATGACATTTGATTATAAGATCCAACTACTATCACTTAGATTGATTGATGAAGAGGATTTGATCAACAAGATGTAACAAGACTACCTATGGGAAAGGTTGAGTTATGATGTTGTAATGAAGTGCAAGGATCAGTTAAGACAATGGTTAAATGATGTATTGATAACATACCCAAAGATACAAAGGTTGGTCACACTTAGAAACATTGAAGGAACAAGTTGTAACAAGGTTGACTGCAAAGCTTAAACTATGATCATTAGTAGGTGCCGAGTAGGTTAGATGAAGCTGAGAAAATTCTCAGTTGGAGCTGAGTAACAAAAAATTTTAGTGTGTGCCGAGTAATATTCAAGAACCAAGTAAAGTTCAAGTGTCGAGTATTAGAAAATCTTAGTTGGTGCCAAGTGATCTTTAGATGTTGAGCATCAAGAAAAACACAGTTGATGCTGAGTAACATAGTATGTGTTGAGCACCAGTATTTCAATAGTGTTGAGCTACTGCATTATTTTAAATAACAGAGATACACCAAATTTGAGCTGAAAAAGTGGTTACCTTGAATTTTGTAAACTAGTTGAAGGATAAGGATGATGAGCTGGTGGCAGAAAATTCTATGTAAACCATTTTTTTGGTCGAATTCAAAAGGATTGTTCAAGAAGTTTCTAGAGGAAAAAAATATGGGTTAGATGAAATGAATCCTACCTAATCCATACAAATTGACATTAAAGAATGGAAGAATTAAGCAGGAGAAAGAAACTCCAAGACTTCTATTTAAGGAGTCATAGACTAAGAAGAAAATACTATTGTTGCCACAGAGCCAAAATTGCGAAGTGGATAGAAGGGTGTGAAGGAGAAGACATCTGGAAGAAGGAAGAGCACAGAGGCTTTGCTTCTACAAGTGATCAAGAAGAAATGATTGCACTGGTACATTGAGCATGAAGACTTAAGGAGACTAAGCTTGAAAGGAGGTCAAGTTGTTAGAGTTGCAGAAACTATAAGCTAGGCAATGGTATGAGTTGAGAAGTGATCTAAGATCTGCAAGTCAAGTTGTATTATGCAATCAGGTCAAAATCCCTAATTGTTACTCTCTAACAATTATATAAGTTAGAATAGAAGAAAAATCCTATGGACTTAGGTTTGTCCAATAGCCATTTGTAAATTGTTTAACAAGGTGGCATTCCAAGTGAATGTTCTAAAGTCCTCTAACTAGGCCTACTTCTAATAGAGTGGTTAAATCCTCTAACAAGGTCACATTTAACAGTGTGTTGTAAGCCTTTAATAGGGCATCATTTCAAGAGACTGAGAATTGAGTAGCATGTTACTGGTGGTTTTTCCCAAATTGAGTTTCCACGTAAATCATTGTGCTATGTGTTGATTTCTTACGTGTTAACTTGCACGTTGATTTACAGTAACTTGCTGGATAGAAAAGTTAAATCTTGGATGAATGAATGGTTGAAGTAAAAAATTGGAATAGGACATTTGTACCTTGAATAACTGATTCACACACCCACCCCTCACCCCCTCCCCCCTCCCTCTTAGTTATTCTAAAGCATTTCTAACAATTGGTATCAGAGCCATTTGTTGATTTAGTTTCAAGGTACTAGAAGTAGGAAGACCAAGATGCCTAAGAGAGAAGTTCCCAAGCTCAACAAAGACAACTTTTCTACATGGCAGAGTCTAATGAAATTGCACCTTGGATCAATATGTGACTATGCACAAACCTCAATTGGAACATAACATGTAATCCAATAGGAGCTCTTACTGTAGATGATTTGAGCAAAAGGAAGGAGCACAATCAAGCAATACTGGAGATTACCTTTGCACTTAGTTATGCAGAATATGATGACATCAAAGATTGTGACATTGCATTCAAGATGTGGAAAGCCTTATCATATATCTATGGAGGAGATCAAAATGTCCAGAGAGCAAAGAGAGAAAGCCTAAGAGGAAAGTTTGATGACATGAAAATGGAGGAAGGAAAAAATTTTGCTCAATATGTTGCTAGAATAAAAGAAGTGGTAAGTGCAATAAGAAGTCTAGGTGGTCAGTTGGAAGAAGAAACTATCATCAAAAAATGCTTAAGAGCTCTACTCCCTATCTATGTTATTAGAGTTTTAGCCATTCACGAGGTAAGGTGTGTACAAGGGAACACACTAACCTTTGAAGGAATAGTGGGGAGACTTACTGCATTTGAATTGTCCAATTTTGATAACTACAGACCTGAGAACCTTGGATCTACTTTCAAGGCCAAGATGACAATAAAAGGCACTGAGGAGGAGTCATCAAGCAAGAAGAGAAGAAAGGGAAAACATGCATCTAGTGATATCAGCATAGATGAGGAAGAAGTGGAATAGTTAGAAGCACTACTGGCTAGGAGATTCCATAGAGGCAAAGGTAAATTCAAAGGTATGCTCCCTATCATATGTTTCAATTGCAATGAAGTAGGTCATATTTCTGTAAGATGTACATAGAAGAAAAACTACAAAGAAGGAAACAAGTACAGGAAAAAAAGAGAAGATGACAACAAAGACTACAAGGAGAAAGGCAAAAGAGGCTATATTGTTGAAGAATATTCTGATGAGAATGATGATGAAGTACTTTATGTGGCCATGAAGGATGAATTAGATAAAGATGAAGATGAAGAAACAACATTGGTTACATGTGTGAACAAGAATGACAAGTGGATCATAGATAGTGGATGCTCACATCACATGACAGGATATAAAAGTAAGTTTATTACCTTTACTCAATATGATGGAAATAGTGTTAGATTTGGTAATGATACTCCATATCAAATCAAAGGAAAAGGCTCTATTAAAATCACAAAGAAAATTTCATGTGATAATGCATACTATGTTGAAGGATTGAATTGCAACTTGTTGAGTGTGTCACAATTAGGTAATGTAGGTTGCAAAGTAGAGTTTGGAAAAAAAAACTGCTAAGATCTATGACACTGATGGAAATCTGATAGGGAAAGGTGAACAAACTAGGAGTAATCTATTTTACCTAGATATGGAAGATGCAACATGTCTTGTTGTTAGACTTGATGATGTGTGGTTGTGGCATAAAAGGTTGTGTCATGTTAACTTTGATAATCTGATTAGCATCAAAATGAAGAAGAAGGTCAGAGGGTTGCCCAAAATAAAGAAGCCTAAAAACACAATGTGCAAACAATGTCAACTAGGGAAGATGACTAAGTCTAGGTCCAAAAGAAAAACATACACTTCCAAAGAAGTACTAGAGTTAGTCCATATAGACTTATGTGATCTCATAGAAGTGCAAAGCTACCTAGGAGATAGATACATAATTCTATTTGTAGATGACTATTCAAGGATGATGACTGGTATGTTTTTAAAGAAAAAATCTGATGCATTTCAAATGTTTAAGTGGTATTTGGCAAGAGTTGAGAAGGAGACAAGGAAAAATTTAAAATGCTTAAGGTCAAACATAGGAGGTGAGTTTACATCAAAAGAAGTTGAGATATTCTACAATGATAAAGGCATAAAAAGGAAAACATTAGCACCAAGGACCCCACCTCAGAATGTTATTGTTGAAAGAAGAAATATGTTAGTAATTGATTGTGCTAGAACCTTGATGATGGAGAAAAATGTTGCACTAAAGTACTAGAGAGAATTTGTAAGCACTGTAGTCTACACACTAAATAGAGTTCAACTCAAGAAAGGCACAAATACAACACCTTTTGAATTACAGTATGGTCACTCAGCCAATGTTAAAAATTTCAAAGTCTTTGGATGTAAATCCTATATTCTTAAAGATACTAGAAATGGCAATTTTGATGCAAAGAGTGATGAAGGCATATTCCTTGGATACTCCACTAGAAGTAAGGCATATAAGTGTTTGAATACTAACACTAACAAGATTGTGGAGAGTGCAAATATAAATTTTGATGAGCATAAAAAAGTTTAGGTTGATGAAACTAAGAAATCAGAGGATTATAGATCCTTTGTATACTTCTATGAAGGAATGACTGTTGAAGACAATGTTGCAAATCAAGTTGGGAATCAACAAAAAAATTCAATATTAGTTGAGTCATAGCCAGTGAATGCTGATCTATATTCAGAAGCTAAGCTGCAAAATGTAGAAAATACACATTCTAATTCTGAAAATAGCATACATGAGAGGAATGATGAAATACCAGATGGAGAAGAGCAAAATGAGTCTGAAGCTGAAGGATCAAACATGGAAAGAAGGATAGAACCAAGATTAGCCAAGTATGTGAGAAGACATCACCCTATAGATCAAATCATTGGTGACAAGGATTCCAAACCAATGACAAGGAATAGGCTCAGGAATGAATCATGTCTGAACAAGGTTGAACCCAAAATAGTGAAGAATGCACTGTAAGATGATGACTGATATAAGGCTATGGAAGAGGAAATAGATCAGATTGAGAAGAACAAAACCTAGAACCTAGTTCCTAGACCAACTGATAAGAATGTAATTGGTACCAAATGGGTGTTTAGAAAAAAAATTGACGAGAATAGTGAGATAACAAGAAATAAAGCTAGATTATTTTGTAAAGGTTATGCACAAGAAGAAGGACTGGATAATGGGGAATCATTTTCCCATATTGCAAGAATGGAAAGAGTAAGAACACTAATTGCATATGCTACTTATAAAGGTTCCAAAGTCTAGTAAATGGATGTGAAGTCTACTTTTCTGAATGGTATACTAGAAGAAGAAGTCTACATAGAACAACCAAAGGGATTTGTAGATGTCAAGAAAAAGGACATGGTTTGCAAACTGCACAAGGCACTTTAGGGATTGAAGCAACCACCTAGAGCATAGTATGAGAGACTGCATAAAAATCTTGTGAAGATAGGATTTGAGAGAATAGATGACAACAACAACTTGTATATTAAAGCTAAAAAAGGTAAATACATTTTGATATCAGAAATCTTTGTTGATTATATATTATTTGGAGCAAAAGATGTTCTTTGCAAAGATTTTGCTGATCAAATGAAACATGAGTTCGAGATGTCAATGTTTGGAGAAATCAATTTTTTTAATGGATTGCAAGTACATCAATTGAAGCATGGCATATTTGTTACCCAATCAAAATACATCAAGAAGATACTTAAGACATTTGGGTTAGAAGACTCAAAACCAGTTAGCACACCAATGGCAATAAGACATAAGCTATCTAAGAATGATGAATCAAAGATTGTATAGATCAATTATTGGAAAGCTGCAATATGTTGTACATAGTAGACTAGACATTGCATTGGCTATTGGAATAGTGATAATATTTTTTGCAAATCCAAGAAAAAATTACTTAATGGCAGTAAAGAGAATAATGAGGTACCTAAAAGGAATTGATGACTTTGGTTTGTACTACAAAAGGAGTGAAAAAATTGAACTAAAAGCCTACACTGATGTAGATTGGAGAGGTAAGATTGATGATAGAAAAAGCACCAGTAAGGGAGCACTTTTCTTAGGAAAAAGGTTGATTACATGGACCAAAAAAAGGAAAAGTTGTACCTCACAGTCCACTGCTAAAGCTGAATATGTTGCAACTACTATAAATTGCACCAATATTGTATGGATCAAACATTTGCTGCAAGGTATGAAGGAAGAGGTAAATGAGCCTATGATACTTTATTGTGATAATAAAAGTGCTATCAACATATCAAAGAACCCTATAATGCATGCTAAAACCAAACATATTGCAATCAAGTATCATTATGTAAGAGAGTTAGTGGAAGACAAACAAGTGAAGATGGAATATGTTAATTCAAAGGAACAAATTTCTGACATCTTCACAAAAGCACTACCTAAAGATGCTTTTGAGTATCTTAGAGGTAAGTTAGGAGTGATACCCCTAGCCAAGGCTACTTGAAGAAAGACCAAGACTACCTTACATCAAATGAGCTAATTGTTGAAGATTTTACACATTGATGTAGAGGATGTTTACTTTAGGATTCATGCTTGAAGTAGTAGAATTGTTGAAGTTCCAAATTAGTCACAAGCAAGGTGATAGAGGGAGAAATTGAATGAACCTACAAAAGCTACACTTTCATATTAAGGTGCTAATATGTCTTTCGCATTGTTGTCAAAGAGGAAGAAATTGTAAGAAAATGATCAAATGTTGATGATCTAGTGATCAAAAGGATGAGGGAGAAGTTGAAAAAAAATCAAAAGTTGATTAGAATAGTAGAAGTAAGAGGGAGAAGCAGAAATGAAGCAATCAAGATAATAGAGGGAGATGTGAAAAATGATGGTAATACAATTACTTTTTGGCATCTAACTTACTGTTCTAACCTACTTAGCATTTGGTTAAATATTTTAGTTTTATGGTTGATCAGTTTGGTTTGCCATCAATGCCAAAGAGTGAGATTCTTGGAAATTTGATTGAAAAGCTCATTGTTGGAGATCAAAGAGGAAGATTGTTGCAAAGAAGGAAGATTGTTTTTAAAAGAATGTTTTCAATCATTGTTTTTTCATTGATGTCAAACTTGTTATTTGTAGGAATGAAATTTTCTTATAAGATCCAAGTACTATCGATTAGATTGATTGATGAAGAGGATTTGATCAACAAGATATACCAAGACTACCTAAGGGAAAGGTTGAGTTATGATGTTGTAATGAAGTGCAAGGATCAGTTAAGACGATGGTTAAATGATGTATTGATAACATACCCAAAGATACAAAGCTTGGTCACACTTGGAAACATTGAAGGAACAAGTTGCAACAAGGTTGACTGTAAAGCATAAACTAAGATCATTAGTAGGCGTCGAGCAATTTAGTTGAAGCCAAAAAATTCTTAGTTGGAGCTGAGTAATAGGAGATTCTAGTGTGTTCTCAGTGCTCTTTAGGTGTTGAGTAAAGTTTAGGTGCCAAGCATCAAAAAATCTTAGTTGGTGCCAAGTGGTCTTCAGATGTTGAGCACCAGGAAAAACACAGTTGATGCCAAGTAACACAGTATGTGTCGAGCACCAATATTTCAATATAGGAAATTCTAGTGCATGCCAAGTGAAGTTCAGGTGCTGAGCATCAAAAAATCTTAGTTGATGCCAAGTGGTCTTCAGATGTTGAGCATTAGGAAAAACACAGTTGATGCTGAGTAACACAGTATGTGTCGAGCACCAGTATTTCAATAGTGCCGAGTTGCTGCATTATTTTAAATAATGAAGATTTTCCAAATCTAAGCCAACAAAGTGGTTACCTTGAATTTTGTGAACTAGTTGAAGAATAAGGATGATGAGCTGGTGGCATAGAATTCTATGTAAACCATTTTTTTGGGAAAATTCAAAAAGATTATCCAAGAAGTTTCTAGAGAAAAGAAAATATGGGTTACATGCAATGAATCCTACCTAATCCATACAAATTGAAATTAAAGAATGGAAGAATCAAGCGGGAAAAAGGAACTCCAAGAATTCTATTTAAGGATTCATAGACCAAGAAGCAAATGTAGCTGATGTTGCTGTTGCTAAAGAGCCAAAATTGCGAAGTGGTTAGAAGGGTGTCAAGGAGAAGACATCTAGAAGAACGAAGAGCATAGAGGCTCTGCTTCTACAAGTGGTCAAGAAGAGATGATTGCATTGGTACTTTGAGCATGGAGACTCAAGGAGACTAAGCTTGAAAGGAGGTCAACCTTTCAGAGTTGCAAAAATTGTAAGCCAAGCAATGGTACCAGTTGAGAAGTGATCTGAGATCTACAAGTCAAAATCCCTAATTGTTACTCTCTAGCAATTGTATCAGTTAGGATAGAAGGAAAATTCTATGGACTTAGGTTGGCCCAACAACCAGTTGTAAATCCTTTAACAAGGTGACATTCCAAGTGAATGTTCTAAAGTCCTCTAACTAGGCCCACTTCTAATAGGGTAATTAAATCCTCTAATGAGGTTACATTTATTAGTGTGTTGTAAGCCTTTAATAGGGTATTTCTTTCATAGGGCATCACTTCACAAGAGTAAGAATTGAGTAGCATGTTACTAGTGGTTTTTCCCAAATTGGATTTCCATGTAAATCACTGTGTTATGTGTTGTTTTTTTATGTGTTATGGTTGCATGTGGATTTACAGTAACTTGTTGGTTAGAAAAGTTAAAGCTTGGATGAATGAATGGTTGAATGGGATCACTATACTTAGTGAAAAGTATGAATAGGACATTTGAACCTTGAATAATTCATTCACACCAAACCCCTCTCAGTTATTCTAAAGCATTTCCAAAAAAAGTATCTATATCTCCAAAAATATTAACATGAAGGACATACATCCTTTCTTCTAGCTTCTTGTTTTTCTCCTTTAAGGCATCCATCCTTCCAATATAGTTATCTCTTTCAACAACAGCATTCAATGTGGCTTTCTCTCTCTGCTTTTCTAAACAAGCATGTTTAGCTTCCTTTTCTGCAACCCATTTTTTTAAAACTCCTATTTTTGAGTATACCTCTTTTGGATCTAAAAAGTGGCCTCTAAATAAGGAGGATCATCTAGATCTATAAGGTTTGTTCCATATATGGAATTGTTATCGGATTAAAAGGATTCTCCATTGCACTATTATATCCCAACCTATCATTCATTTCATCTATCACATCTATTTTATGTATCAGAGACATATTCTTATCTTGATAAGACATTTCATCTTGCAATGAGCTACTAAATATTCTTCCTAAAAGCCTTGTGGTTTCTAATTCAAAAATTAATGAGGAAAGTTCTCTCCCTACCACTAGTTGGTATTGCGAGTGTATTGATGTGCTATCCTTGGGATTCAAAGAGGATTTACTTCTGCTTTCTTTTTGTTTGTGTTCTTTCTATCACCTTGGGGTAGATTAGTATAAAATGGTATATCAGGATTAGCTCTTGCATAGGCTTGTGTAATTTTTCTTTTGTTAGCCATTTCTGGGTATTACTTACCAATAAGCACTAGCTTTAAAACCTTGATTGAGTTTCCACCGTATTATAGGGAAAGATAACAATAAAATAACTTTTTACTTCAAGGTAAAAATATAAGATAATATGAAGTAGATTGACACACAAAGGAAGCAATCACAAAGAACATAGGACTACAACTCTTGCTTGATAGATAAGACACTTGATAAGGGTTGTATATGTCAGTGTTTAGCTGTGATACTAGGGTTTTTCTTCTTTATTTTTAAAATCAAGTTTTTTCATAGGAAAGATCTACTATAACCACTAGTAGTATTGAAAAAATCTGACAAACATGTATACACCAAGAGCAAAGAAACTATAGTACTTCTTACACACAAATGTGTGCCGAACAAGTCACCATTTTGTTGGTGTTTTTAAACTATTAAGAAAAATAATACTTAATACCTAGATAATAAAAATCTCAATAACCTAAGGACTAGATATTTCCTAGAAAAAGTTATTTGTTCTTCAAATCTGGACCAAACTTCAACAAAATCATAAAAGATTTTCTACACTTTTGGCTCTGCAAAACCAAGGCAGGTGCACTTGAGGGATAAAAGAATTTCAATCTAATACTACATACATGTTTCACCCATTCCATGACATTTGACAATAATACCCATCCCTTATAGACGATTGGTCACAATTCTTCTTAGATTTACAGGTAACTCTGGGCAATAGTAGCTAACTAAGACTCATAAATTAAAATGTAAATAAGCGCTAACTAGCTTTGAAATTCTTCCAAAATTAAAGTAAAATTGATTTAATTTGATTTTAAGCTTGGTTCTTATTCATGATTTCTTCATCTATAGACTGAGCTAATAGATCAATGCCTTATCCTTTGGGGTTCAAATTCTATCCAACTTCTAGAACTAATTGACTGCATTACAATCAATATTATCAGCAATTCCTACTAAAAACTTATTCTTATACACATCCTTCCTACTACCATGGAAATTCTATCAATTTCACTGAAGTATTTACTTAACTCACTAAATTAAAAGAAATAGTGAAAAGACATACAATTCAAGTTGAGTTCATTCAATTGACCAAGCTTTTCTTATACAATCCCAAGACATCTAGGTAATAACAATGGAGAAAAGATTCAAGAAGAAAATATATGGAGATAATTAATCTTTATATTAATTTCCTTTGAAAATTGTATAACAATTGCAATAAAACTAAAAAATGACTCAAAATAAGACATAAAGATCCTATAATATCAAGGTAAATTCTTAGACATTTGCAGAGAGAGTATATCATAAAGTCTGCATCAGAAAAACTAGACCGAACAATACTTAGTAATGTTAAAATTGTAAAAGACTTGGACCTTTTCTCTAGCATTGGGATCTCACTTATAGAGGGTGTGATGCAACAAGCTTTAGACATAGAGAACTGATAGCTATCCTTAAGACAATAGATATGTACATATGTTGCTATCATTAAAGATAAAATTTGTGAAACAGGAAAGGTTTACATTATAATATTCTTTTGTTTTTCTGACTCTTCAAAATATGTAGCCATTAGGTTTGTTGGTGATGTGTTTGGATTTGATTGCTGCATATTTACTTCAACTCATGGCTCTCCATTTACATCATCATTTACTAATAATACAACCATTATATGTGACTCTTCAATTGCTATGTCATCAGTTGGAATTGTGATTGTTTTGTTTTGTCTTCTTTTGTTGAGTGTCATTTGTGTGACTCTCTTGCTAGCCCACACCCTCTTCTTCTATTTCTATCTATTTTGAGGACACAAATTCTTCCCTCCATTTTTTGAAAACTATATCATCATGCCAGTCAAAATTTAAGATATCATGTTTCTTTTTTATCACAAAGTCTCCTATTTTGTCTATTTCAACAAATTATTTTCTGATGGCGTTATAGAACAACTATAGTTTAACATATTATTCATTGGTCATTGCCCACAACACAAGCCCCTTTTCATTAATGACTTCGTTCATTCTGTGGCATATTAAATCATCCAATTCTTTTCCCCACTATTCCTTTTCTTTTCTTTTATCAATCTTTTTGAGGGCACTGGGAAAAATATCAAAATACTCTTCTATATAGTTAGAAAGGCAAGTCATTATTCTCTTTTGAACAATAACCCTTTTCTCATCAAATTCCACCAGATTGTTGGTTATATCAAAAGTCTTCTCTATTTGTTCACAAGATAGATTGATGACTAGGATGCCCATAAGAGTAGTATCTTTATCTCTTTCTCTCCATTTTTGCATAGTGGTCTTTAGGGTGTCTTCATCTCTTCTTATCTCATTCCACATATCTAGGATCCCCACCAATTGGTCATAGAATGCTAACTAGTCAATCTTATCTACTAAGTATAAGATTGTTTTTCTGAGTTTTTCTTCATATTGATTATTCAACTCAACATGAAATTCCAATATCTTATTCTTTTATTCTTCAAACACTTATGTAGTAAAATATTTAGACCTTTGTGGGGTATCAGGAAGCTCAATAATTGGAGTTGATTTAAATGGCTCAGTTAGGGGCGAGGCTAAACAATTCTAGACCTGCTAGATTCTTCAACCTTCCTCTTTCCAAGTAATTTATCCATCTGAGATACTTGAGTTTCAAGCTACTATATCTTATTTCCTCTTTCTTCATATGCTCTTTATATTTCTTAAAATTTTGCATTGAGGTCTAGGAACTTACTCTTTTGTTTTCTAGCAACCACTAAGATTTAATCCACCACTTCTTTTAGTCATTTTGGTCACTTCTTCACTATCCATTTCATTACCTTTGTATACTATAAGAGTACCAGTATGCTCTGCATTAGATATTTCCTGTATCCTAGTTTTATCTCTTTTTTCAATGGACCAAATTACCAATTCTTGATGGTCATTTTTATACTTCACTCCTCTATGCACTTGCAAAATTTTCTCTTCAGTTTTGTGTTGGACATCCTTCTCTTTTTTAACAGAGTCAAAAAAATCATAGCATTAGCTATGTCCCACTCAGGTAATATCAAAACACCTGACTCTTTCAATAATTTTCTTCCCCCCTTGGGGGTCTATTATGAAAATTCATGTTAGAAATTAGCCTTAACCTCTTCCTAAATCTCAGAGTCCAACTTATTTGGTTGCTTTTCTTTTATTGTTTTACATTTTCCCTCAAAATTGCCAATGTTTCTTCTCCATAAGAATTGTGCAAAGGCCCTAGACTTTACAAAATTTCATCATCAATAAACTTTTGAGATGCTTGTGCAATTATAGGATCTATATCCCTACCTCTATAATCTACAATAGTAAGGTTAAAGGATGGCACATGAGGCTCTTCAGGTACTCATCCTCAAAAATCAGCAGTTGTAATTACAATCTCCCCTTCCCCTCCAATTTATCTTAGCTATTCTCTCAAAGATGCCACATCATCTATTCTGAGTAAAGTCTGCAATGGTGAGTGCTCTCCTACTTGAGAGGACTATTCTTGTTCTAACCTTTCTGTCTTGGGGGCAGTTATGTCAGATGGGCTTTTTGATCTCAACCTCTTATAAGGAGGGACATACTACACATTCTAAGCAACAAAATATCCAACCCTCCTCTGTAGTGTATACTAACCCAGCGTCACAATCATTCTACTACTTAATCTCCTCTCCACTTCAATAGCTCTACCTAGATGTGCTTTTTCAAAAATTTCTTTCTTCTCATTCAAGGTTTGCATTATTCTAGAAAATTTTTTCATCAACATATCCATTTTGAGCCCACAATATTTCTTTCCTATTAAAGGATTATATTTGGGCTCAAAAGAATTTATAAAGTCAAGGACTTTGATTTAAACTATCCATTTTTCTTCTTTGACTTCCTCTTCTTGTAATGAAAATATATTCCTAATTGTATCCTTGGGGAAGTATATAGTTTGTGTGTGAGCCTTGGCCTTCTTTCCCTAAGAAGGTCATAGAATCCCTCTTGATCAATATAATGAGCATGTGATTGGGCCATTTTATACTTATCTAGAAATTTTCCTAAACTCCTCCATCATTTGTTAACAAACACAAAGTTATGAACAACAATAACCACTAGGAAGAATGTACCTTTGGATTTTCCTAATAAATCCCTTTCATCAATTGTCCCAATCTACCACAATAATTTTGCAATGCCTATCTTTAGAGGCACCTGATATGGTAACACATGGGGCTTTCCATAAACTCTAAAATTAGTAGAAACATGATATGGGATGATATCCCCCCAATTATGACAGACTAACAACCTCTTGGCATGATCCTTAGGTCTTATAAATTCTAATAAGGGCTAGGGTATTCTAGGGCTATCCCTTCTCAATGAAAGTCTAAGCCTTGAAGCAAAATAGTTGTCAAATCTAACAAAATTGGCATCTGTGACCTCCCATGTCATGTCTACACTCCACGGTTGGACTGGGAGTCTTTCTCCATCTCTCTCTAGTTCCAGATTCATCTCTTTGGAGAAGAAAGTAAATCCTTTATAAAGACATATATAAATCAATAATGAATACCAAAAAAAGGCCTATTAACCTTAGCTTGAGCTATCCCAATCAAACCATTGTAAATTTCCTTAGCTAAGTAGGTAGCAAAATCAAGAATCAAGCTCATTCCATATTGCAGAGTTTCAGCAATGATGAGAACAATAGAGCCTTGAATGTTATCCATTTCATCCATTCCAAAAATTTTGGAAAGAGGGAAATATAAGGCCTATGCCCTAGGATTAAAATATTTCTTCAGCAAGGGCTCTGGGGTATTTAGTGTGACCAAGGGTAGTGACCCAATTTTGACAAAATGTTGTTGTAATGGCTCTATCCTTAAGTATACCCTCTGGGCATCATGCTAAGCTTGAAGATCTTCCATATCTATTTTTGCATGGACAAAATGGTTAGGGTTTAGCTTGAAGACCTCTCTGATTAACTCAGGTGAAACCCTAAAATTATTATCACCTACATGATTCTTTACCACCTTGGTAATTGGATCATATTTCCTTGCCATATCTGCTAATATGTCACCATAAAAAAAGAATCCAAGAACAACCAATTTTCCTATATCAAACTTCCACACATTACTTATTGGGGTATAGAAATTTCACTCTGCAAACCATTTTTAAAATAGTTCTAAACCTCCCACTGAGACTTTTGCATTTCTCAAATAATTAGCCATATCATAAAAACCCTCAGTGACTAGCAACATAGGATTTTTAGGGATGAATTCTCTACCCTTTGTCAATTCATTTAAAAATGGAGGCATTTGTTCAAGAAATTCATCATGAACTGATCTTTTTAGGTAATCCACCTTACTAGAAAAATCTTTATGAGGAGGCATTTTCTCAATTTAACCTAGCAAAATTATAATTTCTCAATTCTCATGGTTTTTAGACAACTTATCCATCCTTTTCTTCTTATTTTTCTTTGTGAATCACCCCACAAATCACTGTAAACCTTGAAGAATTTGGTGCCCTAGCTCTAGAAACACTTGCCCTCTAATAATTTTGCGATTTTGTGGCTTAATAATGGTGAGTTTCAAATCATATTGTAGCGTTAAGCTCACATGAAGTAGCATTGATAAGAATTAATATAGTCACAAATTTACACCATATTATAAAATTTTAATTATAACCATTTATCCTTAAGCATTAGATGGGCTTCTTTAAAATCTAAAAGGTTGTATGAAAGCTTTATAAAATTTCCCACGTGTCAAATAGGTGTATTCCCACATTTCTTAAACCTTGAGCATTTTGATAACGCAGTGAAGCACTGATCATTGATCTTCCAAAGATTTATGATCACGAAAGATCATTATAACTTTGCAAATAAAGCTTTAAAAAGGTGGCCCGACTGGTACATTCATCTATAGCCTAGCAAGTACATGTATTATCCTACCAATTACTATGTTCCATTTCATTACCCTTTTCCACCCTAGCATGACTTGACAACCTTTTAGCAACAGGTCCCACTATGCCATGTGGCATGCAGGTGCTTCCCCACTTTGTTTAAAGTTTAGTTAATTTGGTAATATAGGTAAATGTTATCTGTTGATCAATCCAAGATCAACAATATGATAAATCTTGCCCTTTTTCAAATCTAGTTAGCCATATTAACCAATAAATGCATCATTTTGTGCCAACATGTCTAACGACTCCCAAAAGTACATAAGTCATTATTACCTTTCAAAATTTCAAGCCGATGACATCTCCCATGCCACATGTCAAAGAGGTTCTTGCTCGCATTATATAAACTTTATTTACTTCCACATTGTGGGCATGCACTACTTGTTGATCTTCTCAAGATCAATGGTGTATAACCTGTGTCTTTTGAACTACATGAAATATCCTTTCTAACATCATCAAGGACAGGTGTCACCAAGGTGCTTCCCCACTTTGTTTAAAATCCTTGCATCTCCATGAAGTGGTAATATGCTTACCATTGATCTTTCAGGGATCAACGACTCAATGACATGATAGTAAAAAGCAACCAGATTACATGGCTCAACCAATGACATCATTGGAAAATTTAAACATGCACTAACAATTCTGCAATTTTTTTTGAAAAGTACTGACAATTTCTAGATTTTGCAACATAATAAAAGATTAATGTAACCAAATGCTACATGGCACCAAGGCACTTGCCCGCATTACATAAAAGTTGTACAAATTCACATTGTGGGCATGTGCTCACCATTGATCTTAGAGAGATCAATAGTTGACCCAAAAAAACCATCATAGTTAAGATGATTTTCAAAACACTTAAGAAAGATAACCATGGTTAGGGCATGCTTAAAGTGAAAGGGGTTTATTTTGTGAAAGTAATAAAATAACCTTGGGAAAAATGAAAACTTAGGATAAGATTTTCCTATGCAACTTCATTTAAATATTACTTTTGATTACTTTTGAGGGCTGGGCCAGCAAAATAGGGGTTTATAATTTTTTTTAAACATGACACTAGGGTTTTTCACTATTGGGTGCAACAAGATTATAAATGGTGAAAAATCAGGCCAAAAGTGGCTCTAGTTGGGGGTAAAGAATAAGAAAAAATTCATATGAGGTCTTAGAATACCTTGGAGAAGCAGACCACAAACTTGACCAATTTCTTATTTAAGAACTTTGAGAGAGCAACAACACTGAGAAAGGAAATATAAAAGAACTATACAAAAGACACAAAGGATTGACAGAATGTACAAAAACCCTAAACTACTATTCATGGAAGAAATAAGTACTTTAGCAAAAATACCTCTTCAATAACTATCCATGAACCGACAGTTAAAGAATGTTTCCTAATAGATCCTTCAGAATATAAGAGTCCTCTGCTCATGTGGCTTCAGTTAGATAAGGGCCTAATAATATAGGATCAAATTTACCATGTTTTCCCTTATCCTCAATCTTGGCATTTCACATTAGGACCAAATCTTCAAACTCAAACTTTTTATTTACTATTTTTCTACAATAAAGGGATTTGACCTATAATTGCAACTTTTGATTTCTAAGAGATGCTTCTTTCCTAGTCTTAGTCAACCCTACTAACTCATCCAACCTCTATTGAATATCATGAATGATGTCTTCATCATACATTTGAATGTAATTATATAGACCCACTAAATTATTTTGAGGCATCCTTGCGTGGATTCCATACACAATGTCAAAAGGTGTTACACCTATGGCCTTTCACAATCACCCTATTAGCCCATATTGCTAATTGCAATCTAGAATCCTAGGCCTTCTTGTTATCATCCAAGGTTCTTTTTATTACTTTCAACAAGCTTTTATTTGTAGATTTCTTTTGTCCATTTCCTTGTGGATGATAAGGAGAAGATGTTGATCTTGTTATTCCATATTTATCACAGAAATTTATAAATTCCTCAAATCTAAAACACATTGCATTATCTATCACAATCTTTTGAGGACATCCAAATATTGAAATGATATTGAGAAGAAAATTGTTCATGACCTTACTAGTTGCATTCCTTGTTAGAATAGCCTCTACCCACTTTGTAAAATTGTCAGTAGGAACCAAAATCCATGAGTAACTAGTGTTGGATTTAGGGGAGATTTCACCTATAAAATCCATCCTCCATTGTTGGAATGATGCTTGGACCTTAATAGGTTTTAATGGAGTATTCCCTAAGAATTTTAGTTTACTTGCAAATCTTTGGCAAGCATCACTCTTCCTAACCAATACCTAAGCATCCTTGAAAAGGGAAGGTCACCAAAATCTAGCTCTGATTACTTTATGTGTAGTGGTTTTTGCCATATAATGTCCTCCACAGAATCCAGCATGCATTTTATTTAATGCCTCTTTTGATTTCTCGTAATCAACACATTTTAGTAGCACTCCTTCAAAGTTTCTCCACCATAAGTTGTTCTTAACAATGATATATCTAATGGCTTGTAACTTTGCGCTTCTTTTCTCATTTTTAGTCAAATGGTAAGGAGCTTCCATATGCTGTAAAAAATGTATAATATTAGCATACTATTCACAATGATTCATATCACATAGATCTAATCTTAGGTCTTCTACTACCAAATTTATCTTATTAGCATCCAAAATTGGACTAAGCCATATTAAGCTTAGCTAACCCTTGACCTCTTATTAATTTTGTTATCTGTATTTCAATGTTAAATTCTTGGATCCTATTGATCCATCTACTTCTTCTACTTGATACCTCCTATTGAGAAAATATGTCCTTAACAACTACACTAGGTACAAATGCAATGACAATGGCACTTGCCAAATAGCATCTAAAGGCCTGAACAACTTTTACAAAGGCATAAGCCTATTTCTCATTTATTTCGTATTTCAGTTCAATAGGCTACAAGGATTTTCTAAAGAATTCAATTGGTTGCTCATATCCTTCCTCATTCTTCTGTAATAAGATTGTAGCTATAGTATGAAAGGATGAAAAAGAAAATATGTGCATGGGCTTTGTGTAATATAGGGTCCTATGGATTGGAGCATTTTTTATGGCTATTTTGATGTCTTGGAAAGCTTATGAAGGTTCACCATCCCAATTAATAGTAGCTACTTTCTTAAGCATTTTAGAAATAAGCCTACTAATTTCTGCAAAATTTGTAACAAACCTCTTTAGAAAATTAACTTGCCCAAAAAATTATTGTATTGCGTTCACATTCTTTGGCTAAGGGACCTTGTAAATAGCAGTCACTCCTTTAGGATCTATTTTTACACCATCATTTGACACTATCTATCCTAGTAACTTGCTTTCTATCACCCCAAATGTACACTTTTTTGGATTCAAAGATACTCCATACTCCATACTCCAAGCCTTTGATGAAAATTTTCTGTAAATGTTTGCAATGGTCCTCATCCCTTTTGGAATATGCTATGAGGTCATCTTGGTATACCACCATAAATTTATCAATATAATCATGAAAAGCTACATTCATAGCCCTTTGGAAAGTTGCACTTGCATTAATCAACCCAAATTGCATTCTCACATACACATAGGTACCCCATGGAGTTGTAAAAGTTGACTTAAATTGTTCATTTTCTTTCACAAGAAGTTGATTTTATCTTGAGAATCTATCCATCATGGACATCAATTTAGAACTAGTTACCTATTACAACATAGCCTCCATTTTTAGAAACCCATAATTGTCCTTCAGAGAAGCTGTATTCAAGTTCTTGAAATCTACACATAGTCTTATCTCTTCATTCTTTTTTATAATAGGCACCAAATTTTTAACCCAAGTAGAATGCCTAATTGGTTTGATTATCCCTCCATCCCTCAACTTCGTTAACTCTTCTTGTATTTTAGGGGCTAAGCTAGGATTCACTGGTCTCTGCTTTTGCCTAAAAGGTTTAACATTCTCTTTTAGTGGTATGACATGTTGGAATAGGTCTTCTCTATAGGCCTTAATGTCATCATATGATGATGCAAAAGCATGTTTGTACTATCTTGGCAAGTCAATAAAGGCTTTCTAATTTTAGTAGATAAATTTTGACCAATATAAACTTTCTTTGGAGCCTCTAAAGTAACTATGCTTATTTCTTCCAGATCTTAGGGTTTATGATCTCTAATTCTAGGTTTTACAATATCTTGGTTGTCAAAAATATTATCTAGAGCCACTAACCCCTTGGGTACTTTTTTGGTTTTCAATTGTATAATTTTCTAACCATAAATTGTTTCCTTACCATATGTGTTTTCAATTAAAGCATTACAATCAAGTTCTCAGCCATGGTATTTATCTTCATTTAGCATTAAATTCAAAATATCCTTATCATCTTCGAAGACTTACCAATGCTCTATGTTATTAGGTACGGAGGGCCTATTCTGAACCTCAATCTATGAAATTCCTATAAATGACATATCCTTGGGCTTGATCGCTACATTCACCAATAGGTCAGCCATGTTATTCTAACTTCTTTCCATCCAAGAAATTCTAAAGACATCAAATAACTCAATTTGATCCCACACAACATTTCTATATTGTTTCAATCTTTTTTTCTTAGAAGCATAAGTTTCCCTTACTTGAGAAACCACTAATTCAGAGTCACCTATGACATGCAACTTCTTGATTACGTGGTGGGTTGCAACTCTCAATCCTAATATGAGAGCCTCATACTTTGTGATATTATTGGTACATGAAAAATTCAATGTGAATGAATATCTAAATGTGTTCTTCTCAAGGGAAACAAAAGCTTCTCCTACCTCTAAACCTTGTTTGGAGGTGGCCCCATCAAAGTAAATGGTCCACAAAATTGGGGAGTCCATGCAACATTCAACTTCATGTGCAATCATAGCAGGAAGTTTCTCAGCTTCTTGAATAATCGACTCTGCCTTGAATGCATTTACACTAGTGTCTAAGAAACAAGTTCAATCCCTATCAATTCCTTCTCCCAGAATACGGTTGATGCTTGGCTCCCTATCTAACTTGATAGCCTTATCACCTATATGAAAAAGTTGCATAAGAGAAGTCATGTTGTAGGCTACCTCCCATAGCAACACTCCATTTTCTAGAGAGAAACATTCCATAGTGGGGAGGAGTATCAACTACAAGGACTGACATTGTCAATTCTACATTAGGGTATGTAGCTAGCTTGAATGGTAATGTATTGATAGTGCCTATGATTAGGACTTCCCTAGCATCCATTCCTCTATATCTGCCTTGTTTGGTGTCTAACTTTAGACCTAAGGCTTCTATAACTTTGAAAGGCATGATGATATTAGAGGTTGCTGAGTCTATTGTGCAATTTTTTAGGGTTTATCCTTTTATATTTAAACAAAGAAAAAATTGGTCAATGTCTTGTAAATAAGCCACAAATGAATCATCTAAGAACATTTTGGGAATTTGGGAGATAATACCATTATCCTCAACTACCACTGGGATTTTTTGTGTGGCATTTTGTTTAACAATATTTCTACTATCACCTATTCCACTTAACCATGATAAGGCTTTTATCTTATTCTCATCAATCTGAAACAATTTAGATAAGGGTAGTTTGACTGTAATTTGTGACAACATAGATATCATATCAATAGATTTAGATACAATAGGATTTACAAGATTACTTGGAATGGAGTTCTTTTGAGTAGCAGGCACTGTTATTTGCTTAGTCAAATTAGAATATGATTTCTTCTCTTGTACTATTACTTTGGGTGTATCATTAGTCTAAAATTGTACCTTCCTTTTATGCTCCATTTCTTAGCCTTACTATCTTTGACCTTTGTTGTCTTGATACTAGCCTTCTTGTTATAATCCTTCATCTTGTGGGTAATGTCCTTTATGAAGATACCAGAAGGCCTACCAGATTCATTACCAATTGTCCTGCTTCTCAAATTATAATTACTATGGACTTGGAAATAATCTCTATAGTAATTTTTTCAATCTCCTCCTTAGAAGGCATTCTCAAATCTATATGATCAATAGCTAAGGATGTAACACACACCTTATCTTCATCATAATTCTCATCATTTGCAAAAATTTACTGATGGTGTTGTTGGTAAATTTCTCTTTGACTAGTAATGTCATTTTCATTTTCCTCTAAGTCAGAGTATACATAGTCATCACACTTTCTAACCATGTTAAAACTTCCATCATCATGGCTCTTTTCTTCTTCTTCCTCCTCATTTTGTACACTTTGGTTTGTAGAAAATGAGTTAGCAACTGCACAATAATCTATAGAGTGAGGTCACTGACATATGATGCACCATGGGACATCATCATTTATATTAACAAAGCTTCTTTGAAGAGGATTTGGGGTACCTTTATCCTTTACATTTTGGGTTTTGTTAGGAATTGGTTTACCATATTTCCACTAAGTGGAATATGGGTAATTTTGCATTCTTGGCTATCTATTAAAATGGTTATTATTCACAGGGGCTTTTTCACCAACATTGGAGTGTTAAAAGTTGGTTGATTCATTTTTTTCAATAAGTCCAACACTTGACCTATTGTGGCTTCTCCTAGCTTCTTATTCATAGGAATTTTATCATTCTCCTTCTTGTTGTTCTTGGGATTGAACAACTTTGGATCTTCTCTCCTCCCAAGTTTACCAGATGGTTTCCTATTATTTTCAATATTCACTTCAACCTTATAAGAATCCCTTAAAGTCTTGGGGTCTTTATCTCTTAATTGATAAGCCATTTTGATATCAAAAGCATTAAAATATGTTGTAAGGAAAACATCCTCATTCAATCTCATAACTTGGAACAATTTGTACATTCTCTTTTGAAATCTTATATTAAAATCAAATGTAGATTCATTAGGATTCTTCTTAATGTTATTGAAATCATTTAACATAAAACCAACATTAGTATTATCTCCATATTATTCTTTGAACAATTGTTCTTAATCATTCCATGAAATAATGATGTAATAAGGTAGTCTTCTAAACCAATCCCTGGCATCCTTAGTCAGTGAATGAACAAACAACTTCATGACCAAGTCCTCAGGTTGAACCTTAAAATCATTTAGTATATCTATGAAAATTCTTAAATGCTATTCACCAATAACAACTTTGTTTCTAGATAATTTAACCGCTTTTTCTCTTAGGTCAAATTATATTGGGTGTCGATAACCAGGGATTCCTAAGAATGGCATTTGTCTATACTTTTCTAGGTATATGGGTTTCTTCTAAAAACTAGCAACATTTGAGGTGCTTTCTATATTGGCCTGATTATGAACAATACTTTGGGATTGCTGATCTTGAACAACATGGATCTGAGTATTAATAGTAGATGATAAGGCAGGGGCAGATTGTGATATGGTCTGATTAGAAACTACTAGACTGCAAGCAGGTATAGAAGTTGTAGCTTGGGTGGACAAATTTGGCCATGAGGCTAAAATAGAATTGGACTTAATGAATTGAATCTTTCTTTTGGTTTCTTCTGCTTGAGTTTCATTTTCTACCTTCTCAAGCTCTTTGGCAAGATCTTCCTTTCTTTTTTTTGGCCTTTTCCAAATCTTGGTCTAGTTTAGACATGGGAGCATTTATAATTTTTACTTGATACGGCCTGAGACTCATTGATTTGAATCCCTACTACCTTACCCTTTCCTTTATCAGTCTACTTGAAAATGTGTTCTACAAGGTCTATCTAAACATGCTTGTAAGATTGGACTAGAGATATAATAGGTTCTTGCCTTAGGCTTATGATATTTTCCTTTTCTTGAACATTAGATCTCAAACTATCTATATCTCCAAAAATATTACCATGAAGGATGGATGTCCTTTCTACTAACTTCTTGTTCTGCTCCTTTAAGGAAACCATCTTTATAAGCAAGTTATCTCTTTCAACAATAATATTCAAGGTGGCTTGCTCTCTCTCCTTTTCTAAAAGAGCATATTTAGTTTCCTCTTCTACAACCCATTTTTTTAAAACTCCTATTTCTATGTATACCACTTTTGGATCCATAGAAGTGGCCTCTAAATCAATAGGATCATCTAGATCTATAAGGTTTGTTTCCATATATGGAATTGTTCTAGGATTAAATGGATTTTCCATTGCACTATTATATTGCAACCTATGATTCATTTCATCAATCACATCTATTTTATGTAATGTATCTCCCATAAAAGACATATTCTTATCTTGATAAGTCCTTTCATCTTGCAATGGGGTACTAAACATTCCTCCTAAACGCCTTGTGGCTTCTAATTTAGAACTTAATGAGGAAAGTTCTCTCCCTACCACTAGTTGGTAATGAGAGTGTACTAATTTGCTACCCCTGGGCTTCCAAATGGGTTTTTACTTTTGCTTTATTTTTGGTTAGCTCCTTTCTATCACCTTGGGGTAGATTAGTATAAAATGGTATATCAGGATTGGCTCTTGCATAGGTTCATGTACTTTTTCTTTTGTCAGCCATTTTTGGGTATTACTTACCAATAAGCACTAGCCTCAAAACCTTGACTGAGTCGCCACCCTATTCTAGGTATAGATAACAATAAAATAACTTTAGACTTCAAGGTAAAGACACAATATAATATGAAGTAGATTGACACACAAAGAAACCAATCACAAAGAACAAAGGACTACAACTCTTGCTTGACAGATAAGATACTTGATATATGTCAGTGTACGCTTGTGATACTAGGGTTTTTCTTCTTTCTTTTTAAATTCTCAAGGTTTGTCACAAGAGAGATCTACTATAACCATGAGTAGAACTAAAAAGATCTGACAAACACATCTACACCAAGACTAAAGAAACTATAGTACTTCTTACACACAAATGTCTGCTGAACAACTCCTCAGTAGAGTACCCATTTTGTTGGTGTTTTTAAACTATTAAGAAAAATAATACTTAATACGAAGATAATAAAGATCTCAACAACCTAAGGAATAGCTATTTCCTATGAAAAGTTATTTGTTCTTTAGATCTGGACCCAACTTCAACAAAATCATAAAATATTTTCTATTCTTTTGGCTCTGCAAAACTAAGGCAGGTGCACCTAAGGGATAAAAGATTTTCAATCTGATACTACATACATGTTTCACTCATTCCATGAAATTTGACAATAATACCCATCCCTTATAGTAGATTGGTCACAATTCTGCTAAGATTTACAAGTAACTCTAAGCAATAGCAACCTACTAAGACTCAGAAATTAAAATGTAAATAAGTGCTGACCAGGTTTGAAATTCTTCCAACATTAAAGTAAAATTGATTTAATTTGATTTTAAGCTTGATTCTTATTCACGATTTCTTCATTTGTAAACTGAACTAATAGATCAGGGCCTTATCCTTTGTGGTTTAGAGTCTATCCAACTTCTAGACCTAATTGATGATATTACAATCAATGTTATTAGCAATTCTTACTAAAAACTCATTCTTATACACATTCTTCCTACTACCATGGAAATCTTATTGATTTCACTAAAGCATTTACTTAATTCATTGAATTAAAAGCAATAGTGAAAAGACATACAATTCAAGTTGAGTGCATTCAATTGAACAAGCTTTTCTTATACAATGTCAAGACATCTAGGAAATAACAATGGAGACAAGATTCACAAGAAAAGATATGGAGACAGTTCATCTTTATATTAATTTCCTTCGAAAGTTGTATAACAATTGTAATAGAACTCAAAAATGACTCAATATAAGACATAAAGATTGTATAATATCAAGGTATTCTTAGATGTTTGCAGAGATAGTATATCATAAAGTCTACATTAGAAAAACTAGACCGAACAATACTTAGTAATGCTAAAATTGTAAAAGACTAGGACTTTTTCTTTAACCTTGGGATCTCACTTATAGAGGGTGAGATGCAACAAGCTTCACACATAGAGAATTGATAGCTATCCCTAAGAAAAAAGATATTTACATTTTTTTCTATCATAAAAGACAAAATTTGTACAAAAGGAAAGCTTTACATCATAATATTCTTTTGGTGGGACCACTTTCTATTACATCTTTTGTTATTCTGACTCTTCAAAATATGTAGCCATTAGGTTTTTTGGTTATGTGTCTAGGTTTGATTGCTGCATATTTACTTCAATTCATGGCTCTCCATTTACATCATCATTTATTGATAATACAAGGGTTATATGTGACTCTTCAATTGCTATGTCATCAGTTGGAACTGTTGTTCTTATCACTGAAGGTGATTGTTCTATTTTATCTTCTTCTATTGAGTGTCATTTGTGTTACTCTCTTCCTGGCCCACACCCTCTTCTTTTGTTTCCATCTATTTTGAAGAAACAAATTCTTCCCTCCATTTGTTGAAAATTGTATCATTAGGAAAATCAAAATTTAAGATTTCACACTACTTTTTGATCACAAAGCCTCCTATTTTTTCTATTTCAAAAAATTCTTTTCCGATGGCATTATAGAATAGCTATAGTTTAACATATTATTCATTGGTCATTTCCCACAACACATGGCCCTTTTCATTAATGACTTCATTCATTCTGTGGCATTCTAATTCTTTCCCCCACTCTTCCTTTTCTTTTATTTTATCAATCTTTTTGAGGGCACCAGAAAAAAGATCAAATTTCTCTCTTGTATATTTAGAAAGGAAAATCATTTTCTTTTTTGAACAACAACCCTTTTCTCATCAAATTTTGTCAAGTTTTTGGTTATATCAAAAGTATTCTCTATTTGTTTAGATGATAGATTGATGACTGAGATGCACATAAGAGTAATATCTTTATCTCTTTCACTCCATTTTTGTACAATGGGCTTCAGGGTGTCTTCATCTCTTCTTATCACATTCCACATATCTAAGATCCACACCAATTGGTCATAGAATGCTGACCAATCAATATTATCTACTATGTATAAGATTATTTTATTGAATTTTTCTTCATATTGATTACTCAGCTCAATATACAATTCCCATATCTTATTCTTTTCTTCTTCAAACTCCTCTACAATATAAAATTGAGGCCGTTGTGGAGTATTATGTAGTTCTATAATTGGAGGTTATTTAAATGGCTCAATTGGGGTGCAATGGTAAACCATTCTAGGCTTGCTAGATTCTCTGAGCTTCCTCTTTCCTAGTAATTTATCCATTTGAGATACTTGAGTTTCAAGTTGTATCCTATTTCCTCTTTCCTCATATGCTCTTAATATTTCTTCAAATTTTGCATTGAGTTCTACAAACTTACGCTTTTCTTTTCTAGCAATCATTGAGCTGAAATCCACCACTTATTTAGTCATTTTGGTCACTTCTTTGCTGTCCACTTCATTAGCTCTGTATACTCTAAGAGTACCAGTATGCACTGCATTGGAGATTTCTTGTATCTTGGTTTATCTTTTTTTCCAATGGACCAAATTACCAATGATTGATGGTCATTGCTATACTTCACTCCTCTATGCGCTTGCAAAATTTCCTCTTTAGTATTGTATTGGACATCTTTCTCTTTTCTAACAGAGTAAAAAATCATAGCATTAGCTATGTCTCACTCAGGTAATATTAAAACACCTGACTCTTTCAATAATTGTCTTCCCCCCTCAGGGATCAATTGTGCAAATTCATCTAAGAAATTAACCTTAACCTCTTCCTCAATGTTAGAGTCCAATTTATTTGTTTGCTCTACTGTTATTGTTTTACATTTTGCCTCAAAATTGCCAATGTTTCTTTTCCATAAGAGTTGTGCAAAGGCCCTAGAATTTACAAAATTTTCATCATTAATAAACTTTTGAGATGCTTGTGCAATTATAGGATCTATCTCCTTACCTCTATAATCTACAATAGTAAGGTTAAAGGATGGCATAGGAGGCTCTTTAGGTACTCCTTTTTGAAAATCAGCAGTTGTAATTACAATCTCCCCTTCCCCTCCAATTTGTTTTAGTTCTTCTCTTAGAGATGCCTCATCATCTATTCTAAGTGGAGTTTGGGATGGTGAGTACTCTCCTTCTTGAGAGGATGATCCTTTTCTAACCTCTGTTTCTTGGGGGCACTTGTGGCAGATGGGCTTTCTGATATCGGCCTCTTGTAAGGAGGGACATACTGCACATTTTGAGCTACAACATATCCATCCCTCCTCTATAGTGTATACTGAATCAGAGTCACAACCATTCTGCTACTTAATCTCCTCTCCACTTCAATAGCTCTATATGGATGTGCTTTTGCCAAAATGTCTCTCTTCTCATTCAAGGTTTACATTATTCCAAAAAATTTGTTCATCAACATATCCATATTGGCACCCCAATATTTCTTATCTACTAAAGGATCATATTTGGGGTCAAAAGAATTTATAAAGTTAAGGACTTTGCTGTAAACTATCCATTTTTCTTTTCTGACTTCATGTTCTTGTAATGAAAAAATATTCCTGATTATGTCCTCAAGGAAGTATATGGTTTGTGTGTGAGCCTTAGGCTTCTTTCCCTAAGAAGGTCATAGAATCCCTCTAGATCAATATAATGAGCATGTGATGGGCCATTTGATACCTATCTAGAAATTTTCCTAAACTTCTCCATCATTTCTTAACAAACACAAAGTCATGCACAATAGTAACCACTAGGAAGAATATACCTTTGGATTTCCTAATAAATCCTTTTCATCAATTGTCCCAATCTGCCATAGCAATTCTACAATTCTTATCTTCAGAGGCATCTGATATGGTAACAGATGAGGGTTTTCCAAGAAGCCATAAACTCTAAAAATAGTAGAAACATGATATGGGATGATATCCCCCCAGTTATGATTGACCAACAACCCCTTGGCATGATCCTTAGTTCTTATCAATTATAATAAGGGCTAGGGTATTCTAGGGCTATCTCCTCTTAACAAAATTCTAAGTCTTGAAGCAAAATATCTATCAAATCTAACAAAATTGGCATCTGTGACATTCAATGTCATGTTTGCACTCCATAATTGGACTGGGAGTCTTTCTCCATCTCTCTCTAGTTCTAATTTCATCTCTTTGGAGAAGAAAGTAACTCCTCTATATAGACATATATACATCATTAATGAATACCAGCAAAAAGGCCTATTAACCTTATCTTGAGCTATCCTAATCAAACCATTGTGAATTTCCTCACCCAAGTAGGTAGCAAAATCAAGAATCAAGCTCATTCCATATTGCAGAGTTTGAGCCATAATGAGAATAATGGAGCCTTGAATGTTATCCGTTTCATCCATTCCAAAAAATTTGCAAAGAGAGAAATATTAGGTGTCTACCCTAGTATTAAAATATCTCTTCAACAAGGGCTCTAGGGTATTCAGTGTGACCAAGTGCAATGATGCAATTTTGGCAAAATGTTGTTGTAATGCCCCTCACCTTAAGTATACTCTCTGGGCATCATACCAAGCTTGAAGATCTTCCATATCATTTTTTCATGGGCAGAATGGTTAGGGTTTATCTTGGAGACCTCTTTGATTACCTCAGGTGAAAGCCTAAAGAGATTATCACCTACAAGATTCTTTACCACCCTAGTAATTAGGTCATATTTCATTGCAATATCTATTAATAAGTGGCTATCAAAAAGGACTCCAGAAACAACCAATTTGCCTATATCAAATTCCCACACATTTCTCATTAGGGTATCCAAATTTTGCTTTGCAAACCATTTTTTATATAGTTCTAAACCTCCCACTGAGACTTCTGCATCTGCCAAATAATTAGTCTTATCATAAAACCCTCATTGAACAACAACCTAGGGATTTTAGGGATGAATTCTCTACCCTTTGTCAATTCATTTATAGATGGAGGCATTTGTTCAAGAAAGTCATCATGAACTAACTTTTTAGGTAATCCACCTTACCAAAAAAATCTTTATGAGGAGGCATTTTCTCAGTTTGACCGAGCACAATTATAATTTCTCAATTGTCAGAGGTTTTAGACAATTTACCCATCCTTTTTAGCTTGTTTTTCTTTGTGAATCACCTTGAAAATCACTGAAAACCTTGAAGAATTTGGTGCTCTAGCTTTGGAAACACTTGCAATTTGATAATTTTGTAATTTTGTGGCTCAATAATGCTAAATTTCAATTCATACTGTAGCATTAAGCTCACATGAAGTAGCATTGATGAGAATTAATATAGTAAAAAATTTATGCCATATTATAAAATTTGAATTATAACCATTGATCCTTAAGCATCAAATGACATTCTTTAATATCTAAAAGGCTACATTAAAAATTTATAAAATTTACCACATGTCAAATATGCACATTCCCACATTACTTAAACCTTGAGAATTTTAAAAATGCGATGAAGTGCTGATGGTCGATCTTCCAATGATCGACCATCACTAAAGATCATTATAAATTTGCAAATAAAGCTTTAAAAAGGTGGCCCCACTAGTTCATTCATCTCTAGTTTGGCAAGTACATCTATTATCCTACCAATTACTATGTTCTATTTCATTACCCTTTTCCATCCTAGCGTGACTTGACAACCTTTTAACAACAGGTCCCACTATGCCACACGACATGTAGGTGCTTCCTCGCTTTGTTTAAAGTTCAGTCAATTTGGTAATGTAGGTAAGCACTATCCGTTGATTTTTCCAAGATCAATAGTATGATAAATCTTGCCCTTTTTCAAATCTACTCAGCAATATTAACCAATAAATGCATCATTTTATGGCAATCTATTTGATAGCTACCAAAAGCATATAAGCCATTATTACCATTCAAAATTGTGGGCCTATGACATTATCCCATGCCACATGTCAAAGAGGCGCTTGCCAATGTTACATAAACTTTGTTTACTTTCACATTGTGGGCATGTGCTACCTATTGATCTTCTCAAGATCAAAAGTGTACAACCTGTGTCTTTTGCACTATGTGAAATATCCTTTGTGACATCATTAGGGATAGGTGTCACCAAGGCACTTCCCCACTTTGGTTAAAATCCTTGCATCTCCACAAAGTAGTAATATGCCTATCGTTGATCTTCTAGGGATTGATGACTCCATGACATTATAGAAAACCCAACTACATGGCTCAACAAATAACATTGTTGGAAAATTTAAACATGCACTAACAATTCTACAAAATTTCTAAAAAGTAATGACAATTTCTAGATTTTTTGGCGCAATAAAAGCTTAACATCACCAAATGCTACATGGCACCAAGATGCTTGCCCACATTATATAAAAGTCGTGCAAATTCAGATTGTAGGCATGCACTCACCGTTGATCTTAGAGAGACCAACAGTTGACCAAAACAAACCATCACAGTCATGATGCGTCACAAAACACTTAAGAAAGATAACCATGGTTAGGGCATGCTTAAAGTGAAAATGGTTTATTTTGTGAAAGTAATAAAATAACCTTGGGAAAAATGAAAACTTAGGATAATATTTTCCTATGCAAATTCATTTAAATATTACTTTTGATTACTTTTGAGGGCTAGGGCAACAAAACAAGGTTTTATAAGTTTTAAAAAAAAATATGACACTAGTGTTTTTTAATATCGGGCACAACAAGATTATAAATGGTGAAAAACTAGGCCAACACTATCCACAAGAATCACATCCTATGTTGGAAATATAGATGAAGTAAATGAGGGGGTGGGGAGGGGTGAATCAGTTACTATAAAATAAATCCATAGATCCTTTAGATGTCTGATAAACTAGTTACTAATGTCACTCGGTAAACATATAGAAAAATGTTGTAACTTGGTAGATCTAGTATATGTTAACTTTTAATAAATTCTTAAATATTCATAGTGATTAACATGCAACCATAAAAGAAATAACATGAACACATAAGACACCAGATTTAACGTGGAAACCCAAGATGGAAAAAACCACCAAGTAACTACCTATTGATTTTCACTCTTCTGAATTGAGCCCTATTAGGAGCCAACCTGGTTAAAGGTTACAAAACACACTATTTTGTGTGAACTTGTTAGAGGATTTGAATCGCCCTATTAGGAGTGCCCTTGCTAGAGGTCTTTAGAAAAATTCAATAGAACTATCACCTTGTTAGAGGATTTACCAATGGCTATTAGACCAACTTTGTTAATTGATTTAGGAATCACTACTACAATGGTGAGAAAGTAACAATGAAATGACCTGAATAAGATGCAACTGAATTGTTGATACATATTTTTGTTCTTCTTCACTAGATCCTTCCTGAGAAAATAAAACTTTTATGCTCCTCAAGGATATCTTACCATCCTTTAAAGTTTGCTCACACTTTCTTCTTCAATCAATACACTTGCATGCTCGCTCATTACACTTTAGAATTCTCAACTTGACCTTTCATATATACCTTTCAGATTATCAAGTCATCTCATTTACAAGTTACAATTACCAATAATCATTACCTTAGTTAGTTACAATTATTACATCAAATAATTAAACTTTATTTCTCAAAATAGAAAAATCCTTCATTGGCCGACCCTGCTTGATAAACACTGTTCTAGAAATGATTTCTATGTTAACTTCATAATGGTTTTTGACACTTGAGTTCCAATACACTTACCTACTTTATATATTGGAGCCAAGTACACCATGAATGCCAAGCCACAACATGAGCCAAGTTAGGAAAGACTTCAGGTGCCTAGTGATCTTCAGGTCCTGAGCATCTTTCAGATGTCGAGTGAAGATCAGGTGCTGAGTAAAGTTCAAGTGCCAAATGACTTTAAGTGCCGAGTAGAATAAAGTGCCAAGTGATATTCAAGTGCTGAGTCATAGATGATGCTGAGTAATACAAAAATAAAACAAGTTCCGAGTAAGCCAACTTTTTTTAGGTGCCGAGTTATCTAGGAAACAGCATGTGCCCAGCATCAGTAATGCTTCAGGAGCCGAGTAACTCAGAATATCAGCATAAGAGTTTGTAATTGCACAAACTATGATGCAAATAGTTTTTGTACCCAACATAAGGTAAATCTCGAAGGATTAAATGATAAGATCAAATCTTTTATCTTTCCTATGCAATCTACATGCAGCCAATAAGAAAAATGATGAAGGCATGCAACCAATGGAAGAAGTGCAAACAATGAGCAGAAAATATAGATTGAATATGGATCGTAGATCCATACCTAACCCTAAATCCTCAAATATCTTTATAAGGAAGAAAAAATTTCATTGTAAAATATACGAGCGGATATACAAGGGTGTATAAGGAAATCTACTTTCAGAACAAGGGTTATTAGATCACAAAGGATCAAGATCAGAGAAAATGGAACAAGTGCCTACATTCAACAATCAAGGATTGTAATCTATCAGGTTCATTATACCTAATACTTTCTAGCAATTGTATTAGAATGAAATCCTATGGTGATAGGTTAGCTTAACAGCTATTTCGTAGATCCTTTAAATAGGTGATTAAATCCTTTAACAGGGTGACACTTTATGTAAAGTATTTGTAAATCCTCTAACCAAGTCACTATTGACACAGTGTAAAGCCTTTAACAGGGCAAACCATTAGAAGTGGTTGAATAATATTGCTGCAGTAATTTTTGTGGGTATCGTCCCCACCCCAATTTTACCTTCTTATTCCTAGAGGGCTTTTGGGTTACCAAATTCCAGTGTTATGTGTTGTTGATGCATGTCTTAGTTTCATGTTTACTTGATGTATTTACATGCATGCAATTTACTTCCACCTAAAAGTTTTATTGGTTAAAGTGTGATACTTCTGATTCACCCCCCCTCTCATAAGTATTCCTTCCATATTTGAATATTCCAACAATTGGTATCAGAGCATCCAAGTTCTCACAAGGAAAAGTTTGACAGCTTGGAGAAAAAGATCTAAAGATGGAAGTTTTCAAACTTGAAAAGATCATTGAAAACTAGGTGATTGATGTGCATCTCACTCTACAAAAAGTAGAGGAAGCAAGAGACAAATTAAGAAAATCTTTAAAGAGAAGAAAGGAGATAGCCATAGCTGAAAATGATATACACTACAAGGAGGTTGATACCACACAAGTGTTTGCCAATGGAGACACTAAAGAATTTGATGCAGCAATAGCAGAACTGATGGAGAAAAAAAAATTTCAAGCAAAGGAGATAAGATCTCTCAAGATGGAACATGAATCATAGGCCATAATGATATGTGAAATTACTGAACAAAAGAAAAGAAAATTTGAGGATAAAGTCATGATAGAAAATGACAAAAGAAATCTTGCAAACAAACTTGAAGAAAAATGTACTGAATTGACAAGGATCTCAAACATGTAGATGGATACACTTGCCCAAATGATGAACCTTCATCATGAACTCAATGTGAAAGATATTGAGATCTCTACTTTGAAGATGCAAAATGAACAAATGCAGAATGAATTGAACAGAGAAAAAGAGGTAGAAAAGAATCTCAACAAGTCAAGTGAAGCCATCAAGTATTTTGAACAATTGATGAAATTTCCAAGATCCACCCATGATACATCAGGACTTGGATACAATAGCACTAAAGTTGGGGAATCATCAAAGAGTCCTGAACAAAGAAGTGAAAAAGGTAAGGATTCAAAACCCACTTGTCATTACTATAATAAGAAGGGGCATACTGCTAATGTTTACAGGAGTAGAAGATTCAATCAATCAAACACACCCAAGAGTAAGAGTTTCTGTCACAAGTGCAACATGCAAGGACATACGACACAAGATTGCAGATCCAATGTCACAAGGACTCAGAGATTTGATGGACATTGTTATAATTGCAAAAAGTACGGACATAGAGCATTTGAATGCAGATCAAAGCCTATATGGACATCAAATCAACTAGCGAAATTAAAAGAGAATGAAAGTCATTATCATTGGGATTACAACACTAGGTATAGCTGTCACTATTGTCAAGAATATGGACATATACCTTAGAACTGCATAAGAACACATTTCAAAGGGAACTACAAGAGATGGTTGAACCAAACCACATGTTTCAGTTGTCTGAAAATTGGTCATACCAGCAAAAACTATCCTGCAAGGTCAAAGGTACCCAAGATTGAAGAAAATAAGGGCAAAGAAAAGATTGATGTCGAAAATATAAGAGGGCAAATGAATAAAACTTGGAAAAAGAAAGATGAGTGCAACACATCAAGTGGACGGATCACTTCACCCAATGGGTCAAGTGATCACACTTCATCAAACTAAGCATGAGAAGTATACGGGACTGATATACAAAGGTATATCACACATCAATCCCAAGACAAAGAAGCTATGCAAAGTATAATACTTCATGAGACAAGATGTCAAGACAAAATCTAAATGATGTTGCCAAGCTATCTTTGGATGCCAAGTTAAACTCCAACACATGTCGAGCTCCTAATAGCGATCAAGTTGATAATTGATGTCGAGTTAGGTTAAAATTTCTTCAGAAGCCGAGTTGGTAGTTGAGCATTTAATGCAATAAAAATAGGGTATATTATCATGATTTTAATCAATTTTACTCATCGCGATCAAGAAGCAAAGAAGAGAAAAAGAGTAGACCAACTTCATAGCAAAGAATCCAGCTTTTCAAGCAGATTGCAACATCTCTCAACATGTTTTCATCGATCTTCAGGTATTTTTCATTTGTGCTGAGCTACGCAATTTTATATTTCATAAAAAGGAAACCCTAGTTTGCATAAATGGCATCAAGTTCAAGGAAAACCAAGGACAAAGAGTCATTTGAAGTTCAGTTAGTGTCAAATGAGGTCAAGCAACCTGATTTTCGTCCTATACCTAAAGTTGCATACAAAAATGACCCAGCCGGAGCTCTCTCCCAAATACCCCCAAAAGTTGTAATGGTTCAAGACTTTAGGAAATGCTACAATTGTAAGATAGGTGCCCTAGGAGATATGGAAATAAGGAAAGCCTATGAGAAATTGTGCATAGATGGAGTCTTAAAAGATGAATTCAAAATTGTTGAAAGAAAGGGTTTGACCTGAGTTTTGAGCTTTCCCACCATATTCAAGATAGAATGTGTTAGACTTGTGTTGAGCAGAATTCATGGTCTTAATCTATGGTTAGAAGATATTCCCATCAAATTAACCAAAGAAATCATACATAGAGTAATAGGGTACCCAACCCTAGATTGGTTCAAAACCTTGAGAAGTGAATCGAAGAAGGTTATTGAAAAGGACACTGGTGCTCAGTGGAACAAGAGAGGAATGACAATTCACACCATATAGGATCCTCTAGTTAAATTTTCTATTAGAGTCATTGCCCATAAGTTCTACCAATCTAGTAGACTCAACAGTGTACCATGTATTGCAGTAGATGTAGGCTACAAATTGGTGAAAAAGGATCATACTTATGATCTTGCAGAACTACAACTACAACAGATTAATGAAAACCTAGCTACCATAAGAAGGACAAAGGGTACACAATGCAAATTTGGAGCAATTCTAGTTTGTATATTCTTCTATGTTCAAAATGAGTTTCCCTCTTTTGGCAAAGTGACATGGAGGAATGATAGAACAATCATTGCCCAAATCAATGAATATATAGAACAAATGGGAGAAAATTTTGATATCCTGATGACAAGCTATTTTGAAGATTTCAAGAAATCCATGAAACAAAGGGTGAGAATACCAGTTTCTTTAGTAGAAGAACATGTTAATGATTTTTGTTTCTTGGTTGATATTGACTTCACATACATCCAAGTAGCAATTCCAAGAGTGAGATGGCTAAGGCCATTTGGATATGAAATTAATGTTAATGAGGCATCTGCAGCAATAACTGCATTATTGGTAGAAGAAACAGATAAAAGTGCTCCACATTTTGGCACTTATGATGTACTAAGGTCCAAAATAAACATGGAATTAAAGACTGCTTCCACATTAAAAAAGAAAGACAAATTGTTAAAGAAGATTAAGAAGAAATTTGGTGAAGAAATTGAGGCTAAAGTAGAAGAAGAAGAAGATGACAATGATGATGAAGATGAGCAAGAACAAGGCCCAATGGAATTAACTCAAGGACTACGTGAAGACAAGGAGGAAGGTGCAGAAGACAAAGAAGCCAAGGAAGCACCAACTGAAGCTGAGTCAAAGAAAAGAAAGGCAACAGATCAGCCTTCAGCTTAGCAAAAACCAAAGAAATCTTCCATGCCATCACCTCAAAAGCGTACAACACGAGCTGCAACAAGGGCCTCCACTCAAAAGGCTAAAGAAGAAGTTACAAAGAAGAAATAAATCAAGGAAACATAGGAAGAGCCGAGGAAAAGAAGAAGATATGTGACTCAACCTGATACTAATGAAGAAGATCAATTTGAAAAGGTAAGCCATTCTTCAGTTGATATTTTCTGTAAAAAGATTGGAAATGGTGATTTAAGCAATTTAAATAAAGTTGATTTCAATAAGTTTACTAAAGAAGAATAGAATAGGATAGAAGAAACAGTTTATGGAATGATGGCACAGTTCAAGTACACTCCACTTGAACTAGATGGACAATTGCCAAAAGAACTATCTAAAATTGTAGAAGACAGATGGCATTTTTGTTTGAAAATGGAGAAGGAGATGAGGGAATCAACCCTAGCAAGTGTATTGCTAGATTTGACTAGGGAACAAGTAAAGAAAGCAATCAAAAGGAATAATAATAGGTTTACACCTAAATACAAGGCATTCTTCATACTCCAAAATAGGATGGAAGAAATTGTTCAAAGAACAATGAAATCATGGAAAAACTTGTACAAGAAGATTGAAGATTTTCTTGAAGAAGAATACAAGGAAGAAGCTACTGCTCCACTAGAAGAGAGGAGAAAAAGGAGAGAAGAAAAGAAAGTAGAAGAAGAGAAGAAAGTAGAAGAAGAAAAGAAGGTAGAAGAAGAAGAGAAGGTAGAAGAAGAGAAGAAGGAAGAAGAAAAGAAAGATGGAGAGGAGGAAGAGACACAAGGACAAGATATAACAACAACAGCTGAGCAAGAGCAGCAACCAGATCAAAGTGTGCAAGACACACAATTGCCACCGTCTAGCCCTCCTCAAGTATCCATCACACCTATAGAAACTGTAACTATTATTGATGTTCCTGATACTTCTGGTCAAAATATCAATCCATTAACTATAGAAGATCTCAAAAGAATCCTTGACCAATCTACACAACAAGCAATATTATGTGCAAACCCAGTATTGGTCAGTATGGATGAATTGCAAAAAATATTAGAAAGCATAGTTACAGATAAGGTGAATCCACAAGAACCACCTTCCATCATCTCTATAGCTACTAGTAGTCAACTTCAAATGCCAACAGTTATCTAAACAGGCATAGTTGATACTACAATATAGAAGCCAAGTGCCGCTATAGAAAAAGGAATAGAACAAATAGGATAGACTATTACATCTGATCCTACAACACAAACACAAAGTGCACTTCCTAAGATTACCATAATTGATCAAGATAGAAGACAACAGGAGGAGGAAATAGTGGAAACCCCTAAAGAGTAGGAGGCAATACAAACATTGATAAATTTGCCTACCTCAGGAACTCCTTCACACTAGCCATTGCAAATATTTGTACCAACATCTAGTACTACAAAAGTTGCAAGGGTACTTCACTATGGAGACCCTGAATTAGATGAGGAGATAGTCATGCTAGGCTATGACTCAAAAACAATAACCATTGATCAAATAAATGAGGTGCAGGAAGCACTGAATAGGAGAAAAAGACAAGAGATAATCAGGAAGGAGTATAAACAAAAGAAAACACTACATGAGATTAAGGACATCTTTATGGATGCCTTCAGTTTGCAATCACCAGATGAGTCAAAGCATATCACAGAGCAATTGACAGATATTGTTGACCAGGTGACAAATGAAGACCAAGAGACAAATGCAAAAATAATGGAATGGTATGAAAGAAAATTCTAGGGAAAAGTAAATGAGAAAATATCAAGTCAAATTGCACTTTCTTAGGTTGAATTGGCAAAGCTAATTGACAAAGTGAAAAAGGTACTTGAGAATATATTCTCATTGTACAAAAAGTTTTGTGACTTTTCATACTTCACACAGGAGACTAGCCAAAAGACAATGAGCTTGGAAAGAAATTTAAATATTTCTAGCATGCAGCTACCTAAAGATCCAGCTCAAAGTGAGAAGCATTTTACCCAGACACTTCAAACTCAAAAGGAAATAGCTATGTTAACAGTAGAAGAGGTCAATATCAAGGAAAAATCGATATAGCTCCAGTCCTCCATTATCCCACATTTAGAAATACTCCATAAAGAGCAAGTCTATGCTGAAACTATTCTCAAGAAAGACCCTAATCTTTCTACATCAGATGGCCTTATTCACCTTGCTGTAGAGACTGCCATCCAACATAAGTCACTAGAAATTGCTTTAAACAATTGGGATGCAGCTCTCAGGATGATTATGGAGGTAAACAACACATTTTTGGCTAAATATGGTCTTAACCCTTAAACATTCTTTGACATAAGTGTCAAAAAGGGGGAGAAGAAAAAGAGATATAATAAGGGGAGATACAAATATTATGAAGATAAATTAATGGGGGAGAAAAGATAAAAGGAGGAGCATGATATACAGATAATGGCACAATCAACTCAGAGGGAGTTACAAAATTTTTGAGGTATATATTGTAAGTTACAAATTTTGATCAAGTTTTCCTTAAACTTTTTATATACCAAATAGATTAGTAAATGTACTCATAAGTTCAGTTAAGTGTTTTTGTCACTCATGTCAAAGGGGGAGATTGTTAACTTCATAATGGTTTTTGACACTTGAGTGCCAATACACTTACCTAATTTCTATATTGGAGCTGAGTACACCATGAATGTCGAGCCACAATATGAGCCAAGTTAGGAAAGACTTCAGGTGTCGAGTGATCTTCAGGTGCTGAGAAGCTTTCAAATGCTGAGTGAAGATCACATGACGAGTAAAGTTCAAGAGTCGAATGACTTTAAGTGCCGAGCAGAATAAAGTGCCGAGTGATATTCAAGTGCCGAGTCATAGATGATGCTGAGTAATACAAAAATGAAACAAGTTCCTAGTAAGCCAGTTTTGTTTAGGTGTCAAGTTATTGAGGAAACAACATGTACCGAGCATTAGTAATGCTTCAAGAGCCGAGTAACTTAGAGTATCAACATAAGAGTTTGTAATTGCACAAACTATGATGCAAACAATTTTTGTAGCTAACATAAGGTAAATCTCGAAGGATTAAATGATAAGATCAAATATTTTATCTTTCCTATATAATCTACATGCAGCCAATAAGAAAAATGATGAAGGCATGCAACCAATGGAAGAAGTGCAAACAATGAGTGGAAAATAGAGATTGAATATGGATCATAGATCCACACCTAACCCTAAATCCTCAAATGTCTTTATAAGGAAGATGAAATTTCATTGTAAAATATACGAGTGGATATACAAGGGTGTATAAGGAAATCTACTTTCAGAACAAGGGTTATCAGATCACAAAGGATCAAGATGAGAGAAAGCAAAACAAGTTCTTGCATTCAACAATCAAGGATTGTAATCTATTAGGTTCATTGTACATAATACTTTCTAGCAATTGTATTAGAATGAAAATCCTATGGTGATAGCTTAGCTTAACAGCTATTTCATAGATCCTTTAAATAGGTGATTAAATCCTTTAATGGGGTGACACTTCATGTAAAGTGTTTGTAAATCCTCTACCCAGGTCACTATTGACACAGTGTAAAGCCTTTAACAGGGTAGACCATCAGAAGTGGTTGAACAATATTGCTGCAGTAATTTTTGTGGGTATCATCCCCACCCTAGTTTTACCTTCTTATTCTTGGAGGGTTTCTGGGTTACCAAATTCTAGTGTTATGTGTTGTTGATGCATGTCTTAATTTCATGTTTACTTGATGTATTTAAATGCATGCAATTTACTTCCACCTAAAAGTTTTATTGGTTAAAGTGTGATACTTTTGATTCACCCCCCCCCCCCCCCCCCCCCTCTCATAAGTATTCTTTCCATATTTGAATATTCCAACATTCTATTGTTAACCAATAGAAGCTTGGTTAATACTGTGAACCCTGCAAAATGCTTTGGAGACTGAGTGCACTCAGTAAATACTAACTTTCCTTCATTAACCATGTGGGCTCAGTTAACACTAACTTCTGCCACAAAATCCTTTGACGCTTGAGTTAGCTCAGTAGAAACTATTTCCATAGAGTAATTTTCAAGAATGCTCGGTAGACTATAAAATTTTCTTTTCTGACCAACTAAGTTTGGTAGACACTGATTAATATCTGATATGACATTTGTGTAACATCAAAGACAACACACAATTGGACAATTATATCCAACAATCTCCCTCTTTGATTTTATGCCACAAAATTCTCTAGTGTAGTAATCTCCCTCTGTGAAGTAATTACATAGCTTCTTTTCTAAATAGAAAACTCTATCTTAAACAAATTCAAATTTCAGAAAGATATGATAGTAAACTCTCCCTCTTTGACAACACATGCCAAAGAAAACACATATCAAATGAGCATTAATGTACCTTGAGTACTAATTCATATGCAATGTTCCCATGACTATGTTACATCAACTGATAGATCTTCAACTTGGTTCCTATTGATGCATCACTAAGACTTTATTTTAGTGAGCTTCAGATAGGGGAATGACCTCTAACTTACTTCTTAGATACAAGAATGCATCCTTAGGTAATGGCTTGGTGAATATGTCAGCAATCTGTTCTTTTGTATGGACATATTCCAATTTGATTTCCTTATCCTACACTAATTCTCTAACAAAGTGATACTTTATAGCAATGTGCTTGGTTTTAGAATGCATTACTAGATTCTTTGATATGTTAATTGCAATTGTATTATCACAAAACATAGCACATGTTTCTTTGATCTCAACCTTCATGCCTTCCAACAACTATTTAAAGAAAACAATGTTAGAACAATTCACTGCTGCTACAACATACTCTGCTTCTGCTATAGATTGGGATGTGCAATTTATATTTTTGCTTGTCCAAGATACTGACATTTTTCCTAAAAAAATGCTCCACCACTTGTACTCTTTCTATCATCAATGTTTCCTACCTAATCAACATTAGTAAACACTTTCAAGTCAAAATTTCCTCCAAATTTATACCAAAATCCATAATCTTCAATTCCTTTCAAGTATCTCAAGATCCTCTTGATTGCCATCATGTGATTTTCTCTGAGTTTTGCTAAAAATCTTGCCACTATACTAACTGCAAGAGCAATATTAGGCCATGTATGAACTACATACTGCAATTTTCCAATCATTGATCTATATAAGGTCTGATCTACCTCTTTTGAATCATCATCTTTAGTAAGCTTTAGTCCAATACACATAGGAGTTCCACCTAGTTTACAATCTTCCATACCAAACTTCTTGAGTATCTCCTTGATAAATTTAGATTGAGTGATGTAGATACCATTCTTACTCTACTGAATTTGAAGACCAACAAAGAATTTAATCTCACCAAACATAGATATTTCAAATTCTTTATTCATTTTCTCTAGAAAACCTTTGCATAGATTATCATTTCATGTAAAGAAAGTATCATCCACAAATATATCTACCAAAACAATTTTGTTATCTGGTCGTTTGTTGATGTACCAGCTATTGTTATCATTAGTTCTCTAAAAACCAATCTGAATAAGATAGTTATGCAATCTCTCATACTAGGGGCTTGTTTTAGACTATACAATGCTTTATGTAATTTGCAAACCATATCCTTTTTGTCTAGATCAACAAAACCTTCAAGTTGCTCAATGTAGACTTCATCAAGAATACCATTGAGAAATGTTGATTTGACATCCATCTGATATACCTTAAATCCTTTGTATCTAGCATATGCAAGTAAGGATATTGCAACAGGAGAAAAAGTCTCTCCATAATAAATTCCTTCTTCTTAAGAGTAGCCTTTACATACCAATCTAGCTTTGTTTCTTGATACCTTACCATCTTCATTCAACTTATTCCTGAATAGCCCCTTTGTTCAAATCACATTTTTATCTTTAGGCCTAGGTACAAGAGTCCATGTTTTCTTCTCTATTTTCTCTATCTCTTCATTCATAATCTCAATCCAACTTTCATTTTCCAATGCATCTTTGACATTTTTAGGTTCAACATCAGCAAGTAAACAAGTAACTTTTAGCTTACTTCTTGTCATAGTACCTTCAGCTTTATCTCCAATAATCTAATCTAGTGCATGATGTCTCCTGACATACTTGGCCAATATAGGTCCCTTTCCTTTTGAATGAATTGCATTTTCATCCTCTTGCACTTCAACTTTAGGTTCTTCCTACTTTGGCTTGGTAGGCATTGGCCCGGTAACTTCAAACTGTGACTCGACTCCTTGTGACTTGTTTGGAACTTCTTGCAACTCAATGACTTAGGAAGACTTGAGAGTAGAAGTCACTTGATTGAAAAATGTATATGGCTATGTATCGGTTTAATGAAAACAAATCTCCTATAATCTTCTAGTTCCTTTTTGCTTTCTTCTTCAGTCCTTTCTAAAACTCATCATTTTTCACATGTGCAATTTCTATGATTTTGTGAGTAGAAAAATTCAAACATCTATATTGCTTGCTCTTGCAAGAATATCCCAAAAATATACCTTCATCACTCTTCACATCAAATTTTCCTTTTCTAGATTCCTTCAAAATGTAACATTTACTTCCAAATACTTTCAAGTAACTTACATTGGGTTTATAGCCTTACCATAATTCATAGTGGGTTTTCAATGAGTCCTTTTTTAGTTGTGCTCGGTTCAAGGTATGAACTATAGTGCTGATAGCTTCCTTCCAGTATTTGATAGCAATGTTCTTTTCAATCATTAGAGTCCTTGCATAATCCATGATAGATTTGTTCCTAATTTCAGCTATTCTATTCTACTTAGGAGTTCCAGGAGCTGATGCCTATCTTTTGATTCCTCTTTCAATGCAAAAGTTATTAAATTCATGGGAGATGAATTCACCACCTCTGTCTAACCTCAAGCATTTTAGTCTTTTCCTTATTTCCTTCTTTACTTTGGCCAAATACCATTTGAATTTCTCAACTGCTTCTAACTTCTCTCTTAGATACATAATAGTCATCATTCTAGAGTAATCATCAACAAAAAGAATGAAGAAATTTTCTCCATTATAGCTCTCAATTCCAATAGGTCCACACAAATTAGTATGCACAATTTTCAAAATATCTTCAGACTAATAGCTTTTTCTTTTAAAACTAGTCTTTCCCATCTTACCAATCTAACAATTCTTGCATAGACTAACATCAAGTTTCTTTAAACTAGGAATGCCTCTTACTTTCCTAAATTTTCTTATCTTTACCATGTTATCAAAATTTTCATGACATAACCTTCTGTGCCATAGCCAACTTTCTTCAACTTGAGCAATAAAACATGAGCACTCACCAAGATCAAGATAAAACAAGTTACCTTTTGTTGGTATGCCTAATCCAATCAACTTTCCTTTGTCATCCAGCGGTCTTTCTTTGCTATGCATGAATTCCACTTTGAATCCAATATTGATTAGCTATGCTACACTCAACAGATTATGTTTTAGTCCTTCAACCCAATAGGCATTATCACATACAAGTTCTTTGGTTAATGAGATTCAACCTCTTCCTTTTATGCAACAAGGTTCATTATTTCCAAACCTTACATGCTACCACCATCATAGTCTTCAAAATTTTCAAACTTAGTTTTTTCACTAGTCATATGATGAGAACAACCACTATTTATGATCCATGTATCATTTTTTCTCACATGAGAGATAAGTGCCATCTTATCTTTGTCATCATTATCAAATGCATCTTTGTAATGTCCCCATTTTAGTAGTCGACCAAGTGTGTGTGCGTTAGCCTTGTTCTACATGGTCCTAAGGGCTAATGAAGGGTTTAATGGGATCCTAGAGTGTTTTGGCCTAGTCATTTCCAGTTTGGACCAAAATGAAGTTGATTTACTCAGTTTCAGGCATACTTACTATTTTTAGTAAGTTGGCAGGACATAGTGTAGATCAATTTTGGTGATTGGATTTGATACTCCTTGGTGAGAGCTTTCCGATGAGCTATCACTTGCATTATTCGGAGTTCGATTGCTAATATATTTTAATGCCTGAAGTTTTATTAAAGTAACATCTAATTTAATTGTAAAATATTAAAGTGTTACTTTAACATTTATTTTATGGGGATGTGTAGCCAAGGGAGACATAAGGGGTATTTTAATATATGTTTTATATATTACACATCTTTTATCCCACATTGCCCATATGAGTTGAGCGGACCCTTGGAAATAGAATAAAAGGAAGCATTTGTGGCTTCATTAGACAGGTTGAATATGAGAAGAAATTGGTGTGTGAGTTGTAGCACCATTCTTGGCATTTGAGGATGTTTACCCTCTCTTGTAACATTCTAGACATCATTCCCTTGGGGTTTTGCCTTTGAAATTCTTTGTTATCGGCTTCATTATCAGGCAGTTTAGTTGCATTTCCAGCTATAGGCAGATTTGGTATTTTGCTCATAACTTTTTCACTACTTGTCCGATGCTTATGCCGCTTTGAGGGAATGTTATTACAAGGGTAGTGGACTGATTGAAGGACAAAGTACTGTAGCAGCACTATTCATGCGACACTATTCATGCAACACTATTCACGTGACACTATTCATGTGGTATTGTAGCAGCAAGTTCAAAAGCATGGGCTGGAGTATTATGTCAATAATGCTGAAGTAATTAGTGAGTTGATAAATCTACCATGTATTTGGTTTTATGAATTCTGAAAATAACATTTTATTGGTAGCAGTTCATTTCCACTTTACATGTTATTGTAGTTTCTTTCTTGTTTATGTTGTATGATACCAATTCCATGTACAAAACACAACAAGCAAATAAACGTTTGATTTCCAGATTTACAAGGGGTTTAAAACATTAAATGGAGAAATAAGAGGTTGAATGCAAATTGTTTGACATAATTCCTTTCAATAGTTTGGTTTAGTTTTTTGGGACATTTATGGGTGCCCATTTCAGTGGTATCAGACCTATAAGTCCTGCCATCCTATGAAGGTCTTATAGGGAATTTGGAATAGTCGGATAGAGGAAAAAGTGTTTGACGAAATGTCAAAATACTAAAATTAGAAATAAATAAATAAAACATAGGCTAAGCATTTATGTTTGAGCATGCAATAGGGGCCTTATAATTTCTGCGATACCAGAGCAAGACAAAATAGAATTTTAGACTTGAAAAGCAAATAGTCTAGTACATCTGTGCAGATGGGCATTGAATCCAACCATACAGAAACAGAGGAGATATTCTTTGATCGGGTCAACAATATGGGTGATTGAGATGACAGGAATATAGGATTAGGCAGAGGCGGGAATGCCGGTCCAGATCAGGGGGAGGTAATTTTCAGACAGTTACTAGATACATTAGAGTAGGGGCAACGTATGCAATAGGAGCAAAATAGGTGAATGGACACGATGTTGCAACCCACGGCTAGACAGATGGGTCAATATTAATCCAACTGATGCCAACAACAGAAACAATAACAATGAGGGAAACAATAACAATGGGGGAAACAATAACCATGGAGGCCAAGGCAACAACAATGGTCCTGAGAATAACATTAATGGTAATAATGAACATGGCAACAATGGGAATGAGGCAAATAACTTTAGACACGTTGCATGCCCAACGCGGAGAGCGAGCTTGAGACCTCTTCTACCCACTTTCCCACCCAGAGATCCTATTCAATCAGTAAACGAACCATAGATTATCGAGTTATAGGATCAGTTTAGGAGGGACTGGGAGGCTAGTGGACCGAAGTTTCAGGTGGATATTTCTCTCAGAGATTATATAGACTTAAGGATGAGACACATGCCTAGAGTAGGAGGGAGGAATCAAAACTTTGAGCTGAGAAAGAAAGTTGGAAAACTTTCTTTACCTTATTATGATGCTTTAGGGAAGATGACTGCATGAGCTTGGGTGCAGAAGGTAGATACATACTGGCATCTAAATCCTATGCCTGAGGAGGAGGCTATCAAGTATGCATCTATGCACTTGGATGGCGTTGCACATGAATGGTGGCATCATGGCATGGTGACTTTGGGGCATAATCAGATTACATCCTATGAGGAATTCACTGAAACATTGATTGAGAGATTTGACACTAGGGATCCTAAGTTACATTTGAGGGAGCTAGCACAGTTAAAATAGTTAGGTTCTGTGGATGCTTACATTGCCGAGTTTCAGCGCTTGTTTGTACTTGTTATTGATATCTCTCCTAGGAGATTGGTGGTGTTATTTTGTGATGGTCTTGCTGATTCATTACGAGGTTGGGTGAAAGGACATGATTCACTTACCTTAGCTGAAGCAACTAAAAAGGCACAAGATTTAGCCCCTTCGGTATACAAAGGAAAAAACCATTTGACAGATTCTTCCTACCACAAGGAGAAAGACAAAAAATCATTTCAGAAAGAGTATAACAAACACAAAGAAGGATCAAAAGGACTAGACAATGAAACCTTGAATGAACTTCAAACGAAGAAGCTATGCTTCCATTGTAGAGAGCCTTGGGACTTATCTCATAAATGTTCTCTCAAGGCTAAGGCAAATCAAATGGAGTATTTTTTAGTAGAAGAGTCAGAGTCAAAGGGGGAGGATCAACACTCTGATTTAGATGAGGGTAACACTATAGAAGAGAGCAGCATTCCTAAGGATGATAGATCATTGACATGCTTGATAGGGGCCCAAAAGGAAATCACATTTAAGGTCAGGGGTACTATCCAGGGGTAGAAAGTGATATCTCTTATTGACACTAGGGCTACACATAACTTCATAGATGCATAGTTTATAGCCAGGAGAGGGTTATAAACAGAGGAGCATGATGGGTTTAGAGTCATGGTGGCTAACGATGATAAATTATTATGCACTCAGAAGATATCTAATCTTTGCATCATGTTTGGAGATGGCTACGAGTTGGAGGATGAGTTCTATGTTGTGGACATGGAAGATTATGATGTCATCCTCGACATGACATGGATGGCTTCACTAATTGAGTTCACACTCAACCTAGCAAAATTGGAGATGAGATTCCAGCATGAGGGCAGAACTATGGTACTTAGAGGACTTTCAGATGGAGGTTGCAGAGTAGTGTCCTTGAGGAGAATGTAGAGACTTTTTTGTTATGATGACATAGAGTGGGTGGCAGAGTGCTACATTATGCCAACTTCATCAGAGCCACAAGAAAAGAGTCATCCACCAGATATCCAAAAGATACTTGATAGACATGCTAAAGTATTGAGCAATATTCCTCATGGGATTCCTCCTGATGGAGGGATGGAACATGTTATTGAGCTCGAGGAGGGAGCCAAACCCGTTATGATTACTCCCTATCGTCATCCTAAGAAACAAAAGAATGAGATAGAGAAGGCGATTAAGGATTTGTTGGAGATGGGGCATATCAAGCCTAGTAAGAGCCCCTTTGCTTCAATAATAGTATTGGTAAAGAAGAAGGATGAGACGATGCACATGTGAATCGATTATAGGGTACTAAATAAGAAAATAATTTAAAATAGGTATCCCATTCTTAGGATTGATGAGTTGATTGATGAGTTTCATGGGGTATGCTTTTTCACCAAAATTGATTTGCGATCACGATACCATCAGATTAGGATGAGAGCAAAGGACATTGAGAAAATAGCTTTTCGATGTCACTATGGCCACTTTGAGTTCATCGTTATGCCATTTGGTCTAACCAATGTACCCGCTACATTTTAGAGTTGTATGAACCAGGTATTCAGGAAGCAGCTTAGGAGATTTGTCTTGATCTTCTTTGATGACATCTTGGTCTTCAGTAAGACCTGGGAGGAGCACTTACATCATCTGGAGGAGGTGTTATCTATTATAAAGAGAGAGTCATTATATGCCAAGGAATCTAAATGTGAGTTTGGCATGACTGAGCTCCTTTACCTTGGGCATATCATTAGTGCAGATGGCGTTTGAGTTGATCCTGAAAAGATTAGAGCTATTGTAGAGTGGCCTACTCCCACAAACCTTACACAACTTAAGGGATTCTTTGATTTATGTGGTTTTTATAGGAGGTTTGTTAAGGGATTCTCATAGATTGCTACACCCTTGATAGATCTTACCAAGAAAGGAGCCTTCGTGTGGACAAGGGTAGCATAGAGGTTTTTTGAGCATTTCAAGCAGGTAATGTCTTCATGTCCAGTTCTAGCTCTACCAGATTTCACAAAGCATTTTTAGCTTCATTGTGATGCATCAGGTGATGGGATTGGAGCAATATTGATGCAGGAGAAGCATCTCATTGCATTTGAGAGTAGGAAGCTCCGGGGAGTTGAGAAGAGTTATTCTATTTATGACTGGGAGATGTTGGCCATAATGCATGCATTGGCCAAATTTCAATCATATTTGGTAGGTGGACATTTTGTGATCAAGACTGATCAAAAAAGTATTAAATACTTCATGATCCAGCGTGATCTTAATGACCAGCAACAAAAATGGGTGACTAAATTGTAGGCTTATGAATTTGACATAAATTTTATCAAAGGTAAGAAAAATGTGGTGGCTGATGCTTTATCTCGGAGACCTCACTTATGTGCTCTGGTAGAGATTTTAGGAGATTGGAGAGATCAACTTATAGCAGAGTATGTCAGAGATGCTTGGGCTTTTAGATTGATTTCAGGTACCATACAGGATGATCGCTATGAGGTGATAGATGGATTGATCAGAGTTCAGGAGAGGGTTTATTTGATTCTGTCATCACATTTAAGAGAGGTGATACTAAAGGCATTTCATGATGCACCCACAGCCGAACATCTGGGGGTCTTCAAGACCTATAGGCATATCCGAGAGCTATTTTCATGGAAAGGGCTCAAGGATGATGTTCAGAGGTATGTTAGGGAGTGTGTGGTTTGTCAATAGAATAAGGGAGAGCACACATTTCCTACAGGTTTATTACAGCCCTTGCCCATTCCTGATAGGAAATGGGAAAGTATTTTGATGGATTTCATCACTAGTTTACCATGAGTGCAGGGAAGATATTGCATCTGTGTGGTGGTGGACCGCTTGATGAAGTTTGCTCACTTCTTTGCTATTCTGTCCACTTACACAGCAACACAGGTGGCAGATCTTTTCTTTAGAGAGATATTCAGGTTACATGGGCTGCCCAGAGTCATTGTTAGTGACTAGGATAGTAAGTTTATGAGTATTTTTTGGCAAGATTTATTTAGGTTGTGTGGTACAGATCTTACACCTCGCACTAGTTATCATCCGCAAATAGATGGGCAAACAGAGATTGTGAATAAATGGGTGGAAGGATATTTGAGGAACTATGTAACTGCACAAGAAAAGGCTTGGATTAGATGGTTGCATATGGGAGAGTATTGTTATAACACCACTTATCATATGTCCATCAAGATGACTCCTTTCATGTCACTCTATGGTAATAAAACACCTAGCTTCATGGATTTAGTTTTGGGGGACAGTAGAGTGCCCAAAGCCAAAAACTTATTGTAGGATAGTTAGGACATCCTGAAAGTGCTCAACGAGAATATACAATAGGCCCAAAATCAATAGAAATTGTATGCTGATCAGCATCGAATAGAGCATAGCTTCGAGGTAGGGGATATGGTTTACTTGAGGCTACAACCATATAGACAGTCATCACTCAAGAAGAGCAGAGCTAAAAAGTTGAAACCTAGATTTTATGGTCCCTATAGGGTGATTCGTAAAGTGGGCAAAGTCGCCTATGAGCTTGAGCTCCCAGAGGGCAATCAAGTGCACAATGTGTTTCATGTGTCTAGGCTTAAGAAAGCCATTGGTTAGAGTGTAGTGCCTTCTGCAGATTTACCCCCTTTGGATGAGGAGGGAAAGCTTGTGTTAGTACCCAAGGCTATTCTAGACACTAGAGAGAGGAAGCTTAGAAACATGATAGTGAAGGAGTATTTGGTCAGATGGAAAGACCTGCCAGAGGAAGATTCTACATGGGAGAGTGAGCAGGTTATTCAGCAGGCTGGATTGAGATTGCTTGAGGACAAGCAATTTCAAGGGGGGGGACTGTAATGTCCCCATTTTAGCAGTTGACCAAGTGTGTGTGAATTAGCCTTGTTCTACATGGTCCCAAGGGATAACAAAGGGTTTAATGGGATACTGGAGTTTTTTGGCCTAGTCATTTCCAGTTTGGGCCAAAACGAAGTTGATTTACTTAGTTTCAGGCATACTTACTATTTTTAGTAAGTCAGCAAGACATAGTGCAGGTCAATTTTGGTGATTGGATTTGATACTCCTCGGTGAGAGCTTTCCAATGAGCTATCACTTACATTATTCAGAGTATGATTGCTAATACATTTTAATGCCTGAAGTTTTATTAAAGTAACATCTAATTTAATTGTAAAATATTAAAGTGTTACTTTAATATTTATTTTATGGGGATGTGTACCCAAGGGAGACATAAGGGGTATTTTAATATATGTTTTATATATTACACATCTTTTATCCCACATTGCCCATATGAGTTGAGCGGACCCTTGGAAATAGAATAAAAGGAAGCATTTGTGGCTTCATTAGACAGGTTGAATATGAGAAAAAATTGGTGTGTGAGTTGCAGCTTCGTTCTTGGCATTTGAGGATGTTTATCCTCTCTTGTAACATTCTAGATGTCATTCCCTTGGGGTTTGGTTTTTGGAATTCTTTGTTATCAACTTCGTTATCAGGCAGTTTAGTTGCATTTTTAGCTACAACCCAATTTGGTATTTTGCTCATAACTTCTTCACTACTTGTCTGACGCTTATGCCACTTTGAGGGAATGTTATTACGAGGGTAGTGGATTGATTGAAGGACAAAGTACTGTAGTAGCATTGTTCATGTGGCACTATTCATGCAGCACTATTCACATGATACTATTCATGCAACACTATTCACGCGGTACTGTAGCAACAAGTTTGAAAGCATGGGCTAGAGTATTAGGTCAATAATGCTGAAGTAATTAGTGAGTTGATAAATTTGCCATGTATTTGGTTTTATGAATTTTGAAAATAACATTTTATTGGCAGCAGTTCATTTCCACTTTGCATATTATTGTAGTTTCTTTCTTGTTTATGTTGTATAATACCAATTCCATGCACAAAACACAACAAGAAAATAAACGTTTGATTTTCGGAGTTAGAAGGGGTTTAAAACATTAAACAGAGAAATAAGAGGTTGAATGCAAACTGTTTGACATAATTCCTTTCAGCAATTTGGTTTAGTTTTTTTGGACATTCAGGGGTGCCCATTTCAATCTTTCATAGCAATGTAAACAATTTCATCTTCACTATTATCAAAATCCTTAGAGTCCTTAGCCATAAAACATGTTTTCTTACCTTTTTCCTTAAATGATTTGAAATCTTTCTTGCCATTTCACTTATGACCTTTCTTCTCATCCTTGCTTTGCTTGTTTAGGCACCTAGCTAGAATATGACCAATTTCCTCACATGAAAAACAGATTAGGGGAACCTTACCTTTGTATTTTCCTTTGCCTTTAGAATATTTCTTTGCAAGTAGAGCCTCAACAACTTCAAGATCATTGTCTGAAATTTCTTCTGATTCTTCTTCACTTTCTGACTGAGATTCCTTTATTTTATTCCCTTTTTCCTTGAGTGAAAGCTTGGCCTCAAATGTTGATTCAATGTTCTTGGAAGCTGAAACATAATTGTCATAGTTATCTAGCTCAAATGCAGTCAATCTTCCTACTATGGCATCCAAATTTATCTTATGATTTGCTTCACATCTTCTTTCTTGAATTGTAAATACTCTAATTGCATAAATGGGAAGCAATATTCTAAGAACTTTACTTACAATTATTTCCTCTTTGATATCTCCTCTAGAAGCTTTGATTGCACTGACACTTTCTTTGACTCTTTTAGCATATTTGGAAATGTTTTCATCCTCTCTCATTCTCATCTAATCAAATTTTCCTCTTAGACATTCTGCTTTGGCTCTCCTCACATTGTCATCACTTCCATGGATATCCTTCAGCTTGTTCCACATTTCGAAGGCAATTTTTCAGTCCTTGATATCATCAAATTCTTCATAGCTTAGGACAAATGCGATGTCTATCATCATGGTGTTATGAGTCTTCTTCTCAACAATGTTATTAACAGATAATGTACTAGAAGGAGTTATGTATTCTTGATCAAGGTATTTCAATCTTGTATCTCCAATTGAAGCCATATGAAGTCTCATCAGTCCTTGCCATGTTGAAAAATTATCCCTGTTAAGCCTTGGAATTTTCCTCTTCTAAGACATCTCGATCTTTAGCTTAGATCCTTGATATCCTTCTTGTAAAACACCAAATGTTCTAATACCAATTGTTGGAAATATAGATGGAGTAATTTAGAGGGTGGGGGATGGGTGAATCAATTACTATAAAATAAATCCACAAATTCCTCAGATGTCTAATAAACTATTTACTGTTGTCACTTGGTAAACATACAGAAAGATGTTGTCACTTGGTAGATGTAGAGTATGTTAACTTTTAACAGATTCTTAAATATTCAAAGTGATTAACATGCAACCATAAAAGAAATAACATAAAAACATGAGACACTAGATTTAACGTGGAAACCTAATATGGAAAAAACCACCAAGTAACTAGCTACTAATTTTCATTCTTTTGAAGTGAGCCCTATTAGGAGCCAACCTAGTTAAAGGTTACAAAACACACTATTAGCTATGACCTTGTTAAAGTATTTTAATCACCCTGTTAGGAGTGGCCTTGCTAGAGGTCTTTAGAAAAATTCAATAAAATTGTCACCTTGTTAGAGGATTTAAAAATGGTTTTTAGACCAAATCTATTAAGAGACTTAAGAATCACTGCTACAATGGTGAGAAAGTAACAATGAAATGACCTGAATGAAATGCAATTGAATTTCTGATACAGATCTCTGTTCTGATTCACTAGATCCTCCCCAATCAAATACAACTTTGTTGCTCCTCAAGGATATCTGACCATCCTTCAAAGTTCGCTCACACTTTCTTATTCAATCAATACACTTGTATGCTCACTCATTACACTTTAAAAATCTCAACTTGACCTTTCATATATATATATTTTAGATTATCAAGTCATCTCATGTACAAGTTACAATTACCAATAATCATTACCTTAGTCAGCTACAATTATTACATCAAATAATTAAACTTTATTTTTCAAAATAGCAAAATCCTTCATTGGTTGATCATGCTTGGTAAACATTGTTCCAAAAATGATTTCTAGTGTTAACCAACAGAAGCTCAGTTAACACTGTGAACCCTTCAATTATTTTTGGAGACTGAGTGAACTCGGTAAGCAATAACTTTCCTTCATTAACCATGTGAGCTTGATTAACACTGACTTCTACCACAAAATCTTTCGACGCTTGAGTTAGCTTGGCAAAAACTATTTCCAGAGAGTAATTTCTAGGAATGCTTGGTAGACTCTAAAATTTTCTTTGCTAACCAATTGAGCTTGGTAGACACTGAGAATTTCTTTGTCGACCAACTGAGCTCAGAAGACATTGACTAGTAACTGATATGACATTTGTGTAACATCAAAGACAACACACAATTGGACAATTGTATCAAACATCCTATGCCTCTACCATATCCCTTCCCTCCTAGGGGTGTACTCGACTACTGGTGGCTACCCTTACTAGCAAAAGAGTAGTTTCTTTCTACATGTTGAGTATTCTGATTTTGCCTATTGTGCTAAGCATTATGATAGTTCCTAGCATTGGAACCATCACCACCACTCTATGTTGGAGGGTATGATCCCTTCTATTGTTCTTTTTAGTTCTATTTCCCCTTAGGAAAAGGAAGTTTTCTATTTCCACCTAAGTTGTGGTTACCCTTAGATTTTGATAGTATAGGTGTTCTCACAAAGCCTCCATGTCCTAGGTTAACACTCTACTCTACACGTATGGCTCTATGTACCACATCTTTGAGGGGTTTAGGTTCAGGGTAAAAGTATAAAGTTGTGTCACCCTTTAGGTTGACTTATCGGAACAAATGAATTTGAGTATTTCTATCTAAAAATTAATTTTGTCCAAACATATGATCTAGATAAATTTGTTCTAGCTAAATGATATACGATCTCACACTTTTCTGATTGGAAATGTCTATTAAATGCATGTTTTATACTAGTTTGTATCCAATGACTGAAGAAATACAATTATTTAATAAAAGTGGTATTTCAATAACTCTTACTAATTTTTATGATATTATTTTAATAACATATAAACGCCATTTTATAGAGCTCCAAGTCAAGAATATTCTCATATAGATTTTATAGCGTTTTAATTAGATATAGTATATTGTAAATAAAAAATTTCAAGAAGCACATATTTTAACACTTGATAAGATATCAATTTTGAGAAAGAAAAAAAATAGAAAATCATATTAATTTTTTTTAAAAAAATTATATGAAGGAGAGAGTCCTCTTTTAGAATGTATAATTTTTCTCTTGGTTAGAATAAATTTGGTTTGAAAAATGTGGTGGGAGATGAAAACTATAGGTGAGTTGAAGTTTGAATCATTATAAAAGGAAAAATATTTTTAATTAATAATTACTCTTAGACTTCTCTTACAAAACAAAAGTTATCTCATTATGAAAATATGTTGTTGTTAAACAATTTCACTAATTTCTATTGTCTAAACTCTTGCACCTATTAAGATTACAATTGACAATTATTAATAATGAATGTGAGAGGTTCTTCACAAAACCTCTATTTTTTTTTTACCTTAAATTAAACATAAAATAAATTTCCTTATGAATATATTAAATAAAATAGTTTTAATGAAATAGTACCAAAGTAAATATAGCCTCAAACCAATAAATATTGTCGGTAAAGAGTTTGACCAATAGTGTTAATTAAGCCAAGAGGCTTTCTACAGTGGGAGCAATCTTCAATGTAAAAATTTAGCTATTTTAATAAAATATGACAGGTAACTGACGGTAAAGATGAAGATGATGATTGAATAATAATTTTTTAAATTCAAGTTGTTGTATAAATATTTTGGTTTGGTCTCTTCATTATCTCCTGCACAAATTCATAGAAGCGCAGAGGTCGCAAGTTCGAAGCTTTCGAGGATTAGCCGTTCGAAATTTGAGATTGTGCAGAGAGTATAAGGACGGTGTTGTGAAGCCTACAGATATAATGTAAAGGCACATGCATATATGATTGTTTTGTAATCAGAGGAAATGTATGAAGAACAACAAGCTTTTGGTTGCAGGAGGTAAAATTGCAACAGGAAAAGGAAGTATTTTGGCAGTTGATGGTGGAATTTCAGCAGGGGATGGGAAAAAAATCAGCTGATAGTTTTAGGAGATCTGCAAAAGGTAGTGCAATAGGCAATAGTGATGGACATCTAGATAAGGAGCATGTTGGGGAATTGGATTCCAGTAAGAAGAAGAAGAAGAGGAAGAAGGATGGGAAGACGCCGATTTTTTCTCAGAGTAAACTATATTCTGGAGTGAAGATTGAAGAACAGAAATTCATGTTGTTTCACGGGCTTTGAAATGTTTGTATGAAAAATTAATATATGGGACTCATTTAAGAAAATATTGCACTATACTATATTGAAGGCAGAGCTTGTTGTGAGGAGACAAACTCAGTTGCAAAACCTGGGATTTTTTTAAATTTGCTGCTACTGTAGAAGATTCTATGTGTTGTTAAAGGACCACACACAAAGCTTTAGATATCCTAGTTTCATGCAAAGTGAAAGAAGGTTTCTAAGAAGAATCTAGTCTCAAATGATCATTATTACTATTAGACGAATGTATTGCCTATTGTCAAAATTATACAAATTCAATGTTTTTAAGGAAACGATTGCTGGGGAATACAGTGCCTTGGTTATTGAAAACCATTGAGCCTTCATTGTTACTTCCTTGACTAAATGAATTGATCTACTATTAAAATTTTTCTTGGAGCTATCTATTATGTTGGGTAATTCGAGTTGCATCTACCATATGCTGAGGTCAATATTATAATGTTTGGACGAACATTTGTTTGGGGAACAGATACTTGATCAGCAAATATTTTACCATGCATAATCATTTTTTGAGGAATTGTATTCCGGTTGAAATGAATAAGCATTAGTTTTTGCAAAAATGAAATGAATGTGATCTGCTACCATTTCCTTTATTGCTATTTCATAAGGTCTTCCAACAAAGTAAGCAATAATAATAGAAGAATTAAGAATCGGACTTTAACCCATAATGTTTTATTACTAAATATATTTGCTTTTTAATGTAGTTGTTAGTATGTGAATCGACTACTCCAAAGTAATGATACATTTGTAACTGAATCCTCGTTGAGGCAATAACGCTTCTTTTTTTATCTTCTTATAAAGAGTAGGGCAACTCACTCCTCTGTAACTTGATCAACGCTTTTTGGGAAAGAGGAAATTTGTGGGAATGATTTTATGGGCACCTCTTTCTCTTCACAACTTCACGTATCCTAGTCTCTTCTTCTACTACTTCATCTATCTCTAAAGAGAAAAGGAAGAAACAACACAAGCATTTGGGAATCTTTTCTCACACCTAGATTTAAAGACTTTTATTGTTATGACTTTGTAAAGATTTTATTTATTTTTAAATCTTTGTGATATTCATTTCAATACATTATTCTAAAGATTATTCTTATCAATAGATTCAATAGTTTTAATACCATACTCTAGATTGATGTGTTATGAGAACTTCAAATACAAAGTTACTATCAAAACATTCTATTTTGGTAGATTACTCCTTGAATTTATTAAATAAAATGTTTTTAAAATATGATAAAATTTATTATAAAATTAAAAGTATGAATGTTAAAAAAAAAAATTTAAGAAGATTTTTTTTAATAATAAGTATTAAGTTTTGAAGTTCATTTTTAATTTGATGATTAAACAAACAATTATGTAAAATAGAGGTTTCATTTTTTAAAAATATTTATGGACATATTTGATTTTGAAGATACTCCAACCACTTAATCAATTATAAAGTTTGAATTTTAGTACCTAATTTTAAACCTTAATAGGAATACCATCACAACTTAACAAACATACTAATTACTGAACACAAAAATAATTTATAATTTTAAAACAAGTTTGAGGATATCCTTCTCCATGCACCTATTTTCACAAATTTTCTCAATGTATATAAGAAAAAAAATATTGAAATCCTCATCTAATCCCAAATTTTAAACCCTTATCCCAAAAGTTAAACCTTAAATCCTAAATCTGAAAGAAAACCATACTCCTAAATAGTAAACCCTAATTTGAATGCTACATCCCAAATGCTAAAATCACTATCATGCCTAAATATGAAATGTACATCTTATATAATAAAAAATAAATCTTACTTCAAACCATAGTCCTAAATGGTAATAAAAAATGATGAAACATAATATAAATAATAAACCCTAATTTCAAACCTAATTATTGACGATCTGTAATCCACAGAGAGAGAGAGAGAGAGAGAGAGAGAGAGAGAGAGAGAGAGAGAGAGAGAGAGAGAGAGAGAGAGAGAGAGAGTTGTAGGATAAATATGTCAGAGAAGGATAAGGGGAAGAAGCTGATAGACATGAGGTAGAGATAGGTGGAAAATAGGAGGAAGATGTGGTGGTAGGTAATAGAAATGAAAGGGGAGAGATAAGGAAAATGTAGAAAAAGAAGGGGAAGAGAGATCAAATAAATGAGGAGTATAATTAGGGTTTTAGATAGATAGATATGATGGAGAGAGAGAAAGAGAGAGAGAGAGAGAGAGAGAGAGAGAGAGAGAGAGAGAGATGGGTAGACCGATGAGATACAGAAAAATATAATAATTAGGGCATGAAAAAGGTGGACTGTTTACCATACAGGTAAAGAAGTCAACACATACAGACAATAATAGCAAAATAGCAAAATTATATTTGCAATAGTAGATCCATGATGATTTACAATGATCCCGAACGGGATATAAATACTACTGTCGAACCTTCCCGAAGGAGTCCGTCGACCACAATTATTCTATCTGTTACAAACTATTTACCGCCGGACCGTCGGCTACAGAAACACCGCCGGACCGTCAACTACAGAAACATCATTGGATCGTTGGCTACAGAATAAAAAATACCACCGGAACCATCCAGTTGGCTAACACCATCCCCCCCAAAAAGAAAAGTCGTCTCCTGACGACTGACAAAATATCTAAGACAAATTAACAAACAAAATACATTAATAGAGTGACGACAACAAGAGAAATCTGCTTCTGTCACATCACTTCCACATTCATCCCGTTACATTTGTAGCCTCTGCTAACACAATACTGTCTCCTCAAGCTGACCTTGATAGCCACCTGTGCTGCTTTCTCTGTTTTCAATTCCTTGGTACCTTAAGCCAAGTGTCGCTGCACTGCTGTCCACAAACCACCGTCCACAAACCACCTTTTCTACAATCCATCCGCTGGCTTGCTTTCCATTTTGTTTATTAAGTCTTTTAATCTCCTGGAATAAACACGGACAGTTTCGTGCTTCCCCTGCTTGGTATTGAAAATTTCCGCTACAATTTCATTATCATCTCGCAAAAGTTTAAATTCTGCCAAAAACTCCTTTTTAATGTTATCCCATGTATCCAGCTTCTGCGGATCCATATCCGAAAACCAATCAATTGCGACACCCCGTAGGGTTGCCAAAAATTGCTTGGCCCATTCGTCGGCATCTGTGATTCCATTTTCCTGCTAGATCGTCTCACATGTCTTACAATGTCGTAGGGGGTCGGTTGTACCATCGCCTTCAAATTTTGGTAATTTTTCTTTGGATCCTGCCATAACTATAGAGGTTTTCACTCCTACAATGGTCGGCACTCCCACACCAACAGTTTAGACTCCCACACCGGTGGTCTACACTCCCACACCAGTAGTCTGAACTCCCGCACTGGCGGTCTGCGCTCCCAAACCAGAGGTGTCGACAACTGCACCCCTTGGTGAAGACGGAGGATCCTCCAAAATTATTTTCCGCAGAAGTCTATCCTAGACGAAGAGGTCACTCCACGCTCGTGCTCCGTCGGCACCGCGAGCCATGCGAGTTGATGCTCTTCCGTCTGAATTTTCTTCCCTCAGCGAACACAAATTCAAGAACTCGTCCCGTGCTTCGTCCACCAATTCTACCCGCTGCTGAGTCTCCTTCAACAATTCCTCCGCAATTCGGTTTTCGTCAGCAATCTTCTGGAATCTTCGTCGGCGTTTGGCTTGCTGTGCTAGAATTAAATTCTCTTGCGCAATACAGATTCCATCTTTTCCCTTCGCCTTATTCTGATCCTTGTTAAGCTGATTTGGCATTAATCTTCATTCCTCCCACCTTCCAGATTCATAAGGAAACGGCACCAAATGTTTACCGTACAGGTAAAGAAGTCAATACATACAGACAATAATAGCAGAATAGAAAAATTATATTCGCAATAGTAGATCCATGATGATTTACAATGATCTCGGATGGGATATAAATACTACTGCCGAAACCTTCTCGAAGGAGTCTGTCGGCCACAATTATTCTATCTGTTACAAACTATTTACCGCCGGACCGTCGGCTACAGAAACACCGTCGGACCGTCGGCTACAGAAACATCGCCGGACCGTCGGCTACAGAATACAAAATACCGCCGGAACCATCCAGTCGGCTAACATGGACATGGTGAGGGAGAGAGATAGAGTGAGTTTAAATAATGAAAAAAATGGTGAGAAGGGGCAGAGGAGATGCTGAAAAAGAAAAGTTAGAGAAAGAGAGAGAAGAGGAAGAGGTCAAGATACAAATGGTAATTAGGGAGAAGAGATGGTAGAGGTGTGTGTGTGTGTGTGTGTGTGTGTGTGTGTGAGAGAGAGAGAGAGAGAGAGAGAGAGAGAGAGAGAGAGGTAGTTATAAGAGGGGACATGTGAGAGAGAGAGTGAGAAAAGGGGATTTAGGTGAGGCATGAAGTAGACACCAAGAGAGGGCTAGATAAATAAATACATGATACAAGGAGAGTAGGTAGAAATAATATGAGGGGACATCACTAAGAAAGGGAGACAAGGGGAGAGGCTAAGAGACATCATGTAGACATAGAGAGATGATTATTTAGAAAGAGAGATAACGAGGATGACGAGACATTTTAGATAGAGAGAGAAAGTGAACAATTATGGCATGAAATATATGGAGATAATGATGAGGTAATGAAAAGGGGGGGAAGGGGGCAGGTAGAGGGAGAGGGGAGGAGGGAGGGAGAGAGAGAGAGAGAGAGAGAGAGAGAGAGAGAGAGAGAGAGAGAGAGAGAGAGAGAGAGAGAGAGATGGTACTTATAAGAGGAGACATGTGAGAGAGAGTTACAAAAAGGGATTTAGGTGAGGCATCAAGTAGACATGAATAGAGAGGGCTAGAGAAATAGATGCATGATACAAGGAGAGTAGGTAGAAATAATATGAGGGGACATGATAGATAAAGTGAGACAAGGAGAGAGGTTGAGAGACGTCATATAGACATAGTGAGATGATTATTTAGATAGAAAGATAACAAGGATGGGGAGAAATTTTAGGTAGAGAGAGAGAGAGAGAGAGAGAGATGTACTTATAAGAGGGGACATGTGAGAGAGTGAGAAAAGGGGATTTAAGGGAGGCATGAAGTAGACACCAAGAAAGAGGGCTAGATAAATAGATACATGATACAAGGAGAGTAGGTAGAAATAATGAGGGGACATGATAGCTAAAGTTAGAAAAGGGGAGAGGTTAAGAGACATCATGTAGACATAGAGAGATGACTATTTAGATAGAGAGATAACAAGGATGGCGAGACATTTTAGGCAAAGAGACAAAGTGAATAATTATGGCATGAAATATATGGATGTAATGATGAGGGGGGAGAGAGGGAGAGAGAGAGAGAGAGAGATTATATTAGGGGGTAGATCGACGACGTAGAGAGAAATATAATAATTAGGGCATGGAATCTAAAGATGGACATGGTGAGGGAGAGAGATCAAGAGAGTATAAATAAGGAAAATGAAGGTGAGAAGTGGGAGGGGAGGGGAGATATTGAAAAAGAGAAATTAGAGGAAGAGAGAGAAGAGGGAGAGGACAAGACACAAATGGTAAAGAGATGGTGAGAAAGGGTAGGGGAGACATTGAAAAAGAGAAAGAAGAAGGAGAGGACAAGGTACAAATGGTAATTAGGGAAATGAGATGGTGGAGGAGCTGTGTGTGTGTGTGTGTGAGAGAGAGAGAGAGCGGGGGGGGGGGGGGGGGGGGGGGGATTTAGGTGAGGCATGAAGTAGACACCAAGAGAGGGGTAGATAAATAGATACATGATACAAGGAGAGTAGGTAGAAATAATATGAGGGGACATGATAGATAAAGTAAGACAAGGGGAGAGGTTAAGAGACATCATGTAGACACAGAGAGGTGGTTATTTAGATAGATAGATAATAAGGATGATGAGAAATTCTAGGTAGAGAGAGAAAGTGAATAATTATGGCATGAAATATATGGACGTAATGATGAGGTAAGGAAAAGGCGGGGGGGGGGGGGAGAGGGAGAGAGAGAGAGAGAGATGTACTTATAAGAGGGGACATGTGAGAGAGAGTGACAAAAAGGGATTTAGGTGAGGCATGAAGTAGACATGAAGAGAGAGGGCTAGAGAAATAGATGCATGATACAAGGAGAGTAGGTAGAGATATAATATGAGGGGGCATGATAGATAAAGTGAGACAAGGGGAGAGGTTAAGAGACATCATGTAGAGACAAAGAGATGATTATTTATCCTGAGAGATAATGAGGATGGGGAGACATTTTAGGTAGAGAGAGAAAGTGAATAATTATGGCATGAAATATATGGACGTAATGATGAGGTAAGGAAAAGGGGGGGAGAGGGAGAGAGATTAGGGGGAAGAATTGGTTAGAGGGGCAAGGATTTGGAAGAAAGCGGGAAGGAGAGAGAAGATGTAGACAGAAAATAGTGGTGGGTAGACTGATGAGGTAGAGAGAAATATAATAACAAGAGACAAATGGTAAGTAGGGGGAAGAGATGGTGGAGGAGGTGTGTGTGTGTGTGCGTGTGTGTGTGTGTGTGTGTGTGAGAGAGAGAGAGAGAGAGAGAGAGAGAGAGAGAGATGTGCTTATAAGAGGGGACATGTCAGAGAGTGAGAAAAGGGGATTTAAGTGAGGCATGAAGTAGACACCAAGAAAGAGGGCTAGATAAATAGATACATGATACAAGGAGAGTAGGTAGAAATAATGAGGGTACATGATAGCTAAAGTTAGAAAAGGGGAGAGGTTAAGAGACATCATGTAGACATAGAGAGATGACTATTTAGTTAGAGAGATAACAAGGATGGCGAGACATTTTAGGCAGAGAGACAAAGTGAATAATTATGGCATGAAATATATGGATGTAATGATGAGAGAGAGAGAGAGAGAGAGAGAGAGAGAGAGAGAGAGAGAGAGAGAGAGAGAGAGAGAGAGATACTTATAAGAGGGGACATGTGAGAGAGAGTGACAAAAAGGGATTTAGGTGAGGCATGAAGTAGACATGAAGAGAGAGGGCTAGAGAAATAGATGCATGATACAAGGAGAGTAGGTAGATATAATATGAGGGGACATGATAGATAAATTGATACAAGGTGAGAAGTTAAGAGATATCATGTAGACATAGAGAGATGATTATTTATCCTGAGAGATAATGAGGATAGGGAGACATTTTAGGTAGAGAGAGAAAGTGAATAATTATGGCATGAAATATATGGATGTAATGATGAGGTAAGGAAAAGGGGAGAGAGAGAGAGAGAGAGAGAGAGAGAGTAGGGGCAAGAATTGGTTAGAAGGGCAAGGATTTGGAAGAAAGCGGGGAGGAGAGAGAAGATTTAGAGAGAAAATAGTGATGGGTAGACCGATGAAGTAGAGAGAAATATAATAACAAGAGACAAATGGTAATTAGGGGGAAGAGATGGTGGAGAAGATGTGTGTGTGTGTGTGTGTGTGTGTCCGTGTGTGTGTGTGTGTGTGTGTGTGTGTGTGTGAGAGAGAGAGAGAGAGAGAGAGAGAGGGTAAGGCATGAGGTAGACATAGTGTGAAGGATGAGAGATAAAGAAACATAAGAGAGTTTTTGAGACTTTAATTTAATGAATAATACACAAACCATGTATTATAAAAGTTGAACCCTTAATAACTCTCTAACTCTTGATTTCCTTAAAGAAGTCCCACTATGACCTTTTCTCTATTGCAAATAATAATATAGCTTTAAGGATAAAGCTTAAGCTAACACTAATGTAAATGAAAACTCTAATTTCAATCCAAAATTTAATTCTAATTAGTTGAATATAAATAAATAAAAATTGATTATATTAATTATTATATAGGTGGTCACCACCTATATAATAATAAATTACTAACAATAATGTATTTCACTCTTTCGTCGCGAGTGCTACTAGCGTATATATATTATATATATATAAAATAAGCCAAGAGATATCCTTCTCGAGGTGCCTATTGCACTGAGTGAGATTATGAAAATAGGTGCCTCGAGAAGGATATCTCTCAGCTTATTATATATATATAAAATATATATAAGCTAGTATAATTTTCCTATTGGCCAAACTCTTGCACCCCATGCAAGTGCCAGCTGTAAATTGTATGGAGTGTGAACTTTTCCTCTTAAATCTTCCCACCCGTGTATTGAAAAATGATGAAAACAATTTCCACGTATTTACAAATAAAAACTATTTACACGTATTTAACAAGGTCCTAAAATTGTCAGCTTGGCCCATTTGAAAATAAGATCACTGGAGGGAGATTTTCCAAGATCCATGCTTATAAATATGAAGAACAGCGGGAGGATTTGGGGAGAAGAATCTCAAGCTCGTTTCAGTTACGGCGAGAAAAATGAAGACGAAAAGAGAAGAAATTGTGATCGATCACATTCTTCAGATCGCCAAATGTACCGGCGCCTTAAAGCTTGATCAATCCGTCACACATCGCGGTCAGTGATTTTCAGAGAAGCATCCGACAAAGCAATTGTGATGAAAGCAGAGATTTGCGTTGTTCATCTTGCTTGCATTTACATCGCCTCAAAACAACTCCACAAGATGAAGACACTGGAGGAATTAGTAGCTTTTGTTTCAGAATCTCACACTGTGAGCAGAAGTGATATATTTAGGAAAATGAAATTCATTCAGAAGAATTCTCCGGCGGCGGCATTTTCTACAGATTTATCTGTCGGATCTTCTTCTTCTTCGGCTGTGGAGGAGAAAGAAATAGATAAATTTGCCGGCGGTGAGTCGGTTAGGGCTCACCTGGATCACCTTTTGCAGCTTCTGAAATCTTCAAATTCGGTGGATTGTGAAATGGTTGAATTTGTAGAGAACCTGGCGGCCGAAGCGATTCAGAATTTAGTGGCTTGCAATTTGAGAGCCTCGCCGCGCACTCAAGCGGCGACTTTGATGTGGATTTGCTCGCATTTTGTTGAGAATCAAGAAGCTGCGAAGGCGATTCGTCGTTCTTTTGGAAAATACAGTATCGGTAGCACTTCCAATGAATTACTTCCGCATTTGCAATCTTTGTTCCCGCAGCATTCGATTTCTGAAGATCTTTTGAAGAAGATTCGTGATTCTCCCGCCGGCAGATCCCGCCGTAAATGAACCTGAGATGGAGAAAAAATGTGTTTCTTTGAGCAGAATTTGATTTCTGGAGATCTTTTGGAGAAGATTCATGATTCTTGCGGCAGATCCAGCCGTAGATGAGCCCGAGATGGAGAAAAAATGTGTTTCTTCGAGCAGAATTTGATTTCTGGAGATCTTTTGGAGAAGTTTCATGATTCTTGGAAACAGTAACAAAACTGTGTTCTTTCGAGGGTTATTAAATGCAATCATGGTTAAAGATACGATTCTCTGTATCTTTGCTTAATTCTTTGTTTAGAGTTTGAATTCTCATTTGCTTAATTCTTTGTTTAGAGTTTAAATTCTCAGTGAGTGTAGTGGTAGAAAGACTTTTATGATGGATAGATAGTGTAGTTCTATGGGATATATTGAATTAAAAAAAAATCATAGTTGGAGCGGACATGAAAAATAGAAATAAAAATAATTTTAAATGGAAAAATTATTATAATTTAAAAAATTATCATAATTAGAATTTTATTTAAATACTAAATATATTATTATTAAGATTTTCATTTAACACATACGACAATTTTATATTATACGTTTAACATTTATTAAATTAAATAACTATTTTATTTAAAACTATCTGTAGTTTTAAATGAATTTCTAAATTTTTGACACTGTAATCATAAATTTTTGAAAATTATTTCAATATTATATAATATCTTGTTAGAATCTGATAAGATTAATAACCAAGAAAACTAGTGCAAAGAATAAATATCTAAACTATAAATGCAAATGATACAAAATCACAATAGCATCATAGAGTTAGTCTCCAAGAGACTAATGCAAATACTGGAAGTAAAATAGCATTAAGAGGATGCAAAAACAAGAGATCCAAATACAAGCTAGGTAGCATGCTTATATAGGCTAGAAAGAGGGAAGAGGTGGCAACACCAACCAATGAGGAGCAACCATCTATCGGACTAAAGATAGCAAAGTATCTTTCCAAGATAGCTAATGGATGCTCACATGTAGGAAGGTGACACCTCACAACCATTCACCTAATAAGACATGCTTTATTAACCTAAGCGAGATTATTAAAAGTGTAAGAAAAATCTAGCAAAATACGAAAAATAAAAAACTATACTAACACCCCCCATAAGCGAAGCTTAGGTGGATGCTAACCTAGCAAAGCTATGAAAGCAGGAAAATGGGTCCTGGCAACAAGGCCTAATCAGGTACCCAATACAAGAAAAAGAACTAGATGAAGGAAACTAAGCCTCCAATCTAGGAAATGTCCCAAAGAGAGGAACAAAAAAAAGCATGAAGCATCTCCGAAGCATGAAGCTGCAAACACTGTCAGAAGAAACTACTGGAACCCCCACGGAAATAGTGCATGACCAGGTAGAGAAGACAAAGTCTGAAGAGCTGATCAATCGAAGAGGTGACCTCCAAAAGTAGGAATGAATGAGTGTCTATATAGTAGATGAACCATCTCACCGAAATGCATAGGTGCCTAGCCACTACATCCACCTAGTACATAGGAACAAAAACTGAATACGTAGATCACTCAACCGAACCAAAGAAGCAATAGAGCCAACAGGTGAACCCCTCCATAATGCTGAATAAGGAGAGGGATGACAGGAACACTGAAATGCAATGCCAAAAACATCTGCAAGAAGAAGAATCAGGAATGCCAACAGTGCAATAGAAGTACAAGCACATGATAAAGGGCGTTGTCACCGACACACTGCATGGGCTAATGTCGTGGAAGAAAAATTCACTTGACAAAGGTGGATGAGCACAAAATGGAAAAACATCATGACCCCCATGGCACTTTATAACTGAGTGCGAGTACAAACAAACACAAGGTGTACAAGATTCCAAATATGCAAAAGCAGGCACTTTATCTCAGTGCGTTTACAAAAAAAAAAATGCAACAGAATAGAAACATACAATGCTCAGAAGTCAGAAAGAAGAGTGAGCCAAAGGAACAGAAGAAGAGATTTCAGGACCTGTAGAATCCAAGTAATCTGCCAGAGTGCGAAAGTGCAAAACTCGAAAGAGAAAGAACCTGGAGCAGAATCTGAACAAAAGACCTCTGCAACTGAATAACTCACAAAACCATCTTTCCAATGATATTTGGCGAGCCCAGAAAAGAGTGAATGAGCGAGATATGGCTCCTAGAAGGCAAAATAGAAAATCTAGCTTTGACTGCCAAAATAGGAATCCAGACTATAGCAAAAATCAAAAAAACTTGTACCATCATCTTTGTCTCAGAACCATCTTTTTGACGCATTTTTTGGATCGAAAAAATACGTCCCTATGCTCAAGTTACGGAAGAAAAACTGACAGGGCCTCCTCATGAAGAGAATATGCTAAAAGTGAAACTTGTACAGAATAATCAAGGAAACAAATAGCACCACTACAATCTACTTAAAAAATCATGCAGTTTCAAAAAAAGAATCGCCTTGATACGACATCGTATGAGAAAGTTATGATTCTCTGAAGTTTTCAAAACGAGAACTGTGCATAGTCACGGCTGACAATCTACAATTTTTGAAGAATTCATGCATGAAAATCAAAAAACAACTCCACTAGTGGATAGAGCACAAAAAAATAGCCAAGTTCATAACAAGAATCATCAAAATCGGAGTCTGTATGAGCAAGAACAAGACATTTGAAAACTGCATTCAAATCTGTGATTGCCAACGAAGAGGGGTATGGCTGTAGCCTTTCAATGTCAATTCTGAAAAATATACAACTTGCATGCAAAATCTAAAAGATACTCAAACTATTTTTCAGGGCTGCAAACAAAACCCAAAAAGCATTTTTCTTTTTGATGTACAAAAATGTTGCTGTAGTGTAAATTGGACGCCTTTAACAGTAAAAAACGGCTCCAAAAATTTTTAAAATGACCCCAGAAACCAAAATATGACATGCAAATGCTAGATCAGCTTCCTAAGTCCATCAATGGTATGCTGGAACCTACAATACTAATTGAAAACTTTAAATATGCAAGTTGGTTGTCAGATTTGAGATTGAAACCCCAGAGAAAACCCGTTTTTGTCAAAACTTTTCTGATTTTCAAGATCATCCAAAGATGCAAGAGAAGAGAATACTTCGTTTTTCAAAAAACTAAAAAAAAATTTATTAGCCCCCCTCGAATCTCTCAAATAAGGAAACTAAAATCTACTCTTGCACATAGAAAAGCTCTAATACCATGTTAGAATTTGATAAAATTAATAACTCAGAAAACTAGTGCAAAGAATAAATATCTAAACTATGAATGCAAATGATACAAAATCAAAATAGCATCATAGAGTTAGTCTCCAAGAGAGTAATGCAAATGCTGGAAGCAAAATAGCATTAAGAGGATGCAAAAATAAGAGATCCAAATACAACCCAGGTAGCATGCTTATATAGGCTAGGAAGAGGGAGGAGGTGGCAACACCAACCAATGAGGAGCAACCATCTATCGGACTAAAGATAGCAAAGTATCTTCCCAAGATAGCTAATGAATGCTCACATGTAGGAAGATGACACCTGACAACCATTCACCTAATAAGACATGCTTTATTAACCTAAGCAAGATTATTAAAAGTGTAGGAAAAATGTAGCAAAATAGGAAAAATAAAAAACTACACTAACATATCTAAGAACTTATTATTAATTAAATTATTTAAAACTATGCAATATATATTTCTAACTATAATTCTAAATATTTAAATAAAAATCAATTAAAAAAAGTATAACCTGAAATGGATTTTTTTGTTGTTTGTTTGAGGCTTATTGAATGCAATTGTGTTTACAGATTTCCTTTTGTGCATCTTTGCTCAATTCTTTCTTTAGCATTTGAATTCTCAGTGATTGTAATGGTAGAAAGATTTTCGTCATAGATGGATATTCAATTAAAAAAGATCATATTTGGGCGTTTGTCAGATCGAAGACTCCATTGTTGAAGATGTTTCCAAATTTTAAATTTTAAATAATTGTTAGTTTAATTTTTTTTATTAAAGTAAAGGAAGTGTAGGTATTGATAAGAGGACATATTGATATAGACTTTGAACCTTGTTCCTTTGAGATTGAGGCAGTTTTAAGTCTCTACATGGCTATAGCTATTAGAAACTTAAACTTTATGAAAAAAATTACTTCAAATACTAGTTGTCTTTCATGTGCACAATCAAAACTTTCTAAAAATTATAATCAAATATATCTTTAGGAAAGTAAAAATAATAGTCAATGGAGGTCAAGAGTAAACATAAGAGAATCATAAATAAATTTAAAAAAGAAGAGGAAGTTAAATGCATAAGAAAGGCAGAAATTCAAAGCACCATAATATTCAGAATTATAATATTTAAATTGTTCTTCTCATTCGTATATGTAATTTTGGGTCATTACCTTCAAATTCTCTAGACATTCTATTTCTTTTCATTTTTAATTTTAAATATGTAAACTTGGGTCATTACCTTCAAATTCCTTAGACATTCTATTTTTAAAATTTTTAATTTTTAATAAATTTATTTATTTAAAAAATTTATAAATTAAAATTTTGAATATGAATTAGATAAAAATGTATTAAAGTGTTCAACGAGTTTTAAGAAATCAAAATTTCACAAGCCATTAGCTCTTTTCCTTTTCCAAATTTCTATCTTATTTATTGAGGTTGTTAAAGAATAAGCTTAGTTGCAAAATTTTAATTACATATTTTTAGTTTGTATTGGTGGTACCCTAAATATTATCACAATAACTTTTGATTAACTAGCAAATTAATTTTTAGTGTATGTTAAGAGAAAGTATTTTCGAACCAAGAGACACTCGCAAGTTACCATTGCATTGTAGGCTTTTGCCTAAAAATATTCACAAATTTTACTCTATCAAAAATTTCTTAAATAAATAACAAATCCAAGACTTTCAAGATAAGTTGTGTTGTAGGCTCTTACTTTGAAATTAATATGTATTATCTTTTACTTTAATTTCTTAAAAATTTATCTTCTAAGATATATAATGATTAATTACCATTGCATTGTAGGCTTTTTCGTAAAAATATTCACAAATTTTACTCTATCAAAAATTTCTTAAATAAATAACGCATCCAAGACCTTTGAGACAAGTTGTGTTGTAGGCTCTTGCCTTTAAAATTAATATGTATTATCTTTTACTTTAATTTCTTAAAAATTTATCTTCTAAGATATATAATAATTAGTATTTGTTAAGCGGTTATTTGGAAATTCTAAATAATATGTTATTAGATTAAATATTATATTATTAATTATAATACTTATTTTAATTAATGATTAAAAAATTTGTTTGGACCAATTAAAAGACACTAGTTTTCAAAAAAAAAAAAAAAAATTTTAATAATTAACAACATATGTAAATATATACACATGTGTGTACATATATACATATATACATACACATACACATATGCATATGCATACACATACGCGCACACACACACACACACACACACACACACACACACACACACACACACACACACACACACACATACATATGCACACACACACACACACATTTGTGTGAGTGTATATGTGTGTGTATATACATACATACATACATACATACATTTTAAGTGAAGTTCAATATTTATGTTAATAAAACCTGACTTAAAAGGGCTTCCAGTGAAAATAACTATTTATAAAATTTTAAAATTGTCAAAATTATGGAATTTAAATAATTAGATTGTAATATTTTTAAAATTTATTATAAAATTGACTCTATATAGAATCAAAGTACATATTTCTTAAGCTTATGAATTGTTAAATATAATTTGTAGTTATCGAATTCACCAAAATAATTAACTCCTTGTAAGAAGATTTCAACTCCTTGTGCTTTCTCTCTTCATCTTATGGACTAGAGACTAGAGAGTATGGATTAGAGACTAGAGATAGGTGATCTGAGATTCATAAAGTTGGATTGACAACTTCTACATATAGTTGTACCAATATTACCATATAAATTTTCAATAATATAAACTTAAATTATTGATTCCCAACTATTGTTAAAATATTGATATATTCTTATTGGTTTAATTATTCCTCTTAGGATGACATTTTTTATTTAAAGATAAAATTCTTTTGAAGGGACCTCAAAAATATTTTGAAAAATTATTAGCTAATGTACACAATCAGAATACAAAACATGACAATAGCCACACAATATAAATAAAATTTTAGTAATCAACAACCAACCATACACATGTAGGTTTTGAAGGGCTCCTCAAACCCTTTACAAACATTTGAAGGAAAATTACCAATAGAAACAATGGTTAATAAAAATATGGTTTTTTAAGGGACCTTGAAACCCTTTAAAAAGATCTATTTGTAAGAAACAAGAAAATAAATTTAGTAGAGTCCCACTAGGAATTAACAACATGCAAAAAAAAATCTTATAAACAAGATAACCATTTTCAATCAACTACCATGACCCACACAACATAAATATCTAACTAGTCACAAAAAGGGTTTTTAAGTGCACCTTAAACTCTAAAAACATAGCTAAAGAACTTAAAGAAACTACGCCACTCTTGCAAACTTCCTGATGAAGGAAATAATACCCTCTATTACCACAACATTCAAATTTAACTCAACAAATCCAATAAATGCAATACAAATTTGCAAAACAAGTCTAGTGTTTACTATTTGAATGCTCCTTAAATTGAGCTATTACATATAAATACAATAGTATATTGAATGAAAACATCATAAGCACACGTAGATAAAATATGATATATATCTAATTTTAAATAAGTCATTAAGAAAGAAATAACTACTAAGTTAAGCTATTTCCTTCTTCTCGGTCTTTAGTTTCTATATAGACTTCTAGAATATGTAGCATGTAGAGGACCTCTATCTCCATTTAAAGAGAAAAATAAGAGGGAAACATTCTTTGGTTTTCAAAATATAAAGATAGAATACTTCCCATCAAATTTTATGCTCAAAACAATTTGTTAATAATACAAACTTTTACTCTACATGACTCATCACCATCCATAACAAGATTTCATAGCTATGAAAAATATGATGAAATAATAGATATATATTAATTATTTGTTTATTTTATTTCACCTCCACCAAATTTAAGAGTTGATTATAATGATCCATAACTCCTCAAAACAAAAAAATAGAAACTACTAAGCCAGTAACCCTTAGTTGCTCATTAACCAAGTATCTTTGCGAGTAAATTAGTGAGTTGTCACATGTTGCAACTCCACGAATCTATAGATAAAGAAGGAATATTATAATTTCCAATGGAATTTATTTAATGGAATTTTAAATATCATCTCCACAAACAGGTCCTAAAAAACAAGTTAGTTATGACGTTCCATTAACTCCACCTCAAACCCAAAGTAGAAATTTCCAAGAGAATATACATTGGGCACTCATTTCAAAATAATTCTATATTTATAGAGTGAATTAAGGATACAAAAAAAAAATGTAACTCCAAGAATCTAAAACCTAGGAAGGAATATTTTTAAAATTCAAATGAGTAGATGACAAATCCAAATTTGGATCTCCTTCCCACCATGGATGATCATGCATCACTTCAAACCACCATGAGCATCTTTGACTAAAAGATTGAGTGTAATGCTTTGCTAGAGAACACAAAAAAAGCTAGCCTAAAAAATACTAAGTTATGCAACAATTTAAAAATAAAAATAAAAATAAAATTGTTGCATAACTTAGTATCTTTTAGGTTATTTCCTCTTTGGTTCTCTAGTGGGGTGTAACATCGAGATACATGATTATGCTTAAGAAGAAATATCTTTCTTCTTCACATAATCACCCAAGAAAGATCATCTACCAAATTTATCAAGAAAGGGGAGACAAAAGTATAACTTTCCAAGAGCTTAGAAGCTAGAGAGGTCATATGAGAAACACAATCCAAAACATCATAAAATTTATAATATTCTCTATGTAAATAATCAGCAATATTTGGACCTTCATAAAATGAGACACTAGTCATTTATGAAGGGAATCTTAATATTCTTGAAGTGCTAGTCTGTTCCATTTGACACGTATTGTATGATATGTCTAGTTGCATAGGTCATATAAAATGTGTAAGAGAGAATATGATGTATAAGGTGTTTAACATAATTTTTTTCATATGCAAGAATGTACAAACATCTAAGAGAGGTTAGTCACTAATTGCATAAATTTTTCTTTCTTTGTTAATCATTTGATTTATGTTTAGTGGATGTATGAGATGACTAATACTAATTTTACTAAAGACTTTTGATCAAAGATGCCTTCAATCAAACATGCACTTGACACAAATTTCTAACTGCCCATGTTTGTTCAAATGAGGTCCGAAGTATTTGAAATAATTTCCTTTTATTGCGAGCATAAATTTTATGAAAGATTCAAACTTGTGGTTAGAATAGTCAGGGAGTTTAAATCTTGGTGGTCATAACAACACCTTTAGACTTAATGACATAGTATAGGATGAACCAATATTTAATCATATACTTATTTAGAAAGATTATAGGATTTAGATTATAGGATTTTTTTGTAACTAAAGTGCATAATTATTTCAATAAAATCATTTTATAGAGACTTGTATTAATTTTTTTCCCATAGTGCTATTTGTTTCATATAATAAAATAATTATCAAAAATATTTTTAATTGATAATTAATATATAGACATCCCTTACAAAAGTGAAGTTGTTTCATGACATAAATAGGTTGTAGGTAAACAATTTCACTGGTTTCTATTGTACAATCTCTTTTATTATTCTTATACATATATACCTCAATAAATTAAATATTAAAAATATTTTCAATTGATAATTGATCTATAGCTTCTCTCCCAAAAGAGAATTTTTAACTTGTATCATGGTATAAATATGTTGTTGGTAAACAATTTCATAGATTTCTATTACCCTAACTCTTGCACCTATTAAGAGGACAAGTGAGAGTTATTAATAATTAATGTAAGAAGTTAACAAAACTTCTATTTTTTAACTTGAACATATAATAATTATTTTTATGAATATTTTAATTAAAATAGTTTTAATAAAATAACACCAAAGTAAACATAGTATCAAACTAATAATTAGTGCAGAAATAGGTTGTGGGTAAACAATTTCACTGGTTTCTATTGCACAAGCTCTCTTATTATTTTTATATGTAAATACCTCAATAAAATAATTATTCAAAATATTTTTAATTAATAATTACTCTATAGACTTCTTTTACAAAACAAAAGTTATCTCATTATGAAAATATTTTGATAAACAATTTCACTAATTTCTATTGTCCTAACTATTGCATCTATTAAGAATACAATTGACAATTATTATGCCGAGAGGTGTTCTATACAATGGCAACACAAATGCCCAACATAGGAATATGCCAAGATTCCTTCTCAATAAAAAAGAAATGGCAGGAGTTACAAACTTGTAAATTAAATATTAAATTATTAAATTATAAAATAAAAAATACATCCAAAATAATAGCTGGCCAAAATAATAGGATGCCAAATGGAGGCCGAAATAATAGGCCCAAAAAAATAGGGCCCGAAAAAGTAGGACCCAAAAAAATAGGCCCAAAAAATATGCTGCTAAAAATAGGGTCCGAAAAAATAGGGGCAAAATAATTTCAATATGATTTATTTTTTTGTTAAATATAATATTGCATGCAGATTCATGCTTGCTTTTTGTGTGGACTGGGGGAATTTGAAATAAATTCGTGGAATGTGAAGAGATGTATATTGGGGGAGATGAGGAGTCTTTCACAAGCTATAAAACAAAGGCTCCTCATTTCATTTTCATTTTATGTTTTTGCAGGAAAGAAGAGGTGGAGATTATTGGAGGATTAGATTGGAGTTTTTGAATAGGAATAGATTGAAGTATTGGAGTAATTTTTTTGCTAGTGAGATTTCTATTTTCTATTTAGATTTAGATGTAGACATAGATTCAGATTCAAAATTAGTTATAATATTCTACTTTGATTTAGATTTCAATTTCAATTAGTTCCATTTGGATTTCTAGAATTATATTCAAAATTATTTATGCTTACATTTAATAGTTTAATCTTGCATGTTTGATTTATATTTAGATTTGCATTCAAAATTTTTTGAGTTATATATTGTATAATACTTTTCATTTGCATATTTGAAAAGTGCATGTTTCAAATTAGTTTTATATTTGCATGTTTCATATTAGTTTTAGATTTACATATTTCAAAATAGTTTTAGTTTGCATGTTTTAGATTTGAATGTTTCATAATAGTTTTACATTTGCATGTTTCAAAGTATTTATATTTTCATGTTTCAAAGTATAATTTTATCATTTATGTGGATGACAATGTCACCATATCAATACAATTTATATTTTATTAAAGATAATGATTTATTTGAAGTACACGAATCATATATTTAGTATATATTTTATCATAATTAGATTGTAAAATATAGAAAAATTCTCAAAATAATAGCTGGCCAAAATCATATGAAGCCAAATGGATGCTAAAATAATAGGGCCTGATAAAAGGGGCCAAAAATAGGACCCAAAAAGATAAGGCCAAAAAAATAGGGCTGAAATAATTTCATTAAATTTTTAAATATATAATATTTTCTTTTTGTTAAATTTATTTTTGCATGCACATTCATGCTTATTTTTCGTGGGGAGTGGAGGAATTTGAAACAAATTCATGGAATGTCAAAAGACATCTATTGGGGGATATGAGGCATCTCTCATGGGTTATAAAACAAATGCTTGACGTTTCATTTTCATTTTGTGTTTTTATAGGGAGGAAGAGGTGGAGATTATTGGAGTGGATTAGAGTTTTTGAAGAGGAGTAAATTAAAGTTTTGGAGTAATTTTTTGCATGTGAGATTTTTGTTTTTAATTTAGTTTTGCATTTAGATTTAGATTTAGTTATGTATTTAGATTTAAATGTAGATTTAATTTCAAAATTAGTTATAGTTTAGCCTTGCATGGTTGATTTAGATTTAGAATTCAAATTGAATAAAAATCTATTTGATTTAGATATTTGATAATACATTTCATTTGCACATTTTTAAACTGCATGTTTCAATTTAGAATAATATTTGCATGTTTCATATTAGTTTTAGATTTTCATATTTCAAAATGGTTTTGGTTTTATGTTTTAGATTTGTATGTTTCATAATAGTTTTATATTTGCATGTTTCAAAATATTTATGTTTTTCATGTTTCATAATTAAATTTTATCATTAATGTGTATGGCAAGGTCACCTTATCAATAAAATTTGTATTTTATTAAATTTAATGATTAATTTAAAATAAAAAAATCATATACTTAGTTTATATTTTATCATTATTTAATTAGATTAATTATGTGTTTTATTTAAATATTTTTCACAGTATATATAATTTTTTTATTAATATTTATGTTTCTAATGTTTGAAAAGTGGAAGACAATGCCACCATATTTCAAGCATTACAATCAAACTATTTAATTTGAAATAGTTTTGATTTTTATTTATGTTATTTTAAAAATTATTCATTTGAAAAAATTTGTGTTAATTATGAATACTTTTTAATTTTGATAATTTCTATATGTTGGTGTTTGTTTGTAAGTTTGCAGGTTACTATTTGAGTTATGGATGCCTCAAACAAAGAATCAAACATTATTTGATACTAGCCTGACTACTTCAATAAATTCAAATGATTTCTTTGAGACCGAGTTTGACAAATGCCTACAAATAATTAAAGAGATGTGCACAACTATAATTAAATTTATGGAGAATGCAATATTTGCAATTGACTATGTTGGGGAAATAGAAGTAATGCATATGAAAGATGCATAAAAATTCATATGTGACACATCTACAAAAGTGGATGGGTTTCCCTCAATGATGAAAGAAGTCTTTCATGATCATTGTTCAAACAAAAGAATCCTAATCATTGAAGAATGTGACATGTATTTACGCCATTACAAAGATTTTTATTTTTTGTATATGGTTCATTCTTGTCTCCAATTTTAGAATTTTACTTCTAATTAGTTGTATTGGAAATTTTGTTTCCACATTGTTCTATGTAACTTTCACGAAGAAGAGAACAAGAAAAATTAAATTTATTATTGTACAAAATATTTCTTTAATGGATGTGGCTACTAAATATGTTAATAAAGAAAGAAAATCATAAGTCTAAATAGATGTCCTTAATGATAAGTATATTTATTGATTACAATTCTTAATCATTGCAATAAAAATTGCATTAGCATTATTAAAAATTCAACAATATATAATGTTCTCACATTATCATGTAGAAATAATTTCCATAAAATTGATTCTTATATATTATTTCACACTTTTTACATCATCTAAATAGTTGTGTTGGGACTTATAATTTCCCTTTCATGAATTTAAAGGTTTGCACTATTTGAGTCGGATGCAGGAGCATCTAATGCAGGAGCATCTTACATGGGAAAATTAAATTATTAGAAAAAAAAAAAAAAAAGAGAGGGAAAAAAAAAAAAAAAAATTTCTGGAGGAGAGAGAAAGTGACGAAAATTAGAGGAGAAATAATAAAAAAATAAAAAAGGAGAAAAGAAAGGGAAAGGAGATTTCTATTTTCGAGGCGCATAGGTGGCGTAAAAAGAAAAATAATAAAAATAGTTGTCATTCCATTAATCAAGGTGTATAGGTGGCATCTTAGAAGTTTGTGGAAAGTTCCTTAAATCATGCATTTAATATTTGTTGGGTGCTTAGTTGTATTTGGATGGGAATTTAATATTTATTTAAAAGTAGTTGTATTTACCTTTTATCCCACATTGGTTGTGTTTGTAATGTCTTGGGTTAGAAGTGCCTATTTAAGAAAGGCCTATTATCATTTGTAATCAAGTTCAAGAAATGGAAGCTCTTCTAATGGAAGTTGGAGAAATAGAAGCCCTTCAAGACAAGCTCTTCAAGTAGAAGCTCTTCGGATGTAATTTCTTGTAGAAGCTCTTAGCGAGCAATCTCTCTTATATTGTAAGAATTTGGAGTTTTTCCATTTGGAGAATATTCTAATGAATTTCATGTATTAATGGAAGTTTTATGAAGCATTTTGTCATCTCTCTTGTCTCCATATTATTGCATTTTTGGTTGTGACTTAGTACGGGTGGTGTGGCCCGTCATCAGAGTCATTTGTATAACATATATCCCAAATTTGACCATAGTTGTACTCCAAATACTCCAACACTACACCTAAATCTCATACTTCCCTTAACCATGTCCCTTATCTTAGTGTAACATTTAACCACTTACTAACCTTAACCATAACATTGAGTGTCATTTAAATGAAACTATAAACCTTGGATCCTAACCCTAACTCTTACTCTATATATGACTGTACTAAGCATTTAGTAAATTATATACCTTAACCTAACCCTATATGTACTAGAAACTAGAAATAATATTATATTTTTCATAAGTGGATATATATATATATATATATATATATATATATATATATATATATATATATATATATAGAGAGAGAGAGAGAGAGAGAGAGAGAGAGAGAGAGAGAGAGAGATTAGGAAGTGTATCTAGAGAGCGGGGAGAGAGAGAGAGTGAGAGAAAGAGATTAGGAGGTATATCTAGAGAGCAAGATGAGAGAGATAAGGGGGTGTATCTAGAGATTACAGAGAGGGATTAGGGGGTGTATCTAGAAACTAGAGACAAAGAGAGATTAGAGGGTGTATTTAGACAGGGGAATATATTAATAGGTGTAGTTAGAGAGTAGGGAGAGAGAGGGAGGGAGGGAGGGAGGGAGAGAGATAGAGAGAGAGAGAGAGAGAGAGAGAGAGAGAGAGAGAGAGGATGGGAGAGGGAGGGATTGCATTATTAAAAAGATTAATAACTTGTATTACAATAGCACTAATCATGGGCACTATAATATAACTAACTCACATAAAAATTTAACCTAACAATTACCCTAACACTAAGATAAACTATAATAATAGCACTAACATCAACGATAATATGATTAATAACCTAGAAATAACCTTAACCGCAATAATAACACAAATCCTAACTCTAACTCTAACTCTGACTCTAAATCTTACCCTAACCCTAACCCTAATCCTAACCTTAACCCTAACCCTAACTCTAACTCTAACTCTAATTCTACCCTTGACCCTAACCTTAACTCTTTATAACCCTAACTCTATACCTAATTCTAACCCTAACCCTAAGCCTTACTATAACCCTAATCCTAACTGTTATTCTAACTCTAATGCTAATTCTAACCCTAAACCTAACCCTAATTTTAACCCATATTCAAACTCTAACCCTAACTCTAACTCCAACTCTATCTCTAACCCTAACCCTACCCCTAATTCTAACCCTAACACTAACTCTAACTCTAACCCTAACTATAATTATAACTCTAACTCTAATTGTAACCCTAACCCTAACACTAACCCTAACCCCAACCCTAACCCTACCCCTCATCCTAACCCTAACCCTAACACTATATTTAACTCTAACCCTAACACTACTTCTAATCCTAACCCCAACCCTAATTCTAACCCTAACTCTAACCCTAAATCTAACTTTAACTGGGACTCTAACTCTAATTCTAACTCTAACCCTAACCCTAATCTTGTCCCCAATTCTAACCCTAGATCTAACTCTAACTCTAACTCTTATACTGACACTAACACTATCACTACCTCTAATTTTAACTCTAACTCTAATTGTAACCCTAACCCTAATGCTAGCCCTAATGCTAACCATAACCCTAACACTAACCCTAACCCTAACTCTAACCCTAATTCTAACCCTAACATTATTTCTAACCCTAAATATAACCCTAACCCTAACTCTAACTCTAACTCTAACTCTAACTCTAACCCTAAGTGTTTTTATAACCCTAACCCTAACTGTATTTGTAACCCTAATTCTAATCCTCGCCCTAATTCTTACCCTCACCCTAACCTTAACTCTAACTCTAATCCTAACTATATCTGTAACCCTAATTCTAACCCTAACCCTAATCCTAATTCTAACTCTAATTCTAAACGTAACCCTAACTCTAACCATAACCCTAAGTCTAGCCCTCACCCTAACAATAGCTCTAGTTGTAACCTTAACCCTAACAATAACCCTAAATCTAATCTTAACTCTAATTCAAACCCTATCCCTCAACCTAACTTTAATCCTAACTCTAACTCTAACCCTAACCCTAACCTTTACACTATCCCTAACCCTTATTCTAACCTTAACCCTAACCTTAACTCTAACTCTAACCCTAACCCTAACCCTAACACTAACACTAACCTTAACCATAAACTTAACTCTACTCCTAACTCTAACCCTATATCTAACTCTACCATAATTGGACTCTAACCATTATCCTAACTCTAACTTTAATCCTATCTCAAACCTTAACCCTAACCATAACTCTAACCTTAACCTTGACTGAAACCCTAACCCTAACCCTATCCCCACTATAACCCTAACCATAACCATAATGATAACTCTAACCCTAACCTTAACGATGAGCATTACTCTAACCCTAACCTTGACCATAAACATAACTCTACTCCTAACTCTAACCCTAATTCTAACTCTACCATAATTGGACTCTAACCCTAACTATAAGCATAACTCTAACCCTAACCTTAACCATGAGCATAACTCTAACTCTAGATCTGACTCTACTATAATTGGACTCTAACCCTAACCCTAACCTTAATTTTAATCATGACTCAAATCCTAACCCTAACTCTAACCTTAACCTTGATTCAAACCCTAACCCTAACCCTAACCCTAGCCTTACTATAACCCTAACCCTAATCATAACCATAACCATAACTCTAACCCTAACATTAACCATGACTATAACTCTTACCCTAACCTTAACCATAAACATAACTCTAATTTGAACCTTAACCATAACTCTAACAATAACCATAACCATAACTCTATCCCTAAACTTAACCATAGCTCAAACCCTAACCCTAATGCTAATTCTAACCCTAATTCTATCCCTAATGTTAACATTAAATGTAATGGTAACTTTGTCCCTAACCAAAAATCTACTTATGACTATAACATTTTACATTACAATATCCCTATATATATATATATATATATATATATATATATATATATATATATATAATCTAAATTAAACTTCTTATATTAAATTTAAAAAAATATTTGACTAAAACCCTAACCATATCCCCACTATAACCCTAACCATAACCATAATGATAACTCCAACCCTAACCTTAACCATAAACATAACTCTACCCCTAACTCTAACCCTAATTCTAACTCTACCATAATTAGACTCTAACCATATCCCTAACCCTAACTATAAGCATAACTCTAACCCTAGCCTTAACCATGAGCATAACTCTAACTCTAGATTTGACTCTACCATAATTGGACTCTAACCCTAACCCTAACTTTAATTTTGATCCTAACTCAAAACCTAACCCTAACTCTAACCTTAACCTTGATTCAAACCATAACCCTAACCCTAACCCTAGCCTTACTATAACCATAACCATAACTCTAACCCTAACCTTAACCATAAATATAACTCTAATTGGAACCTTAACCATAACTCTAACAATAGCCATAACCATAACTCTATCCTTGACCTTAACCATAGCTCAAACCCTAACCGTAAATTCAACCCTAACCCTAATGCTAACCCTAACCCTAATTCTATCCCTAAGGTTAACATTAACAATAGTGTTAACTTTGTTCCTAACCATATATCTACGTATGACTATAACATTTTACATTACAATATCACAAAAAAATAATTTTTTAATCTAAATTAAACTCCTTATATTAAATTTTAAAAAATATGACTTAGACCCTAACCCTAACCCTATCCCCACTATAACCCTAACCCTAACCATAATGATAACTCTAACCCTAACCTTAACCATGAGCATTACTCTAACCCTAACCTTAACCATAAACATAACTCTACCCCTAACTCTAACCCTAATTCTAACTCTACCATGATAGGACTCTAACCCTAACCCTAACTATAAGCATATCTCTAACACTAACCTTAACCATGAGGATAACTCTAACCCTAGATTTGACTCTACCATAATCGGACTCTAACCCTAACCCTAACCTTAATTTTAATGCTGACTCAAACCATAACCCTAACTCTAACCTTAACCTTGACTCAAACCTTAACCCTAACCCTAACCTTAGCCTTACTATAACCCTAACACTAACCCTAATCATAACCATAATCATAACTCTAACGCTAACCTTAACCATGACCATAACTCTAACCCTAACCTTAACCATAAACATAACTCTAATCTGAACCTTAACCATAACTCTAACAATAACCATAACCATAACTCTATCCCTAAACTTAACCATAGCTCAAACCCTAACCCTAACTCCAACCCTAACCCTAATGCTAACCCTAACCCTAATTCTATCCCTAAGGTTAACATTAACATTAACTATAATGGTAACTTTGTCATTAACCATATATCCACGTATGACTATAACATTTTACATTACAATATCCCAAAAATAAAATATATATTTTTAATCTAAATTAAACTCTTTATATTAAATTTTTTTAAAACTTTGAAGCATAATTTTATAGTATTAATCTAAATTAAACTCCTTATATTAATTTTTTTTTAAAAATTTGAAGCATAATTTTATAGTAACTTCATACAACTCTAATTAAAAATTAATTAACAATTTTATAATAACCTTATCAAAATAAAAAATAAAAAGTAAATATTTTTCCTATTGCGTCGTGACTGCCACTAGCTTATATATACCTCTATATATATTATGCTGAGAGTAATCGTTCTCGAGGCGCCTATTTTTATTTTCATAAATCCCATTTTTTATTAAAATAACTTTGGGATTAAATAAAAATAGGCGCCTCCAAAACGATTACTCTTGGCGTAATATATATAGAGGCCTTATATATATATATATATACACACACACGCACCTATTTTCATTTCTGAAGTCTTTTTTGTTTAGATTAGGATTACATGAAAATAGGTGCCCTGAGAAGAATTACTCTCGGCATATATATATATATATATATATATATATATATATATATATATATATATATATATATATATATATATGAAGCTAGTAGTAGTCGTGATGAATGATGGAAGTCATTATGAATAAATCTTGATGATAATAATTTTATTTAAATTAGCATTACTTGATCGAAATCTTATATATAGGTAGTGTTTTAGTTGCATTACTTGAGAACATGATTGATTTTCTTCAATTTAATATAATGTTAGTAGTTTATTTAATTGTAAATTTTGTAATATTTGACTTATATGTTCTATAGTTAGGGTTAAGAATATATATTATTTTAAATTAATCACTAACTTTAGTAAAATACAAATTTTATTAATAAGGTGACCTTCTTGTCCACATCAACAATTAAATTTAATTATGAAACATTAAAAATACAAATATTTTGAAACATGCAAATATAAAACTATTATGAAACATACAAATCTAAAACATGGAAACCAAAAGTATTTTGAAATATGCAAATCTAAAACTAATGTAAAACATGGAAATGTAAAACTAAATTGAAACATGCACATTAAAAATCTGCAAAAGAAATGTATTATCAGATATCTAAATCAAATAGTTTTTGAATCGTAAATCTAAATCAAACATACAAGGCTAAACTATATGGAACTTTAGTCTACTCCTATTCAAAAACTCTAATTGCTCCAATAATCTCCATCTCTTCCTCCCTACAAAAACACAAAATGAAAATGAAATGAGGAGCATTTGTTTTATAAGTTATCAGAGAACCCTCATATCCTCCAATAGATGTCTTTTGACATTCCACGAATTTGTTTCAAATTCCCCCACTCCTCACAAAAAATAAGGATGAATGTGCATGCAAAAATATATTTAACAAAAAGAAAATGTTTTATATTAAAAAATTTAATTAAGTTATTTCAGCCCTATTTTCTTGGGTTCTATTTTTTTGGCCTTATTTTATGAGGTCCTATTATTTCAGCATTCATTTGGCTTTATATTATTTTGGCTAGCTATTATTTCGAGAATTTTATTTTATTTTATAATTCAATAATGATAAAATATGTACTAAATATATGATTTATCTACTTTAAATAAATCATTAACTCTAATAAAACTATAAATTGCATTGATATGGTGACATTCTCATCTAGATTAATGATAAAATTATGCTTTGAAACATGAAAATATAAATACTTAGAAACATGCAAATGTAAAACTACTGTGAAACATTCAAATCTAAAACATGCAAACCAAAAGTATTTTGAAATATGCAAATTTAAAACTAATATGAAACATGAAAATATAAAACTAATTTGAAATATGCACTTTTAAAATATGTAAATGAAAAGTATTATAAAATATATAAATCAAATAGATTTTGAACACAAATCTAAATCTAAATCAAACATGCAAAACTAAACTATTAAATGCAAGCCCGAATAGTGATGAACATAGTTCTAAATCTAAATGAAATTAATTAAATTTGAAATCTAAATCAAAGTAGAATATTATAACAAATTTTGAATTTCAATTGACATCTACATCTAAATCTAAATGAAAATATAAATAAAAGATAGAAATTTCACCTGCAAAAATGTTACTCCAAAACTTCAATCTAATCCTCCAATAACCTCCACCTCTTCCTTCCTGCAAAAACATAAAATGAAAATGAAATGAGGAGCCTTGGTTTTGTAACTTCTGAGAGGGTCCTCATATCCCCCAACAAATGTCTCTTCACATTCCACAAATTTGTTTAAAATTCCCCCACTCCCCACAAAAAAAACCATGAATGTGCATGCAAAATTATATTTAACAAAAAAAAATCATATTGAAATTATTTCGCCCCTATTTTTTCAAGCCCTATTTTTTCGGGTCCTATTTTTTTTGTCCCTATTTTTTTGAGTCCTACTTTTTCGGGCCCTATTATTTCGACCTCCATTTGGCTTCCTATTATTTCAGCCAGCTATTATTTCAAGAATTCTTTTTTAATATTTAATTTGAAAGTTTGTAACCGCTCCCAATTCTTTTTTATTGATGGAGAATCTTTTTTGGCATATTCTCATGCTGGGTATTTGTGCTGTGATTGTATAGAATGCCTCTCTTATAGAGGTATATAGAGGTTTCTATTGCAAAAGCTCTCTTATTATTTTTATATGTAAATACCTCACTAAAATAATTATTCAAAATATTTTTAATTAATAATTACTCTATAGACTTCTCTTACAAAAAAAAAGTTATCTCATTATGAAAATATTTTGGTAAACAATTTCACTAATTTCTATTGTCCTAACTATTGCATCTATTAAGAATACAATTGACAATTATTAATAATTAATGAGAGGTTCTTCACAAAACCTCTATTTTTAAACCTTAAATTAAAAATAAAATAATTAGCTTTATGAATATATTAAATATAATAGTTTTAATGAAATTTTACAAAATTAAATATAGCATCAAACCCATAAATATTGTTGGTAAAGAGTTTGACCAATAGTGTTAAAATAATTTTCCTATTGGCCAAATTCTTGCACCCAATGCAAATGCCAGCTGTAAATTGTGGGGAGAATTAAAAAATGATTAAAACAATTTCCCAAAACAAATAAAAACTATTTACACGTATTTAACAAGGTCCCAAAATTGTCAGCTTGGCCCATTTGAAAATAAGATCTGTGGAGGGAGTTTTTCCAAGATCTATGCTTATAAATATGAAGAATAGCGGGAGGATTTGGGGAGAAGAATCTCAAGCTCGTTTTAGTTATGGCGAGAAAAATGAAGAGAAAGAGAGAAGAAATTGTGATCGATCACATTCTTCAGATCGCCAAATGTGTGGGTGCCTTAAAGCTTGATCAATTCATCACACAACGCGCTCAGATGATCTTTAGAGAAGCATCCGACAAAGGAGCTCTGAGGAAAGTAAATATGTGCGTTGTTCATCTTGCTTGCATTTACATCGCCACCAAACAGCTCCACAAGATGAAGACAATGGAGGAATTAGTAGCATCTGTTTCAAAATCTGACACTGTGCACAAAAGTGAGATCTTTAGGGCAATGAAATTCATTCAATAGAATTCAGCAGCGGTGGCATTTTCTACGGATTTATCAATCGAATCTTCTTCTTCTTCGGGTGTTGAGGAGAAAGAAATCGATAAATTTGCTGGCACTGAGTCAGTTAAGGCTCATCTGTATCACCTTTCGCAGCTTCTGAAATCTTTGAACTCGGCGGACTGTGAGATGGTTGAATGTGTAGAGAATATGGCAGCCGAAGCGATTCAAAATTTAGGGGTTTGTAATTTGAGAGCCTCGCCACACAATCAGGCAGCGACTTTGCTGTGGATTTGCTCGCATTTTGTTGAGAAAAAAGAAGCAACGGACATGAATCTGGTGGCTCATTACTCCATCGAAAAATACACGATTGGCTCCGTATTTGCAATCTTTGTTCCCGCAGTATTTAGTTTCTGGAGATCTTTTGGAAAATATATATGATTCTTCGGCAGATCCCACCATCAGCAAGCCTGAAATGGAGAAAATTTGTGTTTTTTTGAGTAAAATTTGATTTCTAGAGATCTTTTGGAGAAGCTTCATGGTTCTGACAGGCGAATCCCACCATTAATGAAGCTGAAATCATTTTTTTAAAAAATTTCTTTGAGGTTTTTAAAGTGGAATTGTGTTTTCATTTTTTTTCTGTGTATCTATTGTGTTTTCAATTTTTTTATTTGTATCTATTGTGTTTTCAATTTTTTTATTTGTATCTATTGTGTTTTAAATTTTTTTCTATGTATCTTTGCTTAATTCTTTGTTTAGCGTTTGAGTTTTTAAAGAGTACAATGGTAGAAAGATTTGCATCATGGATAATACTAAATTAAAAAATTTCATAGTTGGATTCTCTACGCGTTTCTTTGAGGTTTATTTAATGCAATTGTGTTTTCATGATTTTTTTCAGTGCATATTTGCTGAATTATTTGTTTAGCATTTGAATTCTTAAAGAGTACAATGGTAGACAGATTTTCATCATGGATAATACTAAATTAAAAAATTTCATAGTTGGATCAAGACGCGCCTTGACTTCTCTACACATTTGTCAGATCAAATTCTCCATTGTTGGAGATGTTTCCAATTGTAGTCAAGACATTGAATCTTGTTTCTTGGAGATTGAGGCAGTTTTAAGTCTCTATGCGACATGCACAAGATGTCAAAAAGAGTTAAAAACTAGTTTATATATACCTCTATATATATTACACCAAGAGTAATCGTTCTCAAGGCACCTATTTTCATTTAATCCCAAGGTTATTTTAATCATAGTTGGGATTTATGAAAATGAAAATAGGCACCTCGAGAACGATTACTCTCAGCGTAATATATATAGAGGTATATATAAGCTAGTGGCAATCGCGGTGTAATATATATAGAGGTATATATAAGCTAGTGGCAATCGCGCCGCAATAGGAAAAGTATTTTTAAATTTTTTTCTATTTTTTTAAGGTAAGTGTTGAATTATTTATTTCTTTTTAAATGCAATTGTATAAACTTACTATAAAATTATTCTTGACTATTTTATTTTTTAATTCTATATATGGTGTTTATTTGCATCACTTTAATTTAGTTTTATTTTAAGCATATTGTTACGTAAAATGTTATATTGAAGAGTAGAGTTATAGTTAGGGTTAGGGTTAGTGTTAGGGTTGGGACTATTGTTAGGGTTTGAGTTATGGATAGGGTTAGAGTTACGGTTAGGAATAGAGTTACAATTAGAGTCAGGATTAGCATTAGGGTTAGGGCTAGGGTTATTTTTAGGATTATGAATCTTGTTATGGTTATAGTTAAGGTTAGGTTTAGAATTAGAGTTAGATTTAATATTAGGATTATGGTTAGAATTTGGGTTACAAATATAGTTAGGGTTAGAATTAGAGTTAGGGTAAGGGTTAAGGAAAGGGCGAGGGTAAGAATAAGGGTTTAGGTTAAACATATAGTTAGGGTTAGGATTAGAATTAGAGTTAGGGTTTGAGTTAGAGGTAGAGTTAGAATTGGAGCTCGAATAAGGGCTAGAGTTAGAGTTTAAATTAGGGTTATAATTAGGGTTAAAATTAGGCTTAGGGTTAGGGTTAAAATTAGATTTATGGTTAGATTTAGAGAAAGGGGTAGAGAAAGGGTTAATTTTAGGGTTTATATTTAGAGTTAGGGTTGTATATAGAGTTACATCAGGGTTAAGGTTAGGGTAAGGGTTTGAGTTGGGGTTAAGGTTAGGGTTAAGGCTATGGTTTTCATCTAGATTAAAGTAAGGGTTAAGGTTAGAGTTAGAGTTTTGAGTCAGGGTTAAGGTTAGAGTTAGGGTTAGGTTATGGTTTTAGTGAAGGTTAAACTAAGGATTAGGGTTAGGATTAGAGTCTAATTATGGTAGAGTTAGATATACAGTTAGGGTTATATTTAGGGTTAGAGTTAGGGGTAGGATTATGGTTTTAAAAAGTAATTTTTTTTTTGGCATATTGTAATGTAAAATCTTATAGTCAAACATAGATATATGGTTAGGGACAAAGTTACCATTACAATTAATGTTAACCTTAGGGATAGAATAAGGGTTAGGGTTAGCATTACAGTTAGGGCTGGAGTTAGGGTTAGGGTTTGAGTTATGGTTAAGGTTAGGGTTAGAGTTACAGTTATGGTTATTGTTAGAGTAATGGTTAAGGTTTGGGTTAGAGTTATGTTTATGGTTAAGGTTAGGGTTAGAGTTATGGTTATGGTTAAGGTTTGGATTAGAGTTATGTTTATGGTTAAGGTTAGGGTTAGAGTTATGGTCATAGTTAAGGTTGGGGTTAGAGTTATGGTTATGGTTAGGGTTAGTGTTATAGTAAGGCAAGGGTTAGGGTTTGAGTCAAGGTTAAGGTTAGAGTGAAGGTTAGGGTTTGAGTCAAGATTAAAGTAAGGGTTAGGGTTAGGGTTAGAGTCCAATTATGGTAGTGTTAGATTTAGGGTTAGAGTTATGCTCATGGTTAAGGTTAGGGTTAGGGTTAGGGTTATTATAGGGATAGAGTTAGGGTTATTGTAGGGATAGGGTTAGGGTTTGAGTTAGGGTTAAGGTTAGGTTTAGGATTAGGGTTAGGGTTTTAGTTAGGATTAAAGTTAGGGTTAGGGTTAGGGTTAGAGTCTAGTTATGGTAGAGTTAGATTTAGGGTTAGAGTTAGGCATAGAGTTATGTTTATGGTTAAGTTTAGGGTTAGAGTTATGCTCATGGTTAAGGTTAGGGTTAGACTTATGGTTATGATTAGGGTTAGGGTTATAGTAGGGCCAGGGTTAGGGTTAGGGTTTGAGTAAGGGTTAAGGTTCTAGAGTTATGGTTAGGGAAAAGTTTTAAGCCAAGATTAAAGTTAGGGTTAGGGTTATGGTTAGAGTCCAATTATGGTAGAGTTAGATTTAGGGTTAGAGTTAGGGACAAATTAATGTTTATGGTTAAGGTTAGTGTTAAAGTTAGGGTTAGGGTTAGTGTTAGACTTAAGGTTAGGGTTAAGGTTAGAATTAAGGTTAGGGTTAGTGTTAAGGTTAGGGTTAGGGTTAGAGTTAAAGTTAGGGTTAGCATTAGGATGAAAATTAGGGTAAGGGATAGGGTTTGAATTAGAATTAGGGTTCTTGTTTGGGTTAGAGTTACAGTTAGCGTTAGAGTTAGAGTTAGGGTTAGGGTTGGATTTAAAATTAGAGTTAGAGTTGGGATTAGGGTTAGGGTTAGAATTAGGGTTAGAAACATAGTTAGGAATAGAGATAGAGTTAGGGTTAGGATAAAGGTAAGAATTAGGGTACGGGTTAGAATTAGGGTTACAAATATAGTTAGGGTTAGTGTTAGGGTTAGAATAAGAGTTAGGGTTAGGGTTAGAGATAGAGTTAGAATTAGAGTTCGAATAAGGGTTGGAGTTAGAGTTAGAGTTAGAGTTAGGGTTATATTTAGGGTTAGAATTAAGGTTAGGATTAGAATTAGAGTTAGAGATAGGGTTATGGTTAGTGTTAGGGTTATGGTTAGGGTTAGCATTAGGGTTAGGGTTAGGGTTAGTGTTAGTGTTAGGGTTATGGTTAGGATTAGCATTAGGGTTAGGGTTACAATTAGAGTTAGAGTTAAAATTAGAGGTAGTGTTAGTGTTAGTGTTCATATAAGAGTTAGAGTTAGAATTAGAGTTAGAGTTAGGGTTCAAGTTAGAGTTAGAGTTAAAGTTAGAGATAGAGTTGTGATCAGGGTTAGATTAGGGTTAAGGTTAAAGTTACCTGATTAGATTAAGGGTTAGGGTAAGAGTTAGGGCTAGGATTAGGATCAGAATTAGGGTTAGGGTTAGAATTAACATTAGATTTAGGATTATAAAGGGTTAAGGTTAGGGTTAGGGGGAGAATTAAAGTTAGAGATAGAGTTAGAGTTAGAGTTAGGGTTTGTGTTATTATTGTTGTTAGGATAATTTTTGGGTTACTAATCATATTATAGCTAATAAAATTATAATTAATAAATATTATTACTCTAAATTATAATTATAATTTGGAGTTAGGGTTAGGGTTATGGTTAATTGTAATCACACTCTCTCTCACATGTCCCATTCTATAATTCCCCCCCACCCCCTCAATAATGTATACCCTCCCCACTCCCCCTACATTGTTCTCTTTGTCCATCTCTTTCTCTACATATATACATCTCTCCCTCCATAATTATTGTCATTGTCTATCACTATCCGTCATACTCTTCCTCTCCCCATCATTGTCTACATCTCTTTTGGGCCTTATATATTCCTTTTCTTATTTAGCTCATCTCTCCCTACTCCCCTTCTATATATCTACATCTCCTGCCCCCTCTAATCATCTCTCTCTCTCTCTCTCTCTCTCTCCCACCCTGCTCTTTCTCCCTCCTTATTTTTCACTACATCTATCTATGTCTACCTCATGTCTCTCACTCTCTCCCCCTTGTCTCACTCTTTCTCTCTACCACATCACCTCATGTGATCTCTCTCTCTCTCTCTCTCTCTCTCTCTCTCTCTCTCTCTCTCTCACACACACACACACACACACACACACACCATCTTCATGTTTATATATCTCTAAAATGCTCTATGTATTTCTACCTCATGTCTCTCACCCTCTTCCCCTCCTCTCTCTCTCTCTCTCTCTCTCTCTCTCTCTCTCTCTCTCTCTCTCTCATGGCCTCTCTCTCTCCACCATCTCCATCTCCATCTATTTTGGACCATTCTTATGCTTTTTCTCTCCATGGATCATCTCTCCCCCTCTCCCCTTTTCCTTCTACCCCCTCTAAGATTATCCTCTCTCTCTCTCTCTCTCTCTCTCTCTCTCTCTCTCTCTCTCTCTCTCTCTCTCTCACACACACACACACACACACACACACACACACACACACACAGACATTGCATCATGTTATTTATCTCACTCTTTCTCTATATCACATTGCCTCATGTTAACTCTCTCTCTCTCTCTCTCTCTCTCTCTCTCTCTCACACACACACACACACACACACACACACACACACACACACACAAGCCACCTCATGTTATTTGTCTCTCTTTAAATTTGACTTCATTTCTAAAGGTTGTCCCAATTTATAATTTTTGTTTGTATTTCTATAATATAAAATCAAGTACATTTAATAGAACTTAATTATCTTTAATAGTTTTTTATACAATTAATAAATTTAGGTAAAATTTTATAATTTTGATATTTGATTTAAATAACAATTTTATTATCTTTTCTTTCTTTAATATAAATATTATGTTAAAATTCATTTGTAAAATCTAAAATAATTTCTAAACTTCAATATTTTACAACCTCCAAAATCTTATTATTTTAATAATAAAATAAAATTACATATATAAAAATCTTTATTTTTAAGATTTGAAAAAATAATAAACTTTCATATAAAATGAAAACTGCAAGCGAAACAGTAACCAAAAAAGATTTATAGAAAGTTTTTCCTTTCTACTTTACAATTCATTACCAAAATAATAGCAAATTTTCAAAAGAAAGAGAATATTTGTGAAAATAAAAACTTTCTGCAGTTATCTCAAATTGTTATTACTAAGTTTTTCTAGATTTAGTACTATTCTCTGGATGAACTCAGAGATATTAATAATCAATATTTGTAATAATAAAATTAAAAACAACATCAAGACTAACAATAATTATAAAAAAAATAAAATATAGCAGCAACAATAATAATAAGAAAAGAGTAATTTCTTTTAGTGTTTTGTCTCTTCCATGCATTGTTTAATCTAATAGTCATGCACCAATTCACCAAATAAGGAAGAGAATGTAACATGCAGTTTGAACTTTGAGTTTTTAGAATCATGAATTGATGCATGAAATACGAAGAATCAAGCAGTTATAGATTATTAATCACAAGTTCTATAGCTGTCTATGTTTGTTATAACAACAGTTACATAGGAATCTTGGGCTAGTCTCATTCGATAAAATTAGATTAAGTACAAAGTTAGTCTTGATTGTAGTGTAGTTAAATAATCATGTGAAAGTCCATATGAGGCATTTCTCAATATTAAATATGGCAATTGTAATATATTTTAAGCAGACGAATTAATACAAAAACTGAAATTTTTTCTCCATTCTCATTTTGCTGTAGCAATTGTGTTTTTGATATTTTTGATAAGTGTTGTAGCATGTTATATTTAACATTAAATTAATCTTTATTATTATATTTAATAGTAGTTTCAAAAATGATTAAAAAGACTCTAAATACAACCAAATCACATAATCTAAGAACTAAAACATAAGTACCCATCACAGGAACAGTTAGAATGCCCAAAATTGCTAAAATAATTGCACCTGCAACTGCCGTTATAGAAGCAATTTGTTACTCCAATCTATTAACTTTTTTAGACTAAAGGAGCACAAGAAAAAGTGAGATTGATATTATGAGTTACAAAAGAAATTTGAATGTATTTATAAGCATTTCTGCTCAGAGATTTACTATAACATTGTGTTAATACCAAATTTCCCTTTTTTTCAATTGTATTGCTAAGAAAATCACCATGGCCGCATTCTATATCTAGAGCAATTATCACATTGGACAAGTCGTTCAGCATTGACATAATTATTTGCACCATTTTCCAATGAAGAATCCCATCAGAATGAGCCAGCACCTCTCAATCCACACTTAACCAAATTAAACCACCGAAAGAATAGGTAGCAGGAAGGAACCTATAAATTGGAGCCACAACAGAGCCAATTCCAAATGTATATCCAGATCTAGAGTCATTCATTTATCTTTAATCCATTCCCATTCAGTCCCAGCAATGCGCTAATAGCGTCAGGAAGCTCCATGCATGAATCAGAAGAAAATGGATAGATCTGGTTAGGAAAGTACATATTGGACCAAAATATTTCAGAAATAGGAAAGAAGACACCCCTAAAACAATCCCATCAAGCACCATTAACAATAAAAAGTATTATAAAATATATATACCAAATAGATTTTGAATACAAATCTAAATCTAAATCAAACATGCAGGACTAAACTATTAAATGCAAGCCTAAATAGTTATGAACAAAATTCTAAATCTAAATGAAATTAATTAAAATTGAAATCTAAGTCAAAGTAGAATATTATAACTAATTTTGAATTTCAATTTACATCTACCTCTAAATCTAAATGAAAATGTAAATAAAAAATAGAAATCTCACATGCAAAAATGTTACTCCAAAACTTCAATTTACTCCTATTCAAAAACTCCAATCTAATCCTTCAATAACCTCCACCTCTTCCTTCCTGCAAAAACATAAAATGAAAATGAAATGAGGAGCCTTGGTTTTATAACTTCTGAGAGGCTCCTCATATCCCCCAACAGATGTCTCTTCACATTCCATGAATTTGTTTCAAATTCCCTCACTCCCCCCCCCCCCCCCCCCAAAAAAAAAGCATGAATGTGCATGCAAAATTATATTTAAAAAATAAAAAATCGTATTGAAATTATTTTGCCCCTATCTTTTCGGTCCCTATTTTTTTGAGTCCTACTTTTTCGGGCCCTACTTTTTTAGGCCTATTATTTCAGCCTTCATTTGGCTTCCTATTATTTCTGCCAGCTATTATTTCGGAAAATTCTTTTTTAATATTTAATTTGGAAGTTTGTAACCACTCCCAATTCTTTTTTATTGACAAGGAATCTTGGCATATTCCCGTGCTGGGCATTTGTGCTGCCATTGTATAGAACACCTCTCGGCGTAACTAGTATTTTATGAAAATAATTATAAGTATTATATTTGATAAGAAGTCATTCATTATTTTCATAAAATACTAGTTGTCTTTCATGCACAAGATGTGAACTTTCATATGAACAAAAATTTCTAAGAAAATTACAGTCAAATAATTTTTTAGGAAAGGGAAAATAGTAGTTAATGGAGGATAAGAGTCAACATAAGAAAATAGTTGACAATAAAAGATAAGAGTCAACATAAGAAAATAGTTGTCTACATAAGTTAATAGGATCAAAAATAAATTAAAAAAAGAAAAAGAAATTAAACATACCATAGAAGGAAAAATAACAGCCAACTCACACACTTAATAGCACAAGTATTTGCCACTTATCTGTTTGCCCTAAGTAATATTATTGCATTCACTTGCACCAATAAAAACACTTTATTATTTTTCTCAATAATAAAATTATTTATTTGACATATAATTGAGTCAAAAAAAAAATTGTGTTATGAATAATTCATACTAATGCTTCTCTAACTCTTATGCACAATTTGAAAAATACCATATAATTAAATGATTTGAAATCTTAGTATGAGTTATTTGAATAGGAAATTAATATGAGTATTTTGTATTGTGATGATGTTATAATGTATTTAAATATTATCATGATTATGTATTTAATTTTTAATATTTGTTAATCTTAAAAGTTTAAGTGTTTATAATATAAATATAAATATACATATTTAAATATAGTTTTCAAGAGCCACACGTTTTTGGCATTCAATTTTTACTACTACTACTTGACATAATTAGCCATAGTAAATAATTTGTTTCCATTACTAATCTTAAAGTACAATTTGCATTACAATTTACTCTAATGGAAGTACATGCCATGACACTTGTTCTTATAATTAGTATATGTAGATTCAGATTATAAATTTTCCCATATAATATACATTCTCTTTCCTCATTCTTATATGTATGTATATATATTTATATATGTATGTGTATACATATATGTATGTATACATACATACATACATACATATATGTATGTACATATACATATACATATACATATACATATACATACATACATACATACACATATATGAGATCAAACTTGTTAATTTCAATCATTGGCTTCAAATGTTATTTAAATTTAAAATTTCAGAGATGTACATTTATTGATAATTTTTTATAAATTAAAATTATATTAAAAAAATTAGATATAAAATGTCTAGATGTGTTCCTTGTTTGCAAAGTTCTATCTTAATAGTTTTGACTTTCTTATGGTTCCTAGATTTGAATGTTGAATTGCTCTTGGAATTATATCTTTCTTCTAATCTTAGAGATTAGAATGTCTTATATATTGAATATTGCATTTGGAATACTAAATCTTAGAATTTTTTAACATTGGATGTCTCTTATACATGAGTAGCCTACCACTTTATACAAAATAATGTTAGGAGATTATTCTAACCACTAGAAGGAAAAATGTATCATGGAGAAGAAGAAAGAGAATAGTACAATTGGCCAAAACAAACCAATGTTTTCAAGTGGAATTAATGTCTTCTCAATGGAAAAAAAAGAAATTAATTACCATGTAACACATAAAATTATTGCAAAAATTGTTAAGGAAATCAATAAGAAATTTAAAAATTGGTAGAAAAATATAAAGATAAGATTCATAATTGTAAGATTTGATTTAGAAAATAAAAGGGATAAAATAGTAAATATAATTTCTTGATAGTTTGTAAACAACTAGTTTATGTGTAAAAATGGACTCATAATTTCAACCCTTGAGGCAAAACTTCTTTAAAACTTTCAAATTTGGTAAGGCCCAATAATCTTCACCTATATTATTGAATAGGAAATTGTATGAAAAGATACAACAAAATAATAAGCAAACACATTTCAAGAGACAAATTGGGAAGGAGAAGAATATATGATAGTTTCTAAGGAAGATAAATAAAATAAGAGCTCTGTTGAGCATGAGTAGGGGCCTATTGTAAGGAAGGGGGCGTATTTTTAGTTTATGAGCTATTATTAGTTAAGGTGTAAGATTTGAACAAGCGTCATAAATTATTTTAGTCCATATATAATTCAATGTTCTTCACAACAACTTCATAATTCATAAACAGATTATTGGCCATGTTTGTCACATATGCCATGGATTTAATTCTCTTTGTGCCATAAGACATGAATCTGTCTTCAGGGGAATGATGTTGGCAGGTAATAGTTCATGTGACTATAACAATTACTTGTGAAAGATGATGGTTGAAATTTAAGTGCCTGCAAGCAAAGGCAAGTGAATGGGTTGCTGATCATGACAAGCTAAACCAAACAACAACATTAAGTATTGAAACATTACTAGTTGAAAAATAAAAAGCATTTAAACAATGTAAACATAACCATTAAAAAAATGTATTAAACAACATCTATTCCAATAATATATGTTGAATTTATCGTGTGTCTAGGATTGATGAGGGCATGCTGGACAATGTTAGGAAAAATCTAGAGGACGTTTTTGGTTTCAGATACTTATATAAGGTAAATTCAGAATAAACCTTGGCACAAATGCAAGGTTACATCAGAATTTTCATGTATAGTGGAAGTTGAAGACAAATTTCAATTCAAGATTCTAGAATTTTGCAAAATTTGAAGCAACTTTCTTGATAATGTTCTTGAGATTGAGAAGTTCAAAATGATTTTATGCAGACTTACAAGAAATTTCCAATCCAAATTCAAAGTTTCAATCTGAAAGTTCTCATAATTGGTGCAAATCCAATGTTATTTATTATTTTATAACAGACTTCTAACTAGTGTTGAGCAAGTTCATTCTTAGCAATATTAGATTTCTAGAATCCATATCAATGAATTCTTTCTTTTGGGTATGATTGTGTAATAGTTTCTATTTTTTGAGTCCTAATTCTTGATTGGAAATTCAAATTTCAAAGGATTGATGATGAATTTTGGATGTTATACAACTCCCAAACTCTGATAAATGAGAGTCAAAATAGTTTTGTATGAATCGTGTTGATAATTCTATGATAGAAATGGAGACAAAGTTTAGATCCTGAAAACAATAAAGTGTCTCACAGGGCATTTAGCACTTGCTATTGATTACTGATACAAATTTTCCCAATAAAGGAAATATATTCCCATTTATTCACTTCAAAGAAAATTAAATATCTATAAAGCCTGGTTCTATATCTAAGAATACAAGGTTGAGGGTAAGACCAAAAATTGCCTTATAAGTCTGAATGCACCCTATTTTCGAACTAGCGCCATATTGGACAAGATGCTTTCAGTGGAGAAACCGTTGGAGTCTAGGAATTTGTCAAGGCATGAATTGATATTTTAAAAAGATAATGCACAGTACAAACTACATACAAGTCCAGTTCAAAATCTAAGTATATATTACAAGAAAAACTAATCCTCTCTCTAGCTAAAAGGCATAACTACTTAGTGAAAGATCTTGTGACTTTTGAAACATGGCAACAATATCGACCAAAAGTATCAATAGAAACCAGAATATGAACCTGAATACAAGTTCTTCATATTGAGTTATCAGTAACCATAACCCATAGATCCTGCACTTGGCCTCCTCACTAATGAATGGCTTATGCTCATGAAAAGAAAATAAAATCATTTGACATTAAACTTTTAAAGATACATTCTACCATTGGTCTTAGGACCTCCATTTTTTTCTTGCGGATTTGGTGACAATGTCAAATCAACAGAGGACCATTCAGTAAGTAATAGATTTGTACAATCCATTCCTAGTATGAGTACAAAATATTTCTTGAATCTGTATATATATTGAAACTCATTTTCAACATCTTGGGTGGTTGGAGATATGTATTGGAGGTAATTAATGCATAAACTATGACTCTCTGAGCTTATCTCGATGGGGAGTCCAATTTTGACTTTACTGTGCATCAATATTGTCTTTCATCTAAAAATGGGATCAACTATTCAAACCAAAACATCAAGGATCAGTCTCACTATACAAAGGGATTTCATAAAAGTTTGATATTCTTGTAGAGAATCATTCGTTTAAATCCCATTCTTGGAATTTCAAATCTCTTACTAAAATGCACCTATCAATGATCAATATCAGTGACACCAAGATCAGGATTCCCTAAGTAGAAACTTCAAATTTATGATTTTCAAAAAGCCAAAAGGCACTTTCAAATCATATCAGCCAATAGAGATTAGACAATATGAGGTGATGTCCTGAGACAACTAGTGCTACTTTGATTGTGATATTGCTATCAAGATTCAATTGAGAAGTTTCTTGAATCAAACTCATTAACCCAAGTTTCTGTAATAAATTTTATCAAACAATTGGGGTATAAATAGAATCTTAATACCGATATTTTCAAATTTGGTATAACCAGTAACTTTGATCAAAAATCATTCAAGAAAATTTAATTGCGAGAAAACTTGCAAGATTAAATCCAACTGGTTTTTAAAATGAGCAAGCATCTTCCACTTCTACCAATACTCTCTCTAAATGTTGAGTTTTTCTCCCAAAAGACTATAACAATAAGTAGGGCCAACAAACATCAACCATCAAATGTGAACAATGCGTCGACTAAATTTGAAGGCAAAGAAATATATGAAGGAACTTGAGCATATAGGAACACCATTTAAAGAGAATAACATTCTACTTTTCAAACCTCGTACAATTACAGAAATATTAAATATACATGAGAACCTATAATATGGAAAATAGGGAATATAATGAACAAATCATAAATTGGAAAGCAAAAGATGAACACAATAGAGATGTTCAATTAAAACATAAAATTGTACTAAAGACGATGTTTTTCTATAGATAAAAAATTTTAGGCTCCATGTTTTTGACTGAATGTCAGCTATCTATTTTTGAATGCAGCATACAAATTTCCAGCCAGACAAAATGACTTTTACTACAGTATCTACGAAATATATGTATTCAATATTGTTCATGAAAGCCTTACTATAAAGGCCAAAAAAACTATAATATAAGTGATTCGTATATAAAATATTGCTTGCAGCATATCTCGAAGGTGATAACTAGTTTCACTGTGACTAAGTATATTGAAGCTTTCCAGTGACCAAAAATGTGGGTTGCAGTCTATGAGCTTTATTTGACCTGCAAGACATCGCAAAATGGCCTATTAAGTGGAAAGGCATGTAAGTGATATAAATATTTGACAAAGCAAAAGGAAAAGAAAGATGAATTAGTTGTATCTTACATTATGGTTTCTCCTATGATGGAGATGATGTTGTCATTCATTGTAATAGAAAAAGTCCCTTGTATTTCAAACATTCGCAGCATGTACATGACTGTGGAGAGATTTTTTTTGTAGGTGTCAAATGGTATATTTTTAAGCTATGGCAAGCATTCTTGAAGCATTTTCCCAGTCATGGTACATTCAGCAATGTTATTCTTAGTTTCTATGGTGTAGTGTAAGAAAGGTGCATAGGCGAAGTTTGTCATTTGGCCACATGCAAGACATTGGACAGTTGTAGTGGCTGATATTGGTGTCAAAGAAGTTGGCTAGTTGCATTTGGTGTATAGTGGCTGGTATGGCTGCAGATAAGAATTTTTTGCTCGAAGGGTTCTGGTGACCTAGGAAAATTAAAAATATTTTGATATTAGCTGGAAATGTCTTTCAGCTAGAATATGATTGCAATAGTATTCGAGAGATGGTGTGGTTTTGTTGATTACCTAGATACTACAAGAGAGTATGTTCTATAAAGCTTTTATTGTACTTTCATTGTTGAGGCTGTTGACATATGTTGATGGTGTTGTTTTAATGCTATTTTTTTCTCTAGGACCACCATGTACAACATTCTTGAGGAGGAGCAGTGTTGTAGTAGAATGCAAGATTTGTTAGACTGTTGTGAAAGCTTGAACATGGAATTCAAGAATGGTAACTCGCAATAAAAGTGAATGTGTCAGTCAACAGAGAAAGCAATTGCATATTGAGAGGGACAAAAAATAAGTGTGGATGTAGAAATGGAATAAGAAGATTACAATGGATGTGTTCAATATAGATTCTCCATCTTTGACGTGAAGCTCATACTCCTTTGGTGTTTGTTTGTGAGCTGTGATTATAACACCTAACGTGCTAATCAAATAGTTGTTAGGTGACTAAATAATTTGACATATTCATGTGTTAGGCATTAGTTTTTGGTGGATGCAGACTTGGTCAATTGTTTCGATAGATGTTTGTGTAGTGCGATGAATGCATTAGTTTGTGTCACCTCTTTCATACTGTATCTTTTTCTTGAGAGAGAAACCTTTTATGTGGACACTTGCACTAGGCAAGAGCTTTTCCATAAATCTATCGATTAATTGGTTGGTTATTTTTATTGTTATGGTCATGTGACCATCACTATCAACAAGATCAGTGTGCACTATAGGAGCCTTTGTTGGGCTTGTTGGATTCTTCACATATACAGGCCCATCAGCGACCAGGACATCACCTTCAAAAATAGTACCTGATTGCATTGCATAGATATCTGTAATGGTGGATACATTGTTTTCTTCTAGGCTGAGTCTATGAAGAAAAGAGATTATTATTCTATGGTCTTCAATGATATGGTAATAAAGCATATAGTTTGGAAAGAAGACAATTATTTATACCTTTTTGCTAGATCTTTATCATGAGATTTGTTACAATAACTAAATATGTATATAAATTAAATGGATGCGTGAAAAGGTATGTAATGTTGCGTATATTATTGTCATACCTTTTCATGAGAGTTGAACTCTACTTTTGCAGCTCATTTTTAGCAATGACGCTGTCAGCTTCATGTGTGTTGATTTTGGGTGGATCCATTAAATATCTATTCATGAATTAAACTATTGAAATGTGAAACTAAAAACCAATAGCATTCAAGAAAACTAAGTTCTTAGGCCAACATTGAAGAACATCATGAGACTAAATTAGACCAGCTTAATTTACCATAAAACTTATCAAAGATAATACAAATCTTGAAATGCTTTACTAACTTATTAGGATATCAAAATTAATAGCCCATATATGAAAGATTTCCAACCATTGGCATGCACTAGCCACTTAAAGCTAGGTAAAAAATCCATAATACCCAAGTTTTACATAAGATTGCTAGAGATATCATCCCAACCCAGAAACAACGAGAACCCACTAGTCTCACTTCAACAATGCCTCAAATCCAAATATTCATGAGGATATTAAGGGAATGTCAATACAGTAAGTTTTTGTATTATCATTTCAAAAGAACTAAGATCAACACTTATAATAGACAGAGATAGAGAGAGAGGGAGATAGAGATGACATCCTTTTCCTAAATAAATTGACATTTAGAATGAAGCCAACACATAAAATTAGATATTATGAGCTACTTGAAGCATGGCATGCTTGTCAAAGCATACACACATAAAATTAGATATCATGAGCTAATTGAAGGATGACATGCTTGTCAAAGCATAAATGCATAAAGGAAAATAGATTTAATGCAAATTGTTTTTTTAGAAAGAACTAGGCCATTACTCTCATCTTTGCAAATGAAGTTTTACAAGAATCGAAAACAGAAATAATGAAATCTTACTCCTCATTTTCTTTAGCTCATGCCTTTGATTGAACATAAATTCAATACCAAATTTCACAATATTCAAAAAATTAAATCAATGAGAATTATTTTTCTCCCAGACTCTACAAATGAAAAATTCAAGGAAGCACTTTGGAAAATTGCTAACTAGCAAACACCCAATAGTTCCAGCAAGACTCTACATGTTTATAAATTACAAATATATTGAAAGCATGAGAAACTTAGGGATGAAGTTATCAATTTCTCCATAGGTAGACTCCTTACTTTGTTTTAATGATAAATTATTTCCAGTGATTACTGATTTTATTAATAAAATCTGCAATTTAAACTTAGAAACTAGCAGATTTTTTTTGAAGCATCATGTTTTAACATTCTTGAGCCAAAAAAGACTTCCTTAAACTAGTTATTTATACTGTAGAAATTAACATCTAAAAAGAACTCCTCTAAGGATGTGATTGTCACATATTTAGAAAACCTGAAATAGTAAGACAATTTTTTAATATATTCTAGCTAAGGAAATCTGGAAATGTCTGTGTTGGTTTTGATAACCACATGGAAAAAGAGGTTATCAATTAGAAAAAAATATTTATTGGATCTATAAATAATTTGAATAAAAAATACAATTTATTTTGGTTTGTTCCTCTATCAAATTTTTTTGGATTATGTGTAGAACAAGAAATGAAGAAAAGTTAAAAGATGTAAAAGTGAGTCTACAAGAAAACTCTTGTTCTATCATATGTCTATGCAGGTTAGATTAATAATGGAGGCACATAGAGTCAAATACTTATAGCTACTAAATGAAGATAGCTAGAAATAAATAAAAAATTAGAAATCAAATAAGACCACATGTGGCAATTCAGCAAAGAAAAGAATACTTCTTTCTTTAAGGGTTACCTAAATTTCAACAACAATCAATTCCCTGCATAGGCATCACCTATTTCTCCTTAATAAAACCCAAAAACAAAATAAGTTACACATTGGTGCATCTCCAAATTCTTGTAATGTAATGAAATTCAATTATCACATTTCACAAAACAAATCTTTTTTTTCTTTATGTAATCCAAGACAAAATCATCAATGATAATTTTATTAATTTCTTAGCTCAAAGGCGAAAAATTATTTCCAAATGAAAATGACTTCCAAGTCCAAATTCAGTTATGTGTAATTTCCTTGTTCATCACAGATTAAAACTAAAGAGAGTTTACTTCCCCACAAAGAAATATGTATTTTAATATTGTTTTGCTCAAATCTATTTAAATGAAGAAAATCCCATTATCAAAAATATCTCAATACAATTTTCCTTCAAAAATTTGCTAAAATATAAATATTTATAGTCCATAAATCTTAACCGAAGGATCTCCAAACATTGAAATTTCTCACAATTTCCACAAATGAATAAACTATGTCAAAAATATTAATTTTCTATAACTTGTACCAATGAATAATATCCAAGATTCCAAGACACATATTTTAGAATCTAGAAAATTCATAACACTTATTCAAAGAATCTATTCAACACCAAACAAATTCATTAACAAATTGGTGAGAAGACAGTAATCCATTAATTTAACAATAACTAAATATGTATATAAATTAAATGGATGCATGGAAAGGTATGTAATGTTGTGTATATTATTTAAATGCCTTTTTGTGAGAGTTGAACTCTACTTTTGTAGCTTGTTTGTAGAAACATTACTGTTAGCTTCATGTGTGTTGATTTAGGGTGGATCCATCAAATATATGTTCATGAATTAAACTATGACATTGTTATGATGTAAGAGCAATACAAAGGTGAGTTTGACAAGGGTCATGCGAATGAGACAAGTCAATATTCTTATTCATTAAAAGATTTGTAAAACTTATATGTCTTTGTATAAAGTTATGGTATGAGAGAGGCTTGTAAAGGAAATCAGAAAGTTGTGTTGAATACTAGTCTTCTAATGCATATGTAGAGAATCTAAGATGATGTGTACAAATAATTTTCCAAGACAAAGAATTTCTAATTTAGAAATGGAGTTGTAGAGATACTGCAAAATGATCTGACCAATATGTATCTAGGAGAATGAATTTTGTAGATTCTTGATTAATATTACGTATCCAAAAGTGGTCTAGTAAAGTACTTGCAAATGTTGTTGTTTTGTCAACTATTAAAAAGAAGTTGTATTGTTGCATGAGTTCGACAAGATTTTTTTGTTTTTTATTAGGATGTAGCATGTCAATGTTGAAGTCTCTTGTAATGATGTGTTTTGAAATTTTTGGCAACGAGGTAAACATATGTTGCATTAGGTTTGCTATGTTAGTGATACATGCACCTGGTCTAATATAGACATTAGTAATTCATATGGTATGATCGCTATGGAATATATCAATGGTAATTGATTCTAGAGAGCCTATTACAAAAGAACTCGTATTGAGTATTGTACTTGATTTCCTATAAAAAGTCAATAGACCATGAATAGAAAATGAAGAATAGAAATTGTATAGTTCATATAGTAAAGGGAGGTGTGTGTCAGTCTTGTATCTTATTTCTTGGAGTCATAATACGTGTTCTTTGACCAAGTCGTGGTCATGAATGATTTTTTGAACATGTAATGGAAGGCTGCGAGTATTTAGCGAGCATATGATAAGATGTAGCATTGGTACGAGAGAGATGCTATGTTGAAGTTTCCATCCTACTTGAGTTCAAAGTCACTCCATTTTCTTGTCGACTTTTTGTGAGACTTTGAAAATTTGATGTTCTAGTTTGTGCATCAAATACAATGTCTCGATTGTTTTAATGCGAGAAAGGGCTATGTAGGTTAGCCCATGTTGGTAAACTTTTTTAGAATCAAAATCAAGTCCATCCATTGTCAAGCCCTGAGCCCTATGAATAGTTCTTACAGATGCTAGTTGAAGAGGGAATTATTTTCATGTGATAAAACTAGTAGAAATTTTCATTTTTCTGGCTATTTTCATTATTAGGGTCCAAGAAGGTGAAATAGAACTGATTTATAAGCTTTGCATTTTCCTACGTCGTGATATGCCAATTGTAGTGTCATTGAATTGAATCCATAGAATGTCTTCAAGATTTGTTGTATGTAGTTAGAAGACTCCATTAGCACCATTGACTAGTCCATCTTGTGTGTCGAGGTTATTACCTATTAGCTCAACTAGAATGCCTAGTTTAGATATATTATAGTAGTCAATGACATTTTCTGAACTTGGGACTAGAAATTGTTAGCATGTGCCTCTGTTTGATCAAGAGCTTCAAACACATAAAGTATACCAGGCAAGAAGTCCAACATTTGTCTATTGTGTTAAAAAATAGTCAAATTTTTGTGGAACAAGTGCAGAAATTTAGGATGGTTAGGAGCTATTCTATAACATGTTATATTTAAGTAGTTGAGGTCTTCATCATTATGTTGATTAGTTCTTACTCGATTGAGGACAGATATAAAGTGTTTGTTTCTTTGTCTCACCAAAGTGTTTAATTCGAAGCACAAGACATGTTCAAGCCAAAATGTGTATGAGATTTTTTCATTGTTTATCGTTGGCTATTCAAATATCCAATTATCGCATATGGGTTGCACTTGATATAAGTCACCACAAAATATGATGCTAACATTGCCAAATAGTTTTGTTGGTGTATGTTTGATTTTCCAGAGTCTTCTATCAATATAATATAGCATTCGTGAACTGATTAACAACACTTCATCAATGAGTAAGACTTGTAGTAGATCAAATTTCTTGCTTAAGCTATCAAGAGTGTTTAAGTCCAATGGTAACATCTTTGAAGAGTTACATGGCAGTTGGAAAATAGAATGTGTAGTTATGTTGCCTGCATTAAATGCAACTTTCCTTGTGGAAGCAACAATAATGCCTTTGGGCTTGTATAGGTCACTGTCTAGTTGCTTATCATAGATCTAGATCACTGTTTGAGAGAGGACTTTTTGCTGTAAAATTTTTTCGAGTACTAGCACCTTCTGTCAAGAACAAGTACTGTGGTTTGCCAAATGCTAGTCTCTTTTTCATGAGAACATCTTTGACTATTGACTATTGCTCTTCATTTAGCCGCCTTCGAAAGCTAAAGTATTGTTCATTTGGAAGAATGAATGGGTGGGGAATTTCTGAAAATAGTGAGCATCTACTGGCATCCATGTTTTGTGAGGCTTTTATATGTTTCATGTCAGATATGATGTCATAATTCTTGATTTCATTTACATCTTTTTCTTGTGCATGATCAATGCCAAGGTCTTTTGTTAGGTCATTGTTGTCAGTAGCTTGTGTTGTAGCTTCATCAATGTCACCCCATTTGCTATCTATTAGTGAGGTGAACATTTTTTCATTTCTAGTGATTCGTAATTTGTGTCTTTCAAATGCAAAACTCCATGATTGATGCCTGGTCAATAATGGGTTTATACTATTTCTGAAAGGGACATAAAGCATAAGTTTTTTTCGACATAAATTTTCATGTTTAGTATGTGGATTATATCTTACATAACGTATGATGCGTGGTCTTGTTCTTTTTTTGGGCTTTGATAGGTTGTTTGGGTAAAAAGCTATATATTTTGCGAGTGACATTTGATCAAAGAGTTTTGGCCATTGTATGTACTTGTCTAATGCGAATGCATACATGATATTTTTGGAGTCATCTTTCTCCTTGCTAAAAGCTTGGGACTTTTGAGCATAACAATCTTAGTTTCTGGTGGAGACATGTTGATGAATATGGTACTCCTTGAGCTTCTTTGTAATGGTAAAGATAAGGCAATATGAACTGCTTGACGACTGGACATTTTTTGGTAATTTAGTAATGCATTCCCTAGTTTGCGAATGAAGTGTGCCTCGTCATTGTAAGTATAGGTGCATTATTTTTGTATTTGGTTGAATGCTCGTGAAAATATTTTATCTTGCTTTCTCATATACGAGCTACAGTATGATGCAACAACATATACATCCAAGATAAATTGTGTGTCTATATTTGCATACCATAGTGCAGGGACTTTTTGAGAAAATGAATTTATCTACATATCCGTTGGTTGCCTTTTTAAAAAGACAATGTTTTAGAAAAATAATGCTTGTAAGATGGTAATGTAATCAGCTTCTTCAAATTGGAATTCATTAACAAAATTGTCAAATGTTACTTTCTTTGTATAATGTTTTGTTTCTATTTTTTTGAAGAAAACTTTTACTCTATCTTTAATGGCAAAATCAATATTTAATAACAACTCTAATATTTTTGTTTGTGTCATTAGAGGAAAGGGAAAGCTAAACCCATAGTTAGATGCTCTATAGTTTTTGCATGTTTTTGTGTGGTGGTGAGTTTGCATTTTGACAAGATTTGGATCTAATAGTGTAGAGTCACATGAAATGTACTTGTCAATGAAGTCCTCTATGGTATTATTTTTGCAATGCTCAAAGATAGGTGCATCTTTAATCTATAATATGAAGTGCACATATTCATTGCCCCGGTTCTGGAATTTGGTGATGAAGAAAAAATTAGACACTTTTTCGAACAAGGTATCATTTTTTAGCATCATTTTTCTAAATACATTGACCCTGTAATTGAAATAGCGACTACAAATAACTAGGTTTTTTCTTATTTCAAAGTCCAAGTATTTATCCTCTAAAGATTCATTTTGGCTTCGGTGTTGGGTGTTCAAAATATGCTACAATGCATTGCATAGTGGCTGCCAGAAGTGTTCAACACTTGTTAATGTAACGAAAAAGGTTGGAGGGCCAAGTTGTTGGATCATGGAAAAAATGTTTTTTCTCATATTGTGTAAATAGTCAGGGGATGTACAAATACTTTTGAGCGATCTAAAACCTATTGGAGATCTCAAAATGTTTTCTAGGTTTGTAGGGTTCCGCACATCCCTTGCATATAGTTTTTTACCTTTTAATTCAGCCTTATACAAACCCATGCTACCGACGATATCTATTGAATTATTATTTTGATAGCCTTAAAAAAATGTTTTTTATATGTGTTGAAAAGTCATTTTCTTTATGCATAAGCTCCCACTTAGCAATTTTTTGATAGGTGAATATTTTTTGTGATTTCTTCGACTTGTGGAAATCCAAAAAATAGTGTTGGAATGTTCATTTCTTTTGAGTAGGTATCTTGGAAAATGCCAAGAGGTTTGAAGCCTTCTACTAGTGCAATTTCAACAATAGTTGTACAAAGATAATTGATTGAATGTGATTCATTAAACCAATGTATAAGTGATTCAAGGTCAGGCTCGTCTTCATCTTTAGATATAGTTTCATGGCCATCTATTTCGCTATCTATGTTATCATTTTTTTATTGTTGCATCTTCTTATTTTCAAATAGAAGTTACCAGTCTTTGTTGATAGAGATTTTTTCCTTTCTATACAATGGTGTCTTGGACAAGATTGTTAAAGCATTCATGACATGTACAAGTCTCACATTTCCTTGTGCATATGCATTTTCATATTGTAACTTGCGTTTTAGTCTAATTGCAATAGTGTTTGTCTCATCAATGTCTCTAGGCAATGCATGTTGCACTCTATCAAAATCTATAGGAACATTGATTATTGTACCATTCAAGCATATTGTGCTCTTTTGTATCCTAGTTGTTTTATCTGTGCAAAAGCAATGTGCAAGGAGACAAGCCTTTCTTTTAGGCTAGTCAAGGTTTGTACTATAGCATTTCGTTTATTCCAGCTTATGTTCCATGGAGTAGCATGATTAGGGATATTGTCATTTAAAATAGCATCTACACAACGTCTGTAGATGAGATTTCTTGTTGCAATGATCTTTGTTGTTGGTTGAAGAGAGAGCATAGAAAAAACATTGATAAATGCCTCAGTGACTTTGTGGATGTCTTTGTTGAAACACAACATCTCACAAATTGTAAATGCTTGAGTTGGAGTATCATTGATTTCATCCAAGTATTATTGTACTAATTTCTCCCATGTTTTGTTTAGTTTAGCTTGATATGGATAGCTTGTAGCTTGATGTCTTGTGCGCAACTTGCAAAACATGTATTTTGCCTTGCCAGTTGTAGCTATCACTTCTTCTTTCGTCATGTTGTTAATGTTAGTTGGTTGATTGTTGTCCATGTTTGTTGATGGTTGATGTCTACTGTGGATTGTTCTTTTCAAGTGTCGAAGTGAACAATGAATTTTAACACTGTTTCTAGGTACACTTGCAGTAGTTGGAGCGCTTAAGATGTTTGAAGGACACAATTTCCTTTTACTTGTTTTTGTTGACATTTCTTTATCTTGTGATAGAGCATGTTTAGTTGTTTTGGTTTGATTCAATAGTTGTTCCTTTGGTTGAAGTGGTTCATAGTGGCAATGACCTATGGTATTCTTGAAACATATCAAATCAATGGATGTTATCAATTGAATACAATTGCAGTAGACATGCACTTTAGATAATAGATTTGGGTGCCATATTTTTATGAAAATATTGAAGATGTATGACAACCATTGGAAACACATTGCACAACCTTCCAAATTGCTCCTGGCAAATTCTAGGCCAACCTTCGCAACTAGGGTGCATGCTTGGAAGAGGAATTCGTCATTTGACATGGGAAACTAGCTGTCCATATGAAAGAAACACAATGCAAATTTTTCTTTTACTTTCAATGCATTGGCCAACAATTGGGCCATGAGCAATCGCAAGGCAATTGCATCGAACTGGTTGTCAACCAAAAAGGCTAAAACTACAAACATACTTTCACCATATGGAGAAGTAAATGCGGCAGATTGTTTCAAACCAATGTGAGCTAACTCTTCTTCAATTATGTTTTACATTTGGTCTCGGGGATGATAGAAGTGACATTTTTTATTCTATAGTTTGTATTTTGTTGTATATACTTACTCTTAAGAAGATAGGTTCATAGTGCCCGACCAATGGATTGATATCATGGAAAAGAATTGATATTGTAGGATGAGGTGCATCTTTGTTGCAATGGAGGTAGGGCTTTTTCTATGTCAATAACCAAATTCATATGGGTATGTCTAGCCAAAGAGACAAGCAATGGATACAAAATGTGTCACCCCAAAGGCCTGATTCACATAGCCAGTTGGTTTCAGTCACTGAAAGGCGCATTCTTCGCAAGTATGTGGTCTAGTCAGTGACTTTATGAAAATTATATAGCAACAAAGGATGGAGTTCATGAAAAAAAGAGGTTGATGCTACATCAGAACCATGGTGCAGTGAGTGCAAGAAATAATTGACAAGTCCATTACGAAGTTCAACACATGTATATTGATAATGAAGAAAAACTTGTATTGTATCAAATAGACAATCACCAATATTGAAGTTAAATGAACTAATTCAAAAGCAACGCATAGCGTCAAGAGCATCATCAATTTAATTCTTAAGTTGTAATTTTTCTAGAATTGTAATATAACAAATTAGAAATAGTCTAATAAGGGAAACAAGCCTGGTTATGTACCACAAAGGCTGAAATTTTTAGAAATAAAAACCCATACAAGAGTAAGAGGAAAAAAGCATTATTAAATACTCTAAACTAAATATGTGTAAGCTCCAATAAGAAAACAAAGAGTTAACATAGACAATCCTGCTTATGTACCACAACAGGTCAAGTTTTAAGAAATTAAAAACACATAGAAGATTGAGAATACAGAAGCATTACTAAATTCTATAAAGTTCATATTTTTATTTGGGTAATTAATTAAGATTTGTATTTCACATTGCAACATAACATTTCTTTATCAGTGTAACTACATTTAACACACTAGTTGATATATTGTGTCTAAATTTGGATGAGCATACTACAATGATGAATATAAAGAAAAACACATTAGAGTGAAATTCAATAACACACCAAAGGAAAATATTAATGAATCTGATTCAAGCGTAGGGGAGGTGATTTAATCTCTTAAAATGGTTCAACATACCTCATTTTCAACATAGAAATTAACAATAATCATATGAAACCTAGAATATTCATAATGTGGAATGTTAGGGACCTTAATACCCCTAACAAAAGCACCTCATCAAATCCCAAATTTAGGCTAGTGATAATATCATTTTCCTTCAAGAAATAAAAAATCATGGAAGAGGAATGTAAGCACCCCTTTGTAGATTGGGAAAAATAGAAATTCATTGCCTTAACATCTATTGGAGCATCAAGAGGTTTAGCTATACTTTGGAAGAAAAATGTATTCAAATTCACAAAGTAGCAGCAAAGGCAAATTGGATTCCACCCAAGTTAAACATTTCAATACATCCTTCCAATTGTTTAATGTATATGGTCCTAATTTTGCAATAGAAAAGAAAGCCTATGGACCCTATTGGTGGGTTGTGCAAACATCCCAGATGAGCTAATCATTTTGGGTAGTAATTTTGATGCTATCAAATCTATCCAAGATTAAGTGGGTGACATACTTCTCTCACTAAAACCATTGAAAGATTTTAGTGATTTTGTATCCAAGCATGGTCTGAAAGATACCCATCAATTGGAAAACTCACATGGACAAACAAAAGGATAAGCTTCTTTCACATTCTAGAGAGATTAGATAGATTCCTCATGAACCCAACATTAATTTCTCTTCAAGGTTGCATAAAAAATGTCTATCTCAGGATCAAACCATTTTTCATTATAAGTGAACTTATCAGATGGGTGGCTCATAAAAAGCCCATGTCTTCATTCAAGTTTGAACAAATGTGGCTGAAGGATCCATCTTTTCCACACCGCAAACCTTGGTGGTGAAGCTTACCTTTCATGTACACCCTTCAATTATATCAAATTTTGTCAAATACTTTGTAGTCATAATTGCTTTGGAAGACATGTATGTGAAATGTAAAAACATAAGCGAAGCACGTGGAGTGTCTGACAAAATGCATCAAAGAAGTGTGTTTCAGAGTGATTGTGAATAACACACAAATGACTTTATTGGAAAGACTCTATAAATTTTCAAGCAACTAAACTAGTTGATCTAATATTGTCTGTTGATTGGAATCTGACCAGAAAAGAAATGGATAAATGAATGAAGGATTTTAATAACACTCATAAGACTAAAACAATCTATAGAACTAAAGCTATAAGAAAAAAGATATCATAAGACACAAATAGAAAATGACAAGTTGTACAATGAAAATAGATGAAAGAAAGGTGAGGTGGCAGCACATTATTTAAAATAAAATAAAGGATGAGTAACCCCCAAGGATGGACTCACTCACTCCCTTCAAAATGAATATGAAGTCTACTACTTTGTTAATGAGGAGGATAAAATTTGAAAAAAATTATTATGCATAATATTTAATACCTCAAAAATAAGAACAAAGTTTAACATGACATCCTCACACTAAATTTCTCTTGACTTGTTAAAATTTTTATTATTCATTAGTGAACTAGAATAAAATGACATTCTTATGATTGGAAGAGAAATTGACAAGATTATAGGACGCCAGAGTGAACTGCAGGAGAATGGGAACAATTTGAAGCAAAATGAATGTGATTTTGATAGTTCAGTAGTAGGGCAATCGCACCTTTCAACCTAGGGTTTGAAAGTGCAGGAGAATTAACTAGAAGTTTTGTTGGTTTGGGCACATGGATGTTGCAGGCTTTGCATATGTATTGCAGGAAGAAAAGAATTTGATCAACCCACAAAAGCATCTATGAGTTTAAATGGAAGGCACGGTGCATTTTCATGGCAATGTTATTGCCGGCTCTTTAGCTTCAAACCAAGATGAAAGGGCAATTAATACCATCAAGAATGTAAAGAAGGAATAGATGGAGAAAATTGTTCAAAAGTGAACAGAGTAGCTTCTCTTTGAATGGACAATACAGAACGGTTCAACAATGTTGTCAGAGGGTTGAATGACACAATGAAGACTACTAGAACCTCTTTAAAGGGATGATAATGCTTTTCTCAACAATACAATCAGAAATTTCACACTAAAATCTTTATAAAAGAATGAAAAATAAGCACTTCTATGATAAAATTTCAGCATAGAAATTTGTATTTCTATATCTTTCCTCCCATCTTGCTCAGGAACCAGTGTGAGTCTGGGAATGAAACGGAATGAAACGCAAAATAAAAATCTAACAAAATACAACAATCAGGAAATTAGACAATATAGTTTGATGAAGTTTGAATTTCACTCATTACAAATGTATATATGTATATATTTATCTAAATGAGATGACTTTTCAGTTCATCTTCTAGATGACTATTCAACTCTTGATGTATCTATAATTATGTATAGTAGTGCTGCAATGAACACATTTTCTTTTGATGCCAACAATTATGGTTGCCAATCCTTGAAAGGGGAAATTTCTCATTTAGTGAGTTCTTAGTGGTTGATGGAGCTCATAGTTTAGAGAAGGTGGTTTGTATTTTTGAGGTGTGTGCTCTTGCTTAAAACTTATAATGTAGTCAATCTTTGATTCATAAAGAGGTGAAGTCCTCGTCTATGACCTGATTATAATCATTGTTTCATTCTCTAAAACAATCCTCAATATTTGCCAACTATCGGCTATTGATCTATTTTCTCATAGCTTCATATTGTTTTAGTTTCAATGTGTATGAAATGGAAGGTGACCACTTGGTAACTCCAATCTTTCAAAGACTTCAGCAATTTTTTTTATCTCTCACTATAGTTGTCAATATTAGTTTATTGCATAATAACAAGAGACTTGGGGTGATGGAACTAATACGTGATTAGGTATAGCATTTAACTTGAGGTATATGAGTAAATGAATAAGGTTATGACGGTATCATGTATTGATAAAAGCACCAAAAGATGTGGGTATGTGGATGAGATGCAGTCCTATACCTAAAATATTTAAAAATCTTGCTGATTATTTTTTTTTTGATATTATTATTTTCTTATTGAGGAAACCTTTTTCCCCTCAAAATGGTGAGAAGAGGAAGCTCTTTCCCTACATTGCTTGTGTTAATTGGCATGATTCTCTTGATCCAAATGTAGATGCTTTATAAAGCCATTATATGCTTCTAAAGGTAATAGGTTCATTGTCTTTGTTATTTGTCATTTATATACTACCAAGTCTAATTTATTGGTTAACCGGTACTAGATTAATCTTATTATATAGTGGTTGACATGGTTCTACTTATTTATGCTTTATTAATTATGTTTGACATGTTTAAATTTGAGTCTTACCTCTACAAATCCCAAAGAAATTGAAATGGTCATAAATTATTTTAGTCCACTGAAAGAAACAAGTTACTATTAGATAGAGAACCTCGAATCTGAAATATTATGAGAACATTTCTTTATGAGAAATATTTACTAAAATAAAAACTACCATCTACTAAATAAAAATTGTTATTAGCTCATTCTTTTAATGGCACACAAAGTTGACCTGAAACATGGATTCGTCCTACAACATATAGGTTTGTGCATAATTCTATTTAAAAGATCTGATCTAACTGCAGTAGGCTGACCATGAAAATTGTAAAAGAATGTTCAAGGGATTGTTATAGAATGAACTACGTTGAAATTTGAACATATAACCTGATTATTGAATAGTATTTTAATTTCTTCTAGAAAGAAAGAAAGAACGTGCATTTTCAACATCTAAGTAGGGCTGTAATGTTCAACTTGATCATATACTTCAGAAATGGGATTTGATAAGAATATTCACTATATTGTTTACAAAAAGTAGTTGACACAACCATAAGAAAATAAATGAGCATTTTTTAATAAATAATGTATAATCCAAAATTTCTAACAAAAGCGAGCTATTGAAAACCACCCACACTACAAATACATTCCATATGTCCAAAATATGCACTTGTTATATATATTTGTGGCAGAAAGAGAGCCTATAGAATCCTCAACCACTAAATAGATCAAAATGCAGGAGTTGATTTGTCAACAAAGGAGGAGCTTGGGCTGGGAGGGGTGGGTGAAGATATCCTTGGAGATTGTAGATTATTAACTCTTCCCTTTTCAACCATCTAAGGTGGAAAAACTATTAAGAAGGGTCATAGTAGTTGAAAAAACTAGCCATATGGGTGTCTATATATTGGCAAAGTAGATATTATGATGTGAGAAATATATTATCTTTCTGAGATCTCTTTCATGCATTTTAAGGACCCGGTGATAAGATCTCTTTGCTCATAGGAGCAACTTTGTAACAAACAAAATTGTAATGTGCATTCTGTCTAGATAATGACATAAGATTTCAGCTTTTGTAATAGGATATTCTGAAGATGTTAGTGTTGAATTTAATAATGATGTCAATATTTCACAGTTAAAATAAAATGGGTGACAATTTCTCTCTTATGCTTGCAGAATCTTGACAAAGAAGAAAGAGTCACTATTGTCCTCCCTACAGGTGAAGAGTTTATATGCAAGGCTGAAATAAAGAAATCCACAACATTAGTAGAAATAAAGAAAGATTGGACTGCACTTAAAACCTTGGAGGAAAGGAATATTAGCCAGCTATTCAAGTTGACCTATTAAACATTTCAAGTGAGGCATATATTTAGATCGTGTTGTAACAAATATTGGATATATTCCATTGTAACCCACGTTTATAAAGTAAACAAAATGTAGTCCTAGGGAACATGGTCCAAGCATACTCCGAACCTTGTTATATGTGGCCTGTAACCTAACCCACAACTTTCTTGACAAACTAAATGAATGTATTCAATTGGCTCTACCTATAGACATGCAAACAAAGGGGCAAGATAGATAACCAGAACAAAGGTTCAATGAACTAGAAAACATCCACAAATATATATCAATTTCAACTCAAACTAGCATAGAATTTGAACTAGTACACATAACTAACTAGGTATAACAGGAAATCAGTGATATTCCTTGATGGTCTGTGAAATCCAAAGAAAAAAATAAATTAAAGGTTTAAGGTTTATACACGCATTGTACTTGGGGATTAACAAAAGTCAAAAATGTTAACAGCAAAAAAGAAAAAATGACTTTTCTTATTAAAAAGAGAAATGTGTACGTACTTGCTATGTAGAATGTATGTTGAGCAGGACAGAGACTCCTAGCTTGTTCATAGGTAGAAAGAGCTCAGAAAATGTATGCAGGCGTCAACTATATTGATATACTTGAAAGTGTTGTCATAGTCATTCCATCAAAAAATAAGTTATGATTATTTTGAAATAGTTTGGTCTTTTAAAACTATCTTTCTTTCAAGATAGCAGCTCCTTATTATGAGAAAAACAAAATTCACAATATAGCATAAGAACAAACAACACACATAAGACACATAATTGGAGACAAGGAAATGCCTTCAAATCAATATTCAACGCCCCATTTGGAAAACTTGACGTGAATCTATCTATTTTCCAACGCTCCCTTTACCCTGCCACCAAAATCTGCAAGTGGACAGTTTCAATAAAACAGAATAGAACCTAGTTATCCATCCGATGACGAAATTTGCAGGCAAAAAAAAACCCTCTAAACCACCTCAAGATCTAAATGAAAAGGGTTTAGAATTTCCACAAAAATGAAAAATGAAATTTGCAGGCACAAAAAAAAAAAAAAACCCTCTAAACCACCTCAAGATCTAAATGAAAACGGTTTAAGATTTTTGCTAAAATAAAAAACTGAAAGGAAACTTGTCTATGTAAAATTTCACAAACTGAAACGCAATTTTGAGTGAAGTGAAAACAACGTAATCTGTAATACTAAAAGCTAGCTATGAAAAAATTCTACTGAAGACAATGCCCACTCAAACACATTCCCACCATTTTATTTTCGTCCGTCAAATCTTTGCAGTACAATGACATTAAAAATACCATTGATATTCACGCGAACAACATAAATGAACACAATAAATCCCCTACCTCGTAACCAGCCAACTAGCTCCCTCACAATGACGATTTAATTCCCCTTTTTAAATCGCTCGTAACCTGCCAACTGCCCTCACAAAATGCCGATTTATTTTCCCACTTGTTGACGATTAAACCACTAGCAAAACACATTCGACCAATAAGAAAGCAAGAAAAATTGAAATAAAATAGGAAAAATGCAATCACAATAAGCTTATACCATACAATATGTTTATTTTTCCTATGTCCGAGCAAATCTCCATGCACGATTAATAGTTTATATTTCCCCCAAAAACAATAGTCTCTGCATTTAAAAAGGCAGAGACTAATAATATTTAGAACCATGCATATGCATCTCCTAAAAAAAAAATACCAAAGAAAATACCAAAGATAAAACGAAGTCAAACTTGTTTTTTTTCAGATTTGCTGATTTTTTAAAAAATTTTTTTGTTATTTTCAAGATTACAGAAACGAAGATACAATCAAGAATGGACGAGAAAAATCACTAGCATGCAAGAACCGTGCTTATAAATATGACGAACAGCGGGAGAGAATCCCAAGCTTCGTTTATTTACAATGAGTACAACGAAGACACAAAAAGAAAAAAATGTGATAGATTACATTCCTCAGATCGGCAAATACGCAGCCGCCTTAAATCTTGATGAATCTGTCACAGAACGCGCTCAGACAATTTTCAGAGAAACTTCCGACAAAGCAATTATGACGAAAGCAAAGATTTGCGCTGTTCATCTTGCTTGCATTTACATTGCCGCAAAACAACTCCGGAAGATGAAGACAATGGAGGAATTAGTAGCATCTGTTTCAGAATCTCACACTGTGAGCAAAAGAGATATATTTAGGAAAATGAAATTCATTCAAAAGAATTCTCCGACGGCGGCATTTTCTACGGATTTATCAGTCGAATGTTCTTTTTCGGCTGTGGAGGAGAAAGAAATCGATAAATTCTCCGGCGGCGAGTCGGTTAGGGCTCACCTGGATCACTTTTTGCAGCTTCTGAAATCTTCGAATTCGGTGGACTGTGAAATGGTTGAATTTGTAGAGAAACTGGCGGCCGAAGCGATTCAGAATTTACTGGTTTGTGGTTTGAGAGCCTCACCGCGCAATCAGGCGGCGACTTTGCTAGTGATTTGCTCGCATTTTGTTGAGAATGAAGAAGCCGCGAAGGTGATTCGTTGTTCTTTCGGAAATTACAGGATCGGTAGCGCTTTCAATGAATTGCTTCCGCATTTGCAATCTTTGTTCCCGCGGTATTCGATTTCTGAAGATTTTTTGAAGAAGATTTGTGATTCTCGCTGCAGATCCCACCGTAAATGAGCCTGAGATGGAGAAAAATTGTGTTTCTTTCAGGAGAAATTTGATTTCCGGAGATGTTTTGGAAAAGATTCATGATTCTTGCTGCAGATCCCGCCGTAAATGAGCCTGAGATGGAGAAAAATTGTGGTTCTTTGAGCAGAATTTGATTTCTGGAGATCTTTTGGAGAAGATTCATGATTCTTGGGGCAGATCCCGCCGTAAAAGAGCCCGAGATGGAGAAAAAATGTGTTTCTTTGAGCAGAATTTGATTTCTGGAGATCTTTTGGACAAGCTTCATGATTCTTGGAAACGGTAAAAACAAACTGTGTTCTTTGAGGGTTATTAAATGCAATTGTGGTTAAAGATTTGATTCTCTGTATCTTTGCTTAATTATTTGTTTAGAGTTTGATTTCTCAGTGAGTGTAGTGGCAGAACGAATTTTATCATGGCTGGATAGTGTAGTTGTATAGATATATTGAACTAAAAAAATTCAGAGTTGGAGCAGACACAGCCATTAATGAACATGAAATGGAATTTTTTTTGTGTTTCTTTGAGGCTTATTGAATGCAATTGTGTTTGCAGATTTGCTTCTGTGTATCTTTGCTTAATTCTTTCTTTAGCGTTTGAATTCTCAGTGACTGTAATGGTAGAAAGATTTTCGTCATAAATGGATACTGTAGTTGTGTGGATAATATTCAATTAAAACATTTCATATTTGGGCGTTTGTCAGATCGAAGCCTCCATTGTTGAATACGTTTCGAAATTTTAAATTTTAAATTTTAAATAATATATTTTTAAAAAATTATTTAAACAAAGGAAGTGTAGATATTGATAAGAGGACATATTAAAATAGACAGTTTTAAGTCTACACGGCTATAGCTATTGGAAACTTAAATTTTACCAACGAGGTTCTATTTAAAAAAAAATACATGTCAACTCTTATACAAACAAAAATTTCAGAAAAATTATCTTTAAGAAAGGATAAATAATAGTCAATTGAGGGTCACATAAATTAAGAGAATTATAAATAAATTCATAAAAAATATAAGTTAAATGCATAGGAAAGCTAGAAACTAGACACATTGTAGAGGTCAAAATTAATGGCAGCTAACAAGATCTTTAAAATAAGAGGCTCACAATTTATTGATGTGTTGTAGACAATTTATTTTCTAATAATTAAAAAAATATTTATAAATATACACATACACATGTGTGTATATGTATGTATGTATATAAGTGAAGTTTGATTTTTATATTAATAAAAATTGGTTTAAAAGGACTTCCCACACAAAATAATTATTTATTAAATTGTAAAATTTATGCTTTGGCATATCTGGTTGGAGAGGAATCGTCGCATATTCCAAGATGTTTGGCTTGGTGTTTTGCATCTTTGGTGGAAAATATCACATTCTCTTCAGAAAACTATTCTTGTGAAGTGTGAGCTTGATGGGGGTATGGATCCAATTGATCTTGCTATCTATAATCGCCTCAATTTTCATCTGCAGATGGGGTTGCAGCTCATAGGTTTCCTTCTATGTCCAAGTAGCTTCACCATCAGAGGAAGGGTTGGGTTAACCGGGATGGGCAATGGACTCCTCCTCCCTGTGGAGTTCTGAAAATTAACATTGATGGTTCTTCCCGTGGGAATCCTGGTCTGGCTGGTATTGGCAGAGTGGCTAGTTGTAGTTCTAGGGATGTTAAATTTTTCTTCTCATTTCATAAGGGTGATTATACTAACAATCTCATTGAAGCTCAGGCTATTTTATATGCTGTGGAACAGTGTTGCTTGCAGGGATGGAGTAAGATTATTTGTGAGTCTGATTCCCAGGTGGTGGTGAAAATGCTTTCTTCGCAAGAGCTTGAGGATGTTAGTTGGTAGCTGGCCACTGTTGTTAAGCAGATTCTTTTCTTCTCTTCCTCTTTTCAGTTCATTAGGTTCATGTATATTCCTCGTGAATGGAATAGAACTGCTGATTGTTTAGCCAAATGGGCTTCTAGTCATGATCCGGGTTGGAATATTAGGGATAGGGGGCAACTGTCCTTTGAGATGATGCAAGAATTTGATGATCTTGTTGCTCAGGATCGAGCTCCTTGTTGAGCTCTCCTTGTTGTATTCCTTTCTATCTTAATAAATTTTTACCCCTCTTTTTGCAAAATTGTGAAAATTTTGTATTTTGAATAATTAGATTGTCATTTTTTTAATTTATTATAAAATTGACTTTATATATAATCAAAATACATATCTCTTAAGTTTATGAATTGTAAAAAATAATTAGTAGTTATTGAAACGGTCAAAATAATTAACTCCTTATAAGATGATTTCAACTCCTTATGCTTTCTCTCTTCATCTTATGGATTAGAGACTAGAGAGTGTCATCCAAAATGTTGATGAATAAATACAAACACAATGAAATTGATAAGAAACATTTAAAAAATTATCCAGGATTGTAGAAATCTACTCATCATTAATTTTTTATAATCTTCAAATTTTAAATACACTACCATTAAACAATTGTTTAAATAAAATACTATAGAAAAACTTACAAAATATAGTTGTTATAAATATAGCCTTTTTGACATTAAAAGTATCATTTTTATCTAAACATGTAACTATATAGTGGAAATTTTTGGTGGTTAAAATCCAATTATAAGAATTCCTTTGATTGTTTTCACAACTCATCCCATAATAAAAATTTAGAACTTAGATCAACTACCATTAAGTAGTATTGAAGTCACAACTTTGGTAGATGCCTAAGAATTAATTTCTTATTGTTCATAGATTTGAATATTGAATTTCACTTGGAATTATATCTTTCTTCTAATATCAAAGATTATAATGTCTTGTAAATTCAACATTGCATTTGGAATACTAAATCTTAGAATTTTGTAACATTGGATGTCTCTCGTACATGAACAAACTACCACTTCATAGAAATTATATTAGGAGGTTATTCTAAGAACTAGATGGAAAAATGTGCCATGGAGAAGAAGAGAAAGATAAGTACATTTGACCAAGGCAAATCAAGTTTTTTATGTGAAATTAATTTCTTCTTAATGATTAAAGAAGAAACTAATTATCTTGAAATATAAGAATTGTTTAAGGAAAATATTAGTTGGTAAGATGAAAATATGTTAGGAATAGATATACAGAAAAATAGTTGCATGTAAATATAACCAATATGACAAAGGAATAAAGCATACATAAGAGATTTAATGTTGCTCATCCAATCCTTGGGCTATGTCCTCCAAATAATGAGTCAAATAATATATTATCTAGTATCTTCACCATATTACAATATTCAATCTCCCTTACAACTCAATATTGTTGTAGGGAGCTATATATTTACATTACAAAAAAACTCTAACCCTAAGCCAGTATTACTTGACTTATGTCAGCTTAACAAGTTATCCCTAAACATACTTGATGAGTCAATCTTGGGAAATGGTTGGCAACTAAACTCAAAAATCCTTTACAAGTTAGCCAAAAAATATATTTTTCGGATCATGCCCTATACCCCATGACTTATGAAAAGTGGTGAATACTTCCTTTATTAGTCATCAAAAATTAACAAAATATTAGTAGAAAAATATAGAGATAGTATTTATCACTTTTTTAAAATTTTAATCTTAGATTTAGAAAAGAAAAGAGATATAAATAATAAATATAATTGCTTGGCAGTTTGTAAATAACTAGTTTATATGTAATGGTATATATTCTCTTATGTAAGAGTGAAATGAGTGGAGGAATGATCAATGCTAGGGTTTTTATTGTTTGGTTCTAGGTCCTCAGTCCTTTGGAGTGCTCCTTTGATGTTTGGGGGAGAGGTTTAATATTTGGGTTTTCCATTATTGATGATATTGATATGTGGAAGCCCATCTTGGCTCAGGGTCTTTCTCCTAATGGCCTTATTAAGGAAGTTTTCTTTCTTGTTGTCTCTTTTTTTCTTTCAAAAACCAAGTTTTTGCTTCATAGGGTTACACCTGGTAGCTCCTTTGGTGTTGTGGTTCTAAGTTATTGTTATGACCTCTCTATTTGTGAGTTTGGAATACTCATTTTATGCTTCTCCTTAAGGCATATAGGGGATTTTTGTTGATGGGTTATCCAAATTTGAGGGCCTTAGTTTGTGCATATTGTTGAGTATCCTAAGTGGGCTATGTTTTTTTGGAAACTAGGTGGTTATTATTTCTATAGTGATGAACTCTCACCTTTGGTTTTGAAGGCACCTTCAACTAGCTTTTTGGTTTGAGGACTAGCTCATGTTATTTCTTATTATCCACATAACTCTTATTGAGGTGGTGATATGTTGTGTGAATTTTGCTAACAATGGGCTAAACATTCCTCCTCATTTGGTCAATGCTAGGAAGGTGGAGTGGATTCAAAAGAACTTTTTTTGGAGTTTCTCTTCCATCTCATTATCCCTATTGAGGTGGGATTCCTCGTTCTTAAGGTGGAAGGAAGATTTGTTGTGATGACTATTTTTGCTATTCTTCTTTTGTGGGTTAGGGAAGTTCCTCCAAACAAGACTTGGTGTTTTCTAGTTATAACCTCTATGATCATGACTGGTAGATTAACTTCTGTAGAGGTGGAGTTGATTTTACTCTTTTTGGTGGTGGAGGTTAGTTTTATAAAAAGGGAAGGTATCTATGTTGCCATTAGTGATAGTGCTGATGCTTGGGAGATTCTCTCCACTAACCTTGATTTTGGGATCTTTCCTCCCCTTGCTACTATTGAGGAGGTTCCCTTCTCCATTGATGTGGGAAGGAGTTTACAGGGGGGTGGGGGGGGGAGGTTTTGTGGGGTGGTGGCAAAAAGCTAACTTCAACTGGTGATTCTGTTGGTTGTTGACTGATGACTCTATGAGTGAAAGAAAAATGGGGTTCCTATTTCTTGACGTTGGTTTTTGGGCCTTCTGAGGATGAGTTTGTCTACTCCTTTTATTTCTTCTCTTCATGTGACCAAGTGGTTGCTGTTAGTTTTAAAGGGCTCACTTGGGTCCAAGTTGTGCTTTTTTTTTGGTGTAAGAATGCATCAAGTATGGGGGACTTTCCCATGCTGATCCTTACCAATACAAACCATGGTTGGTGGGTTTACCACACTTGGACCTTTTTTTTTATATAGAAATGGACCTTATTTGATGTCTATTTGGATGTTTGGTACTAGGAGCTATTAATATGTCATTTAAGAGTCTAGCACTTCTATTGTTTGTACCATGGGTCAACACCATCTTGTTGCTTTATATAATAAAAACTAGTTTGTATGTAAACATGGACTCATACCTTTAATCCTTGGGACTAAACTTCTTAATTTTTTTTTGTAGTTGGTAAGACTGAAACACCTTCACCTCGAGTATTGGATATGTAATTGTATGAAAAAAAGATAGAAAAAAGAAAAAGAAAACCATACATATGCCTCGAGGGACAACTTGGGAAGGAGAAGTAAATATGTTAGTCTCTAAGGAACAAAAATAAAGTAATAATTAGGACCATCCATGTTCCTTTTAAAAACAAGATGAAAATCATCCATGGCCGTATCACAAGAGGAAGCAATGATCCCAAAATATACCACAACTCAAGAATAGCTTTAAAAAAAAATACAATGGTAGAGATTACAGAAGAAGAGGATAGCATCAAGGAAAATGATTTACATGTTTCAATGGAAAAACTCAAAGATAATTAATCACTAGGAGTGAGAACATGTACCGTATGAAAATTTCTCCTAAGAATTGACATTAGAGGATGATAAATATGAGCATATAGAATAGCCACTAGATGAATTATACTTTTGGAAACCAAATATATTATCTAGAATATAAAAATTCTCCTCAATAATGGAACATTGAAAAGGGGAAAATTCCATAAGACAAATATTTAAAATATGTGTTAAAATGGGAAAAGAATTCAATCATGATTGACTTACTTAGATATAAAACTAAGGGGGGAACCCCTTCCCTTGGGAAGTAATGCATATTCTTATTTGGGATGTGAGAACACACACCATCTAGAAATATCTGTTGAGAATCCATATTAGAGGATGAATTAGATGAGGACATAGAATCACATTTATTTTCTTCTCTGTGTTGAAAATGTTTGTTGAAATGTGAGCTTCGAAAGGATCACATTATCAACCTTTTTAATCAAGTTTTACTCTATCTGTTCTTCTTGTCATTTTTATTATAATAAGACTTATTTATCAGATCTTGTTACTTATCTATTTCCATCTCATATTCATAGCTTATCATTCTATTAATTTATTTTTATTCTACATTGCATAAATAGTCATTTCTTATTTTAGTTTACTTTTAATTTGGGTCATCCATACCCTATCTACATAAGATGCTGACACAAGTTTCTATTATCCAAATTATGCATTAGAGTCCCAACACATGTAGTGATATTTTAGATAATGAGATTGCGAAGCCTAGAATTTGTTCTAAGTTACATTTATCTCTTTTATTTCTTGCACTCTTGAAATGTATTTAGTTTTCTATTTAATTTAATTACAAATATATGATTTGTATTTAATTGAGTAAGTCACACTTAAGCACCTATATTTAATACTTTGAAAAAAACTAGAAAAAAATTCTTTTCACATTTGATCTCTATGTCACTCTTAGATCAAAAAGTAAGGTGGCAAAGGAGGTAGTTCATCCTTAAGACTTTAATCAGTCTCTAGGTCACTGATAGTCTTATAGAGTAGTAGTTATGTTCATTGTCATGAATATGTTTCCAAATTTAGTATAAAGGAACATTTAGAATAAGTAGAACTGTCTATTCCTAAATTTTATAAGAATAATGTGATAAATGAAGTGATAGTTTAAAACAAATTAACATGAATAATGTCTTAGAGGGTAATTTGTCTAATATCAATGCTTGCATATTTTTTGTGGTGATTAGTATATGGTGGGTTCAATGTCACAAGGTTAGAGAGGATTGATATTTATAATTGGTGAAGGAGGCTTGGTCATAGTGGAACTAATTCCACTTCGAGAGAGAAGGATGACAAATTTGTTGTAGAAATGTGATGATTGTTCAAACTATGTTCTAGAAAAGGAAAAATAATAATTCCATGCTAATTACTTAAGTGATAGAGTTTATTGTAGGCTGAATTCAATTTGGAAGAGTGATTTGATCAATCAACACCACACTTATGAGCTGTGGTGAGAAACTTCTTATAGGGTGAATTTGATGTAGTCAAACTTCTTAAATGAACACATGACTGTCTAGATTAAATTCCCTCTTGTGAGATGAACATATTAAATAAAATTAAAATATGACGAGATGCTCGACACATGAAATGGGAATAATACGCATATAAGAGAAATATTTAAATATAGGGAGGGCATACCAACTTATAAGAAGATTTTAATACCCTACTCAGGAACCTAGGAGAAATTAACCTAATATATTATGAAGTACATTGAACTATTTTTATTTATAAAGTTTATTTAACATAAGATAACAATGTGAAAGCAATATAAACATACACATCGAATACAAAATAAGAAATTATAAATAAAATTTTCATTCCTCAAGGGTTTCTTCATGTTGAGTCACATTTAAGAAAGTTTTATTAAAATTAGTTTTGATCTTAATTACTATTGTGATGTGGAGCCTAATCAAACTCAGAGGTTTATTGAACACAATTTTCTTCCCATATTATTTCTATGGGGGTTTGGGGGCAGTACCCCTGCGAGGTCCTAGGGTAGTGCATGACCCCATAGTGAAAAGAAGAGGATGGAGGTAAGAATTTTTTTTAAGCTAGGTTAGTTGTAAAAGGATTTTCATAGAAAAAGGGCATTGGTTTTAATAAGATATTTTCTCTTGTTGTTAAAATGACTTCTATTTATACTGTTTTAAGTATTGTGGCTACTAAACATTTGTATTTGGAGTAGCTCGATGTTAAAACAAGCTTTCTTCATGGTGATTTGAATGAAGAGATATATATGGCACAACCTCACAGATTTGAGGTCAAAGGTAAGGAGAACTAAGTCTGTAGATTGAAGAAAATTTTATATGGCTTGAAGCAAGCACCTTGGCAATGGTATCTAAAATTTGATAGGTTTATGCATGAGCATGGATATAATAGGTGTAACTTAGATCATTGTATTTATTTTAAGAGGTTGGATGGTGGAAGCTATATTATTTTATGTTTATATGTTAATGATATCCTTGTAGCTAGGTCTAACATGGATCACGTTAAGGGGTTAAAGGAACAACTAGCACATGCATTTTCTATGAAGGATTTGGGGGAAGCAAAAAAAATCCTTGGTATGAAGATTTGCAGAGATAGGAAGAATAGAAAATTGACATTATCTCAAGCTAATTATATTGCAAAGGTATTGCAACATTTCTCTATGGAGAATGCTAAAGTTGTCAGCACACCTTTACCTAGTCATTTGAAGTTGACTAAGGAGATGTGTCTCAAGACACAAGAAAAGGTAGAAAAGATATCCAAGGTACCTTAAGTGTCAACTGTAGGAAGCTTGATGTATGCTATGGTATCTACAAGGTCAGATATTCCACATGTAGCAAAAATTGTTAGCAAGTTTATGAGTCATCCAATAATTGAGCATTAGAATGTAGTTAAATGGATTTTTAGATATTTTAGAGGTACATACTATTGGAAGCATATCATAGGCTAAGTTACTAAGAGGGGAGGGGTGAATTAGTAACTTATAAAACTTAATCTTTATTTTCCAATTAATCCTTCATGTGTATTATGATCTAATTGCATGCATGAAAAATTGAAAGCACTAAAACATTCATAACACTTTGACAGACAATATGGTAACCCGAAAACCTTCCAAATAGAAAGTAAAACTAGGGTGGGGGTGATATGCACAAGCTTTAGTACTGTTGTATAAATTTGGCCTACTAAGGCTTACAATGATCACTTTTGATGATCTATCCTATTAGGAGCAATCAGGGCTGCTAGGTCCACCTTGTAAAAGGATTTACAAACATAGAATGAAGTATGCACTCGGTAAAGAGATTTACAAAAGACTATTAAGTTTACCTTGTGAAAGGATTTAACTATTCCACTATTAGGATGAACAAGTGGTTGATCTCTAATATGCAACTTGGTTTGCTAAATGAGATTCCTTTGAGTGTGATGATTACCTTGCTATGATAGATAAATCTTTACTGCTCCTTATATTGCTATAGCCTTTTACTTCATACTTTTGCACTTTTTATACTTCAATGATACCTCTTTATATGTGATTCAATATATTATATATACCAATCCAATTTACAATTCAACAAAGTTGACTACAATACAAGTTTCACCAAAATACATAAAGTTGACCCAATTATAGGTACTCGCATTTTGAAGACAAACTTAGTGAGGTTCTAACACTTGACAACCATTGTCAACACTTGACATCATCATATGGTAGACACATAAGCTTGACTCATAATAATCACTTCCAAGTAGTATGAACTCGATCTGCACTTGTGACTTGATGAACACTGTAAAACTTGACATATAGACAAAATCACTTGGTTGACACTGCATAGCTCAGTCAACACTATCACCATGAGCTCGATATAAATTGAATCACTTGGTTGACATTGCATAGCTTGGTCAACACTAGTTCACATTACTGAAGCTACAAACTCAATATGCATTGTATAACTCAGTTTGCACTAAGAAACTCAATAAACACTATGAAGCTTAGTTTATATTGATAATCATGAACTTGGTAGAAACTGCTCGACACAAACTGAATGATGTTTTAGGAACTTGATGGCAACTATAGAACTTGGTAGAGCTTGAATTACTTGATTAACATTGTTAACTATACAATAAGCTCACTAGCTACTAGATGTCTAATTATGGGTGTGTGTCACTCATAAACAAACTTGACTAAAATGTCAACACATCTAGTAAGTCTTTACACTTTGGAGGCTCTAGTAATGATTGATAGGTCTATATTTACTCATATTTGGTAGGAGATATTGATGCCAGGTAGAGTACTATAGGTTATATATTTACTATCGATGGAGCAATAGTGAGCTGGGTTGCTAGGTTACAAAAGGTTAATGCTTTATCCACTAGAGAGGTAGAGTATGTTGTTGCTATAGAGGCAACCAAAGAGATGATATCCAACTTCAGTTCTTCTTAGAAGAATTGGGACACCCTTAGAAAAATAATTATTTGTTTATAAATTGTCAAAGTTCCATTCATCTTGCAATGAATTTAGCTCTACATTAAAAGACTAAACATATAAAGTTGTGGTACCATTTCATTTGGTCAGTTCTTGGATGATGGATAGTTAAAGCTAGATAGGATACATACAGATGATAATCCAACATATATGTTTACCAAGGTAGTAACAAGGGAGAATTTGAACTCCTCTCCAGCTTCGGTTGGTCTTTTAGACTAAATAGAATAAAAGAACAATAGAGTCCAAGGTGGTTTGATATTCCAATGGAAGCTACAGGTTTGGTAGTGCTATGATCAATCTCCAAGTGGGAGGTTATTATTGTGGAGTCTAATCAGCTTCCAAGTGGGAGATTATTGTGATGTTGAGCCTAATTAGACTTAGAGGTTTATTTGGCACATTTTTCTCCCCATATTATTTCTATGGGGGTTTGGGGGCAACACCTCTGTAGGGTCTTTGGGCAGCACCCTAGGTGCACTCCCTATCATAGTACAAGGTGGGGTTGAGGGGCATTTTTAGGGGTAGAGCCCCTGAAGCCAAAAATACCCTTATATTGTAAAAGACACTAACTATTATTTTTCCTATTGGACAGCTTATTCTATCCCTAATTTTGTAAGTGGAAAAAGATTGTATAGAAAGGCTTAGGGTTATGGATTTCATAATGTAATTGTGATATTCTAGCTTCTTGTGGCAGTACTGAGCTGTAAGGGATCATGGATTGTAATCACTAGATAATAATAATAATGGACTTGCTGTTAGTGGACATAGCCTAGGGATTGGGTGAATCACCTTAAATCTTGGTGTCTTATGTTCTCTTTTGTGTGATCTATTATTTTCTCATATTGGTTAGATTTGCATGTAACTTTTATTTCTATCTGAGGTTGATCCTAACAAGTACAATGTACATAATCATAAATGAATAATAGATATATAATCTTAGAAGAATATACACAAGCACAAGTGATAAAATGAAACACATCTAAATAACAACATCCAATGCACTTGTCACAGGGTATGTAAAAATAATATAATTACAAAGAATACAATACACCATCCTGTACAATCTCAAAATATAGGATATATGATACTTAGATACAACATCTAAATTGAAAATCTCCAAGATAGAATAAGAACGATAATGCTATAACTACATCAAAAACTATCCAATATCTACCAATTGATGGGGGAACACAAATGGTAAGAAAACAATACCTCCTAATGTCATGGTAACCTAGTTAGGCACCACTCCCACTAGGAAGGGAAGATAATATATGATCCACACACAAATAATCAAATAATAATATCAATCATAGACAAGGAATCCTAATAGCTCTTTTTACCTCAAAGGTACCAAAAACTACTAATAAAGAAAATACAAGCAGAGTAAAAAATAAAATGAATACCAACATCACATATCAAAGTCAAATACTAGATACCAAGTACAAATCAAGTATCAAAACTTAAGAGATACAACTACTGAAAGAATTTCCATTTCCAAATCAAGTTTGAAATGTCAAAAGCACAATAACAAACAAATAAACAACTATCCTCAATGAAAGTAAATTATTAATAATAAACCCAACAACAAATACACCACCAAAGGAAAATACAAAACCTATAAAGGAGACTTAGGCTACATACTATAGAGTGTCATCACATGGTTAAATTACTTGAGTTACATTGGATTGGTCTCATACTATAGCCTATACCCTCAAGTGTTGAGTTACCCTAGAATGGTCTCTCCAAACTCTAGACACTCGAAGTGACACACAAAGAACCATAATACCCTCTCATGAAGATGAAAAAACTAGTCACACCTCACACTAGGTATCATACCATTCCTATGTTTTAGCCTATACAAGCACTCAAGGCATGGGGCAAGGGAACATCTTTATTTATCTTTTTAAATATTTTTTGGCAAACATTAATCATTAGATTATCACTTATATTACACAACATATAATAGGTTACACTAGTATTGACCACTTGATGTAATGCAAGGCAAGAGAATCCCCAGCAAAGATGTCCTAGCCCCCAAAAAATAACCACATAGTAGAAACAGAATAGTAAGAAGCAATAATGCAAGATCTGATACCAAGTCATAACTCTTTATTCATAGATATAACTGATTACATGCAATATTCCTAACTATAAGACCTTCTGAGTTAGGGCCAAACACAAAAAAAGAAAACTAAAACATTAGTTCCATAAGATCCAAAAAGATCCACTTACAAACCTAATCCTAGCTAGTCCAAATACACAACTAGATAAGAACACCAAAAAGAATCCACACTTGTAACCTTAGGTCCACCAAGCAATCCTCTGGTTCCTAAGCCACAACTGTAGCTCTCAAAATTTCATATCTACCCTTCATTCCTTTCCCAAGATGGAATATCATTCAATCAGAAATGAATGACTAAAAGACTCCACACAACCCCTATTAATACTTACCAAAATGACTTACAAAACATTCTAGAACATTATAAAATAGAAAGGTTAAACCAAAGATGGTCTGCATACATCCCAAAACAAGATCTAATCATAAATGTTGTGATTGAAATAAATTTTGCAAGTCAGCTCACACCAAAAATACAAAAAACACATCCAAAATGTTGACACTCAGCATCAATAGGAAAACTTGACACATGAAGGATCACTCGGCACTTGAAGAATAACTTGTCATACACTGTGGAACTTAGCACACAATATAGAGTGAGATGGGATAACACACTAACTTGAGTGTTAACATGACATGGGATAACTTCAACTCGACTTAAATTGCAAAATTACTGGCACTCGGCAATTGCTGCAACTCAACAATGACTGTAACTCAACAAAAACTACCAAAATGAATACAAATGAGCATGATAACACATCAACCCAAAATGCTCCTACATTAGAAACCCAAGGTTTGAAAAAATGTTATAGAAGATAGAAGAACATCTTCTGGGATTTAGCACATAAATCCCAAATGGGTTCTTCACATACATGTCCTACAAGTCTTCAACTTGCACACTCTTTCCCTTATTGTTGTTGTTGTTGTTCTTCACATCCATCTTAGGTGTGCTACAGGTTTACTTTCCACACTGATCTCCAACCTTCTTAGAATCTACCAACTCAACTTGATTGCCAATACTTAGGTTCCTCCTACCAAGCTCTTCATTCTGTAAAGGAATCATGGATAACTTCTTACCATGTTTCTCAATAGTAAACATATTCTTGACACGATCATGCATATCCCTGCAATCATAATTATGCCAAGGTCTACCAAGTAACACATGACAACTATTCATATCCACAATATCACACAAAACTTGATCCTTATATTGCCCAATCTAAAAATCAATAAGGCATTGCTCCCTCACTTCCAAAGCATGCTTACCTTGCAACTAGCCAATCCTATAAGGATAAGGATGTCTCACTCTCTTCAAACCAAGTTTCTAAACCATCTCCTCATCATCAAGGTTATTAGCACTACCACCATACACAATCACCTTGCAAACTTTGCACTAGACTTACAAAAAGTTTTGAACAAACTAGTCCTCTGACAAGACTCTAATGTTCTCTAACCCACTAGTGCTAGTCGAGCCAAAAATTTCTCTCCTTGCTCAAGTTGACTATCTTGGACTTCAACCTCATTTGCAATAATAGCTATCCCACCAATCAAACATTTGAAATATCTATGCCCTTCTTTTCCACACTTGAAACAATTACCTTTGAACACTCCTCCACCTATCTTCCTTTTTTGATTAGTATGTTTTGGTTCTCCTTCTACACTCGCTTTAGCTTGTGTTGAGCTATCCTACTTCTCCTTTCATTAAGGATTTCCTTGATGTTTCCTCTTTAATTTCTCTTTTAATCTCATAGAATATTGATAAGCATCCTCAATTGAAGGAATATTCAACATACCAATCTCATCCTAAATTTTCAATCTTAAACCATTATTGTACTAAGCTACCTTTTCCTTTGACAATTCTCTATACCCAGACTGAATAGTCAACTTGTAGAACTCCTTAGTATAATCCTTCATAGTCATATCCTTCTATTTCAAATTTTGTAACCTCTTAAACAACTCAAGTTTATAATTAGTAGGAATGAACTTAGCCTTCAATTTAGTCATCATCAATCTCCATCTAGAGATCTTCATTTCACCTTCTCTCTCTCTCTCTCTCTCTCTCTCTCTCTCTCTCTCTCTCTCTCCTTCCACCAAAGAGCAGCATGTATCTTCAACTTCATTTGTGCCAACCTCACTCTGAGTGTATCCTCAATATCCTCAAGCTCAAAGTAGTCTTCCAATTCACCAATCTAATCAATTAGGTCTTTAGGATTCAAAGTACCTAAAAAATTAGAAACCTCCGTCATCCTTCAGCTTTAACTAAGATCTAGATCAAGAAAATTGTCCATCTCTAATCTTAATAGGCCTCTCCATACGATTAGATATGGTGACACCACTTGATCTAGCAACTTCAAAGTCTTCAGCAACTTCCTTATAACTACCTTCAGTACCCACATGCCTAAGTATGCCACCTAAAGCACTCACAATTTCAACAATCATGTCACTCTTCATCAATGCTATCTGAGAATCAAAACCGGCTTTAAGCTCATCTATCTTAGATCTAAAATGTTTCTTAACCTTCTCTAAGATCCATTCTTCTAAAACATCACTAAGATCATCAATTTCCCTAGGTTCTAATCTTCTTAGAGGCATCTTCCAAGATTTTTGCAAACCCTAAGCAAAAGATCCACAAATTCAGAAGATCAATCGACTCTACCAAATCAACCTTCTCCAACCCATGAACTTAGTGCAAACTACCTTAGCTTTGGTGATCTATCTAGATGCTCATGAACAACCTTCACTCTGATACCACCTAATGCAGCACAAGGTAGGAGAATCCATAGTGAAGATATCCTAGCCGTCAACAAATAGCCACATAACAAAAACATAACAACAAGAAGCAATAATGCAAGATCTGATACCAAGTCACAACTCTCTATTCATAGATATAACTAATTACATGCAATATGCCCAGCTATAAGGCCTTCTTTGTTAGGGCCAAATACAAATACTAATTACCAAATTAGTTTTTCTAGATCCAACAAGATCAACTTGCAAACCCAATCCCAACTAGTCTAGATACACAACTAGATAAAAACACTAAGAAGAATCCATAGTTGTACCTTCAGGTCCACCAAGAAATCCTTTGGTTCCTAAGTGATATCCCTAGCTCTTTAAAATTTGCATCTACCCTTCATTCCTTTCCTAGGCTAGAATATCATTCCATCAAAAATGAATGACCAAAAGACTCCACAAGACCCCTATTTATACTTACCAAAACTACTTACAAGACATTCTAGAACATTACAAAACAAAATGGCCAACCCAAATATGGTTTGCACATATCCAAAGATAAGATCTAATCATAAATGTCACGATCGAAATAAATCCTACAAGTTAGCTCACACCAAAAATGTATAAAACACATCCAAAATGTTGATACTCGACATCAATAGGAAAATTCAACACATGAAGGATCACTCGGCACATCAGGAATAACTCATCACACACTATGGAACTCAATAGACACTATAGGGTGAGATGGGATAGCACACTAGCATGAGTGTTAATATGACCTAGGATAACTTCAACTCAACTTAAACTATAAAATTAGTGGCACTCAACTATTGCTACAACTCGGCAATGACTGTAACTCAGCAACAACTACTAGAATGAATAGAGTTGAGCAAGATAAGGCATCAACCCAATATGCTCCTACATCACCACTCAAGGCCCTAGACCCCTATTGTAAGTTCCCCCCATATAAATGCACCTAGACAACCTCTCCTAAGTTCACATATCAGAATTATGTCCCATGCCACAAAAGTAATGCTAATAGAATTCAATTTCATAATGGGCAACTTGGAAATGTATTGACTATCAAAATACAACTTTACATAAATTCTCAACAAAATAACCCTCATAAAAATTGAATCATAGAATAAATCATGATAGTGAGTCAAATAAACATTATAAAAGAAATCTCAAGCCTTTGTTGCACATCCTAGCTTTACCAACTAAATAAACACATAAACTAAATACAAAATAAATATCACAACTTTGAGAATAAATATCACAAAAATTCAAAATAAACACATAAGAATTCAATTTTTGAGTCCTAAAGTTTTAAATTAATTCATTTTTCTAGCATTTATCTTGGGCGTTGAGTTGTGTTTAATCATAATGCTTTACATATTTTTAGATAAGAATATTTTCACCATAATTACATATTTCAAAATAAACCATGAAAATATAAATCAATGAATATTAATAAAAATACATTAGTAATTTATTAATATTCATTATTTATAAATTAGATCAAATTAACATACTTGAATAAAACTTTTTTCATATATTACAATTTTAGAAAACATTAACTTAAAAAACTATTTAAAATAAATAGTTCTTAAATTAATAAAATAAAAATTAAATATATTTATAATTGCTAAAATATACATGAATTATCTTTCAATTAATAATTAATAATTAATAATTCACATTTAGTAGAGTTAAATATAATAAAGGCAAGAGCCTATAACTTGTGAGCTTCTCATGTGTGAGATCTTGCATTCGAGTCTGTTGAAAATAGATTGATACAAGTATAAATATGTGTTTCAATCATTGTTTTATCACTGATGTCGAACCTGCTACTTGCTCATAAGACAATTGCTTAGATGATTTGAGTATTGTCACTTATTTGATTGATGAAGAGGATTTAATCAAATGTGGTAACAATAACACCTAGAGGAAAGGTTGATTTATGATATGGAAAAGGAGTACAAGGATCAATTAAGATAGTGATATTATAGTGCATTGATAATCTACTTAAGGGTTGTAAAAGATAATTAAGTTGATTAATTTCAAAAGAACAAGTTTAAAGAATTGTGTTTGGCAAGCTTAACAATTTGCACAATAGGTGTCAAGCAATGTTAGTGTAAGCTGAGAATAAAATCAGTAGGAGCCAATCAAAGCTAATTTTAGTGTAAGGAAAGTGATACAGTGTAAGATGAATAAAGTTTAAAGATGATGCTGAGCACCATTAAACTTTAGTTCATGCCTAGTGTTTTGATAGTGGATGTTGAGAAATGCCATATATGTCAAGCATCAGAAGCAAGTTAATGTTGAGTGTCAGCATTATGAGAAAGATCATGAATTTAATAAATTTGAGCTAACAAGTTTGGTTTCTTGGATTGTGTGGACTGTGTGGAAGATAACCTTGATGAGTTGGTGGCATAGAATTCAAGATAAATCATTTTGAGGAAAATTCAAAGAGGATTGAAGGAGAAGTTTCTAGAAGGGAATGAAATAAAATGATGGGTAGATTCATTGAATTCATCCTAATCCAACCTAACCCTAAAATGGATGAAGGAGGATGAACAAAAAAAGATGTTAAGTTTCTATTTATAGAGATGGTTGGTCAGAAGGAAAGGTTGTCATATGCAAGAACCTAAGGAAGACAAGGAGTCTAGGTTATTGCTTCATTTAGTAACCTAAGAGAAGATACTACATTGGAAAGAAAAGTAAGAAGGCTTAAGGGTATGGATGCTTGAAGGGCGAACAAGCTATCCGAGCTAAAGTGTGTGAAAGCCAAACAGAATGGAGGACTAAAAAAGAGGTCTACAATCTACAAGTGCATTGTAAGTTGTTTTTGGATCAAGCCTTATTGTTACTTTCTAATCATTGTACTAGTCTAGGATAAATCCTTTGGATTAAGGTTGACCTAACATTCATTTGTAAATTCTTTAATTGTGTGATATTCCAAGTGAATTATATAAAGTTCTCTAACAAGACTCACTCCTAGTAGGGTGATTGAAATCCTTTAACCAAGTCACATTTAATAGAGTGCATTGTAACCTTTAACATGGTTGGCCTTCCATAGGGGATCACCTCTAAAGAGTGAGAATTAGTAGAATGTTACTGATGATTTTTCCCAAATTGGGTTTACATGTTAAATCATTGTGTCAAATGTATTATTGAATCTATTATGTTTCATGCTTACATTTCTGCAAAGTTGATTTGATGGTAACCTACAAGTTTAAGTAATTGTATGATCTAATGGACACATGCTAAAATTATTTTATGGATATGGGTTCACTAAGTTATGAAAATTTTCAATTGTACATCTAGACCTTGGATAACTAATTTACCCCCCTCTTAGTTATCTAAAGAATTTTAATAGAGTCTACTTGAACTTAACGCATAATAATAATAATGATAGATAATTGGTCAAAGCCTAGATTAGTCATTATTCATTTATTATTATTGTTGAGATTAATTATTATTATGTGTTAATCTTGAGTAGATTTGAACCTAAGACCTCCTTGATAAGAGGCTCACAAATTACCATTGCACTGTAGGCTCTTTTTTAACACATAATAATAATTAATTCTAACAAATAATAATAATTAGTTTAGGCTTCAATCCACTACCTATAAAGCAAGTGTTAAATATAATAAAATTTCAATATAGCAAATTTTAAATATAATAAAATTTAAATTTAATATTTTTGAAAAAAATTAGAAAACCCTTAATGGGGCCACTGACTACCCTTTGGTAAATTGTAGTATTGTTTAGTAGGCCCACGTTACCTTGAGGTAGTCACAGTTTTCTTCAATAGACACGTAGGCGAATGATAACCCCTCATCCCCTATCCCAAAAAATATTAATTAATTTCTTGTTGGTTTTAATTTCTTTTATAGAATTATAAATATTATTTCAAAATATAAGTATTTTTAAATTATATTATTTTATGAGAATTATTGAACAAACTCTAACACAATGAATAATTTTTAGCAATCAATTTAAATTTTATTTTTAAATAGTTTAACCAATTGATTCTTTTGGTAATAAAATTCATTTCTTTAAAGGGAAATATATGTTGATTTCATCTTAACAAAATTTGCACTGATTAAAACTCTAGCTTATTAAATTTATTTTCTAATTCAATTTTCAGTAGCATGATTACATAACTTGCATCTTTCACAGAGCTTTCCAACACGCATGAAATCAAATTCTACTTTCCAATTAATTACCACATTTTTTTATCATTTCAAACAATTAGATTCAACAATGTGGCAAATGTGAGGCAGACAATTGTTTTTTTTCACATTAATTTCTAAGATAGATCTAAGATCTGACATCAATCTACCAACTGAAAAGCTATAAAATTTGTGATAGCTTGCAATTCCATATATTCCTAAGCTTTCAACAATTCCTTTTCTTTAGTTTCTAAAGTTTCTCTCCAAAACTCGTGTGTACTCAATGTTGATTGATGGAAGTATAAACAAGATAACAAGATACTAGGGGGGATGGGGGTGGGGGTGAATAAGGATCTTTAAAAATTTTACTTTTCAACAATTTATTCACACATTCACCAGTTGTCTTATGCATGTAAAACTTGTAAAAGTAAACTTGCTGTAACATATAAATCTAATCTATCAAATGCATAAGACAATATTGATTACCTAAAAACACTCTAAGGTGAAGGTAAAATTGGAGTGGGGATGACACCCACAAATCTTTGCTACTACATTAATAAAATTAACCTATTAAGGGTAGATCATAATAGATGATCTACCGTATAAGGGTTATATGCCCTATTAAAAGTGTTTGAGACTACTAGGTCTCACCTTGTTAGAGGATTTAATACCTACAATAAAGTAAGGATTCTATTAGGAGATTTAGAAACATATGTTAAGACCACTCTGTTAAGAGATTTACCCTTATTAAATTTGATTAAAATTGATTCAGTACATCACTCTCGGTGTTCTCTATAAGCTTTTCTTGAGCCTTCTCTTTGAAAACTGATCCTCTTTCTTGATTTGATAAAAAATTTCTTCCCTGTCACTGTACTGATTAGGTCACTTTCTTTGCAAAGAGATAAAAAGATAGTTGTAATTAACTTCTAATATGATCTTGATTCATTCTCATATCTCACTTGTCACTTTCTTCTATTTAGGTTAAAATCTTCTCCATTTAAACAGTTTTGTAAGGAGTATTCTAGATGCTTTCATATTTTGCCTCTCCATCTAAATCATTGATCACAAAAAATAGGGACCTATGATCCATGTCATAAATGTATAAAAGTCTTTGTAAAAATCTCTACAAATATTAAATATTCCTTTCATGCTGGCTTGAAAATGACTTACCTTAATTTTTGTATCATTTCTAAATTTTATGTAAACTCTGCATTTATCGACACTTACTATTCTCTAATACTCGACATTTTTGTTGATGATCAATCTGTAGAGTGCTCGACATTCACTCTATAACTTGACACTTGTATGCTTGGTAGGTGTTGAACTCAGCTTGTATAGAAAATACTTGATGTCCACATACTTTCTTAGCTCTTATATAGCTCAGCACATACATACTTACTCAACCTACATAGAGTAGCTCAGTTAGAGTGATGTCTATTTGACTCTTCCTAGTAAATGACTAAGTCTTTGACACTAATAGAAAATAATAGTTAGAGATATCAACAGTCTCCCTCTTTGACATTAGTGGGAAAAACACTTTGTCATGATTACATTGTTACAAATACAATTTGATATGAGTACTCCCCTTAAGTCTTATGACTCCAAAAATTTGATTCATGTTGAATGAATAATGAACAAAAAATATATAAATGAATATTTATCCACATACTCTAGATAGTCTGATATCATAGTGTCATATCCTATTTTCCTTCTAAACTTTTGACATTATTACCCATTCTTTTTTCAATTCCTCCTTAACTATTGTATGAAAACAATCATTCCCCCTTTCTTTGACACTTATGTCATGGATTCTAGGACTGAATGGGTGGAAGAAAACAATATTTATCAATGAATTTTCGATCGGCTTGGGTGATCATGGAAAGTGCATGATCCCATTTGGTTCTTGCTACTTCCAAAATGTGTTTTTGCAACTATAACCATGCTACTAAGTCAATTAAGCTATCAACCACTAAAATATATTTGATAAGATCCTATGCTAATTACATCTCCCTTTGCATGACCTCCAAATGAGGTATTAGCATAACTTGAATAGAGATCAATTTAGATCTCATGTTAATATTAGCTACCTAAAGCTCAATCAATGTGCCTTATGTTAGAAAGGTTAGGGTTGTTGTTGCACCAAAAGATCAACCTATCAATTCCCAATACAACCACTAGACTTATATAAGAGAGGAGGCAGTTAAGCCATGTCACAAATCCTAAAGGGGAACATTGGTAGTTAGTCGACAATGCCCCCCTCAATGTTACCTGAGGAGATTCAAACATATTACCAAGCTCTGATACCAATTGTTAGAAAGGATAGGGTTGTTGTTGTACCAAAAGATTGATCTATCAATGCTTGATACAACCACTAAACTTATAGAACATAGGAGGCACTTAAGCGATTTTATGAATCTTGAAGGGGAACATTGGCAGTTAGTCCAACACCTGAAACATTCAATAACTTATTGTAGTGGTCAATACTAGATTCTATTGACTATGAAATAATATTGCTAGATATCTACATCTCAACTTGAATCTAGTACATTTGTGCCTAAATATTATTTCTATATCTTGGCACATTTGACAAAATATTGTACAAATGTTGTACTCTTTGTATAAGATTTTCCATATTTTCTACATACTCTTGTAACTAAACTTTTTGTTTGAAAATTATTGTGGAAACTTTATCCACAACCTTATTCTCAAATCTTGTTACTGACCAATCCATGGGTTGTTTTCATTGGATTCTATATTACTAGCATTCACTTGTTCAATGATATTTACAAGCTAGGTAATAATTGGGGCTTCATCATAAAAAAATTGAATATCAAAAGTGCTAATAATTATTTTTTTGAACATCATATAATACCTTCTTTTGTTTTTGATATCTTCTTAGCTCTTCTTTTGTTTTCTTCTTTGCTAAAATTTCTTGTAACAAAATTGTCTTCTTTAATGTAAGATTTTCCAAGTCTAATTTTGGCATTTCAATTACTTCATCCAGACCGACTTCAATATCTAGTGAGGTGCCTTTTATTTCTTTACCTCTACTTGATGGAGTGCTTCTACTTAGTACTACTTTGGGAGTTGGTGAGGGGATTTCACCACTCAGTCATTTTGTGGTATTAGTGCTCGAGAAAAAAAATGGTTGCACTTAGTTCAACTTTACTCTCCTATTTATTTACCTCAATGTGAGGAGCTGACACAAATTGGCTATCTACACTTGTTTCCTTTATTTATATCTCGGCCTCTTTAGCTACAAGCCTTGATTGTTTGACCTCTAGCATGTCGAGGGTGTTGACATATATTAGTGACATACGACCTTGTGAACTTGGCACACTTGAACTTTCTCCACTACCATGATCATCTTTGATGGTCACTGTCTCAATTTGTTTCTATATTTAACTACTCCCTTGGTGGATAACCCAAAATATCTTTTCCAAAGCAATTCATCTTGCTATACTATAACTTCCATTTTATTTTTCAATATAAAAAACATTCTATACTTAGGAATGAATTTGTTCTTGTACTTCTTCAAAAATATTTCTTCTTGATTGTGAGAGAGATCAGGCATAACCTTGACTAGAGTGTTAGTTCTTATCTTTTTCTCTTCTTTTGCTTGCTACCATCTTCTTTCAATTCTATCATACAAATTTTTGGGTATTTTCTTCTCAATCTCATTTTGAGATGACTTGTATTTTTCAATCATATATACCATAGCCTCCTCAATTTTGGTTCTATCAATATTATTGAATGTGTCATATTTTATAAATCTAAAACTAGATAATCTTGAAGATATTCTAAAATCTTCACACGCCTTGTCAATAGACTTTGTTTTCCCTTTGGGTGCTCCTCTAACTAATCTCCTTTTCTTTTTTGTAGATTAAGTGAGCTCAATAGTCTTAATTACTCTTTGTTTTCCAATATGCTTGGCACTAGCAACTATCTTGGTCCTTGGCTTAGTTGGTGGTGGAGGAGAGAGGGGTATCACCACTAGCTTCCTTTTAAAATTTTTAGCCTTCTTTCTTGGTGGAGTGATAATAAATAGGGCTTTACCCTTGTCTCCATCTTCTTTCTCTTCCTCAACACCACTGTCCTTTTCTACATGGTTGTCTTTGCCTAGGCTACCTAGTTTTTCTTGTAGGTATTTAATCATTATTTTAATTTTCTTTTCCTTAGAAGCTATCTTAGTATTCAAAGTTATTTTTACCTTAGCTTCCTCATATTTTCCAAATGGTTCAGCCTTAGTGTCTATTTCTTCTTTTAATAATGCAACTATATTTGCATTCACTACTTGTCATTGTCAATTTCATAATCAAAACCTTGTAACCAAGTCTTCCTCAAATTTACTTCCTATACATATGTATTATCCATATCTACAAGGAAAAATATATCATTGTAATACCTAGTTACCAATTCTTTAGATATTCTTATCTTCATCTTCATTCTTTGCTTGAGTTCCTCAAAGTAAATATCTATGACATTCTCAAAAATTTCTCCTAACTGAGTAATGTATTCACTTATTTGTCTTGTCACTAGTTTTTTGTGCTCCCAAAAAATATCACCAATAATAGGAAAAATATTTATGTATATAAAAGAAAATACACATAGCTAGGGATCCAAACTTACACATTGAGTATTTTTTTTTCTAATAGATGATAGATTTTCTACCAATTGTAGTCTTTGAAGCTTTGGAAAGGTCATATTCATGATCTTTCATCACTATTTTCCATGCTTGATCCACTACCATACATGACTCACTATTTTATTTGCTTTATTGGTAAAATTTATGAGGTATAACCCTTATAGCACATTCAATTAATGGATCAAAAATATTTCTAATTGAAAAACTTTGTCCATTCCACTTGGCACCTATGTTTGCCTCCCATGATTTTATTCTTATCTATGGTTGGATAGCCTATAAACTTGTGAATTATTTCTTCATAATCTCTATGGGTCCATTCTGCAACCAAAACTTGATGTCATGAATCTTGAGCTTAGAATAATTTTGATCCGTTCAATCTTGAAATTCCTTGGAAACTCTAGGGCATGAGATAACCCTTTCCTTTCAAAAAATGTAAATTTATCCTTCAAGATTCCTCCATTGCATAACTTTTCATATGCTTCTCTTATCTCATAATCTCCTACTTCTTTGATCTTACACATATAACAACTTCTTACATCATGGATTATAATAAACTTGGGTGATATCAAGGATAACACACCCATTAAATTTTCCTTCATTGCAATTTCTAGAATAACACAAAAAATTTATGGAGGACAAGAGTCACAACTAAATTTTACAAATCTCTTGGTTTATTCCAGTAGTAGATAAAGTTGTCATTTTTATTGCTAGGGTTCATAAGCTTTTATTTCTTCTCTAAATTACTCAGCACAACTCAAATCTTCACTCCTTCAATCTTCTCATCTCAAACATTCTCCAAATTGCTCTTAGAATATTATGCTAGTCACGCAAATCACTAAACTGCTCCGTGCTCTTGAAATCTATATGCAAGCTATGAGATAATGTCTTCAAAATTTGATATGTATCTTCTTTTGGTCAATTTAAGGTCTCCATTAATGCTATGTAGTCAGGTGGGTGGGAGCTAACTATCTCGATCAACATTGGTCCCTTTTAATTAGGTCTTTACTATACAACTCAATCTCTTCCATTTGATCTGACCTATATACCAATTTATTTTTGAAGTGCTCAGTCCATGTTGCAATGCTTGATCATCATATACAATCTTATTGATGTTTGACACTAACTATATAATGGTTTTTTTGCACTATTCTTTCACAAATATGTTCTTATGCATTCTTTATATATGTAAATCTGAAATTTTGCACATTTCATGTTAGGAACTAATGTATGATATATTAATTAAGTATATAGTTCCATACATATATTTCTTTCTTAGTTTGAGATGACATGATCACCTTCTCCATTGGATTGGGTGACCTCAACTCCATTTTTTTCACTATGTCCATCTTCTTCTTTCTTTTTCCATTTTTGATTAATCTCCTTTACTTGTTTAATGTCAAATTTCCTTTAGCTTTTTCTTTTATGTGATTTACTAATGGTATTTAAACCCTTTAATTATTTATTAAATGTCCAAACTTGTGACAATTGGAACATGCATTGTTGGGTGCATAATTTTGTTTCTAATTTGTCAAATAGGGTTTTGTCTTTGATCTGCATTCATATGGTCTATGCCCATACTTCTAAAAATTATAGAAATATCCTTCAAATCTAGGTGTGATAGGAGAACTCCTCATTCTTTACCTACACTCATGTATTTGATGCTCTTATTTCTTGTAGTAAAAACAACTACTAAATTTAGGTTTAGGACTTTGCATATCATGTTTTCTTCAAAACAATTTTGTAGTATGACCAAGTTTTCTACAATGATAGCATGTTGGTTTTCCCTTTTACTTTGAATTGATTAGTTCTCCATTCTTGGATGATTATCCTTGCTTGGTGCATGAATGTCCTAAGCCATCAGTACTATTAGACAACTTCATAAGTTCTTCAAAGTATTCCATTGCTTCGTTTGGTCTATTGAATCTTTCCATAGATTCTTTCATAGTTTTTAGTTCATTCTTCAATATGTCCTTTTATGATTTGACATTTCCTATCGCCACATCCTTTTGATTCAATTCTTGATTTGCAAGCATCAATTGGTTCATCATGTCTAGTTGAGTGTTTGTGAGATTTTGCACATCTGATATCCTTTCTTCAAGTTTGGTAGTCATTACCCTTTTGTATTCCTCAACCATAGCCTTTTATTCTTCAATTTTCTTCTTTTTCTTGATCACTTCACATAATCTTACTAATTGAATTTCATGTTCTCTTTTCAGTCCTCTTATTTCTTCATTTAGGAGTTTTTCCTTTTTAAGTAGATCTATAGATGCTTTGTCATTTCAATTGATTTCTTTAAACAATCCTTCAGTCTCAACTTCTTCATAGGAATTTTTAAAATCTTGGATAGCTAATTCATTTTTTCTTTTTAGGGATTTCTTTAGATTTTTTCTTTCTTTCTCAAGTTTTTGTAGTATGAGTTGGATGTTAATCACTTGATTGTCAATAACCTTGTCCAGTTTATAAGCCTCCATCTCCAAGATCTAATCTCCAAGTGATTAAGCTTCTCTCATAGAATCAACACTCTGATGCTAATTTTTGATTGATGGAAGTATAAACATGAAAACAAGATACTAGGGATGGTGGAGGTGAATCATGCTCTTAAACACTTTTACTTTTCAGCAATTTATTCACACATTCACTAGTTGTCTTATGCATTTAAAACTTATAAAAATAAACTTATGGTAACATGTAAATATAATCTATCACATGCATAACACAATATTGATTACCTAGAAACCCTCCATGGTTAAGGTAAGATTGGGGTGGGGATGCCACTAACAAATATTCACTACTATAGTAATAAATTTAACCTATTAAGGTTATAGTATTTGATCATAATAGATTATCTACCTTGTGAGGGGTCTACCCTATTAAAAGAGTTTGAGACTGCTAGGTCTTATCTTGTTAGAGGATTTAACACTAACAATAAAGTAAAGACTCTATTAAGAGATTTAAAAAGATCTGTTAAGACCACTCTATTTAAATATTTACCATAATTCAAGTTGATTAAAACTAATTTAGTACCTGACTCTTTGTATGCTCTATAATATGATTTTGAGCCTTCTCTTTGCAAACTAATCCTCTTTTCTTATCTAATAAAACTTTTATTCCCCTTCATTGTACTAATTAGGTCACTTTCTCTACTAAGAGATAACATAACACTTCTACTTAACTTCTGATATGATCTTGATTCATTCACATCTCTCTCTCTCTCTCTCTCTCTCTCTCTCTCTCTCTCTCTCTCTCTCTCTCTCTCTCTCTCTCTCTCTCTCTCTCTCTCTCTCCAATTTAGGTTAAAATATTCTCCATTTAAATATTTTGTAAAGAGTTTTCTAGATGCTTCCATATTTTGGCTCTCCATTTGAACTGTTGATCACAAAACATAGGGATTGGTGATCCACGTCATAAATGAGAAAAATTCATTGTAAGAACCTCTAAAAATATGAATTCCTTCCATGTAGGTCTAAAAATGATTTACCTCAAATTTTGTATCATTTCTAACTTTTATGTAGTCTCTGCATTACTTGACACTTAATGTTCTCTAATACTTGGCATTGGTGTTGATGCTTAGTCTATATTATACTTGACACTAACTTTGTAACTCAACATCTATATTCTCGAACTACTTGGTAGGTAATGAGGTTATATTGTATAGAAAATACTCAATGTCTACATACTTTTGCAGCTCCTATAGAACTTGGTATATACACACTTATGTACATGATTCAACCTATATAGAGTAGCTTAGTTGGAGTGATGACTGTCTAACTCTACCTGGTAAATGACTAAGTGTTTGATACTAATAGACAACAATAGTTAGAGATACCAACAGTCAGATGACCAAAAAACCTCTAATAAAGAGCCCTAACCCTACCTAGGGTTTATGCTCTCTTATTTTAGAAAAATCTATTTACTTTATTAAATAGTAAACATTTTAATTTATTTAATCCTCTTATGCACACATAATGCACTTTTTACTTAAAATAGTTTGTTATTTTCTTTTCTCAACTTTATTTATTTGTGCAAAGTACTTTAAAAGTGTAATTTATCATTTTAATTGCTAATAATAATCAAAGCCCACTATTTAAGTACAACTCTAACTTTATGATTATTAATTAAATAATTATAATACAATAATATTAAATCTTTAATATTTTAATTACTCATTTCAAGTTTCAAATTTAGACTTTTAAATTAACACTAAACTTAAATTATGATACATATTAAATTAATTCCAAATCAATCAAATATCATCATATTTCTTTTAAGTATTAAGGTAAAATTAGGTTTCACAGGGACCTAAAACCCAACAAGTATCAAGTCAAATGAAGATTAAGAATTTAGGTTCAAAATTTGAAACTATGCTAGAAATTAGATAAACCTTGACCAAAACCAACATTAGTACCTATAGATTCAGCAACACAAAAGAACATTAACCAAAACCAAACAAAACAAAAAAAGGAATAAAAATAATAGAAACTTGCATTATGCCAACTCCTTAAGAACCTTATCTACCTAAATCTCTGTTAGCTTAGGGTCCTCTTTAATACTTTTTTGTCTGGCTATTGATTTCTTCTTGTTCAGTCTTACCCTTTTCTTTATTCCTAAGCCCTTAGTCGCCTTTTTCTTTTGATCCCTTTATTTACTACTAAGGTCCACCTTAAGTTCAATCCCCTCAAGGTCAATGTAGGAGTGAATTTTCCCACCACTACCCTATATCACTTTTTCCATATCCTAGAGTTGAATTAGGATGGTATCATCCAATATTTTTCATCCCTCCACTTAGTTTTATAAATATTTTTCAAGCTTCTCAATCATTTTTTTTGTTAAAATTTTTTTATTATGTACCGAGGTATAAAAAGGGACATTAACCTAAGATTTCTCTTTTATTTTTTCAAACATTTTTGACATTGAACATGGGTCTTTAACATCTTTATGACCTTTCTCATGGAGTGCCTCCTCATATTTAGAGGCAAAGTACTCAACTTTATTAAACATAGGCACCTCCTTCTCTTTATTCATTTTATCACACTTATTATCCTAGACTTGAATATTTTTTCTTGCCACCAAGCTTTTTTAGCAACATCGACATGAGCTTTTTGTTTTTTGGTAGGGGAAGGAATCTTAATTTCATCCCCTTTTTCAATACCTTTCCCATCTTCTCCCTAGAAACCCATAGAGGCCCTTTCCTCCTTCTTGTCCTTAAAGTTGGTAGATTCCTCTTCCCTTGTGTCTATCTATGTGTCATCACTCTCTATAACAAAGGTATTTTTACCAAAAATAAGGGTTTTACTCATACTCTGTGACCCTCTTTATCTTTTTAATTTTTTTTTGAGTATCTTATCTTTACAATAATATGAAAATAATAGGATAAGGCCATCATGGAGGATATGATGAGAGGATTTATTCTTATGATTAACTACACTCCCATTCAAGGAATTAAGGATTGAATAGAGAAAATAAATTTTGTCCCCATATTAAAAATGATTAAGAAACACACAATTAAAGAAATGATTCATCTTCTTCTTTTCATCTATCGTAAAGTATACCCTAACACAACTTAATAAACTACACCAAATAAAATTGAATTATTTATTAGAAAAGAACCTACCTACCTTTACCATAGTGATCATCTTCACCTTATCCTTGGAAAACTTCTTGATGACTTCTTTAGTAATTTTCCTTTCTATGAAATATGCCAAGCATTCATTCAATAGACTAGATATTTTTGAGATTAATTGGGTGTTAAGAGGGAAGGAAACACCATCCATGGTATCATTATAGTTCTTTTGACCCCTAAAATACTCCAAAGTAGATTCAGTGTCAAAACCATGGAGCCTTTCAAGGTAGTGCTAACTTTTCTCATCTCCAACTGCTCCCAGACCTATACCACTTCCTTCTATTATAAATATTTTCTTGGCTCTTACTTCTTTGGATCACCCCCATACTTATATTCCTACATTTATTACCCACAATAATGGAGTCTAGGATCTTCTATGCATGCCAAAACTAGAGTAAAATGGTGACACAAAAGTACTCTGAAAGTGTATCGAGTAATAATCCCCTCTATGACCAAAGTTCACATTATTAGATTGAAATTATTCATCATTTTTGTTTAAATTTTCAATGAGGATTCATATCCTATCCTCATTCATTATTTCCTTTAATATAAGATCTTTAGCAAGACTATCTTTCCAATAAATTATCCCTTCAACCCATACTCCCAAGTTGGCAATACAATCTGCATAAGTGTGGAACTTCAATCCCCATAGGTTTTGTAGACAAATGAAAATTGGTACATACAATTCACCTAGTTGCTTCTCAAGGATTTCATAACCTTGTTTTATGAGTCATTATATCTATCATGGTGATCAACCCACAATGGAAGGAGTGGTGATTAATAGGTATTAGCCACTACTAGAATAGAGAATCACTAGGGCCATTGGTGAGAAAGGGAAAAATTTCCCATTTTTTCATTTTGCATAAGTTGGCCTCTTTGTATGCATGGTAATGATTAATTTTTAAAAGTATTTAAATTATATCTTGCATCTTTAATGATTTCTTTAATTTTCCATGTCAAAAGGGTTTTCCCATTAAGGAAATTAATGATGCTCTTTGAATCACCTTCAACCCAGGAGTAATTGCAAATATCCTTTTTTTCTAGTTTGATGGTAAGGAGGGCACCATTGGCTTTGACCATGTGGATGGATTGAGTTCCAAGAGGGAAGGCCACCATATGAACATAGCTCCCATATGGGTCTTTCAATAATCCCCCACAACCCATATTCATAAGATTTCCCTTAGCAACACCATCAAAGCTAGCTTTAAGAAGCCCTCTCGAGGACAACACCATTTTTTCTCTTCTATAATTTTTAATATTATTGGATTTGAAGTTATAGAGTAGTAACACATCCTAAGGGAAACCCTCATTTCTAATTTTGATGTTCTTCTCGATGAGCATAAAATTCTCCTTAATACATCTTATCGCTTTCCTTTCAATAACCTAGGAAAGTAATTCCTTTTTCCTAAAAAATTAATAGTTCATTTATTTCCATATACTCTAACATATGTGGGGAGGAAAAATATTCTAAAGAATATGTGTATTGTCATTTTTTACTAAGAAACACCATTTCTTAGTAAATTCTTAGACACTTCTAGGAAAGATCCAACTAAGATTCCAACTTGCAAGGCATTAACTCTAGACTTCCTGGGAAATATCACATTTAAAAAATATAATAAACAATATCTTGATTTCTCTTACATTAAAAACATCTATTAACCAAATTAAATCCTCTATTACAAAGATTATCCAAAGAAAGAATTTTGTTTTGAACCATGATCTAGTAAAACATACCCACTTTTGGAATGATACTTTTAATCTAACAAGAAGCCCAAAAGAGACTATCCTCATTAGGAGTAAGGGAAGAAATCCTAGATTCCATAGAGTAGGAATCATCAAGATTTTTCCCTAGAAAATAGAATTAAAATCCCCATTGACTTTCCAAGAATAGAGATTTAATTAGATATTATAATAACTAGGTTGAGATTCACTCGATTTCCATTAATTCAATATTTAGATTGTATGTTGCCATACATTATTTTCCATTGGTTTATGATTTCCATATCCTCAACTTCATATTCTAGTGGACTTCCATCATCCAATTATCTTTACAAAACCTAATATTTCTTCCATCTCCTAGCTCCCATCTCACACCCTTGTTTACAATATATTTGTAATCCTATATTGATCTCCATATGTAAAATTCTCCTCCTACATTTGGGGCATTCAATTTTTTTTTGGGAAGGATAAGTAGATAGATATTTATTTTTCAATATTATATTCCACTCCTTTTCCTCATAGTATTATCTCCAAATTTTTTTAGTAAGAATAGCCTTATTTAGTCTTTGAATTGAACGAATTCCAAAGCCCCCATCGTTCTTAGGTCTACAAAGATGATCCCACACAATCAGAGGCATCCTTTTCCTATCTTCAACCCTAGACCAAAGAAGATTCTTTTGTGTCTTCTCAATTAACTTATTGAAATTGCCTGATATTTTTAAGAGACTTAAATAATATGTGGAAGGATTTTGAAAGAAACATTTGAGAAGAGAAACCTTACTATCTTGACTAAGAAGGTTCCCTTTTCATCCACCCAATTTATGATTAAATTTATCCAGCAAGCCTTTCGAAGAAGAATCTGAAGGTTTGAGGAAGAGGGAATATCTAAATAAGAACTTTGAAGGAATGAGATAAGACTTCTAAGAAATCTAGAAATTCCTTATTGATGCTTAATGGGGGTGTTAAGGAATAGAAGATGATATTTATCCCAATTGATCAAAAGAGCCATAGCTGAAGAATAGACATTAAAATGAGATTTTATATTTCTAGCTTCATGAATCATATCTCTCCCATAACGATTGTATCTTCCACAAATTTATCATGGGTACAAGATTAGGTGTGAGAAGAAGGGTTAAGACCATGAATGGAATGCTCAAATCTGAATTTGGATAAATGTCTTCCCAAACAATTAGAAAGGATTGTAAGGAGAATTGAGGAGATATGATCACCTTGGCTCAATTCCCTAGAAGTATAAAATAATTTGGAAGATGAACCATTCACAATCACAACAAGAGTAGCATTTTATACCAAATAGTAAGTGATCTGTATGCTATGGTTTCCAAAACCAAAAGCATTTATCTTTGCAAAAGGAAATCCTAGTCAACTCTATCATATGCCTTTGAGATGTGTAATTTCATGAGGTAGCCCTCCTTCTTGTCCACTTACCTAAGGAATAAAAATTTTCATGTACAAAAATAATGGAATCCAAATATTTCTTTGAGGAAATAAACTATTATTTCGGGCAAAGATTAACCTTTGAAGAAGCTTTATCAATATGCATGTAAGAACTTTTGATATGATCTTGTAGAGAGAGTTGTAGAGGCTAGTAGGCCTAAACTAATCAACCATATCAACTCCTACTTTCTTCAAAATCAAGACAAGAAAGGTGGACTTAATCTCTTTCATAAGGGAGTTAGCTCCAAATAATTCCTTAACAACATCATAGACATCTTTTCCAATAATATGCCACACCATTTGAAAGAAAAACATGGAAAAAATATCAAGACCATAGACTTTATCACCTTCAAAGGATGTTACAACACTTTTAATTTCAAATTAGGACATGATGGCTGCTAAGTCTTTTTTTTGACTATTTGAAACCATGTTTGGGATGACAGATAAGAGATTTTTCTAATCACTAGCATTGAGATACTTATTAGCCAAAAGGAGCAAGGAAAAATGACTCATCATTTCAAAAGAAATCTCCTCCTCTTTATTAATTATTCCTTTTCTAGTATTAAGATGAAAAAATTGGTTAGAAGCTCTATGTCTAAGAGGAGTGATGTGAAATCATTTAGTATTCTTATCCCCTCCATACGACCAAGTAGATTTAGATCTTTACCTCCAAAAAATCTCTTCCTTGGCTATGATATCATGATATTTAAGTAAGAGATAATTTCCATGTCATAGAGATGATTAGTATACCCCTCAATTTGAATTCTATCCTACCATTCTTTTAGCTTATCTTGAATATCTTTCTTACTTTTAGAAATATCACAACTCTGATATAGTTCTTAACATTACTAAGCCTTTTGATCACTTTATACATAGAAATCCCATCCAAATTGATATCCCAAAATTCTCTAAATAAATTTTCAAAATTGGGATGAAGCATCCAAATTTTTTTAAATCTAAAGGGAAAATTCTTCTTAACTGAGATTGGACCAATAGTAAAGGCAATAAGGAAGTGATCTAATCCAATTTCGGAAAAAGAGAATAGAGAGAAATATTACTCTTGGATCCAATCATGGGTGATAAGAGCTCTATCCAACTTAACCTAAATGAGGTCATCTCCAGCCCTCCAATTGGACTAAGTATCTTTAGTTCCTCTTAGGAAAATATCCATAAGAGATTCATTAGAAATGAATTCCAAGAGGTCTAGTCTACCATATTGAGGGTTCATATTTCCCTCAACTTTCTCACCATCATTTAAAATAGTATTGATATATTGTATCATAATCCAAATAAAATCTTTGAAAGAAATCCTAATATCAGAAATCATGTCACAAATTTTTTTCTCTCAAAGATTTACTATAAGGAGCATAAATATTAGAAATAACCCATGAGGAATTTTCTCTCAGGTGATGTCATCTTAGATTAATGATATTACCATCAAAAGAGAGAGGTGTACGCAAAATGAAATTTTGGTTCCAAAAAATCACATTACCTCCATATGCACCTTCTCCACTACTTCTCATTGCACATTCATTCTTAAAGAATTTGATTTTTTCAACCCATTATTTAGGCATCTTTGTCTCTTGGATAACCATGATGTCTAGCTTGTGGTCTCTAACTATGTTCCTTAACACATCATGATTATGAGGGTTATTTAACCCCCTTATACATGAGGAAAGAATATTCATTTTTTTGGTATAAAGTCCTATATGTTGTCTTGTTTACCAATTGCATTTCTTTGTAGGATATCCATTTCTCTGGTCTATCTAGCTATCATCCTCCTAGTTGGATTTATGGGGGAGTCTACATCAACTTTATATGACTTGCAAGTGAACTTTCCTAATGAGGTCCAGGGATGATTTTAGTTCTATTTCCATCTTTTTCTTTCTCCTTTGTGTCACATTTTTGGGAACTTCATGGAAATTACCCTTTTCTTTAATATTCATATTATTAGAGGAGGACATGTCATAAGGAAATCATGATATCATAAATTCTACATCATCTAAATCAATTGATAAGTTAATATTCTTTTCCCCAAGGATAGAGAAAGCTTGAGCATCCTGATAGAAGGGACTTCTATCCATACTAGTGATTGACTCTTCCACCCTTAAGGGATAAAATAGAGGAATTTATCTAATTTCTCCTTCCTGCTAATCTAGATCTTGGGAAGTAATAGCCAAAATATCAACTAGAATATCTAACTTATCTATGATATCTTTAACTTCTACACTGTTCTCCAAAATTCATTTTTTCCTCTTGAGGACCATAAGCCATATCCTCATTCTATGCAATATCTTCTTGAATTTCCCCATTATCTAGTTGGGGGATATATTTCCCTCCATATTTGAAGCATCTGCTAGATTATGGTCACCAAGAATTACTTTACCAAATTGCTCATTTTATTTAGACAATACAACCCTATGTATTTCATTTGCTAGATTTTCCTCTATCTTTTTAGAATAATCCATATAATTCTAACCAAATATAATTATTATCTATATGTTTTATATCCTCTATAAGATCATCTTTTCCATTCTAAGAACTAGCCACTTTTGTGTCCTTAACTTTCTAGAAATTCTCCTCTTCTTATTTTTTCTCTTGTGTAGATTTTTTATTCTCTTTTTTATGTTTCATTAGAATTTTTTAGGCCCAATGACCTAATTTCTTGTAAATGAAGCAACCGAAGGGTATATATTCAAAAACTACTTCTTGCTCCCATTTTTCAATTTTGAAACAATGCTAATCTTCTTAGCTAATTTTGAGAGTTGATGAACATTAACACAAACCCTAGCATACACCAACCTAGATTTAGAAGCCTTCATAAGGTCAATGGTGAGAATTTATTGAAATGAGGAGGCTAAACCTTTGAGAGCATGTTCATGCCAAAAGTGTAAAGGAAGCCAAGTGAAAGAAAGTATCATATATAATAGTATTGGGTTCCCACATTTTTTAGGGCTAGATTATTTTTCAAAAAATCTAAGGTCCTCGGATGAGAGCATACTCAAGATTTTACTTGGTTGATAAACTAAAGGAAAGAAAGCCATAGAGAAGAATAACAGTATTTCCTCTTACCATAGTTTAGAATACTTCAATATTGGGTCTAGGATTCAAGAATTTCCCACCAACCTCAAATCCATTGAAGAGATTGGATGATAAACTAGACCATTTCTGACATTGATTTGAAAATTCCCCTTCTAAAAATGAGTATTACATGTGACATGCAAGAAAGAAGACTTACCACTTGGTTTGACCCCAAAAGTGAAGACCATTTTTTTCTTTTTGGGGACAAGTTCAAGGTACTTCCTAAAAATTATCATTCTCATGAAGATCATGTGAATCCCTAAACTCTTGATCCCCATGATTAACTAGAAAAGTAACACCATCTTGGTCCCCATTTGTGCCATCTTCTTCCCTGTCAAACCACATAAGCTATCTCCCACACCTCTCACACTACCACTAGTCTTCGTAGAAATATTATACCCTCCAAATCTCCCATGAGTCACCTAAAAAGATGAAAATATAGGATGTGAACCTCCATTACCCAGTTTCTTGCTCATTCTAGAGTTCAAATTTAGTCTCTTCAACACAATTAGAATAGTCTTATAGACAAGTATCTCTTAGATTTAAACCATAATAGAATGAAGAAGCTCTCAAAATAATATTAGGTTTAGATCAAATAATATTTCATAATCTCAATGTAACATGATTAATTCAAATCTCATAATTAGATCATTTACCTAGTAAATCACATTGTATTAGCAACATAAGAAAAACCAACCAAAGCCAAAATAAAAAATACACACACAAATATAAAATCATGAGTTTCAAAAGGGTAGGAAGTAGAATACATGTCCTCATTCTTAGGGTAATAATTAGGTTTTGGCTAGGATAAGACCTAAAAATTATCTTCCCATTCTTATACTATTGAGTTATTGTGATAGAGCACACTCATTCTAGAAATGTGTGTGTGTGTGTGTGTGTGTGTGTGTGTGTGTGTGTGTGTGTGTGTGTGTGTGTGTGTGTGTGTGTGTGTGTGTTTACAAAGGTAATTGTAGGGATAATGCATCATGTAGATATTGGCTCGTAGGTGACTATGTCTCACTCCCTTTACCATATTAGGTACATCATACATAAATGCAAAATAGACACAAACACCATACACATGCAAGTATGGGGTAAGTACCATAAATAAAACACAAGCACAAATAGCATCAAAATAAAATATAAGTAACTCAACTTCATGAAGATACATTAATTATCCTTTGAAAACATATTACATGAAATCATCATGAAAGCAATTGCATTGAGTAACTAAGAGTAATTAAATCATTATCATTGTGAAATTAATCATAATCATCAAATAACACATGAATTGTATAAACTATGTAACTGGTCCTATCAGATAATGCTATTATGAAGTAACATCATATAACTATAAGTCAAGTATCTTAGAAAACTAACACAAGCATGAAAATGGGCATAAAATATTTTGACAATAACAACTAAAGAGAAAAAATATTGGCAAGCAATATAAAGATCTTTATAGTGTATTAAAAGAATTATGAATTGATAAATAAATAAAAAAGAAGACCTTTGATTGTAGTATGAAAAGGCTTTATGAAACTATATTAAACAAGAATAGAACTAGAGACACACGAGATAATTATTAAGAAGGTTTCATAGTAGGGAGACAATTGAATTGAAAATATAGAAACTAGAAGGATTTGTGGAACTAAGAAATAAAAGTAAAAAGTAAAAGAGGAGGGCTTTGGATGCTAACGATGTAAAAGAAAAAAACTAGAGTATGAAAAAATAAGGAGTCAAGTATAATCCATGAAGAAATAGGAAATGAAGTGGGTTATTGCATAAAAGAGACTTGGAAGAACCTATACAGGAAAAAAAAGGATAAGGAAGTTATGTAGAAGGAAAATGAGATGGAAACATAAGGATAAATCTGGGATTGGGTGTTTTTTTATATAAAATAATTTGATACTTTATGAAGGAAATAGTTTTATTGAGGCTTAGTAAAGTTGCATGAGGAGACAAGATTGCACAGGGAGTGAAAATTGTGGTGCGGGTAGAGGAAAGATAAAAATAATGCATACTCTTTAAATATATCCTATTAAAATGCTAATAAATTAAAAAAGCTTATTATGTTCCATTAATAAATAAATTCTTTTATTTATTTATTATTCCCACAAGAGATCATATGAGAATGAAATAAAATATATTAGAGAGGTAGTAGACTAGCTCCTCTAAATCAAGTAGGTCACCCAAAATGATGGATTTTTTTATTGTTGGATATTGCTTCTATCTTAGGCCAAGGTACAGGTTTTCTTAAATAGACAAAATGTTCTCTTGGGTTTAATTGTGATTAACAACCTTACTAAATAAAAAAATTCCCCCAAAGTAATTAGGGAACCAAACATTATTCAGCTACTTGTTAGGATTAAAGAAATCAAAATAACAATTATCACAAAGGAATAAAACACATATAAGTGAGCGAAAGACACACAGATTTAACATGGTTCATCCAATTGTTAGGCTATGTCCACCAAACAATAAGTCCACAACTATTATCTTATAATTTCAAGTTGATTACAAGTTGTAATATTGTAACTCAATACCCCCACAAGAAGTTATTAATCATCATACATTATAAAATCCCTAACAGTAATTGATTTTATATAAGACTTGTGATAGTTACAAGCTTAGGGCTAGCATATGTCTTCCAATAGAAAACATAATTCTTGGTGCCTTTTACAAAAATAAATTCAGTTATGGCTTCATGGAAACTTCCCTTTGATCTATCCCTATATCACAACAAGGATCCTTCCTAGGGCATTTCCCTTGGACACAAAAAGAGGCATTGCCCCTTGACCCTTATCATGGGAGAGCTACCCCAAAATCCCCATAGAAGAAATTTGGGAGAAACCATGCCAAAGGAATATAAGTCTAGTTATTATTTACATAACCACATTAATATGATTGGTTATTAATTCCATTTATATGAAGGGACAAAGTGTATTACCTAGATATTGATTGCACCAATGCTTAATTGGGTTGAAAATTTTGTAAGAAATTTTTTTCCTATTTGTACTCTCCAAACCTTGTTATGATAGATTACATGGTAAAATTATTTATAGATGATTGATTCCTAATATTAAATATCTATTGAATTATTTACCTAAATAGACTAACGTGATTATATTTTATTATACTTTTTCTTCGGATTCCTAATCCTAATATGAATAATTAGTCATTTAAATTAAATTTTAAAAATTTTCTAACATGATTATAGGAACCTTAATTTAGTATTAATATTGATAAATATTATTTAAAGGTACATACACACACACACACACACACACACACACACACACACACACACACACACACATATACATACATACATACATACACATATATACAAACATAAATATATGTACATATATATCTGTGTGTGTGTGTGTGTGTGTGTGTGTGTGTGTGCATGCATGCACATCCCCTCCACACACATAGAAATAAATGTATATGTATATATATGTATATATGTATGGATATATATGTATATGTATATGTATCCATACATATATACATACATATACATATATACATTTATTTCTATGTGTGTGGAGGGGATGTGCATGCATGCATGCATACATATTAAGTTTCTTATTCTCATTGAACTTATGATTTTAGGTAAAAATCTAGGATCATCCAAAAGTGAAGACCAAAACATAGATAGATAAGTGTGTGTGTGGCAAGAGAAGATGATGCAGGACCACCTTGGGTGTTTAAACAATCTTGCATCAACAATATATATATATATATATATATATATATATGATTTTCTATACTAGCCTATTGTTCATAAAGTAACCATTGCTACTATTGGTATCATGTTAGTAATAGCTAACATGTTGATGAGGATCTATCCTTGATCCTCCTCCTAAGAGTGCAAGCTTTGATCATTCATATTTCTCAAATTTTAAACCATTCTTTGTGGTCTTTGTTTTGACATATTTCCTTCTACCAAGCCGTGTTGTTTCATTTGGTACCATTTCTTATGTTGACTTGATGTGTTGTGAAGGTATGATCCGAATCCTAGGACATGTGTGGATCTTCCTTTGAGTGCATGATGCCTTTTTTTTCATTAAGTGCTGGTTTTAGTTCATTCTTCCTATGTTGGACCTATAATGTAATTAAATACTTGACTAGCTAACTTGTGGCTTAGTTGGCTAGATAAGAAGCTTGGTTAGAGATAGAAGATAGATAAATAGATGGAGAAATAAAAATGATAAGAGATATTGAGAAGCAAGATAGATGTGAACTTGAATTCTAACTTTGTAATTTCTTTATAAATGACCAAAACTTGGATGACTTCATAGCTAGGCATGTTGAAAGAATTTTTTTAACTTATGACACTAGTGTGGCTACCAATTTCTAAGCCTTCTATTCAAGTGTGTTTCTTATTAAGTAAGCCTGAGTAAAATTTTGGAATTTTTCCTTATGTACATGGGTGTGTATGTTTCTTCCATGTGTAAATTTGAGCAGGGCTATTTGTAAGCTTAAATTGAGCTGATTTTTCTCAAGTTTTCCCTCTCACTATGTTAGGTGGTATCAAATTTCTTTCTTTCTTGTGGATTGGATCATGGGGAACCTTATTGGATTGATTGTAGGGTGACAGATATGAGATATAACCTATAACTTGCCGAAGGTTATGATCTTGCAAGAACTATTATCAAGATGGCTCATGGTAGAGGAAATGCTGATAATTTTCTATAATGGATATGTTGAGCTAGATTGCAACTAGGCTTGAAGTTCTAGAGATAGCCTAGAGAAGAGGAGTACATATTAAAGATGTTAGTGATGAGGAAGAAGAAACACCTAATCCTAATCCTGAACCTGAAGTTGAACAAGATGAAGAAAGACTTCTAAGAGTTTTCTCTAGAGAAAATGCTAGACCTACTATTGAAGTTGCTTGCTATGATGGAAAAATTGAGATTAATGTGGTATTAGATTGGATCTTTGAAATGGAAAATTATTTGAAGTATGATGACACTCCTAATAAAAAGAAGTTTAAGATAACGGTTACAAAATTGAAAGATTATGCTACTGGAAATGTAGTATAGACTGGGTGAATGAAAGGGAGTTAGCGGGTTGAATTAAGAACCAATAAAACTTATACTTTAATTCACTAATTAAGCATTCACCTTATAATCTAATATAATTGCATGCATGAAAGATTGAAATCAATAAAACATTCATAACACTTGACACAATATTTATTAACCTAGAAACCTTGAAAATAGAAAGTAAGACTGGGGTCAGGATTACACGCATGAGCTTTCTTACTATAGTAAAAAGTTATCTTATTAAATTTTGCAATTGATCACTTCTAATGATCTTCCCTATAAGGAGAAATAAGGAATGTTAGGTCCACCTTGTGATAGGATTTACAACATAGAATGAATTATGCACTATGTTAGGAGACTTTGAAAAGACTATTAAGTCCACTTGGTTAGAGATTTTAGGTGATGCAATTGTTAGGATAAATCAGTGACTGATATCTAGTCTACAACTTGGTTTGTTAAATGAGATTCCTTTGAAATACAATGATCACCTAATTGTGATAGATAAGACATTTCTTTTCCTTATACTTCTCGTAGCCTTCTTAATTCATACTCATCTACTTCTTTCTTGTTCAATATAATTACATTGGATATGAAAAGATATATCAAATATATATACCAATCCAATAAATTACCTTCTAGAGTATGCTACAATACCAAATTCAAACAATCTTCACTAAGTTGGTTCACTACTATAATTCAAGTTATGAAGACCACTTGGGTGATGTTATGACAATGGACAATACTTGTCAACACTCAAAAAACTATGGCACTCAGTTGATGTAGATTCTTAGTCCATACTAATCACTTTGGGTAATAGGAACTCAATCAACAGTAGATGACTTAGTAAACACTAAATAATTTGGTATACTCGGTTGATACTGAATGGCTTAGTAAACATTGCCTTCAATCACTTTGTTAACACTGCTAGCTTAGTAGTTAGCATAGAGCTTAGATAACACTACCCTTTGCCTCAGATGCTTGGTAGAGATTATAAAGCTCAACATGAACTTCAATTAGATTTATTGGATTGCTAATAATTGAAACACTTGGTTTGTACTACTAGTAGTATGATAAGTTTGGTAGCAACTATAGAGCTCAATAGAAATGCAACCAACTGACTAAGTATTAAGTCACTAATAGACAAACAATTTTTCCATTAAGTCAAAAAAATCTTCCCCTTTGATGTTAGTGACAAAATAAATCATCATTCAAAAATTTGAATACCTAAAGTTTAAGTCAAAACTCCTCCTATCATGTCTCTATTTGTAATTTAGTTTTGATTATTGTCTATTGTCGTTTCTTGATAACCTCTAACTCTATTTTAAAAAAATTTTGAAATTCTTTCTGTAAATTTTTTTTCTACTTTTTATATACATCTTTAATACTATACATGTATCTCCTTCTTTTACATATACATTCCCATATACATTCTATATTGATTTACATATGATATACATTCTATATTCCCTCTTTTTGACACAAATGTCAAAAATGCTTAACTACAAGGTAACACTAAAATGTGAAAGGAAACCATTATGTAAATTCAAAATTATGGACATTTTCATGGTCCAATTCTCTTGTAAAAATTTTAATTTGTGAAAAGCTATTTGCACCTCTATTGATAATTCCATCATGTGATCAACAATAGAAAAATTCTTGTCATGGATCAATGTTTTTGCATGTACAATATGTTTTTGCATTACATCCATGTTGGGAAGTATCATGCCCTTTATAACTACTACTTGTGGCCCTTATCCTAGCTTCTTTCCTCAACAATTCTACTTGAAGATCTGTCAGATATCTTATTTTTATAAAATGTGCAGAACTGTAGCTATGATCAAGTGACAATTGATTTGCACTTGGCTTCATGTTAGTATCTATCTTAGAAATTTTTTCCTTTATTTCCTTAGTGAAGTTAGATGTAACACTTAATTTCACAAATAAGGAAACACAATTATTAACAAAAAATTTAAACGTAGAAATAATAGTGGACAACTCCACTTCGTCAATATAAATTCTATGAAGTACTTTCTCTGAAGCTTTGTTTTCAAATTTTCTTTCTGCCCTCTACAAAAGTTTCTCTTATTCATCCATTTCCTTATTATAATTGTTAAAAATGTCAATGAATTTCTCCAAAATTGGTTGTTTATCATCAACCTTAATATTGAATGCATCAATGAATATGTTCTTGATCTCTACAAGAAGTTGATTCTTCTTTTTCTTTTCCTCTCAAAGCTTTTCCTATTCTACCCTCTTCTTCCATAGTTCACAAGGGTATCCATTTGATCAAGCATTAGATTAGAAAGATCCCAATATGGTAATACAATATCCTCATGTAGATCAATTTCTTTAATAGAGGCTTCTACCTCTTTACCATATTCCTTATGAACAATTGAAGGAATAATTTCCTTCACTTTCTTCAAAAATTTAGTGCTTAGTTGATGCTTGACCTAAACTATCATTACACTTGCTATAGTAGAAATTATAGAAATAATAGTAGTAGAAAAAGTATCAACAATACATATAACAAGAAAAATAACTAATGCTAGTTGTGATACTAATGTTGAGATGATTTGAACTTGTTGCTTAGTAGATAAAGTAATGGAAAATTTAGTCATCATTGCACTCAGTAGTACTGCTCCAATGGTTATCTGGGTACTTGGTGAAGTAGTGTTTAACTTAACTAACTTAGTAGCAACCTTCTCTAAGCTAGGTGACACTAAGGATTTGATTAGAGACAAAGGGAGAGAGGCCATTACCTCTATTGCTATCTTTTTAGGATCTGAGTCTTCAATACTCTAAATTTTAGTAAGATCTCCTATTGTTGCTTCTTGATCCTCTTGATGATCTGCATCATCTTCTTCTACATTATCAATTTTATTTCTCTCATCATCATTTATTTCTTCATGACATTTTACAACACCTTCTTTATAATCTATCTGCATAACCTCTTTAGTAGTTTTATGTAGCCCATAAATGTTTTTCCATGCAATTGTGTTAGACTTTACACCTACTTCAATTTCTTTTGATAGGATTAGGAATGCATTGAACATGGGGTTTAGCTTTTTTTTATTAATCTTCAATGATTCATTTACTTCATTATCATATAGACTTGGCATAAGTTGTTGAGAGTTTGTTCTTTAATGTCCCTAATAAAATTTAATACATTCTTCCAATGATGTGTTACTATCTTCAGTTACTCTAGAGAATACTTCCATTTTTCCATCTTAACCACTGAGGCTTCTCCAATTTTTTTTTGCTCTGCCTTGGTCCCTATTTCATACTTCAAAAAATTTAAACCAAACATACCTCCACCATCTTGAATTATTTTCAATCTTTGTTCAAAGGTGAGGGATCATCTCTTGAATGTTACTTGCTAATCTTCTTCTTTATCATCATCATCACCTAATTTCAACTTCTTTCTAGACTTTGCAGATCTTCTAATGAAAACTATAGGAGAGAACTTTGTAGGTTTGGTAATGATAACCTTCCTTTTCTTCTTGGGTGGTTCTTCCTTTTCAAATTCTTCTTCTTCTGCAATTTCCTCTACCTCTTCTCCTTCCTCAATTCCATCTCCTTTTCCTTCTATCAGTAAAAGAGGAGAGCTAGACTTCTTGGTTTCCTTCATAATCTTTTTCACTTTCTTTCTTCCTCTCTTCATATCCTAAGGAAGCTTGATCTCCAATAGGATCCTAGCATTGGCTTCCTCATAAGTACCAAAGTATGGTGCCTTGGGGTCTATTGGCTCATTCACAATAGCCTCAAATATATCCATTGATTCATCTATGTTAACCCCATATCCAAGAGGCTTAAGCCATGCCACTCTAGGCACTACTTCATAGATGTGCACTTTGTCACAATCTACCATAAAAAAAAATATTGCTCATAGTCTTCCACTATTTTCTTTAGAATCCTATATCTACTCTACATTTCTCCTTGAAAGTTTCAAAGTAGGCTTCCATAATACTTTCAAAATTATAATCCATCTCTGCTATGAATTTACTAATTTGATACAAAACTAGTGTTTCATTCTTCCATACCATGGTTCCTTTGGAAGGAAATAAAATTTCTAGATAAAATAATAAAGAACTCAACAAAGATCCATACTTACATGGATTATTTTTTTATGACTAAATGCTTTCTGTGTTCTTTCTAAACTGATTGAATTGTAGCTCGACAAGTTGAAAAGATAAGTTGTTCTTCACAACTTTGTATGCTAGGTTAATAGCTTCATACAAAATGCTATTCAATCTACTCGAGGTTTAGATCTTGTGGGCAATCATATAGATTCTAAACTTGATCTCCATGTTAGTTACATCATTAAATTTCATGTCTTTTCCATTCCACTCAACAAAAGTCCCCTTTGTCAATTTGACCTGACCTAGGGTTTTGGTGGTTTTTGCTTTATTTAACATTGGCAACCTTCTGATCCCATGAATCATCTTCTTGGTGATCTAAATAGGTTGATCAACCAAAATGTATGTCATGAACTCGACTAAAGATTAACCTAATCTATTTCCCTTGGAAATCTCTTGGCATATGTAAGATATATGTTAATCCTTTCATCTCCAAATTATTGTGCTCTAGTTTCAAGCTCCCATCCATACATAACTTATTGTATGCCTAGTTCATTGAACTGTGGTTTCCAAATCTTGAATTGAATAGTGGTAACATGACCAAATAACATGAATAAGGATTACCTTGGGAGGAATTCATGATTGTGCTTTAACTATTTCAAGTTCTTTAGCAATCACAAGACTCAGTTTGAATGCCAGAGCTTTACAATCTAGTCCCCAAACTAACATCTCCAAACCTTTCTTAACTTTTCCGTTAGAAGATGCCATTCTACTTAGTGAAACTTCAAATTCTGAAAAGAACTTTAATAAAATTGCTCTGAATCGCTTAGGGCTCTGGGATACTCTTCACTTTATTTTCTTTGGAAATTACTGTAAAAAAAACCTTCAATTTCCATTTTTTAACAAAATTCTACTTGAATGCATCATACAATAGTTCACTCAATGATAGGCTATCCAACTCGGCTAAGTCTACATTTCTCAGAGGATACCTTTGACTCAGTAGAGTGATTAACTCAGAAAAATCTTTGACTCAACAGAGTGTTCAAATTAAAAAAGTCTTTGACTCGACATGAACCATCGACATCCAAGCTTGGTTAGGTCATGCAACTTGACCATGCTCAAAAAGGTAACTTTAGCTATCATTTCAAATCAATGATCCTTGTACATCTAAAATGCTGATATAGATCTTTTACTTGCTAGCTAGACTTGATATGAGATATCTCCTTCTGAATCATAGTTCTAGTAATCTCCATATATAACTATGTTGAAATGGTTGAGTCCTCCAACTCATTGACTTGGGCATTGACACTTTCATTAGTATAATTTTCATCCTCATAAGACTTCCTTACCCATTGCTATCTCATTTGACTTCTTATATTGTCAAAATTTTCTTTATTTTCATCTTCAACTCTTCCCCAGTTGATATAGTTCTTGGGAAGATGTCCAAGTTTTCTACATACAAAACATCTCGTTGTAGTGTCTCTCTTCCTTGTGTAATGTTTATGCAATTTTCTTCAATGTGCCCATACTCACCACAATAGTGACATCTACACCATGTATTTTAATCCCAACCAAATATATCTTTGACAATTTTTTTTCTTGGTCTTATGTTCTGAAGATTTGTGCCCTTGTTTGTTATAATTTAAACACTTTCCTTCAAACTAAGGTTTTTCTATGCATTCAATTGCTGTATGTCCTAGTTTGTTATAACTATAACACTTTCCACTAAACTTTGATTTTCAATTGCTTCAATACTTGTTTGATGTATTCCCCATCTTTTTGCAATGACTACAATTAGGCCTTTTATTCTTTTGAGCTCCTTGTTGTGATGATTCACCTTCTTCAGTGTATCCCAATCCTTCTTTACCTTTGTGTATAAATTGAGTTTTCTTATTCAATTAATTCATGATTTCTTGAGATTTCATCATCCCCTCATTGGTTTTCTTCTCTATGTTGAGGTCATTCTGTAAACTTTCATTCTCTTACCACATGTTTATTAGCTACTATTTTGCATCATTGATTTGAATAATTACATCTATTTGCTAAAGAGATATTTGTTGAATTCCATTGTCCTTTTCTTCAATTTCTTCTTTGGCTTTGTCCTTTTGTTCCATGAGTTTACACATTCTAATTGATTGAATTTCTCATTCTCTTTTAAATTTTCTCACTTCTTCATGAAGAGTAAGATAATTTTCAAGTAGATCTACGATTGCTACATCGACTTCATCTAAACTTCTTTCTTGACAAATGTCTTCAATTTTTTCTTCAATGTAGAGATTTTCATTCACCTAAATTGCGAGATCTTTTCTTCTTTTTAGGGATTCAGAGAATTTCTCCCTCATTTTCTTGAATTGATCCATGGAAAATTGAAGATCCAACTTTTCATTTTCAATAGCTTTTCTAATCTATAGACTTCCATTATATCTGATCTTTTCTCAAGCTGCTAAACTTCTGACGTAAGAACCAATGCTCGGATACCAATTTTTGGAAATTTAGTATAGAATGGGTGATTGAGAGGGGGAGGGGGAGTGAATCAAGAACTAATAAAACTTATAATTTAATTAACCAATTAAATATTCACCATATAATCTGATCTAATTGCATGCATGAAAGACTGAAACCAATAAAATATTCATAAAACTTGACACAATATTCGGTAACCTAGAAAATTTTTAAATGGAAAGTAAAATTGGGGTGAGGGTGATACCCAAGAGATTTATTACTATAGTATAAATTTATCTTGTTAAAGCTTACAATTGATCACATTTGATGATCTTTCCTATTAGGAGCAATAAGAACTGTTAGGTCCACCTTGTGAAGGGATTTACAGCATATGATGAAGTATGAAATCTATTAGGATATTTGGAAAAGACCATTAAGTCCACTTGGTTAGAGGATTTGGCTAATGCACCTATTAGGATGAATTAGTGGCTAACATCTGATCTCTACAACTTGGTTTTCTAAATGACATTCCTTTAAAATATAATGATCACTTGACTGTGATAGACAAGACTCTACTTTTTCTTATACTTCTTGTAGCCTTCTTAATTTTCACTCATATAATTTTTTCTTGTTCGATATAGTTACATTGGATATGAAAAGAAATATAACAGATATATACCAATCAAATAAACTACCTTTTGGAGTTGTCTACAATACCAAATTCAAACAATCTTCACAAAGTTGGCTCACTACTATAACTTAGGTTTTGAAGACCACTTGGGTGATGTTCTAACACTCAAAAACATTTATCAACACTCAAAAAACTATGGCACTCAATTGACATAGATGCTCAGTTCATATTGATTGCTTGGGGTAACAAGAACTCGATCATCATTGGATGACTTAGCATAAAGAGCTTAGTAGACTCAGGTGACATTGAATAACTTGATCAACTCTACCTTCAATCACTTCATTAATACTGTCATCTTGGTATACACTATAGATCTTGGTTAAAATTAAATTTTTCCTCAAATGCTTGGTAGGCATTATGAAGCTTGATATGAGCTGCAATTAAACCAATTGGCTTGGTAGTAATTGGAACACTTGGTTTAAACTACTAGCAGTATGATAAGCTCGATAGCAATTGTAGAGCTCAGTAGAAATGTAGCCAATTGACTAAGTGTTAAGTCACTAATAGACAAATAATTTTACCATCAAGTCAACACATGCATCTTTTTGGTGGGATCATTTGCAAGATGATAGACAAAAGAGAGGAAAGGAAAAGATCAAAACATGGATGAAAATGATTGGAAAGATAAAGAAGAGGTTTCTCAATGAAGAATATGAAGCTAGTTTTCTAAGGAAGATGTAAAATTTGAGGCAAAAGGACATGATTCCAAAGGAATATACTAAGGAATTCTACAAACTAGATATTAGATCTAGACATGTAGATGATGAAGTGGAAAAGGTGGCTAGATATCTAAATGGCCTGAGAATATCAATTCAAGATGAGATCAAATATGTAAAGATGGATAGTGTGGAGGAAGCATATCAATTTTCTTTAAAGTGTGAAGAAAGATTGATAAAGAAACATGATCAAAGATAGAGACATAGATTTTAGACAAGCAAAGGTAGAACTTATGGAGAAACTAGTAGATCTAAAAATTCAATGCAAGATAAAGGATGAAAGGTTGAACTTGTTGGTAAAAGAGGTAATTAATCTAGAGGAAATTATACTGGTTACTCTAGGAAAAACAACAATGGAATAGGGAAGAAATAATCATGAAACAATCATTATTTTGTAAGTGATATCAAACCTACTACTTATCGGTGACACAATTTCTTACTTTGGTCTGAATGCTATTATTTATTTGATTGATGAAGAGGATTTGAAAAGAAAGGATACCAAGAGAACCTAGAGAAAGGTTGAGTTATTTGGTGTATAAAAGGAACATTAAGACCTTGAGAAAGACATTGATAATACAATGTACTTTTTATCTACTTAAGTCTATAATGAAAGTATACCTAAGAAAAGACTAGAAGGAGACTAAGTAAAAATTAATTTTTTTCCCAAGCCTGACCTAGAAAACATTTTAAGCTAAGAAAATTTAGTTCAAGCCAAGCAAAATTCAGCATGTGTTGAGTGTCTAAAAGTTAGTAGGTTTTGAACGTCAAAAAAATATAGTAAGTGTCGAGCATTAGAGAAATGATAGTGGTGACCAAGAAAGGAAGGCTTAGTTGATGCTGAGCAACATAGTGTTGGCCAACCATCAGAGGCCTATTATTGCTGAGAGAACAACATGGATACCAAGTGATAATAAAAAAGAGTTTAATTAAAGATTTGATAAATCTAAGCCGACAATGTTGATCTCTTGAATTGTGTAGCATGTGGAAAATTTCCATGATGATCTCGTGGAAAAAAATTCAAGATGAACTATTTTGAAGAAAATTAAAAGAGGATTGTAGAAGAGTTTCTAGAAGGGACTAAAATGGAAAAGTGGATAGATTCATTGTATCTTACCTAACCATAGAATGGATGAATGTGGTTAAGGGAAAAAAAACATCTAAATTCTCTATTTATAGAGATAGAAGGCTAGAAGCAACTTTTGCCATGTGCAAGAACCTAAGGAAGACAAGAAGTCCAGGGTGTTGCTTCATATGGTGGCCAAATAAAAGAGTTTGCAATTGGTATGAAAAGAAAGAAGGCTTAAGTGTTTGAAGGCTTGAAGGCTAAACAAGAAATTAGAGGTGAAGTGTATGAATGCCAAGAAGAATGGAGGACTGAACCAGAGACCTATAATCTACAAGTGATTTGCATTTTATTATGAGATCAAGTCCTACTACTACTTTTTAATCATTGTATTAGTTTAGATAAATCCTTTGGACTAAGGTTGACCTAAGAGTAATTTGTAAATCCTTTAATAGGGTGACATTATAATGGAATGTTCTAAAGTCCTCTAACAAGGATCACTCCTAATAGGGTGATTGACATCCTTTAAGAAGGTCACATTTAATAGTGTGCATTGTAATTTTAATAAGGTTGGATCCTCACAAAGCTCACTTTAGACGAGTGAAAATTGGTAGCATATTACTGGTGGTTTTTCCCAAATTGGATTTCCATGTAAAATCCTTGTGTCAAAATGTGTGATTGATTTTGTGGTTTTGCATGTTTAGAAGTACTTTGACTCATAATAGGAGAAGTAGAAGTACTTTAGCTTGTGAAAAAGTTGATGAAATATCCAATGAACTTGATAAGGGTGAAAACTTGATGGTAAGAATCTAGTCTTATGGAATGAAGAAATTGATGAAGAACCTATTCTGAGAAGAAGTTTAGTCAAGACTAGAAGTAAGATCATTGAAAAATGTTCCAAAGTAATCATTGATAGTGGAAGTTGTAGTGCCTGCTCTCGTTCACATCTTTTTTGGAAAGTGTTGTTGTTATCAAACTATGATAGACTAGTTCTATGTTGATGGATTAGTGGCATTGTTTTGACACTATCAGACATTATGTTATGGATTCAATGGTTATATGATGAGATCATTTAGACTTTACATTTCATGCATACATGATGATCATTATACTATTTTCAGTTATTATTGATGATTAGATGGATGGTTTATTATCTAATGTGTTTTATTATAGATACTTACCCCATACTTGCATGTGTATGGTGTGCATATTTTCTCATTTTATGGCGTTTCTAATGTGGTTATAGAAGGGAGTCGTAGTCACCTGCTTAGTCAGGATCTACACGATGCACCACTTCTTGCAATTATTTATTTAGCTTAGCATTATATATATATATATATATTGTATGTACATGCATGGTTTTTTTGCAGGTTGCAGGTACTGGGTATCGACTTCCTTGAATTACCAGGATGAGCATACCCTATTATACTATCTCAATGATAAGAGAAGGGAGATAAATTCTCAAGTCCAAATCCCAAACCCTTAAACCAATTGTCCTAGTGAGGTAGGACAAGTATCTAGATATTTTACCCACCGAATGTGTCAGATGACATAATTCATGGTTTTTAACCCTTTAGACTAATTTTGAGTGATTTTCTCTATGATGGGTTTTCATATTTTATCTTGGAAGTCTATGGTGAATTTTATATTAATTAAGTCTTAATAAATAGATTTAATTAATAAATTAATTATTTGAGAAAATTAATATAAAATATCATGTTATTTGATATTTTGATTATAATTAATTGAGGAAAAAGAATTAAATAAAAAAAAATTAGAAATTAAAATTAATAATAATAATAAAATAATAATAAAGTAATAAATAAATAATAATAATAAAAGTTATAAAATAAAAATAAAAGTTATAAATATTTAAATAGAAATTATATAAAAAGTAAATTGGAGTTATAAGCTTGCATGGGAATTAACGCACTTCTCTATTTCTCATGTGTCAACAACAAGGGGGTTAGTGCATCAATTAAGCACATGGTGTCTACAACCCTATGGCTTATCTTGAAGGTTCGAAAATACCCATGCTTAGTTGGTGACACCTTCCAGCTATTTCTAGAAGCATTCTAGATGTTTCCTAAAAGCTCTTTATATTCAGGCATTCATAGAAGCTTAGATATAGTGTTGGGAGTGCAATTGGAGCATTGGAGGACTTGAGAATTCTGAAGAAGGGAGGAGCTTGCTCTACGAATGTTCTGAGGAAGAGCAATTTAGCATCAAAATTCGGGTAGATTCTTGTGATTTTATTTATGCTATTTTCACATCATGCATTCCCTGTCTTCTTTGTGTCTTCCATATGTCTTTTGAGAAGTTTCATATTTATATACATTCTCAATATGGGTAGATTAATTTATTGGAAAATTTTACATGCATAGATCTGAAAGATCACAGGGCTAGGGTTTAATTTATAGCCAAATCCATTAGCAAATTAATTGAGTGAATCTATAATGCAAATATTTTAAAGTTCCTAAATTGTAGATATAATCTTTGTGGAAAAAAACATACATGCCTATATATTCAGATCTGCATACATATACATAGATATATATATATATGTATACATTCATTATGAATCTATTATAAAATTTGAATATAAATATATATACATACATATATATATACTGATATATATATACATATGTATATATATATAATGCACCGAATTGAACGATTGATAAATCACAGTGGGGAAACTTAATAAATCGCATCACGATTCATATTGCGTGGAAGCAATGTTAAAAAATATATATATATATATATATATATATATATATATATATATATATATATATATATGTTGTGGGCACGATTCGTACCCCACGCCTACGGAAGGCAGAGACCTGCTGTCGCAGGTCTGTGGCAATAGGGGTACTACGTACCCGCTGTCGGCATAGTGCCTGTGACCGCAGGTACTGCATACCGCAACAAGAGTTTGGGGGGGTTAATTAATGTTAATGTTATGCAAAAAATGTCATGTTAAAACATTTCTAAACAAACGGTATACGAATCGATTCTCATTGCTATATAATATGGTGTCAATCGAAATTGTTAAATCAATTTTATGAAAATGTAATAACTATTTATATATTTACATATGTATGTATGTATATATATATATATATGTATGTATGTATGTATGTATGTATGTATGTATGTATGTATGTATGTATGTATGTATGTATGTATGTATGTAATATGTAATTTATAAATTTAAGTTATTATTATTTGATAAATGATTTATATTGAAGGTTTATTTTCATAAAGGTGACTCTTTAATAACTTTCAACTATTTAATAATTTAATTGTTTTAAATTATTAAATAAAGAATTGATAGTTTGGTGGGGACTGTATCAAACAAATATTATAAATTGGAAAATGGATTTTTTTAGTTCTAATAAGGAAAACTTTTATCCAAAAACAATATATGTGTTCCTCCATTCAAACTTGGAAACTTAGACTGAGATCTCTACATTTAAATTCAAGTTGTAAACTTGGTAAAACCAAAACATGTGTTTTCATTGTGTATTCTTTAAGCCATCGTTTTGGGTTTTGGGTTGACTAGTGTTGACCAATATAGGACATCTACCAGAGGCTTGCGGGTTATGTGATTGTGGTGACATGATGATGTTTTAATCTCAATCTTTATAAACCCAACCGTGGTTATGTGATGGAATGCTCTATGTATAGGTTGTGATTACTGATTGTTATAGTTGAGATTCTTATGTATGAGAGACTTGACTTAACCATTATTTTAGGTCATCGATCAGTTATCCTTGGTTATTTTCTAGTTGCCATGATGGGATTGTGATGTGGATCTATTTTTGATGATGTCATGATGTGACATGTTTGACTCAACCATTTTTGGAGTCTTCGATCAGTATGATTGAGATATATATTTTGGTTATTGAAAACCATTGGATATTTGATTATCAGTGATACTTCAGTTGCCAATAGAGAGCTATTGTGTTCATGATTTTCTATGGATGTTAGCTCATGGAGATTTGATGCTTTTATGCATATTTGATGATTTCATGGATTATCTTTTGTGATTTTGAGATTTATGATCCCATGAGCATTAGGGTAGGATATCTGCATGTAGTGACGGGAAGCGGTTTGCAATGGGGGTTGGGGCCCTAAGAGGTTGCCAGGGTAACTCATTGTAAGTTGGATTAATAAGTGATAACATTCACACCTAATACTAACTAAATGAACCTAAAAAGATAAGTGTTTTGTTCTCACCCATGCCTTGAGTGCTTGTACAGGCTAGGATGGGCCTTTGCAAAACGATTAGCCTTTGCAAAATGAATTGTTATTATGCCTAGTATTAGGCTAATAACCTTGCATTCCATAGTATGCCTCGTTAGTATGAGAGGATACTAGTGGCCACATGAAATTAGTATGGACCCGTGGAGTTTAGCTAAATGCTAGGGTAACTTGTACGTGATAATTGCGATGACACTTTCCCACTTGCATAGTAGGTTCCTACATGTCATTGTGTGCCTCTGGGATTAGATGTTAGATTTTGTGTTTGGAACCTTTGAGTTAGTATACTTTTAGGATTCTTGGACTTATAGAGATTTGTGTTATGTTTTTTGTTAGCCGTTTGAGACTTGAGATTATCTCCTTAGCATGGTGGGAGTGGACCACTTAGGTACCATGCGGTCGGGTGGTAGTGTATTTTCCACTCTTATCATTTTGAGATTCATTGAGACATTGTGGCTGATGCGTCCTTCATGATGGTGGCTATGTATCCTTTTTCATTGATGATTAGCATATGTTAGATGATGTTATCTTATGCTTTTATTTTCATGTTAGATTACTTTCTACATATGATGTTGTATATATTAGGAGTGACATTCCTACTATGTAATACCGATGATCTCTTCGGTGATTTGGAATGTTACGCATGGAGGGATGGCTAGGATCCATGATGGTCTAATGATGCTATTAACGGTTGGGAGGAACCGTGCACTTAGTTTATTATGTTTGATCCTTATGATGGACGTATATGTCTTCTATGATGTTGTATCATGTGTATGGTGTGATTATCTCTACTTTGATGTATCATGGATTAGAATAGGATGATGTACCTTATTATGTATATTCTTTTGAGCTTGTCATACCCTGTGACATGTACAGTGGATGATTGAGTATTTGAAATATAATGTATAAACATTAGACTTATCATTATTATTTCATGTGGATGTTGTACTAAATGGATTCATGTATGTAATTCAACGTTAAGGGATCTTAAAGAATGTAATCTGTTATGTATGTTATGTTTACTTTCAGATGGACATTGCTATTGCTTCCGTTATTGTGCATTAGTTATATGTGGTATTTACTTTCAAAAAAAAAAAAATGCTACTAAACTTAGTGAAATTCTAGGTTAATTCTTTGGATCCCTTGGTGGGGCATTACAGAAGTTATGATAATTTGGCATCTGAAGATCTGGTCAGCAAATTGTAGTTGTAAAGGTTGAGACATCCTAAGTCATACCATGTTGCTTGGATTCGGATTGAGCATAAATCACTTATTTAAAGTTAATTCCACTTAGTTGATATGTTTGTTTTCATAAATTAAAGTGGAAGGTACAAGGTAGATAGAAACAAGTTCCTAAAACAACACCTTGACATTCCATTTGGGTTCATACTCATGAGTAGGAATAATTCATTAAATTTAAACTTTCGTTATTGAATCGATCAATTAAATTAAACATTCCATTTTCAATTAATTAAAATATCTAATACATTGTCACTTTATTTACTTTTAAAATATTAATGAATAATATGTTTAAATCATTTAGATAACAATATAAGTAAATACAAATCGAATTATCTTAAGATTAAATAAACTCACTAACATAACTTTATAACCTTTCACAACAATTTAATATCAACTTTACACTTATTACTATCATATTATATTACTAATTTCAAATTACTTAAAATAAAGTACACTACCTATCTATCTTTAAACTATACTAATTTTCATTACGTAACAAATCTAAATCTAAATCTAAAATAACATAGGCTATCTTTGTCAACTTTTTCCCTTAACATTTACTAATCTCTCATATCTACTGAACTCATTGAGATTCATGATCTATTCTAAAATAATAATAATAATGATGATAATAGTAATATATCTAAAATTAACTAAACTAAAATCTAAACTAATTATACTAAGATAATTTATATTTAAAGCATAATAATTAACTTAAATAAAAACTAAACTAACTAATCAATTTTTTTTATTTAACTAAATTCTAAAATAATTAAACACTAATAACAACTTTAGTAACCAATTCGATAAAATATTTAATTAAAAACACACTAAACTAAAACTAATTTAATTAAAACTAAATTCTAAATAAACAAATTTCTTTATGCAACAAAAAAAACTTAATATAAAATACTAACTAAACAATAATAACAACTTTCTTTAACACTCCACTAACATTCTAAATATCTAACTATACCACATTAATAGTAACTTAAACTAATACTAAAAAAGCCTACTATCTCCCCACATTAATACTAATTAACTAAAACAAAAATGACAAATTCTAAACCAACCCAAGCACTTTTCAAAGCTTGCTTGTGCATTGCCCAAGTAGTCCAAACACATCCTAAGCATGCCGACCAAGTGGAATTCCCACTTCCCCACACCTAGACACTTTACCAAGCATAGGTTGATAAGACAAGGGGGTTGTATGTCCGAAGGCCGCCCAACAATGGCTGCAAAAATTTGCATGATGGGGGGGAAGAATGAGGGATTAAAATCCCAAGTAAAATTAGTTTTAAAATTAAGATATTTTACCACTAACCTCCACCAAACTCCAAGGCACCTCCCAAGATGGTCAGCATGTGACCCAGTCAAATCCAATGTTTGCTATCAAGATAAATTCACTAGTAGGTAGTTGCAGGGAGGATGAAACAATAATGGATCCCTTGTAAAATCAAGAGATAATCAAGGTTTAGCTTTGCATTAATACTTTGACTTTGTTTAATGAAAATATTTGCAAGTTATAAGGGTATTTTAAACTTTTGTTAGACTTTAAAAAAACCAATGACTTTCTCCCCACATTAAAATCAATTTGCTAGGAGTTATTATGTTAGACATGACATAGGGTGCGTTGACCAAGGAGTCAAATTTGAATGTGCTAGAAACATGTAGAAAATAGGTATGTGATAAAGTTAAGTGGGTAGGATTGTTAGGATATTTAGATTTTTAATAAATAATTTATTTCTCTATTTTTTTTCAAATTTAAATTTTAAAATAAGGAATCCATAGAGAATATTCTCTGTTGCTACAAGGGAAATAAAACGTTTGCCCATACAAAATCTAGAGGACCTTTTTAGTACAAGGAAAACCTTTTTTTTTATGGTCATTTTTTTGTTTAAGTATGAAATTTTCCAAACAATTTATTTTTATAGCAAGGAGGGTGCGGGGGGGGGGGGGGGGGGCGGGGGATGTTTATATTTCTTTCCTTTTCTAATTGGAATTACCAATTGCTTAGTTAAACAAACGGGTTGAATAATTTGTTTGATCAATAATGCAAAATTACAAAATTTAAGCTGAAGTTCCAACCATATCAAAAAAAAATTCTTAACATAATTGAACTCAAAATTTCATAAATTGCATGTCACCGTTTTATCTAATTTTCAAAACACATGTCCTTAAATTGAAATACTATATGACTCAAATGCAAGAATATTACTTGAACTCTTTTTCTATTAAACTACATGATTCAAAGGCTTTTCTAGGAACGAACTAGTAAGAAAACCCGACATCATTGCCACTTCAACAATAAATTTAAATGTAATATTTTTACAAAGGATATTATCCTGAGGGAAAAACTCCCAACATATTTGAAATTCAATATGATTCTAAATTTCCTTCTTGGTCCTTAACAAGGGATCCATTACGAATTTTGCAATACATCACGGTAGTCATGGAGAGAATGAAAACTAACCATGAGACAACCAATCATAACATGAAGACAAAATCAGATATTCACTCCCATCCCAAGTTTTCACAACATATACAACGTTGAACCAGACTAGGGAGAAGGTGGATTTTTCCAATAGGAGACATGAGATAGAAGACCAAAATAGATGCCCTTTTGGGGCTAAAGCTCAAGAACTTCTATTCTTCCATTCTTACATACCAAAACTCAAATGTGATTTGTGCTGATGGGTAGGGGCCCATAACATCCTACCCTCTCCCCCTCTTCTCATCTTGAGAAAAAATTCTATCCTATTGGATTCCAACTAAAGACCTTCCTCTGTACATGGCCACTTCTTCCCTATTCGAGGGTGAGTAATGCCAATACACCCATACAATCCCTTCAAAAATTTAAAACAAAACACAAAGAAAAGATATTTATGAAAACTAGTTTCCCATCCCTCCCAAACATACTCAACAGACACGCATAGATACATATGCAATAGAATTGAAACATGAAACAAAACATGAAAAAAATGAGGTGAAGTATTCCGACCTTCAAAAATTAGGTTATGGAAAATGAACAAATTTGAGATGAGCTTGCTTTCCTCTCCTTCTCCTTTAATTCTGAATTCCACTCTAAAGCTAGAGGTTGGGTGAACATTCAAAAACCTCTCAAAATTGCTTCTAAATAAGTTCCTAAACTCAGCCACCTCTAAAATGCAATAAATCCCCCACTTGCCCAAAATTTCTAGAGGCTTTTAACTCAACTAGATCTAAGGCTAACTTCAACGTGGAGTTAAAGTCATCCAACTCATGATGAAAACTATCAATTTTCGCAATAAAGCCAAAATGGAGTCTTTGAGTGACCATAAAAGTCATCAAAAGGGGCTAAGAGGGTGGAAAATGCCCCAACCCATACCCATACCCCTTGGGTAATTAGATTTCATGATTTTAGGCCTTCAGGATTAATTAGGGACCTATCAAAAGCTAGAAATTTTTAGGACTATCTAACAACATTCAAAATGTAGATTAAACAGTAATCTAGATTAGGGGTAATTAATCTTGAATACTAAATTGATTAGCAAAAAGGTCACTAACCTAGTTTGGGCTAGATATTTAGGCTACTTGGTTAACCCTAACTATCATGCTGGAATGCATATACAATTTATGAGTGTCAAGCAACATTATAAATACACTATTATGAAACATTAGCATTTATTGAATACAGAATGATACATTCATTCAATGCACAATAAAAATAAAATACAAACAACAGGGTTTGTATCCTTGATTGGATTTAAACCTAGTTTCCACAAATGGTACGTAGGGTTCAATTTCATTTCTCCATTAGATTTCTCGGCTAACATATCCTACACACTCATTGCACACATCAGTAGCTCAAAAAAATTACATGCATATATGTATATAACATATAGGGGAAATCACATAAATTAAAACATCCACCTTTCAAATAATTAGTTGTTTATCTTGTTCTACTCATATTCTCAATCATTAAAATTGCATAATCAAAAATGTTAATTTTGCATTCACTTTCTACACTACATTAGTATATATATTCATAAGCTTTAAATAAAGAAATCAAATATCTGAAAGTAAAACATCACACAACATGAAATAATATAATATGTTTAGTGTATCCGATAGTGTGTCGACATATCATGTCATGAGTATCAAAATAATAATGTATCAACTATGCTACGATGGGTCAGGGTGAGGCCTCATATCCTCCCCTACTAGGCATGAACTTCCTCCTGGAGTTCATAAAAAAGATATGGGTATTGAGATCGCATCCATGTTGCATCTTCCCATGAAGCCATGACCTCATCATAACAATCCCATTGGATCATAACCTGGTCCATCTCTGAGCCTTGAAGAGCTAGGTTCTATCGAGCAATAATATGAATAGGCTCTAGTGCTAGATGCCCATTTGATGCCACCTACAAAGCATCCCAATCTATAATATGAGACTAATCATAAATATAACCTCTAAGTATTGAAATGTGAAACACGTCATCGATGTGTGATAGACTAGGTGGCAAAGCTAAACAATATGCGACTAGTCCTATCCTTTCTAGGATTTCAAATGGTCTAATGAACTGGGGTGCCAACTTAGAGCCCTTTTTGAATCAAATCAGACTCTTGTGTGGTCACACCCTCAAGAAAACTCTATCACCAACCTAATACTCTTGATCTATCCTTTTTGCATCAACATACTTTGTCTTCCTATCCCATGCCTCTCTTAGGCATTGTCTAATCAGGGTCACCTACTAATCCATCTCCTTTATGAACTGAGGACCAATAGATACTCGATCCTTGATCCTATCCCAACTCAAGGGCATTCTACATGTTCTTCCATACAAGGCTTCATAAGGCAATATACCTATAGAGGAATGGTGCCCATTGTTATGGGCAAACTTAAATAGATGTAGATATTCCTCCAATTTGACTTGATGGTCCATCATGTACATACATAACATGTCCTCCAAAACTCGATTCACTCACTTAGTTTGACTATTAGTCTGAGAATGGTATAGTGTACTAAAATTAAGCCTAGTACCCAAAGCTGCCTACAACTCTATCCAAAAGGATGAAGTGAACAGTGAATCTCTATTAGAGATGATCTTATGGAGAATTCCATGAAGTCTAACAATGTCTCACAAAAAAACTTGAGCTATGTCTCATGCTATGTATGTAGTATGCATGAGTGAGAAATGGGAAACCTTGGTCAATGTGTCAACTATCACCAAAATGGCATCATGGCAATGAGATGACATGGGGAGACCAACAATAAAATCCATAGATATAGCATTCCACTTCCACTCTATAATCTCATGAGGTTGAAGAAGCCCATCGAGATGATGGTGCTCTGCCTTCACCCCCTTTGACACTCGAGGCATCTCACAACTATGTTAGTAATCTGCACTCTCATGCCTAGCTAGTGATATAATTGTCTTAGATCTACATGTAACTTCTTAACACCAGGGTGCACTACATAAGGTGCTCTATGAACCTCAAGTACAATGAGCTCACCCAAACCCCCAATGGAAGGTACATACATACATCTTTTATGATACAAGAGTCCATTGGACTCCAAAGAATACTCCAAATACTTCCCTTCCTAAGGTCTTTGAGAATGCACTATCTGACTAACTTATGCATAAAGCTCATCTACTAGCAAGTGCTATAGGATCCATTCTCTCAAGTTAGTGTAAGTAGTCACAGATGAAAGCTCATGGTGCCTCCTACTTAAGGCATTTGCAACTAAATTCTCCTTTCCCTTGATGTAATAAACATCAAAATCATACTCACAAAGGAACTCCATCCACCTTCTTTGCCTAGCATTAAGGTTCAGCTGAGTAAATATGTATTGCAAGCTCTGGTAATTAGAATGAAGTTTGAATCTATGATCTAGAAAGGAGTGTTGGCACCTTACCAAGGCATGAACAACAACTGCAAGCTTTAGGTCATGACTAGGGTAATTGAGTTCATGAGTCTTCAACTTCCTAGAATCAAAGGAAATAGGTCATCCATCTTGCATAAGGATTGCCCCTATACCATCTAAAGATGCATCAATGCATATCAAAAAATCCACAGAAGTATCTAGTACTATTAGGATCGGTGCACTCGTGAGGGCTCTCTTGAACTCTTGAAAATCTCTATCACACTTCTTTGTCCACTCATACTTCTTCCTCTTTTTTTTAAGAGATGTGATTAGGTGTGCCAATCTAGAGAATCTCATAATGAAGCATCGGTAATATCTTGCTAGTCCCATAAAGCTCCTCACTTCAGTGACACAAGTGGGTGCTGGCTAGTCAATGATGGCCCTAATCTTTGATGGGTCTACTAAGACACCATCACCTAAGATAACATGACCCAAATAGTGTATCTCAGGTCTATAGAATGCAAACTTCGACAAGCTGCCAAACAATTGATTCTCTCTAAATTTTTGCACTACTTGTCTCAGGTTCTCCCCATGCTCCTTCTCATCATGAGAATATATCATAATATCATCAAGAAAAATGACCACAAAATTATCCAAAAAGGTATGAAATACTCTATTCATGAGGCTCATGAACACAAATGGAGTATTTGTGAGGCCAAATGGTACCATGGTGAACTTGTAGTGACCATACCTTGTATGGAAAGTAGTTTTGGGGATATCACTATCCATAATCCTCAACTGATGATAACCCAACTTCAAATCAATCTTTAAAAATATTTGGGCACCCTATAAGTGATTGAAGAGATCATTGATTCTGGGATAAGGATATCGGTTCTAGATGGTTACTTTGTTCAACGGCTGATAATCAATACACAGCCTAAGTGATCCATCCTTCTTCTTTACAAAGATCACTGGTGCACCCCAAGGTCAAATATGTCCCTTCTCTAAGAGTTCCTCCAACTAAGCATTTAGTTCACTAAGCTCATGAGTGTCATCCTATATGGTGCTCTCGATATTGGCTTAGCTCTGAGCATAAGATCAATATGAAAATCCACTACTCTAGGTGTAGGCATACTAGGGAGCTCTAAAGGAAACACATATAAAAACTCTTAGAGGATTGGAAAATTATCAAGTGATGGCTCTTCCTCTGAATCTTCCTCTCTATCACTAATGGTGATAGCAAACAACTGACATCCCTTACGCATGCACTGCCTAAGCTATATAGCAGAAATCATATTAAGAGATATGGGTCTCTTTACTTTGAAGATCACTTTAGAGATCCCATCTTCATACACACATTCCACCATCTTCTATCAACAATCCATCTTCGTGTTATGTGCATAAAGCCAATCCATGCCAAGAAAAACATCATAAGAACCTAGAGGAGTAGTGCATAGGTCAAACATTGTGGACATGTCTCCAATCTAAATTAGGTAATTATGCACCATGGAACTAATTGACACTCTGGCTCCTGAGGCTAACTCTACTTACCAACTGACATCATGTCTAACTACCTCTAGCCCGCAATGATCTGCTACATATGAAGATATAAATGAGTCAGTAGCTCCAAAATAAAATAAAACAACAATCATACTATGTTGTATTATACTTGTAGCCTCAATAATTGTGGCCTGACGCTTAGTCTAATAGTTGTCAACCACTACAAAAACTCTGTAGGATCTGCCTATGTCACCAACTGTCAGCTCTAAAAAAGCCCCTCTCTAACCACCAGATGACTATCCCTTCAGACACTTTCTAACTATATGACCAATGCCACCACAAGTGTAGCATGGCCCTTGGGTATAAGATTGTGCACATTGTGATCCAGACTACTATGGGCCTCCTAACCTGCTAGATCCACTATAACCACACCTAGAAGACTATTGAGTCTTCACTAACTATGACTATGGGGCTTGTACCTTTTGATCTTATTTGGGACCCTGTGACTGCCACTTCTTGGGCTTGGAGCCCTGATAACCCCATGAAGGTTTATATTGTTTCTATTGTGGTTTCTGCCACTAAGACTATTGGCCCTTAGAGGACCCTATTGTATAGTTCTGATTCCCTTTCCAAGGGGATTTTACTGGGTAGAGTTTCAGTTTTGAAATGGAACCTATGACTCCTATCTACCCCAAGTATTCTTAGCAACTAGTGCTATCACAACTGCCTATTTGAAGGTGGCAGGGAAGGCGAAATGAACTAGACCCTCGAGTGAGAAATTTAGTCCCATGATAAATTGAAGTGTTAGATTGTGGTGATTGATCAAGAAAGTACTATACATACTTCGTAAATTCTTTGGAGTTTGGGGAATCGCCCCAAAAAAAAAAATTTGGGCCCTATTTTATTAGACCCTACTTTATTAGGATTTTGAGCTGACATGTAATTAATAATTAAAACCCTAAAGTGGTTAAAATACTTGTATAAAATGGCTTAGGGTTAATGATTGTTTCATAAGGAGTGATGCAAAATTGGTTCTTGCAGTGGTATTGAGCTGTAAGGGATTACAGATTGTAAATAGGTTGTAGTCGCTAGATCATAAAAATATTGGACTTGTTGTTTGGTGGACATAGCCTAGGGATTGGGTGAACCACATTAAATCTTGGTGCCTTGTGTTCTTTTCTATGTGATCTATTATTTTCTATTATTGGTTATATTTGCATGTAATTGTTATTTCTGTTCATGGTTTAATCCTAACAAGTGTTATTAGAGCCTAGTTGTTTTTTAGTTATTCTCTGTAGGAAAGTTTCACAGTCAAGTGGGAGTCTTACAATTGAGTGGGAGTAATGGAAGATGAGGGTAAGTTGAGGGTTGATAGGTTTAATAGGCAGAACTTCTAGTTATGGAAGATGCAAATGGAAAACTATCTTTATCAGAAGGATTTATGAAAGCCATTGGAATGCAAAGCCAAGAATCAGGGATCTATTATAGATTATTTAAATGAGTTTAATACTATTACTAGCAGTTATCTTCTGTGGGTATCAATTTTAAAGAAGAAATTAGGGCTCTCTTGATTTTGTGTTCTTTGCTTGAAAGCTAGAATGGCTTGGTAATGGCTGTGAGTAATTCTATTCCTAGATCTAGTACCCTAAAATATGATGATGTGATCGGTTTTATTTTGAGTGAGGAAACTCATAGGAAAACTTCAGGTGGATCTACATTAGGAAGTGCTTTGAATGCACAAAGCAGGGGCAGAATGACTAAGAGAGTAAGTAATTCTGAAAATTGTGAGAAATCAAGAGGAAAGTCAAAAGGGAGGAGGTCTCAATCGAGAGGACCAAATGACTACTAGTACTGTGGGAAACCAGGGCACAAAAAGAAAGATTGCTGGAATCGAAAGAAAAATTAAGGAGATAAATCAGATGGAGACAAGGAGGCAAATGTGGTAAGTAAAAAATCCGAAGAGGATGCTTTTCTTTTGTCTTTAGAAAGTGCCGATGATTCATGGGTTTTTATTATGTTGCTTCATTTCATGCTACACCTCATAGAGGTTATTTCATTGATTATGTCCAAGGGGATTTTGGGCTTATTTATTTGGGGGATAATGAACTCTGTCAGATTGTTGGAAAGGGAAAAATTAAGATTAAGTTGCAGAATGGAAATCATTGGCTACTACATGAGGTAAGACATGTTCCAGGGCTGAAAAGGAATTTAATTTCCGTAGGCCAACTCAGTGATGAGAGTTGTGTAGTTATTTTTAATGATAAAAATTGGAAGGTTCCCTTGTAGTAGCAAAAGGTGTGAAAGTAGGCACCTTGTATCTTTGTACATGTTATATTGTTCCTTCTACTTTAATTGTTTTAGAGAAAAATGAATGCTCAAGAACAATTGTTGTAGTTGAGTAGGGAGAATAAATAGCTATTGTAGATTCTAATACAACATTGTGGCACAATAGACTTGGGCACATGAGTGAGAAAAGTATGAAAGTACTTCATTCAAAGAAAGTTTTACCAGGTCTGAAATGTGTTAATATGTATTTTTTTGAAAGTTGTGTGTATGAAAAACAAAAGAGAGTGAGTTTTGCAAAGACTGGGAAGGAAAATAAAAGGGAGAAATCAGAGCTTGTGCATACTAATGTATGTGGACCATTTTAGGTATCTTCCCTTGGTGGCTCTCATTACTATGTTACATTTATTGATGATGCAACTGGAAAAGTATGGGTTTATTTCCTTAGATAGAAATCCAATGTATTTCAAACTTTTAAGAAATAGAAATGCTTGGTTGAAAATGAGACTGGAAAAAATTTAAAATGTCTCAGATTTGATAATGATGGTGAGTATTGCAGTCATGAATTTTAAGATTATTGCTCCATTAATGGTATTCGTAGATAGAAAACTATTGCAAGGACTCCACAGGAAAATGAAGTAGCTGAACACATGAATAGGACTATAATGGAATGTGGAAGGAGCATGAGGTTGCATGTTGGGTTGCCCTTACACATGTGGGTGGAGGCTATGAATTTACTGCTATATTTTTGATTAATAGAGGTCCCTCTACTCCTTTGAGCTATGGTATTCTAGATAAAGCATGTACTGGTAAGAAAGTGAGTTATTCTTTTCTCAAAACCTTTAGTTGTGAAATATTTTCTCACATAGATTCTGAAATAGAATCAAGCTAGAAGTTAAGTCAAAAAAATGTGTATTTGTTAGATATGGCATTAATGAGTTTGGTTATAGGCTTTGGGATTTTGAAAATCATAAAATTGTAAGAAGTATAGATTTCATATTCAATGAGAAAGTGTTGTACAAAGATCTATTGTAGCAACATGAGAAGAAAGAAGATGATTATGTAGTGTTGGATGATACTCTAAAAGTTGATGTTCCAGCCATTCCTCATGATGTGCAACAACCACAACAAAAAATACCCCACACACCGGTGAATGTTAGACAATCAACAAGGTAAATTAGACCTCCACAAAGATTTTCTCCCTCTTTGTATTCTATTTTACTTACTAATGCTAGTGAACCTGAAAGTTATGATGAAGCTATGCAAGTGGATACTAAGATTTAGTGGGAGTCTACAATGAAAGATGAAATGGACTCTTTGTTGAAGAATAAGACATGGGATTTGTGCAAGTTTCTTGTAGGTAAAAAGGCTTTACAAAATAAGTGGGTTTATAGGTTAAAAGAAGAGGAAGGACGTAAGAAAAGATTTAAAACCAGGTTAGTTGTAAAAGAATTTGCATAGAAAACGAGAATTGATTTTGATGAGATATTTTCTCCTGTTGTTAAGATGACTTCTATTATACTATTTTAAGTCTTGTGGCTACTGAAGATTTGCATTTAGAGCAACTTGATGTTAAAACAACCTTCCTTCATGGTGATTTGGATGAAGAGATATATATGGCTTAGCCACAGTGATTTGCGGTCAAAGGTAAGAAGAACTTTGTGTGAAAATTGAAGAAAAGTTTATATGGCTTGAAGAAAGCACCTCGGCAATGGTATTTGAAATTTGATAGTTTTATGCATTAGCATGGCTATAGTATGTGTCATTCAAATCATTTTTTTTATTTTAAGAGGTTGGATAATGATAGCTACATTATTCTATGTTTATATGTTGATGATATGCTTGTAGCTAGGTCTAACATGGATTACATTAAGGAGCTGAAATGCTAATTAGCACATGCATTTTCTATGAAGAATTTGGGGGAAGCAAAAAAAATCTTTGGTCTGTGGATTTATAGAGATAGGAAGAATATAACTTGATGCTATCTTAGGTTGATTATGTGGAGAAGGTTTTGCAATGGTTCTCTATGGAGAATGCTAAAGTTGTAAGCACACCTTTACCTAGTCATTTGAAGTTGACTAAGGAGATGTGTCCCAAGACACAAGAAGAGGAGGATAAGATGTCCAAGATAACTTGTGCTTTAGCTATAGGAAGCTTGATGTATACTATTGTATGTACTAGGCTAGATATTGCACATGCAGTGGGAGTTGTTAGCAGGTATATGAGTGATCCAGGAACTGAGCATTGGAATGTAGTCAAATGGATTTTCAGATATTTGAAAAGAACATCCAATAAGTGTCTACACTTTGGGGGCTCTACTACTGATTTATAGGGCTATGTTGACTTAGATTTGGCAGGGGATATTGATACGAGGCAGAGTACTATAGGTTACATCTTTACTATTGGTGGGGCAGCTATGAGCTGGGTTTCTAGGTTACAAAAGGTTAATGCTTTATCTAGTATAGAGACAAAGTATGTAGCTACTACAGAGGCAGTCAAGGAGATGATATGGCTTCAGTTCTTCTTTCAAGAATTGGGACATCCTCAGAAGGATAATTATTTGTTCACAGATAACCAAAGTGCCATTCATCTTGCAAAGAATTTAGCTCTACATTCAAAGAACAAACACATACAGTTATGGTACCATTTCATTTGGTTAGTTTTGGAGGATGGATAATTAAAGCTTGAGAAGATATATACAAATGAAAATCCAACAGATATGTTAACCAAGGTAGTAACAAGGGAGAAGCTACACTTGTCTTCAGCTTCAGTTGGTCTTGTAGACTAAACATGAATACAACAACAACAGAGTTCAGGGTGGTTTGATCTAGTGGGAGCCTCATGGACTAGTAGCATAGCTACAAGATTAGTCTCCAAGTGGGAGATTGTTGTTTAGTGTGGAGCCTGATTAGTCCCCAAGTGGGAGATTGTTAAATTGTGGTGACTAATCAGGAAAGTATTGTACATACTTCATAAATTCTTTTGGGCCCTATTTTATCAAGATTTTGGTCTGACATGTAATTATTAATTATAACCCTAAAGTAGTTAAAATACTTGTATAAAAGGGCTTAGGGTTAGGTATTGTTTCATAAGGAGTGACACAAAATTGGTTCTTGCAGCGGTATTGAGCTATAAGGGATTATGAATTGTAGTTAGGTTGTAATCACTGGATCATAAAAATATTGGACTTTTTGTTTGGTAGATGTAGCCTAAGGATTGAGTGAACCATGTTAAATCTTGGTGCCTTGTGTTCTTTTCTGTGTGATCTATTATTTTCTTTTATTGGTTATATTTGCATGTAATTGTTATTTCTATTCGTGGTTTAATCCTAACATGATGTACTCACAATTTCTCATCCTTCATGTATTCAACATAAGGAAGGAGCTCAAGAAACCTGCTCTCATACTAACCTACTGTGAGACCCCTCTGGTATAGATAATGAAATTCCTCTATCTGCTTCTATCTAAAGTGCTCAGATAGGTACCTCTCTCAGAATCTCTTCAAGAATGAATCCCATGTTAGGGTATCCATCCTCACTCCTCCTATAGTCTCCTCCTGATGCCACCAATTGGAGGCATCTCCCCTTAGCTGATGGACTACTAGACATCCCTTCAGATTACTCCCATAAGTATGTAATCTAAAGCACCACTATAGACTCTGTAACCAAGCCTCTGCTACTGTTCCCTATACAAAACTAGTAAAGAATGGTGGCTTGAGTAGTATCAACTACCTAATATCATCTCCTATATGTCTAGGAGGTCTATTGAGTGGTGGTCCTCTCTAATGTATCGAATCATGCTCATGCTCGGCCTATCCCTCTATTTGCCTTCGTGGGAGATTCCTACTCCTCTCTCTGCCTCTAGCCCCACCTCCTCTAGGTTCCTCTACTTCCACTTCACGAATCTGCTACCCTGGCTATACTATAGATAGTATCCTCTACTGGACTACACCAATAAATGTCTAAAGGACATCCAAAATATCCTGATTTGGGTTTGGTGGTGGTGGTGGTCCATCCTCCTATTCCACTCTACTACCTCTTGCCCTAAAAAATTTTCCTTGTCGATTGCTTCATGTAATAGGAGGCATCCTACACAAATTAAAGTTTAGTTTAAGTTTAGAAGCATAATGGTTTTAGGTTCCTAGTGCTGAAACACGAGCTCTGATACCAAAATGTCATGCCCAAAATACAAAGGCAAAAACACACACAATTTTTAAAAAAAAGTTAATTCCACTTAGTTGATATGTTTTTTTTAATAAATTAAAGTGGAAGGTACAAGGTAGACAGAAACATGTTCCTAAAACAACCCCTTGACATTCCATTTGGGTTCATACTCATGAGTATGAATAATTCGTTAAATTTAAACTTGTGTTATTGAATCGATCAATTAAATTAAAAATTCCAATTTCAATTAATTAAAAGATCTAATACATTGTCTCTTTATTTACTTTTAAAATATTAATGAGTAATATGTTTAAATCATTCGGATAAAAATATAAGTAAATACAAATCTAATTATCTTAAGATTAAATAAAATCACTAAAATAACTTTATAACCTTTCACAATAACTTAAGATCAACTTTACACTTATTACTATCATATTCTATTTCTAATTTCAAATTACTTAAAATAAAGTACACTACCTATCTAACTTTAAAGTATACTAATTTTCATTATGTAAAAACTAAAAATAAAAATCTAAAATAACATAGACTATCTTTGTCAACTTTTTCCCTTAACATTTACTAATATCTCATATCTACTTAACTCATTGAAATTCATGATCTATTCTATAATAATAATAATAATAATGGTAATAGTAATATATCTAAAATTAACTAAACTAATTATACTAAGATAATTTATATTTAAAACATAATAATTAACTTACATAAAAACTAAACTAACTACCTAATTTAAAAACTTTATTTAACTAAATTCTAAAATCATTAAACACTAATAACAACTTTACTAACCAATTCCATAAAATATTTAATTAAAAATATACTAAACTAAAGTTCTAATTTAACTAAAACTAAATTTTAAATAAAAAAATTTCTTTATGCAACAAAAAAAAACTTAATATAAAATACTAACTAAACAATAATAACAACTTTCTTTAACACCCCAGTAACATTCTAAATATTTAACTATACTACATTAATACTAACTTAAACTAATACTAAACAAACCTACTGACTCCCCACATTAATACTAACTAACTAAAACAAAAATGACAAATCCTAAACTAACACAAGTGCTTTTGAAAGCTTGATTGCACGCTGCCCAATCAGTTTAAACACATCCTAAGCCTACAAAGAAAGTGGAAATTCCACTTCCCCACACCTGGATGCTTTACCGAGTGCATGTTGATAAGACAAGGGGGTTGTGCATCCCAAGTCCACCCAACAATGGCTACACAAATTTTCATGATTGGGGGGGGGGGGGTTGGAGAATGAGAGATTAAAATCCCAAGTCAAAGCAGTTTTCAAAATTAAGACATTTCCCACCAACCTCCACCAAACTCTAAGGCACCTCCCAAGGTGGTCAACGCATTACCCAATCAAATCAAATGTTTGTTGTCAAGATAAATTCCCTGGCAGGGAGTGGTAGGGAGGATGATACAATAAAGGGTCCTTTATCAAATCAAGAGATAGGCAAGGTTTAGGTTTGCATTAATACTTTGAGTTTGTTTAATGAAAAAATTCATAGGTTATAAGGGTATTTTAAACTTTGTCAGACTTTAAAAAAACAATGACTTGCTTCCCACTTTAAAATCAATTTGCTACAAGTTATTATGTCAGACATGAAATAGGGTATGTTGACCAAGGAGTCAAATTTGAATGCACTAGAAACATGTAGAAAGTAGTTATGTGATAAAGTGAAGTGGTAGGATTGTTAGGATATTTGGATTTTTAATAAGTAATTTCTTTCTCTATTTTTTTTTGAATTTAAACTATAAAATAGGGAATCCACAGAGAATATTCTCTATTGCTACAAGGGAAATAAATCATTTGTCCATACACAATCTAGAGGGCCTTTTTACTCCTTGGAACACCTTTTTTTTAAGGTCATTTTTTTTTTTCTAAGTACGAAATTTTCCAAACAAGTTTTTTTTATAGCGAGTGGGGCAGGTTGGGGGGTTGGGTTTATGTATGTATGTATGTATGTATGTATGTATGTATATATGTATGTATATATATATATACATACATATATACATACATACATATATATACATACATATATATATACATATATATGTATATATGTACATACATATATACAGTATACATATATATGTATATATGTACATATATACATATACATATATACATATATATGTATATGTATATATGTACATATATACATATACATATCTAATATATATATGTACATATATACATATGTACATATATATATATATATATGTACATATGTATATATGTACATATATATATGTACATATGTACATATATATATATGTATATATGTACATATATATATGTACATATGTACATATATATATATGTATATATGTACATATATACATATATATATGTACATATATATCTACATATATGTACATATATATGCACACACACACACACACACACACACACACACACACACACACACACACACACACACACACACACACACACACATATATATATAATTGGAATTACCAATTGCTTAGTTAAACAAAGGGGTTGAATAATTTGTTTTATGAACAATGTAAAATTTATCTTCTCTATTAAAAATTACAAAATTTAAGCTGAAGTTCCAACCATATCAATTTTTTTTCTTAACATAATTAAACTCAAAATTTCATAAATTGCATGTCACCATTTTATCTAATTTTCAAACCACATGTACATAAATTGAAATACTATATGAGTCAAAAGAAAGAATATTATTCAAACTCTTTTTCTATTAGACTACCTAATTCAAAGGCACTGTCAAGAAAGAACCAGTAAGAAAACTCGACATCATTGCCACTTCAACAATAAGTTTAAATGTTTTTTTTTTACATAGGATATTATCCTAAGAGAAAAACTCCCAACATATTTGAAATCTAATACAATTCTGAATTTCCTTTGTGGTCCATAGCAAGGGATCCATTACGAATTCTACAATACATCATGGTGATCGTGGAGAGAATGAAAACTGACCAGGAGACAACCAATCATAACATGAAGACAAAATTAGACATTCACTCCCATCCTAAGTTTTCACAACAAGTTTGACATTCAACTAGACTAGGGAGAAGGTGGATTTTTCCAATAGGAGACATCAAACAAAACACCAAAATAGGTGCCCTTTTGGAGCTAAAAATCAAGAACTTCTATTCTTCCATTCTTACATACCAAAACTCAAACATGGTTTGTGCTGATAGGTACAGGCCCATAACACCCTACCCTCTATCTATCTTCTCACCCAAGAAGAGACTCTACACTGTTGGAGTCCAACTAAAGACCTTCCCTTGTACATGGCCACTTCTGCCCTATCCGAGGGTGAGTAATGCCAAGAAACCCATACAATCTTTTCAAAAACTCAAAACAAAACACAAAGAAAGACATTTAAGAAAACTAGTTTCCCATCCCTCCCAAACATACTCAACACACACACACACGCGTGCGTGCGCGCGTGCAATAAAACTAAAATATGAAACACAACATGAACAAAATGAGGTGAAGTATTCCTACCTTCAAAAATTAGGTTATGACAAATGAACAAATTTGAGATGAGATTGCTTTCCTCTCCTTCTCCTTCAATTCTAAATTCCACTCTAAAATTAGAGGTTGGGTGAACACTAAAAACCCTCTCAAAATTGCCTCTAAATAATATCGTAAACTCAACCACATCCAAAATGCAATAACTCCCCCACTTGCCCAAAAGTTCTAGAGGCTTCTAAGTCAACTAGACCTAAGGATTACTTCAAGATGGAGTTAAAGTAATCCAACTCATGATGAAAACTATCAATTTTTGCAATAAAGTGAAAAATGGGGTTTTTGAGTGACCATAAAAGTCAACAAAAGGGGCTAAGAGGGTGGGATATTCCCCCAACCCATACCCATACCCCTTGGGTACTTAGATTTCATAATTTTAGGCCTTTAGGATTAATTAGGGACCTATCAAAACCTAGGAATTTTTAGGACTATCTAACAACCTTTAAAATGCATATTAAACACTAATTTGGAGTAGGGGTAATTAATCTCAAATACTAACTTGATTAGCAAAAAGTTCACTAACCTAGTCTGACTTAGATCTTTAGGTTACTTGGTTAAACCTAACTATCATGCTGGAATGCATATAAAATTCACAAGTGTCAAGTGACACTATAAACACACTATTACAAAACATTAATACTTATTGAATATAGAATGATACATTCATTCAATGAACAATACAAATAAAATACGAACAATGGTGTTTATATCCTTCATCAGATTTAACCCTTGTGCCCACAAATGGTACATACAGTTCAATTTCATTTCTTTGTTAGTTTTCTCAGTTAACATATCCTACACACTGATTGCACACATCAATAGCTCAAGAAAATTATATTCATATATGTATATAACGTATTAGGGAAATCACATAAATTAAAAAATCCATCTTTCAAATAATCGGTTGTTTATCTTATTCTACTCATATTCTCAATCATTAAAATTGCATAATAAAAAATGTTAATTTTTCATTCACTTTCTACACTACTTCATTAGTATATATGTTCATAAACTTTAAATAAAGAAATCAAATATCTAAAAGTAAAACATCACACAACATGAAATAATATAATATGTTTAGTGTATCTGATAGTGTGTTGACATATCAAGTCATGAGTATCAAAATAAAAATGTATCAACTATGCTATGATGGGTCAGGGTGAGGCCTCACATCCTCCCCCGCTAGGCATGAACTTCCTCCTGGAGTTCATCAAAAAGATATGGGTATTGAGATCACATCCATGCTGCATCCTCCCATGAAGCCATGACCTCATCATAACAATCCCACTAGATCGTAACCTGGTCCATCTCTCAGCCTTGAAGAGCTAGGTTCTATCGAGCAATAATATGAATAGGCTCTAGCGCTAGATGCTCTAGCATTAGAATTTGCAATATTCATCAAGTAGCAAAAGGAACTAGTCAAAATGTGTGATTTATTTTCCTTTACTTATATTTGATAGACCTTGGGAAGATATGAGCATGGATTTTGTTCCTAGATTGCCTACAACTCAGAGAGATAATGATTCTATTTTGGTAGTGGTTGATAAATTTTGAAAGATGGCACACTTCATACCTTGTAAAAAGACCTATGATGCATTGCATGTAGCTGAATTATTTTTTAAGGAAGTAGTAAGATTACATGGTTTGCCTAAAAATATTGTTTTAGATATAGACACTAAGTTTACTAATTATTTTGGAGAACATTTTGGAAAAGGATGAATACAAAGTTGAATTTTAGTTCTACATTTTATCCTTAGACAGATGGACAAACTAAATTAGTGAACACAAGTTTGGGTAACTTAAGATGTTCAGTTGGAGATAAGCTTGCTAACTAGGATTTCATTTTGGCACAAGAAGAGTTTGCATGCAATTATTCTATGAATAGGAGTACTAAGAGGAAACTATTTGAGATTGTTACTAGATTTCATCCTAAAGGAACCACAAAGATAAGAGAATTTCCTACTGAGACAAGGAGTGTTGAAGTTGAGGGCTTTGTAGTTTTCATGAAGACTTTACATAAGGAAGTTAAAATAAATTTGGAAGATATTAATCAGAAGAATAAATAGAGAGATGATAAAAGGAAGAGACACAAATATTTTGAAGTTGGTGATGAGGTTATGATTCATTTAAAGAAGAATAGATTTCTAGGTTGGTACCTATAGTAAGCTAGAAATGAAGAAGTTTGGACCTTGTAAGATTTTGAAGAAGTTTGTGTAATGAAATAACTTTCACAATAGAAGCAATAATATGACATATTATATAAATACTTGATAATAAATGAGAGTAATAGGCCACTTTGAGGGGCAACCTCCAAATATCTACAATGAGATCACACTTCAAAATATGATGTTGAAATAAGATTCACAGCCTCCCATATGAACCTAATTATGCTTAGGTTGAATAGACACAACCCTAGATAACACCTAGGCTGCCCTACCTACCTAAATAATAATATAATAATGATAACATGACTTATTTAAGGATTAAGATAGCAAGAAGTTTACTATTCATAACCCTATATACACCAATATTAAGGGCGTAGCATGCCCCCTCTCTTGAAAGAAGCATTATCCGCAATGCTAACAAAGTGTGGATTCTTTTGTACAAACTTCTCATCCTCCCATCTGGTCTCTTCAACTAGTAATTTTTTTCATTTGATGAGATATTGAGTCAGGGTTCTATTCCTCAGCTTCTTTGTGCATGTTTGAGGAATGCACTCTAGTTCAAAAATTATTCTTCCTTCTTCATCAAGTTCTAGTAGTACTGTTTGAGTAGGAATATTATGCCCAATTACCTTCTTCAGACAAGAGACATGAAGAAATGGATGTATCTTTTTTGTTGGTGGAAACTCAAGCTTGTAGGAAACACTACCAATCTTTTGCATGATTTGGTATGGTCCATAAGATCTTGGAGAAAAACTTATTATCCTTTTTTTGTTGCTTCATTTAGATTTGTTTATAAGGCTGCAATCTCAAGAAGACTTAGTCCCCAACTTCAAAATTTCTTTCACTACAATGTTGGTCTTCTTGTTGTTTCATTCAATTTTGTGCCATAGCTAAATTCTCCTTGAGTTTAGAAAGTACCTATTGTTGATGAAGGAAGTGGTCCTCCACTACCTAAACTCTTGGTGGCACCTTTAATGATGATGTGATGAAAGGAGGATGATATCCATAAAGTGACAAAAATGGAGACATTTTTTATGAGTTATGAAAATAGGTATTATACCACCATTTTGCAAGAGGTAGCCAATCTATCCATTGAGATTGTTTTTCTGAAGTGAAACAATGTAGATATCCTTCCAAAAATTTATTAAAAACCTTAGTTTTCCGATGTGATTAGGGTGGTATGAAGAACTATGAGCCAATTGAGTACCCAAACATGAGAATAAATCTTTCCAAAAGTAACTAGTAAAGATAGGATCACGATCACTAACAATAACCTTAGGTGTACCATGTAGCTTTTGGATATTCTCCACGAAAAATTTTGCCACTATACTTGTTGTAAAAGGATGTGATAATGCAATGAAACGTGCATATTTAGTGAGGTGATCATCTACTACCATGATGACATTATGACCTTTAGATTTGGGAAGCCCTCTGATGAAGTCCATGGATACCTCTTCACAACATTGGCTAGGAATAGATAAAGGGTGCAAGAGATCTAGAGTCTTAATTGTTTCCCTCTTGTTTCTTTGACAAACCAAACATTCAACCACAAATTTTTGAACATCACCTTTTAGCCCTTCCCAAAAAAATCTTGCTTGACCCGATGATATGTCTTTAAAAATCTTGAACGGCCACCAATTGGGGACTCATTTAGTTCTTTGAGAATCTTGTATTTAAGAGTGAAATTCTTGTAGAATACAAGCACTCTTTATACAAAGAATATCCTCCTTTAAACCAAACTTATCTAAACTACTAGGGTCACTTTTTATTTATTGGATGAGATTACTTGTTGCATCATCATTTTGCCACTCTTCTTTGGCTTCTACCACCCATTTTTCTTGTAATATTGAAAGGGCACACAATAAGGCTTCATCTTTTTCATCCTTCTTGGAAAGTGCATCAATCATAATGTTTTCCTTCCCTTTCTTATATATAATTTCAAATTCATATCCCAACATCTTAGTGACCCATTTTTGTTGCTCTTTTGATGAGTCTTTGTTCCAAAAAATATTTTAGGCTATCATGATCTACCTTAACCTTGCAGTGTCAACCCATTGAATAAGGCCTCCATTTTTTAACTACATAAAGGATTTCTAGCATTTCCTTCTCATAAATAGTTTTGAGTTGATTTTTACCTTTTAATTGATGACTCTCAAAAGCAATTGGTTGACCTTCTTTCATGAGAACTGCTCCTATCCCATTTCCAAAAGCATCACATTTCACAATGAATTCCTTGGTGAAGTCTGGAGTGGCAAGCACTGGAGTTGTACACATAGCCTTCTTCAGTTGCTCAAATGATAGATTAGTAGATTCATTCCAATGAAAAGAAACCATCTTGAATAGAGTGGTAAGGGGTGTTGCTATATGACCATAATTCTTCACAAATATTCTATACTATCCTATCAATTCCAAGAAACCCCTCAACTTCTTAATAGTTTTTGGAATAGGCCTTAATTTTGTTAGGGTACACCTTTACTCCTTTATGTGAAACTATGTCCAAAATACTCCACCTCCTTAAGACCAAAAGCACACTTGGATGGCTTAGCTTAGAGTTGATGATCTTTGATTAATTGTAATGCTTAATCTACTTGGTGCAAATTTTCTTCCCAAGTCTTTCTATAAATTAATATATCATCAAAAAACACTAACACAAAATTTCTCAAGAACTTCTTAAAAATGGAATTCATCAAAATTTGGAGTGTAGATGGTGCATTGGTAAGATCGAATGGCATCACTAGAAATTCCTAATGAGCCTCATGAGTTCAAAATGTTGTCTTAAAAATATCTTCCTCCTTAATTTGAATTTGGTGACAACCCAATCTAAGATATAACTTGGTGAAATACATAGCTCCATTTAATTCATCTAGAAGATCATTGATGGTAGGAATAGGAAACTTATCTTTAATGGTGTATTTGTTGAGAACTCTATAATTTGGACACATTTGCCAATTTCATCCTTATGTACCATCATAATAGGTGAGGAGTAAGAACTTTGGCTATCCCTGATAATTCCTACCTCTAGCGTTTCCTCAACAAATTTTTCTATTTCAGTTTTTGTATGTGTGGGTACCTATAAGGCTTGATGTTTGGTGGATGGATCCCTAGAACTAGTTGTATGGCATGGTCATGATCTCTCTTAGAAGGAAGTCCTTTAGGCATATCTCCAAGAATTACTAAGTGATGATCAATTATTGCTTGTAAATTTGGATGAGTAAGAGCATTAGATTGAGAGACTTCCAATGAACATAGTTGGGCCACAAATACATCCACAATTTTTCTTAAGAAGATTTTGCATTTGATAAGAGCTTACCATTTGTGGGGATTTTTCCTTCAACCCCCTTAGCTCCACTACCTTTCCTTTTGATTGAAATCAGATGAATATTTCTTAGAAATTCATCTCAATTATTCCCAATGTAGTAAGCCATTGTACTCCCAAAAAAATATTCGCTACACCCATGGATATCGTATACATTGGGGTATCAAGTTGATAATCTCCCATGGATAATTTGATGTTATGGCACTTCCTTGAACAACTAACTATGCTCCCATTTGCAATCAAAACCTAAAACTCTAGGGCTAGATATATAAAACAATTTAGAAGAGTTGCCAAATTTTTGTTGATGAAATTATGAGTACTATCTGAGTTGATCAATAATGTTACTTTCTGCTTCTTTAAGAAACCTACTATGTTGAGAGTTTGTGGTGCATTGAAACCTGAAAGTGCATGACAAGAAATGATTTGTTGAGAATAATGTGATTTCTCACCTAACTCCCTATCCTCCTCTAATATGGGTTCATCCTCTTCTTCCTCACTTGGACCTTCAATATAGAACAATTTCTTTTCACTATATTAATGTCCTCAACTATATTTTCTATCACAATTGAAACACAACCCTTTTTCTCTTTTCTCCTCATTTTATTATGGAGTCAAGCTAGTATGTTGAGGAAGAGATGACATTAAATATCCTTTTTCTCTTGTCACATTAGCCCCTTGCTTTCTAGGAATCAAGAACTTCTCCTCTACCTTGTGTGCTAATATAAAAGACTCATTTACTAAGCATGGACAAAACATGCATACCTCATGTTGAATGTGATCCTTGAGACCACCCAAGAATAAATCATTCAAGTTCTTCTCTATAAATGTATCCACTCTTAAGGATAGATTTTGGAATTTTTGAATATAATCCTTAACTGATCCTATTTGTTGAAGCTTAACAAGTTGGCTAAAGAATTTTTCTATCATAGTATTTCTATATTGTGCTTAGAGTTCTAAAACAATTGACCATGATATAGTAAGTCCCTTTTTTCTCCTATGAGTACAAATCCAATGGTACCAAATGAATTCATTTGGTTCTAGATATAAGGAAGCCATCCTGACCTTTTGTCCATATGGGATCTGATGTAATTCAAAAAAAATCTCCATTTGATTTATCCATGTTAGAGGATCCTTGCCATGAAATTTGCACATATCCACCTTTGGAAAAAAATTTCTAGATCCCATAGGATTAATAAAATTTGTGTCATTATTTGTCAACTTGAAGGTTTCACCTTGATTTCTTGAGAGATCTTTCATTATTTCATTCATATAGGTGCTTAACATGCTTTTTATATCTGATACATCTCCTCCTAGGTCACACATATACCTCTTAACATCTTCCTTGAACTTTCTAAGCTCCTTATTGGGATTACTAACCTTAATTGCTTCCCAAGTTTGATCAGAGGACATGCCCAATGTAATAGCATTCTTTTTGCCTCTTGTTGAAGGCCTCATCATGATGGAAACCAATGTTTTTGAAATAAATCACACAAATGAAATTTAAATTCTCTAATTTATTTATTTATTTTTCACTGTAACTTACTAGGGCCAAGATACCCTTACTCAAAAAAAATCCCCAAATTTTTTTAGCAAATTTTCTGCCTTGAGAGAGAATTTTCCATTGTTTTCCTTATTTTTGTTTTTCAATTTCACAAAGCTTTGAACTTAGACTCTTCTAATATATATTCAAAAACCCAAAACAATTTATACTCCAATTCAATAGGATGTGAGAGATTTGAAGATCTCAATGAATTGTGTAGAAATAGTAATTCTGTAATAATTATCTCAAATTTTCTCCAATTCCTCTAAATTTTGGATTATATCTTCTTTAATATGGTCTTCAAAAAATCTTTAAAAATATTTTAAAAATTCACTAAAATGTAAAAGTTATGCTCTTCCCAAAATTGCTGCAAAGTTGAGAAAAAAATATCGCCTCTATGGTGCCAAGATCATGCGATATTACCACTTGTAATGAAATAACCTTCATAATAGAAGAAATAATATGAAATATTATATTAATAATTTATAATAAGTAAGAGTAATAGGCTACTTTAAGGGGCCAAACTCCAAATATCTCCAATAAGAAAACACTTCACAATATGATGTTGAAATAAGACTCACAACCTCCTATATATACCTAATTATGCTTAGGTTGAATAGACACAACCCTACATAACACCTAGGCTGACCTACCTACCTAAATTATAATATGATAATGATAACATGAATTAATTAAGGATTAAGATGGCCAAAAGTTGACTATTCATAACCCTATATACACCAATATTAAGGTTGTAGCAGCTTGATAGTGGAAATTCCTATGAAGTAGAATTATCAAAAGATATAGATATATAACCTATATTTAGCATTGTAGATGTCTTTGAATACTATGAATCAAAAGATGATAATGGTAGTAACTTGGATTATAATAGGAAGCAAAAAGAAGCCATTGGAAATATTCTGAATACTAGAGTAGGCAAGAGTACTAGAGCAAAGGATTAGATGAAATACCTAGTTCAGTGGAAAGATAAACTAGTTGAAGATAGGCCATGGATTACACAAGCCAAATTGATCTTTATGATTTAGGGAAGAATATGAGCAGTATATGATGTGGACATCAATTCTTTATTAACACGGGTACTTGTGCAAGAAGTTGGGTCTCACTTTTGGGAAAAAGTATAAACATTTTTTATATTTTTGAAGTTTCTTGTCAATTGATGTCAAAATTTGAAGCTGTTAGAAATTGACTATAAAAAATTTCAGAAATAGAGATTGTAGTTGTTAGAATCTACTTTTTGAATATGTAATTTATTTGTGTACCCATATGATAGATTTTGTTTTTGGTATGGATCTTTAAAAACCACTTTTTTAAAAATGCTTGCTTCAGGACCTTAGCACACTCATGTATGAACACCATAATTTGAGCCAAATAAATCAATTTTTGTAAATCCTTTTAAAGGAAGTTCTCTAACACACCAAAGATTGATGACAATATTTTGCCTTAATTTTTAATTGAATATTTTATTATTATTAATTATTAGTTGGTTATAAAGGTAAATTTTAAAACCTCTCATGTATGGGCACCATAATTTGATCAAAAATTTACTTTTTTTTTCAAAAGTTAACTTTTTTTAAAGTTCAAAAGAATTGTATGTAGATTAATGACATAAAATAATTTAAGAAAAACTATAAAATATTTTTTTATTAAAGCTTAAGTGAACCTTATTATTTTACATTTAGGTACCACTTTTGATTAAAAAATAATGCAAGCATAGTAAATAAAATCACAACACTATAAAATTTATATTTCTAAAATTAGGACAATGAAAACTCTAATGGGTTTTTGTTTTGTAAAAAAATTTGATCAAGAAGACCCTCTAAAAATTATGGCAAGGCTTGAATTTGTCAGTTCAATGCCTTATCCAAGTCTTGAGAGGTCAAAGCATAAGCTTGGTCTCACCAAGCCTATCCCAGATTTAAGTCTGATGTGGGAGAAAAAAATCTCACTCCATGTTGTAAGAAATGGGTTCCTATTTTGAAAAGGTATTTTTAATGTTTAAATTGCATTTTAAATCTTCCAAAAAGAAAAATTTTCTTTTTTTTTAAATAGGCACCCGTTTATAAAAAATAAAAAATGGGTACTTGATTTTTGAAAAATAGGTACCCTTTTTCAAAAAATTCATTTTTTTTTTCAAAAGTGGGACTCATTTTTTTAAAATATCAAAAGGCACCAATTTTTTTTTAAAATGGGTTCCAATATTTTGCAATTCAAATCAGACACCTGAGCCTAATATGGGTGAACATGTGCCCATTTCTAGAAGACAACAATCTCAATTCATGGACTTTTACAGAATTGAGACTCATCTTTGTGAACTTACCCAACCCTAGGTGTCTGATGCAAAAACATCTTGGATCTTTAAACAATGTTGCATAAACCAAAAATATATCTTATTTTTTGTACTAGTCTATTGTTCATGAAGTGGTCATTGCTTCTATTGGTGTCACGTTATGCACAGTTAAGATGTTGATAAGGACCTATCCTTCATCCCCCTCCTAAGAGCATAGGCTTCAATCATTTGTATTTCTTGAGTTGTGAATTGTTCTTTGCGGTTTGTATTTTGGTATATTTCCTTCCAGTGAGATGTGTTGTTTCATTTGACACAATTTCTTATGGTAGTGTGATGTGTTGTGAAGTTATGAGTTGACTCCTATGATATGTATTGATCTTCCTTTGAGTGCACAATGCCTTATGTTTCATTTAGCACCTATTTTGGTTTACTCTTCCTAGGTTGGAGCTATAATGTAATTAAATGCTTGACTAGCTAACTTGTGGCTTAACTAGCTATATAAGAAGCTTGGTTAGAGAAAGAAGATAGACATATAGATGGAGAAAGAAAGATGATAAGAGATATTGAGAAGTAGGATAGTTGGGAACTTGGATTCTAACTTTGTAATTTCATTGTAAATGGCTAAAACCTAGATGGCTTCATAGTTGAGTATGTTGAAAGACTTTTTAAAACTATTACACTAGTATGGCTACCAATTGTTGATATTTATGTTCAAATGTGTTTCTTATTAATTGCACCTGACTAAAAGTTTAGAATCTTTATGTACATGGTTTGTGTATGTTTCTTTTCTGTATACATCTAAGTAAGGCTATTTGTAAGCTTAAGTTGAGCTGATTCTAGTTAAGTTTTCCCTATCCCTTCGTTAGAAGAGATGAGAGTTCCTTTATTTTCATAAGCACACAAAGAATCAAAAGTGTGAAGTTATAGATTAAAAAAATTATTAAACTAAAGTGAAAAATGAGGGCCATGTAGAAAATATGGGATGCAACTAATCAAGATGTGTAGATTTGGTATAATAGATTTTTAATTAAATAAATATAAAGAAAAGTGTGGTAATACTATTTAGCAAAGTTTTTTACTCAATTTTTTCATAAATTCTCATGAATATGTATAGATAAAATTTCATCTAGATGTTGTTTTATATATAATTACAGAGTATATATGAATCAAACTCAAATTTTAAAAAAATGATTTTTGTGTGAGGAGTCATTTTGTATAATTGGAAACTGAGGCAACTTGGCTAAGTTATCTTGGTTTGATCTACAACATTTTCTAGTTAGCTTAAATTTCACCATAAGTATTTTTTATTTACCATCCTAAAGTACACACCTAAAATAGTTGTAGAAATAATTCCCTCTTATATATAACATAGGATACCACCTAGTTTCACCAAACATTAATTATGTAAAGTATAAGGTTTAATGTCACCTCATTGAAATGATAATAAGAACCTCTTCGCATAAAATGAACAAGGGACATGCAAGTGGAATCTCATATAGATATTCATCTATAATATAGTGATCGAAGTTATCAATACTATCCATTGGGGCCATTTTAAGAAGTTTTGTCAATGCAGTTCAAGCTTTCAAATGATGAAAATGAGGATTGTCTACGCCAACATCCAAGAATTACATTTTAGAAATAATTAAAAGAGTATGTGTAGGATCATGGTGTTCCAAAAAGTGGCGATCTGAAAAATCTATAGTTCTGAAATATCTCAAACAATTTCATAATCTATTCCAATTTTTATCCCACATACCCTGATACTAAATGAAAAAAATTAATATCTTTATAAGCTCTACTATATCTTTTGATACCAAAACTATATGGTTAACTTAAAAAATGTCCTAAAAATATGCTTTTTGCGTGCTTTTATGTGATTTTTACTTCAAAGATGTAGGTAACAACATTTTTTTCACCAAAATTTGATGAAATGAAAAGGGTTTCTTAAGAATGTTTTTATCTTTCCATAAATGTAAGATTTCCTAAATTATGAGTTTAGCACATAATTATTACTTATTTTCTAATGGAGTTATATATAAAGTGCTGACTGACACACTACTTGAAAAACAACTATAACTTTCAAATGGTACAACATTTTTTAAATCTAAAAGATGCATCACATTCTATGTTTCTTCTACTATAAGGATAAAAAAATGAAAATTTGAATTTTGTAGAGTTTTGAATTAGTTAAGGTGGTCAGACAGGACAATTTTTTATTCCAAAAATACTAAAGTCAAAAATTAATTATTAATTATTTATTTAGAATAAAAATATCCAAAAATATGTGTCACATCAAAGCATGTGTCTACTACTTATATCTAGAATGTTATTAAAAAATATTATCATTTGATTTTGATTAAGGTGGTCAAACATACGTCTACTTCTTATTTTTGTTTTGAAATTTTTGTAATATTGCATTAAAATTTAAACTTTTGACCAATCAATTTTAATTTTTTTGAGATAAGTTCTAGTAGTTTAGAAACTAGATTCAATTTTCCAAATATTCTTTTCTCTCAACTTTTTGATATAAAGTTAATAACAAGTAGAAAATTGCACGCCAAGTTGACATAACCCTGATTTTCTGATTTCTTATTGCCACTTAAGAGCATAGTTTGGTTGGCCATGATCCTGCACATACCCAAAAAAATATATACCAACTTCACTTACTTGGTTCTATAATGAAGAAGATGAAACGATAAGAGTTTGAGTTAAAGTTGAGAATATGAAGTGAAAATAATAGCAACCTCATCATCAAGGTATATGCATTTTTAAGCCTTGTGTATGCAAGATCTTCTATGCTTAGTTTAGATTCAATTTTCTACTAATTTTTAATTTTATTATTAGTCTTTTTACTTTTAATGAAGAGAAGGGACACATTAACACATCCAAAACATTTTAGTTTGAAGGTACTCATTAAAAGATTTATTTATGAATTTACATAACATTTATATTAGATTTTAAAAACATAATGTATATAGAAATAGTTATTTTATATACATATTATCAATTCATATTTATTGAAATATATAATAAACACCCCTTCTCTAACACCTAAACAATTAATGAAAACGTAAACAAGGAAAAAATTAAAACTAATGGTGAAATAAACAAAGATTAATATTATTGACAAAATTATTGATACAATATAATTGACAAATTTAAATTTAAATAATAATAAATTTGATTACAATAGGATTATATGACCACTGAATTTTTCTTTCAACAAGAACAATTTTATACCAAAGAAAAAGATAGGGTATACCCTTTTTTGCTCTATAAAACAGAGTATAATGTACAATTGAATTTTACATCAAGTTTAAAGGGTACATTAGCAAGAAGTTTTACTTTTCCCTAATCATTTGCCAAATCTTTTCCCCGAGTTTGGTATTATTGTAGAATTTTTTAATGCACAGAGCCTGCAATAAAAAATACATAATTTAATCAACAAATCTTAATAATTAAAAAATGCAATACTTATGGAGCAAAGATTATGAATACCTTGCAATGAATGGTGTGAGTCACTTTTTCATGAATGGAAAAAGATGTCACACTAGCTAGCTGCAAGTCTTGCTCTTCAATAGCAACTAGAATCTTTGATAATGTTGTATTCTCTATTAATGCATTTATTGTGATTAATACATGTGAACACACATGATCAATGTTCACAATAGGAAATTCATTCCCCTCTTTGCAACTGGAGTAAGAGTTTTTTCCTAATTGATAATTATTTATTGTCATCTTCATCTTATCCCTTTTCATATGAAGCTCATCCACCTTCTTCTTCAAATGACATATGTAACTTATGGCTTCAGACACAATGTCAATTTTTGGGACTTTTTTCTAGTGTACCACATCAATCAATTGAAATATGTCAGTAGCATATAAAATTCCAATAAATACTAATCATAAAGTTATTTGAAATAATTTTTTAAACTAGTGTAATAATTAAAATGTTATGATAGATATAATGCTCTCCACAAACAAAATTCATTATATGCTATAGACATTCAACAACTATCAAAATATTCTGTTAAAACACACCCATCACTTTAAAACATGATACAATTAAGTCGACGTATATGTATATGTTTCTTTGTTTTAATAGATTTAATATTGATATGATTGTACACCAAGATCTGAAATTAACTATATAAGAATAATATTTTATTAGAAATTAATATTCATATTAAAAAATCTTTCTTAATGAATCTATAAACAAATATCATAATAATTCAAAAGTAATCCCATAACAATCATTGTACCACGGAGATAATATAAATAATAAGAAAACTTTTATTTAATTCAAACAATAACTGCTTAAAATTTATAAACTAATTAAATAACAGTGCTGATGACTCTAGCAGTACAGTAAAACTCAACTTACTAAACACAGAAGACCCCACACTCTTCAAAAAAAACAAAAAACAAAGTTAGACTCTTATTTAAAACTAAAAAGGAAATGCACGGTGACTCAGGAAAATTAGCAAACTTCAAAGAAATTAGCTTGCATGATGAAAGATTACAGGGCTGAGAACAAAACAATATCAATTTAGCTTATCTTCTTTTCTAAAACAAGAGGTCTTTGTTGATTGTGACATTAATACATATCAATTTAGCTTATCTTCTTTTCTAAAACAAGAGGTCTTTGTTGATTGTGACATTAATACATATTTAAAAGTTAGAGTCATTTCAGAGATTGGAAGATTATCTTATTAAAAACTAGAATGTAAATACATAGTGACTGACAAAAAGTGAGCAAAATCTAAGAGTTTTGTGAGGGAAGATTTAATTTGAATGGATGGTAGATTTTAATGATATTCATCAGAAGATTAATTGAAAACAAAAAAGTACTGTAGTTTTCGTAAATGATTGTGTTAGAGTTTTTAAAATCAATGTTTCAGCAAAATTAGAAGAGAGTTTAAGGGAAAAACAATAGACAGATTGTTATATGTTTATCATTTTCTTATTTGATTGTCTTCTAATAGATATGATGGATCAGAGAGTTTGATCCGAAACATTCATACAAAAAAAACTCTAACACAATCATTTTCAAAAACACTAACGTACTTAACGATGAATTGTAGAAAACTAAGGACTTTAAACTAACACATTACTAATTTATCTTTCCCTTCTTTTCCATAACAGATCTCCTACTATTATTAATTTTAATATAATACATATTAAAGCATTACCTTGGTATTGTTCCTCCTTTTTGGCAGCAAAGATGCTAACTCTGAGAAGCATGATTTCATTCTCTCTCTCCTCATCCTTTCACTTGTACAACTATCATTCACGCTTTTCTTATCATTGCCTTGTGTGATGCTAAGATCCAAGGGATAATCTCTGAATGGCATACAATCAGAAGATCCATGGCCATCAAATGGAAATAACCCATATTCTACACTATCACATAACTCTCTATTCTCTGATTGTTTCATAGAAAAAACTTCAGAAAACAAATCAGATTGATCAAATGGAAATGACCCACATCCTAAAATATCACATAACTCCCCTTTCTGATCTTCCATGGCAGAAAAACTTGCAGAAAACAAGTCAGAGAAATCATTCATTTTTCTTCTATCTTCTTGTTTTCCCTATTCTCCTAGTTGAGTATGAATACCTAAGAATCAAGATAACGTTATTATAGAGGGATATATTGATTTATTTAAGAGCACATGTATTACCACGTTTGATATATTTAAGAGCACATGTATTACCATTTTTTCTCAAAGAAAACCTGGGTACGCTGTATTTGGCATTGGGTGATTTTTTTATTTTGATTTTGACGTCTTTGAAACGTTGTTTAGATCCATACAAAGATTTGGTCCCCAATTTTGAAAGATAAGTTTGAATAAAAGTAATACCGGCCTTTCCAAAATAAGGTTGTTTAATGTATTTTGACGATTTAATTAGGAAGCTAAGTGTTTTTCCTTTTTGTCCTAATAGGAGATTAAGTATATATGACAAGACTCTTCATTGGTAATAAGGATTGCAAATTAAACTCATGGAAATTAGTTGCTTGAGGATTGCAAATTTGTCAAGGATGATGGAGAATAAATAAATTTTGAAAGAAGTTACATAAAGAAAACATTTTAAAAATCATTTCAACTTTAATTGATGTATTAGTAGGATCGAGAAAATTGATTCAAACTATAATGAATCAAAATATTTTTCTAAATGATATTTTGATGTATAATGAGAAGGTTGTACATAATTTTTAGTTAAGAGAGTATTATAAGACTTTGGAATTTTACAATCTTTCATTATACTTATTTAACTATAAATCAATTGTAATAAAAGGAAAGGAAGAAGATTTTTCTAAAAAATTAATGCCGATATATCTATTGAACAAATGCTAATTTTTCAACCACCAATGTGATTGAAGTGGTAAGTTCACCCCTTTTATACATATAGATAATAGAAAGATCAATAGTTGCAAATGTTTTCTTTTCCTTTTCCAAATATTATGTCTAAAGATTGTGACCAAACATTTGGAAATTTTATTTGATCATTACTTAGGACTTGTGCAATGTTATTTACTCATTGGTAAGGACTTGGGCAATGATTTGATCTAGTGTATAACTCCACACATTTTTGCATATGGTTGTTGCAAGAACTACCTCAAGGACATTATGGAGTTGCATAAATACATAAGTTTCTAGAACTCAATTATATTGGTGACATGAGTTTTAAATAGTCATTTAAGCATTAACACCATATGTACAAGGCTAAGAATATAGTGACATGAGGGGGTTTTGATTGCTAGATTATTGGAGTTTTATGCTATTTTTAGGTTTGTTTGTTATCATGTTTTCGTGTCATTACACTATTGTAAAATGTACATCATGTAATTATAGGTCATATGGTGCCTTCACTTTAGCTAAGTCAAAGTAGATCTGCTTAAGCCTTTGCTTCATCTTCTTGCCATTTGAACCCATCAATGGAAATTTACAACCATGCTTACTATGTTATCTTAGGAAGAATGTGCATTATGAAGAGATTCATGTGACATTCCCTTATTCCACAGATATAGAGTTTGAAGGTGGTTGTTAGAGCATCAAACCTATTTCTCTTAGCATTTTAACAAGTCTTATTACAAGCCAGCAACATTTATTTTCTTATGGCATGGTTTCAAAGTTTTTATTCTCTTATATTGGGTATATGGGCCATTCCTGCAACTCCTAGGCTACTCTTTCACTTTATTGGCACTTCTCTTGTTTCCCCAACTTGCTACTAGTTTTCCACCATCCTATTATTGTCATTATTATAGTTTCATATGTCAAAAAACAAATTGCCCACAATTGCCTTGTTGTTTCATATATAAGTTTTTTATTTTAAATGATATCGAAAACTCATTGTCTAAGGTCCAAATATATAATACATAAGTTAAGTTGTGTACAAAGATTTGGCAATCATTTTATACTCATATATAATGACTTGATAGAGCTTGTACACAAAGGTTCAATGGGTATTTCAATATATAATCAATTGTATAGACAATATGTTTTTAAAGGAATTTAGTTATACTAGAGTCTATATCTAGTTCTTGAGTTACACAATATGTTGGAAATCTATCAGGGAAAGTGAGATACTGAAAGTGGGGAAGGTGGATGCGTCATGATCTATAAAACTTCTTGTACTTTAAACATGAAACATATTTGATATCACCACATAAACCCTCATTTAAACATTTATCTCTTATCAATGTAACCATTCACATCAACATAATATTAGATTTCCCTTCTAATTGCATGAATGAAAAATCATTAACACACATATTTGGTAATATAGAAACCCTCCAAGGTGAAGGTAGAACTAGAGTGGGGATGACACCCACAAAATCTTCACTACCACAACAATAAAGTTGTGCTTGGAAAAGTTACAATGATTTGATCACTTCTGATGATCTACCCTATGAGGAGTCTTCCCTATTAAAGGCTAAAATAACAGCTAGGTCCTACCTTGAGTAAAGGATTTTACATCACAATTAAGTGAGTACTCTATTAGGAGATTTAAATAAGCTAGTTAAAGATATTCTGTGAAGAGATTTAAACCCTAAACTAACTTATAGAATGTTTAATACCTGATCCTTTGATTAGCACCTAAATGCTTGATATCAAATCTCTAGTATACAATATATTGTCATCTTACTATGATTTATCTTCTTTGTCTTTGCATAAAATTGTTCGCTACATTGCTCAGTCTCTACTATCCTTAATACTTTGATTCACCTCAAAAAAATTACTTGTGATCAAACTCTTCATCCATGTGCAACACACACACACACACTCATATACTTATATGAACTAGGTCATAGAACCTCCTTACATCGATGTTTGGATGAACCTTCTAGATCCATATCAATGACCTAAATTCATTTCTTTTTTTGCTTAGTCCTTGATTTTTTTTGATTGGTGGATTTCCTCACATAGGGATTAAAGATCTTCCCTTGAAAGCATAATCGCCTCCTTGATTACCTCCTTGATCTTCAAAACATACTTCTAGCTTAATAAAACTAGTTACCATAAGATTTAGTGCCATTTAAAACAAATATGTGAAACTATGTTACTTGACACTTACATCATACTAACATTTGACATAAATTATTTCCTCATGTTGTCCCTCAACCTTAACTATGCTCAGCATGAATTGAATTACTTAGCCTTTGTATCACTCAACATCAACTACTACCCCTAAAAAACTTGGTAATCACTAGAGTAATGGATGATCATTACCTTGCTTGACAAAAACTTCTACTTGAAATGTTAATTGAAATATATAAAAGAATTCAATGCTTAGTTTGGTCTATATAAGATGAATCAGTCATAGTGATTGTAGAACAACCCTACCTTGTGCATGACTAAGTGTTTGACACTAATAAACAACACAACTTAGGGGTCAACAATAATCCCCTTTCACATTAGTGACAAAAATACTATTTCTTGATTAAAAGATATTTATTACTAAAATAAAACACAAGTACACTCCCCTAGGAAAATAATCCATACCTTAACTCAGTATACATTGCACATTTTCCTACTCTGCACATGGTATATACAAGTTGAAAATTTCAAAATATCAAAATTTTGTAAAACTGCCCTTGGTCATCCTTATTCATTATCATTTATCCCATAATATCCACTTCCCACTTGTTTTTGTCACTTCTGTCTACTCAGGTCGAGATGTAAAACCAAACTCATCCAAAAATTATTAGTGAATTTGCAAAATGTTGCTTAATGTATAATCCTACTTAGTCCTTATGGATTCAATGACATGAATCTTTATTTCCAATTTTACTGCAAGATCCACCATACTATCAATAGATGATAAATTTGGATCTACTTGGAGTAACTCATTTGCATTGTTCAAATACATCTACATAATCTCAAGATGAGGAGTCATCATGGCTTTTATAAAGATCAATTTTGCTCATATTATGTTGTATTTAGTCAAATCTACAAGCCTTTCCTATTGAAAATTGAACTTAGATACATGCATAGCAATAGAATGAGCATATGTGGTTAGTGTATTGGCACTATATGCAAATATGATTCCAACTTATCCATCCTCTCTCTGATTTCCTTTGTGTAAGTTGATCCATCACACAATTTTCTAAACATTATATTTACATTATTTGAAACTTGTTCTAAATTAGTCACAAGTTTAGATAGCTCAAACTACCTTACACCAATTTCTCCTACTACCTTTTCCATCACTTTCTTTTCAAACTTCTTTTTTGCCATTGCATTGATTTTTCATTGGCATCAACATCAGGGTCATTTATCTTTTCCATAGTCTATACTAATTGATCTATTACAAGTGCTTTCTCATTAAAGTTTTCCATGACAAAAGTTTCTAGGAAAATATCCTTAATCTCATGTAATACCTATTTTTGTTGGTGTTCTTCCTCACTAGTAGATCTTGCAAATTTTTCATTTTCTCACATGTTAAGTTATTAGTGTCCCAATTAGGAATCACAATAACTTCATCTAATGTCACTACCTTTACAAGTGACTTCGCTTTCTTTTTTATGAGTCTTCTTCCTCTTATAATCATGATTACTAGAGCTCGGTAATGATAATTGCAAGATTTGAGTTTTGAGCTTTAGACTCGATCTTTGAATGACCTCATAACCCTTTAGCTCTTTTTCCAATTTCTTCTCCTCAGTCATTTTGAGTTCAATAGTTGAAATTGGTTGAATTATTTCTTTTGTCCCCTCAATTTGAAGTCTTAATACATTTATCCTCTTTTTGCTAGTAGTAGATTTCTCTACTTGTACATTTTGGCTCTCTTTCTCCTTATTCTCATCTTGATTTCCCTTGTTGGAATCATCTATTTGATCTCTCCCTTCATTTACCAGCACACTCTACTACTCAACAATAAAAACATCACCTTTTTCTTCTCTTAATGTTTTCATATTAGAATTAATGCTAACTATAGATGCATCAATTATATTAAGTGTAACCTATTGAGATTGTTGTTTCCCACCAATCTTAGGATATTCTTTGATCTTCACAATCACTAGATTGGTCTCCATCAATCCATATTTTATTGATTTATTAGCTTGCTCCTTTTCTTTCTCGGTTGATGCAATTCTCTTTGAATCTTGTCCAAAAATAGTCACATTTGGAATTGTATTTTCTAGAGTTTCAAATTCTATTACGACTACTTTTGTTTGTTTCTCACTTTATTGTTCCATGTTATGTATTATTTTAACTTACTACTTGACATCCTCATAGATATCTTCTTTATTATCCAAATCTACTTCTCCTCCATCCTTCTCTTCCTATTCTTCCTTCTCTTCATCAACAGGCATAAGACCAAAAAAATTCTTCCATATCATCTTACTCTTTTGTACAAATTCTTCAATTATTTGTTCTCAAAATCATATATGCCCTTTCTTTTGGTATAATTTTTTTAGCATAATACATCATAGCTATTGACATGTGTTGTTTACCTAAATTAGGAATAACCTTGGCTAATGTAGCCTCTCTCATTTGTTTCTCTATGCTTAGTGCCCATTTCCACTTACCATCAATCTTATTGTATAATTCTTCAAGTAATCCTTGGCCTAACTCAATTGGTGTATACTTGAAAATCACCATCATGTCAACAACAACCTATTCTACCTTTTCTTTATTAGTCTTGTCCAAGGTTTCATATTTTATATACTTGAATCTTGCCAACCTTGCTAAACTCCTCAAAATTTCACATACCTTATGAATATCTTGAGGTTCTTTTCTTGGAATAATATGGCTTTTACTCAAGTCATTAAACTTGATTCAATCTTCTCATCCTCATCACCATCTAGTTTTAGTATCAACTTTCTCTTTGGTTTCTTCTTCTGTTGGCTTTTCTCAACCCCCATTGTATTAGATGTCCTCTAGGACTTTTTCCTTTAATGGACCTTGTAATTTTTACAACTCCTTTCTTTAAAGACTCATTAGCTATAGGACTAGCTATCTTGAACCTCTATCTCATGATCCTACAAAGTGTGCTTGTGGGCTTGGTAGCCACCTTCTTGGAACTTTTCTTTACCTTTGGTTCTACTACAAAAATCTATTTTCCTTTGGTTTCCTTGGGCTTGGAAACAACTAGCTCCTTACCTTTACCTTCATGAGCTTATTCATCATCACTTTCATCTTCTTCTTTACTATTGAGGTCTTCACCTTTACCCTTTGTTATCTACAGTGGTGCATCAACAAGTTTTCCTTCTAACTCTTAAATCATTTTCTTTCTTTTCCTATCCATTTTAGGAACCTTTATTTTCATCATCATTTTAAGCAAGAAGTTCTTTCCCTAAGGAATAAAATCCATACCTTAACTCAATATACATTGTACACATTCTTTCTCTACGCTTGGTATATACATGTCCAAAATTTCAAAAATTTCAAAATTTTGCAAAACTGCCCTTGATCATCCTTATTCATTATCATTTATTCCTAATATCCATTTCCCACTTGTTTTTATCACTTATGTCTATTCAAGTGGAGATGTAAAACCAAATTTATCCAAAAAATTGTTTCTAAATTTGCAAAGTGTTGCTTAATTTATAATCCTAGTTAGTACTTATGGATTCAATGACATGAATCTCTATTTCCAATTTTGCTGCAAGATCCACCATACTATTAATAGATTATAAATTTGGATATACTTGGAGTAACTAATTTGCATTGTTCAAATGCATTTTCATAATCTAAAGATGAGGTGTCATCATGGCTTGTATAGAGATCAATTTTGCCCATATAATGTTGTATTCAATAGTCAAGTCTATAAGCCTTTCCTATTGAAAAATGACCTTGGATATGTGCATAGCACTAGAACAAGCATCCATGGTTAGTATATTGGAACTATATTAAAAATATGATTCCAACTTATCCATCCTCTCTCTAATTTTATTTGTGTAAGTTGAGCTATCAAACAATTTTATAAACATTGTATTTACATTATCTGGCTTCTACATGATCCTTCCTGATCGAACAAAGCTTTTTATCTCTACAAGGATATTCTTCTCATCCTTCAAATTCACTTCCTCTCTTCATCATTGAATCTTCAATAACATCCTCATTCTTGCACACTTTGAAATTCTCAACTTGATCTTATACTTATATCTTTCATATTGTCAAGTTGGCCCAAATACAACCTAGAATAATTAATATTCATCACCTTAGTGAGTTGGAATCAATAGATAAATCAATTAAGATTAATATACAAAAATAAGAAAATCCTTCATTAACCAACCCAGCTTGGTAGAAACTAACTCAGAAATGATTTCCTGTGTTAATCAACAGAAGCTCGGTTAACACTATAAACTTTCAAAAATCCTTTAGCAATTGAGTGAGTTTAGTTAGCACTAGTTCCATCCAACTTTCCTTTATTAATTGAGTGAGCTTGGTTAACACTTATCTTCTATATGATTTCCTTCAATTCCCAAGTGAACTCGGTAGACATAGCCTTCTAAACTAGGTAACCACACGAATGCTTGGTAGACACAGAAAACTATCTTCACTGCATTAGTGAGCTCAACATATATTGACTAATAATGATATGATATTTGTGTAACATCAAAAAAAATATAAAATTAATCAATTGTATCCAACATTGACTCCCTATCCTCCTTTGATATGGGTTCATCCTCCTCTTCCTCACTTCGACCTTCAATATAGAACAATTTATTTTCCCTACATTTATGTCCCTAACTATATTTTCTATCATAATTGAAACACAACCCTTTTTCTCTTTTCTCCTCAATTTTTTGTGGAGTCAACCTAGTAGGTTGAGGAAGAGAAGGTGTTGAATATCATTTTTCTCTTGTCACATTAGCCCCTTGCTTTCTAGGAATCAAGAACTTCTCCTCTACCATGCGTGCCGATATAAAAGACTCATTTACTAAGCTAGGACAAAACATGTGTATCTCATGTTGAATGTGATCCTTGAGACCACCCGAGAATAAATCATTCAAGTTCTCCTCTATAATTGTATCCACTCTTAAGGATATATTTTGTAGTTATGGAATATAATCCTTAACTGATCCTGTTTGTTGAAGCTTAGCAAGTTGGCTAAAGAAGTTTTCTATCACACTATTGCTATATTGTGCTTGGAGTTCTTCTATAAAATTTGACCATGATATAGTGAGTCCCTTTTTTCTCCTGTGAGTACAAAGCTAATAGTACCAAATGAATTGATCCAGTTCTAGATATAAGGAAGCCATCATGACCTTTTGCCCATATGGGATTTGATGCGCTTCAAAAAAATTCTCCATTTGATTTATCCATGTCAGAGGATCCTTGCCATCAAATTTGTGCATATCCACCTTTGGAAAAAAACTTCTAGATCCTGTAGGATTAATAAAATTTGTGGCATTATTAGTTGACCTGAAGGTTTCACATTGATTTCTTAAGAGCTCCTTGTTTCATTCATATGGGTTCTTAACATGCTTTTTATATTTGATATATCTCCTCATAGGTCACACATATCCCTATTAAGCTCTTCCTTGAACTTACTAAGTTTCTCATTGGGATTACTATCCTTTGTTGCTTCCCAATCTTGATTAGAGGATTTCCTAGGTGTGGTAACATTCTTTTTGCCTCTTGTTGAAGTCCTCGTCATGATGGAAACCAATGTTTTTGAAATAAATCACACAAATGAAATGTAAATTCTCTGATTTATTTATTTATTTTTCACTATAACTTACTAGGTCCAAAATATCCTTACTCAGAAAAAATCCGCAATTTTTTTTAGCGAATTTGCTACCTTGACAAAGAATTTTCCTAATTTTGCAATATCTTGCTTATTTTGGTTTTTAAATCTCTCCAAGCTTTGAATTTAGGCTCCTCTACTATGTATTTAAAAACCCAATACAAGTTATACTCCATTTTGATAGGATGTGAGAGATATGAAGATCTCAATAAATTGTGTAAAAATAGTAATTGTGAAATAATTCTTTCAAATTTTCTCCAATTCCTCTAAATTTTGGACTATAACTTCTTTAATGTGGTCTTCAAAAACCATTTAAAAATCTTTGTAAAATTTTCTAAAATTTGAAAGTTATGCTCTTCCCCAAATCGCCCCAAAGTTGAGAAATTTTTTGGTCTCTATGGTGCTAAGATCATGCTCTAATACCACTTGTAATGAAATAACTTTCACAATAAAATAAATAATATAAAATATTATATAAATAATTGATAAAAACTGAGAGTAATAGGCCACCTCAAGGGGGCAACCTACAAATACCTCCAATGAGAACACACTTCATAATTTGATGTTGAAATAAAACTCACAACCTCCTATATATACCTAATTATGCTTAGATTGAATAGACACAACCCTACATAACACCTAGGCTGACCTACCTACCTAAATTATAATATAATAATGATAACATGACTTAAATAAGGATTGAGATAGCCACAATTTGACTATTCATAACCCTATATACACCAATATTAAGGGTGTATTAGTTTGACAATGGAAATTCCTATGAAGTAGAATTATCAAAAGATATGGATATATCGCCTATATTTAACATTGTAGATATCTTTGAATACTATGATTCAGAAGATGAGAATGATAGTAATCTAGATTATCATAGAAAGTAGAAAGAAGACATTGGAAATATTTTGAATACTAGAATAGGCAAGAGTACCAGAGAAAAGAATTACATGAAATATTTAGTTCAATGGAAAGATAAGCTAGTTGAAGATAGGTCATGGATTACACAAGATGAATTGATCTTTATGATTCAGGGAATAATATGAATAGAACCTGATGTGGACATCAATTCTTTATTAACATGGGTAATTGTGCAAGAAGATGGATCTCACTTTTGGGGAAAATGTGGAAGCATTTTCTATATCTTTGAAATTTCTTTTCAACTGATGTCAAAATTTGAGGTAGTTAGAGATTGAATATAAAAAAATTCAGAAATAAAGATTGTAGTGCTCATAATATACATTTTAAATATCTAATTTATTTGTGTACTCATATAATAGATTTTTTTTTTGGTATGGATCTTTGAAAACGACTTTGTCAAATTGCTTGCTTTAGGACCATACCACACTCATGTATGAACACCATAATTTGATACAAATATATTAATTTATGTAAATGCTTTTAAGGAAGTTTCCTAACACACCAAAGATTGATGAAAATATTTTTCCTTAATTTTTAATGGAATATTTTATTATTATTAATTATTAATTGGCTATAAAGATAAATTTTAAAACCTCTCATTTATGGGCACCATTATTTTATCAAAATTTCAAATTTTTCAAAAATTTACGTTTTAAAAAATCTTTAAAAGAATTGTATGTAGATTAATGACATATAAATTAATTTAAGAAAAACCATAAAATAAAAAAGTTATTCAAGTTTTAGTGAATCTCACTATTTTACATTTAAGTACCACCTTTGATTAAAAAGCAATGCAAAAATAGTAAATAAAATTATAACACTGTAAAATTATATTTCTAAAATTAGGATTATGAAAACTCTAATGGGTTTTTGTTTTGTAAAAAACATTGATCAAGAAGACCCTCTAAAAGTTATGACAAGGCTTGAATTTGTCTATTCAATGTCTTATGCAAAGCTTGAGATGTCAAGGCATAAGCTTGGTCTCATGAAACCTATCCCAAACCAAAGTCCAATGTGAGAGAAATAAATCTCACACCATGTTGTGAAAAATGGCTTCCTATTTTGACAAAGTATTTTCAATGTTTAAAATGCATTTTAAATCTCCAAAAAATAAAAAAATTGAATTTTTGATAAACAGGAATCCAAATTCAAATTTTTTATTTTTTCAAAAATTGGCACCCATTTTTTGAAAACAAAAAATGGGCACCTAATTTTTTTAAAAATAGGTGCCAATGTTTTGGAATTCAAATTGGGCACTCAAGCCTAATATGGGTGAATGAGTGCCCATTTCTAGAAGAGTTTGATCTCAATTCATGGGCTTTTATAGAATTGTGACTCATCTTTGTGCACTTACCCAACCCGAAGTGTTTGATGCAGAAGCATCTTGGGTCTTTGAACAATCTTGCATCAACCAAAAATATATCTTATTTTTTGTACTAGTTTGTTGTTCATGAAGTAGTCATTGCTTCTATTGGTTTCGTGACATGCACAGTTAACATGTTGATGAGGATCTATCCTTGATCCCCCTCCTAAGACCAAAAGCTTCGATCATTCATATTTCTCGAGTTGTGAACTATTCTTTGCGGTCTCTATTTTGGCGTATTTCCTTCCAACAAGGTGTGTTGTTTCATTTGGCATAATTTCTTATGGTAACATGATGTGTTGCAAAGTTAGGTGTCGATTCCTATGATATGTGTTGATCTTCCTTTGAGTGTGCAATGCCTTATGTTTCATATAGCACCTATTTTGGTTTACTCTTCCTAGGTTGGACCTATAATGTAATTAAATGCTTGACTAGCTAACTTGCGGCTTAGTTGGCTATATAAGATCCTTGGTTAGAGAAAGAAGATAGACATATAGATGGAGAAAGAAAGATGATAAGAGATATTGAGAAGTAAGATAGATGGGAACTTGGATTCCAAATTTGTAATTTCATTGTAAATGGCTGAAACTGGAATGGCTTCATAGCCAGGCATGTTGAAAGAGTTTTAAAAACTATTACACTAGTATGACTACCAATTGTTGATCTTTTTGTTCAAATGTGTTTCTTATTAATTACACCTCACTAAAAGTTTGGAATCTCACATTATGTACATGGTTTGTGTAGTTGCTTTCATGTATACATCTGAGTAGGTCTATTTGTAAGCTTAAGTTGAGCTGATTCTAGTTAAGTTTTCCCTATCCCTGTGTCAAAAGAGAGGAGGGTTCCTTTAATTTCATAAGCACACAAAGAATCAAAAGTGTGAAGTTATAGATTAAAAAAATATTAAACTAAAGTAAAAAAATGAGGGCCATGAAGAAAATATGGGATGCAACTAATGAAGATGTGTAGATTTGGTATAATGGATTTTTAAGTAAATAAATATAAAGTAATGTGTGGTAATTCTATTTAAAAAATCTTTTTACAAATATTTTTCATAAATTCCCATGAATATGTATAGATAAAGTTTCATCTAGATGTTTTTTAAAATATAATTATAGAGTATATATGAATCAAACTCAAATTAAAAAAATGATTTTTGCATGAGGAGTCATTTTGCATAGTTGAAAACTGAGGCAAATTGGCTAAGTTCTCTTGGTTTGATCTACAACATTTTTTAGTTAGCTTAAATTTCACCATAAGTATTTTTTATTTACCATCCTAAAATAGACACCTAGAATAGTTGTAGAAATGATTCCCTCTTATATATAGCATAGGATACCACCTAGTTTCACGAAACATTAATTATGTAAAGTATAAGGTTTAAGATCACCTCATTGGAATGATAATAAGAACATCTTCAAATAAAAAGAACAAGGGACATGAAAGTGGAATCTCATATAGATAGTCATGTATAATATTGTGACCAAAGTTATCGATACTATCCCTTGGGGCCATTTTAAGAAGTTTTCTCAATGCAGTTCAAGCTTTCAAATGATTGAAATGAGGGTTTTACATGCCAACATCCAAGAATTATTTTTAAAAATAATTAAAATATATATATCAACTTCACTTACTTGGTTCTATAATGAAGAAGATGAATCGATAAGAGTTTGAGTTAAAGTCGAGAATATGAAGTAAAAATAATAGCGCCTCATCATCAAGGTAGATGCATTTTTAAGCCTTGTGTATCCAAGATCTTCTATGCTTAGTTTAGATTCAATCTACTAATTTTTAATAATATTATTAGTTTTTTTACTTTTAATGAAGGGAAGGGACACATTAATGTTTGAAGGTACTCATTTAAAGATTTATTTATGAAATTAGATAACATTTCAATTAGATTTTAAAAACATAATGTATATAGAATTAATTATTTAATATACATATGATCAATTCATATTTATTACAATATGTAATAAACACCCATTCTCTAACACCTAAACAACTAATGAAAATGTAAACAAGGTAAAAGTTAAAAATAATGGTGAAATAAACAAAGATTAATATTATTGACAAACTTATTGATAAAATATCATTGACGAATTTAGATTTAAATAATAATAAATTTGATTAAAATATGATTATATGATCATTGAATCTTTCTTTCGACAAGAACAATTTTAAACAATAGAAAAGGATAGGGCATGTCCTTTTCTGATGTATATTATAGAGTATAATGTACAATTGAATTTTGTAACATCAAGTTTAAAGGGTACATTAGCAAGAAATTTTACTTTTCCCTAATCAACAAATCTTAATAATCAAACAATGCAATTCTTATGAAGGAAATATTATGAATACCTTGCAATGAATAGTGTGAGTCACTTTTTCATGAATGGAGAAAGACGTTACACTAGCTAGCTGCAAATCTTGCTCTTCAATAGCAACTAGAATCTTGGATAATGTCATATTCTCTATTAATTTATTTATTGTGATTAATACATGTGAACATACATGATCAATGTTCACAATAGGAAACTCATTCCCCTCTTTGCAACTTGAGTAAGAGTTGTTTCCTAATTGATAATTATTTATTGTCATCTTCATCTTATCCCTTTTCTTGTAAAGCTCATCCACCTTCTTCTTCAAACAGCTATGTAATTTATGGCTTCAGACACAATGTCAATTTTTGGGACTTTTTCCTAGTGTACCATATCAATCAATTGAAATATGTTAGTAGCATATAAAATTCCAATAAGTAATAATCATAAAGTCATTTGAAATAAATGTTTTAACTAGTGTAATAATTGAAATGTTATGATAGATATAATGCTCTCCACAAACCAAATTCATTATATGCTATATACATTCAATAACTATCAAGATATTGTATTAAAACACACCCATCACTTTAAAACATGATACAATTAAGTCAACGTGTATGCATATCTTTCTTTGTTTTAATAGATTTAATACTGATATAATTGTACACCAAAATGTGAAACTAACTATATAAGAATAATATTTTATTAAAAATTAATAGTCATATTAAAAAATCTTCCATAATGAATCTATAAACAAATATCATAATAATTCAAAAGTAATCCCATAACATTCATTGTACCTCGGAGACAATATAAATAATAAGAAAACTTTTATTTAATTCAAACAATAATTGCTTAAAATTTATAAACTAAGTAAATAATAGTACTGACGGCTCTAGCCTTACAGTAAAACTCAACTTACTAAACACAGAAGACTCCACAATCTTTGAGAAAAACAAAAAACAAAGTTAGGCTCATATTTAAAACTAAAAAATGAAATGCACGGTGACTCAGGAAGATTAGCAAAATTCAAAGAAATTAGCTTGCATGATGAAAGATTACAGGGCTGAGAACAAAACAATATCAATTTAGCTTATCTTCTTTTCTAAAACAAGAGGTCTTTGTTGATTGTGACATTAATACATTTTTATAAGTTAGAGTCATTTCGGATATTGCAAGATTATCTAAGAGTTTTGTGAGGGAAGATTTAATTTGAATGGATGGAAGATTTTAATGATATTCATAAGAAGATTAATTGAAAATTAGAATATTCTAGTTTTCATAAATGATTTTGTTAGAGTTTATTGTCAATGTTTCAGATCATACTCTGTGATCTATCATAAGAATTAGAAGAGAGTTTAAGAGAGAAATAATAAACAGATTGTTTTCTTGTTTGATTGTCTTCTAATAGATATGCTGGATTAGAGAGTTTGATCCCAAGCATTGATACAAAAAAACTCTAACACAATCATTTTCAAAAGTAATAACGTACTTAATGATGAATTGTAGAAAACTAATGACTTTAAACTAACACGTTACTAGTTTATTTTTCCCTTCTTTAACATAACGGATCTCCCACTATTATTAATTTTAATATAATACATATTAAAGCATTACCTTGGTATTGTTCCTCCTTTTTGGCAGCAAAGATGCTAACTCTGAGAAGCATGATTTCATTCTCTCTCTCCTCATCCTTTCACTTGTACAACTATCATTCCTGCTTTTCTTATCATTGCCTTGTGCAATTCTAAGATCCAAGGGATAATCTCTGAATGGCATACAATCAGAAGATCCATGGCCATCAAATGGAAATAACCCATATTCTACACTATCACATAACTCTATATTCTCTTCTTGTTTCACAGAAAAAGCTTCAGAAAACAAATCAGATTGATCAAATGAAAATGACCCACATCCTAAAATATCACATAACTCCCATTTCTGATCTTCCATGGCAGAAAAACTTGCAGAAAACAAGTCAGAGAAATCATTCATTTTTCTTCTTTCTTCTTGTTTTCCCTTTTCTCCCAGTTGAGTATGAATACCTAATAATCAAGATATAGTTATTAAAGAGGAAAATTTTGATTTTTAAATCATATTCTTAATACCACGTTTGATATATTTAAGAGCACATGTATTATCATTTTTCTCAAAGAAAACCTGTGTACGCTGTATTTGGCACTGGGTGATTTTTTTTATTTTGATTTTGACGTCTTTGAAAAGTTTTTTGGATTCATACAAAGATTTGGACCCGAGCTTTGAAAGATAAGTTTGAATAAAAGTAATACCGGCGTTTCCAAAATAAGGTTTTCTAACGTATTTTGACGATTTAATTAGGAAGCTATGTTTTTGTCTTTTTGATTTAATAGGAGATTAAGTATATATGACAAGACTCTTCATTGGTAGTAAGGATTGCAAATTAAAAACTCATAGAAATTAGTTGCTTGAGGATTGCAAATTTGTCAAGGATGATGGAGAATATATAAATTTTGAAAGAAGCTATATAGAGAAAAAAATTTAAAAATCATTTCAACTTGAATTGATGTATTAGTAGGATTGAGAAAAATGATTCAAACTATAGTGAATCAAAATATTTTTCTAAATGATGTTTTGATTAATAATGAGAAGGTTATACACAATTTTTAGTTAAGAAAGTATTAAAAGACTTTGGAATTTTACAATCTTTTATTATACTTATTTAACTATAAATCAATTGTAATAAAAATAAATGAAGAGGATTTTTCTAAAAAAATTAATGGAAAAATATCTAGCAAGAACAAATGCTAATTTTCCAACCACCAATGTGATTGAAGTAGCAAGTTCACCCCTTTTATACATATGGGTAATAGAAAGATCAATAGTTGCAAATGTTTTCTTTTCCTTTTCCAAATGTTATGTCTGAAGATTGTGACCCAACATTTGGAAATTTTATTTAATCATTGCTAAGGACTTGTGCAATGTTATTTACTCATTGGTAAGGACTTGGGCAATGATTTGATCTAGTGTATAACTTCACACATTTTTGCATATGGTTGTGTAAGAACTACCTCAAGGACATTATGTAGTTACATAAATACATAAGTCTCTAGAACTCAATTATATTGGTGACATGAGTTTTAAATAGTCATTTAAGCATTAAAACCATATGTACAAGGCTAAGAATATAGTGACATGAGGGGCTTTTAATTGCTAGATTACTAGAGTTTTATGTTAATTTTAGGTTTCTTCATTCCTCATGTTTTCATGTCATTACACTATTGTAAAATGTACCTCATGTAATTCTAGGTTGTATGGAACCTTCACTTTAGCTATGTCAAAGTAGATTTGCCTAAGCCTTTGCATCATCTTCTCGCCTTGTGAACCCATCAATGGAAATTTCCAACCATGCTTACTATGTTGTCTTAGGAAGAATGTGCATTACGAAGAGATTCATGTGACATTCCCTCATCCCACAAATCTAGAGTTTGAAGGTGGTTGTTAAAGCATCATACCTATTTCTCTTAGCATTATAACAAGTCTTCTTATAAGACACCAACATTTATTTTCTTATGGCATGTTTTCAAAGTTTTATTCTCTTGTTTTGGGACTAATGGGCCATTCCTGTAACTCCTATGCTACTCTTACACTTTATTGATGTTGGAATTACAAGTGGAAAGAGAGTAAACTTTTGAGAGGGGGAGCGGGGGGAGTGGGTGAATCAGGAGTTTAAACTTGGACCCATAAAACTTTCACCATTCATTTATCACATCCATTAATAAACTGAAATAACATGTAAACCATATGCATCAATCATGTAAACATGTAATCAAACACACACATAACGCTAGATATGATTACCCAGAAACCCTCCAAGTGAGAAGGTAAAATTGCGGTGGGGATGACACCCACAAATCTTTACTACTACAACAATAAAGTGTATCCAATGAAGGTTACAATGGTTTGACCATGAATTATGGTTTGCCCTATGAAAGACCTACCTTGTTAAAGGCTTACAAAAAATATTAAGTCCCACCTTGTTAGAGGATTTTAACACCCTATTAGAAGTGTGCTTGGTTAGAGGACTTCAACTTACAATTAAGTAAACACCTTGTTAAATGATTTCATATAGCCTGTTAGGACTACTTTGTTAAAAGATTTAACTGAAATCACTTGTCAAAATGTCTCAGCATAGATCCTATAGTTGGAACTTCCTTGCCTAATAATAGATCACCTCTATCCAATCTTTGATTGATCTTTCACGATCTAATACATATCAATGTTGTATCCTTCCCTATCCTATGTTCTTCACTTAATTGATTGTGCAATTCACTCATACTACTAAGTCACCTTGAATGCTCTACAAACTGCCTTGTTCACTCTTCCAATTCGATCATTCACTACTTGTATATTGTTCTCATCATCATTAGAAATTTAGTGCTTCGTCCTCTTTAACAAGACTTTGGTGGCTTAGGGTTAGGTATGAATCTATAGCTAAGATTAATCCATTTTGCTACTTCAACCTTCCCATTTTTTGATTGGTTGCATGCAATTTCATAGGGAATCCACATATGGATTTTTCCTTATCTCTAAAAGATTGTAATCGATCCTTAAGTCAACTCAAAAATGGTTTACATACTTGTTTGTGCCATTACAAAAAAATATGTCCAAACTGTGTTACTCAGCATATGAAGTTTCTGATGCTCGACATACATTATATTTTTGCTTCTAATTTGGCATCTAAATTTTTCAACATCTACTATTTACTCAGCACTTGAATTCACTTTGCATGGTCTATGTACTTAGCACTTGAGTGACTTAGCACATGAGTGACTCAACACTCTTTGCAACTTGGCATGGTCTAATATTTACATGTTGTGCTTGGCATGTATTACTAGTTCGGTGTGAACTGAGTAAATGGTTTAAGTGTGTTGACACTCACTTGTCAAAACCAATTTGAGATAAAAAAAATTAACACTTCTCTTGCTTCCTAAACTTGCTACTATTTTTCAACCTTCCTATTTTTGTCATTATTGTAGTTTCATACCTCAAAAGACAAGGTGCCCACAATTTCCTTCTCATTTCATATATAAATTTTTTTTTTAAATGATACTAGAAACTCATTATCTAAGGTCCAAAAATGCAATACATAATTTAAGTTGTGTACAAAGAATTGGAAATCATTTTATACTCATACATAATGACTTAATAGAGCTTGTACACAAAGGTTCAATAGGTATTTCAATATATAATTAATCATCTAGACAATATGTTTTTAAAGGAATTTAGTTAGACTAGAGTCTATATCTAGTTCTTGAGTTACACAATAAGTTGGAAATCTAATAGGGAAAGTGAGATACTAAGAGTGGGGAAGGGGGGTGAATCATGATCTATAAAACTTCTTGTACTTCAAGCATGAAACGTATTTGACTAAAGGATTTTACATCACAATTAAGTGAGTTCTCTGTGAAGAGATTTAAACCCTTAAAAAACTTTTAGAATGTCTAATACCTAATCCTTGATTAGCACTTCAATGCTTGATATCAAATCTCCTCTATGCAATATATTATCACCTTATTGTGATTGATCTTCTTTGTCTTTGTACAAAATTGTTCATTGCATCGCTCAGTCTCCACTATCCTTAACACTATGATTCATCTCCAAAAATTTACATGTAACCAAACTCTTCATCCACACACACACACACACACACATTCATATACTCATACAAACTAGGTCATAGACCCTCCTTACATCGATGGTTGGGTGAACCTTCTAGATCCAAATCAATGATCTAGATTCATTTCTTTATCTTCTTAGTCCTTTCTTTTTTTTATTAGTGGATTTCCTCACATAGGGATTAAATATCTTCCCTTGAATGCATAACCACCTCCTTGATTACCTTTTTTATCTTAAAAACATACTTCTAGCTCGATAAAACTAGTTACCATAAGAGTTAGTGTCATTTCAAACAAATATGTGAAACTATGTTACTTGACACTTACATCATACTAACATTTGACATAAATTGTTTCCTCATGCTGTCCCTCAACCTTAACTGTGCTCAACATGAATTGAATTACTTGGTCTTTGTATCACTCAACATCAACTACTATCCCTAAAAAATTTGGCAATCACTAGAGTAATGGACGATCATTATCTTGCTTGATAGTAACTTTTGCTCAACACATTACTTGAAATACAATACATAGCTCAATCTATATAAGATGACTCTGTCAATGTAATTGCAAAACAACCCTTCCTTGTGAATGACTAAGTGTTTGACATCAATAGATAAAATAACTTAGGGGTCAACAATATCCCCCTTTCAAATTAGTGGCATAAACACTATGTCTTGATTAAAATCTATTCATTAGAAAAATAAAACACAAGTACTGCCCCCAAGAATAAAATCCATACCTTAACTTGGTATACATTGCACATGTTCTCACTCTACACTTGGTATATACATGTTCAAAATTTCAAAAATATCAAAATTTTGTAAAATGCCCTTGGTCATCCTAATTCATTTTAATTTATCCCATAATACCCATTTCCCACTTGTTTTTGTCACTTATGTCTACTCGGGTGGAGATGTAAAACTAAACTTATCCAAAAATTGTTTGTGAATTTGCAAAATGTTGCTTAATGTACAATCCTAGTTAGTCCTTATGGATTCAATGACAGGAATCTCTATTTCCAATTTTACTACAAGATCCACCATACTATCAATAGATGATAAAATTTTTGATCTACTTGGACCAAATCATTTGCATTCTTGAAATGCATCTGCATAACCTCAAAATGAAGAGTCATGGCTTGTATAGAGATCAATTTTTCCTGTATTATGTTGTATACAAAAATCAAATCTACAAGCCTTTCTTGTTGAAAATTAACCTTACATATGTCAATAGCACTAGAATGAGCATCTGTGGTTAGTGTATTGGCACCATATTGCAAATATGATTCCAACTTATCCATCTTCTCTTTGATTTCCTTTGTGTAAGTTGTTCTATCACACAATTTTCTAAACATTATATTTACACTATTTGAAACTTGTTCTATATTGGTCACAAGTTTAGATTGCTCAACCTTCCTTACACTAATTTCTTCTACTACCTTTTCCATCACTTTCTTTTCAAACTTCTTTTTTGACCATAGCATTTATTTTTCATTGGCACCAATATTAGGGTCATTTATGTTTTCCACAGTCTATACTAATTGATCTATTAGAAGTAATTTTTCATTAAAGTTTTCCATGACAAAATTTTATAGGAAAATATACTTAATCTCATGTAATACCTATTTTTGTTGTTGTTCTTCCTCACCAATAGATGTTGCAAAGTTTTCATTTTCTCACATGGTAAGTTATTAGTGTCCCAATTAGGAATCACAATAACTTCATCTAATGTCACTAGCTTTCTAGGCGACTACACTTTCTTTTTCTAAAGCCTCTTCCTCTTAGGATCATGATTACTAGAGCTCGGTAATGATAATTGCAAGATTTGAGTTTTGAGCTTTAGACTCGATCTTTGAATGACTTTGGAACCCTTTGGCTCTTTTTCCAACTTATTTTCCTCATTCATTTTGAGTTCAATAGTTGAACTTGGCTCAACTCTTGTTTTTGTCCCCTTAATCTAAAATCCTAATACATTTATCCTCTTGTGACTAGTAGTAGATTTTTGTACTTGTACATTTTGGATCTCTTTCTCCTTATTGGCATCTTGATTTCCCTTGTTGGAATCATCTATCTAATCTCTCTCTTCATTTATGAGCACACTCTATTGCTTGACAATAGAAACATCACCTTTTTCTTCTCTTGGCATTTACATATTCGAATCAATAGTAATAATAGATGTATCAATTATATTAACTATTACCTATTTAGATTGTTGTTTCTCACCAATCTTAGGATTTTTTTGATCTTCAAAATCACTAGATTGGTCTCCATCAATCCATATTTTATTGATTTAGGAACTTGTTCCTTCTTTTCTTTCTTGGCTAACACAATCCTACCCGACTCTTGTTCAACGATAGCCACATCTAGAATTGTATTTTCTATAGTTTCAACTTCTATTATGACTACTTTTGTTTGCTTCTCACTTTCTTGTTCCATCTTATGTATTGTTTTAACTAACCACTTGACATCCTCATAGATATCTTCTTTATTATCCAAATCTACTTCTCCTACATCCTTCTCTTCCTTCTCTTCCTTCTCCTCATCAGCATGGATAAGACCAAAACTTTTCTTCCTTATCGTCTTACTCTTTTGTAAAAATTCATCTATTATTTTTTCTCAAAATCATATATACCCTTCTTTTTGGTATTATTTTTTAGCATAATACTTCATTGCTATTGACATGTTTTGTTTACCTAAATTAGGCATAACTTGAGCTAATGTAGCCTCTCTCATCTATTTCTCTATGTTTAGTGCCCATTTCCACTTACCATCAATCTTATTTTATAGTTACTCAAGTAATCCTTGGCCAAACTCAATTGGTGTATACTTGAAATTCACCATCATGTCAATAACAACCTATTCTACCTTTTCTTTATTAATCTTGTCCAATGTTTCATATTTTATATACTTGAATCCTGCTAACCCAATAGTTTTCCTTATGACTCAAGTCATTTTTTATAATATGGTTTTTACTCAAGTCATTGGACTCAGTTTGATTTTCCTTATCCTCATCATCATCTAGCTTTACTATCAACTTTCTCTTTGGTTTCTTCTTTAGTTGGCTTTGCTTGACCCTTGTTGTATCAAATGTCCTCTAGGACTTTTTCTTTAGTTGGCCTTGTAATTTTTACAACTCCTTTCTTCAAAGACTCGACAGCTATAGGACTAGCTATCTTGAACCTTTGTTTCATGATCCTTTGAGGTGTACTTGTGGGCTTGGTAGTGACCTTTTGAAACTTTTCTTTATCTTTGGTTCTACTACAACAATCTATTTTCCTTTGGTTGCCTCGGGCTTGGAAACAGCTAGCTCCTTACCTTTACCTTCATGAGCTTATTCATCATCACTTTCATCTTCTTCTTTACTACTGAGATCTTCAACTTTACCCTTTTTCATTTGCAATGGTGCATCAACAAGTTTATCTTCTAACTCTTGAATCATTTTCTTTCTTTTCCTATCCATTTTAGGAACCTTTATTTACATCATCATTTTAAGTTTTGTTATCTCATATGTGTTGAAGGGTTCAACATTCTTGTCAATGTCCTTAGCTAAGATATAATAGTATCTAAAACTTCATCAATAGTCACCTCATAATGTAGAGGTCTTAACCATACAACTCTTGGTATTACAAGTTGAGCATATGTGTAATTAGTATCCAGTAAGAAACATCTCATTATAGTACTCATCAACTACTAATTTAGGGATCCTAAACTTGTTCCTCATCTTCTATTTTGAAATCATCAAAATAACCATCCATAACTATTTCATAATTAGTTCATATCTAACCAATAAACTAATTTATCTACTCAGTTAATGACTTCTCTCTATCCCATACTACATCTCCAATAGTGGGAAATGAATTTTGTCCATAAAAGAATATGTGTACAATGAGAGAACCAAACATACATGAGGTATTCTTCACATTCCTTATTGCTCCTAGGTTCTCTCCTAGTTGAATAAGTTGTAGCTTGACTAGATCATAACTATGATCTTTCTTAATAGGTTTCTAACCCATATCAATATCTATTAATGACACATTGTTTAGTTGACTTGACTAATAAAACATGTGTACACTAACTTGAATAAAAAACTTGATCACTGGGTCTTAAATGGTGTTAATCAAAATGCCTCTTCTATTGTATTTGTCCTTCATGTTGTTCTCGATTACATCCCTTTCTTGACATTGAATGGTCTTTACTTTGTCTAGGATAAGTTATCTAGTCACATGGTAGATGATTGACTTTATGATTCTAACTGGTCCATTCTCCAACCATAATTTTATGACATGTATACAATTGAACACATTCTATATCCATTCTCCCTAAAAACCTTTAGAAACTCTAGGGAAAGAGTTAACCCTTTCTCAACCAAAACTTTATGCTTGTTTCTCAATCTTCCATTATTACATAACTTATTATAAGCACTTCTCAGCTCAAAATCACCAATCTCTCTAATCTTGCACATATATAATGACACAACACCATATACAACAATGACTTTGGGTGGAATCATACACAATTCTCCTAAATAATCTCTAGTCAATGTGTTGTCTAGATATGCCTTGAACTTTAGTGGCAAACATGTCTTATTTCTAATAATCTATGCATTTTCTATCCTTTGGTGCCTCCTTGCTAGAAGATGCATTATATTTTATCTTTGTAATCTAGGGTTTAAAGTTCAAACAACTTCACAACTCGGTCGAAATACAAATTTATACAACTTACTCATTAAGCTGATGAAACACACTTGAATCTTTTGAATCTTTGTACAAATTTTCTTTGCAATCACTTGAATTATGTTCTCTGAAAATTCTTGAAAAAATTTTAAGTTAAAATGAGCTTTGAAATCCACTATATAGGTCAAATAGTCTAATTGGGTCTCCATTAATACTCTATACATTTATTAGGTGCATATAGAGTGCTAGTTAATAGTTTCTTGGTTTACTCAATGAAACTCAATGCACACACTTCCTTCAACTTCACTCAATCAATATCACAACTCAATTCATATTGGCACTTAATACTGGCACTCTGTTTCTATCAAATTTTTAACTCAGTATCACAATTCATCTTAACTCAAAAATTAACTTATGTCCTTATGCATCTATCATTATGCTAATGTGGACTTTCGTTCATATAGTATTAGGAAATAATGTATGATTTATCAATTTGAAACATAGTTCCATACATACCTTATTATTTAGCTTGAGCTGGGAGAATCACCTAATCCCTTAGTGTAATGCCCCACTTGGAGATCCTTGGAAACAAGATAAATATAATCCAAGATAATTATTTTTTGAACAAGTATGGATGCACACAACATACAACATACAAGGATTACAAATATTTCAATGGAAGACTAACTAAACATCCTAACACCAACAAATCTCCAAATGCCACTACTAACCAATACGATTGACTATGAAAGATGCATAATTGAACTCAAATAAAAAAATTCCAAATTCAAAATGCAACACCAAAGGGTTGAAAATTACCTAAGAGGGTAGCCAAAACACTTTAGAAAAAGTTCAGGGAAAATCAAAAAGTGCCTGCTAGCCCAGATAGGTTTTTGCGAATACTAGATGATACTTTAAATCAGCACTAGGTGATACTTTCTAGTATCGTATGACCTTTCTCAAGAAGGGGTATGACAGTTTTTGGGTTTGGGTGACACTTCTCTAAAGGGTGTGCAATAATTTATAAGTATCAAGTGGCACTTCTTCAATGGGGATGTGATACTTAAGAGTATCACATAACATTTCTCTAAGAGATGTGCAATACAATCAGGGAATGCATGAAAAAATTGTAATGGGCATGTGATAGTTTATTGTATTGCCCCATGCTAAGACATAGTCACCAAGGAATGCAAGAAAAAATCTAAGGATGAACTAAAGAGTAAAATAGAGTTCAGATCCTTCACACTGGGGAGTACTAGATCCACAATTTGAGGTGTAAACACTCGAACACAAAATTGAAAGATGAAAACTACATCTACTCATCTAATCAAGTAGTGAAGGGAAAGTACAGAAGGAAAATTATAGTGTACGAAAACAACATCACAATAAACTAAAGTAACATTGTGATGAATAGTACAACCAAACTAAGTACATGGTTCCTCCCAACCATAATAGCATCATAAGACCATCATGGGCCCTAGCCATCCCTGTGCATAACATCTCAAACTACTGATAAGATCATCAATACTATCATATGGGGATGTCACTACTAAAATGTGCCACAACATAAGCATAAAGAAATCTAACATGCTAGAAGTAAATCATAAGACAATCCTACAAATCAACTCATCATATACATATGTTAATCATCATAATAAGAAAATGAGTCAATAATTAACATCATCTAAACAATATATACAAGCATTCCAATGAAAGCATAAACCACAAGAAAGCATACTCTGGAACCCAAAGTATGAAGTGAAAACATCCAGCCATGGTCTTACTAGGATAGAAAACCATCTCTTTACACTAGTCCCTAACAGTGGTATAGGTAGCTACACCTCCCAACCACATGGAACCAGTAGGTCCACTCTAGCCATGATGATGGAGATAATGATCCAACCACAAACACACACAAAGAAAACATCCATGGCTAACACTCATGCCAAATAGTATTATGACTGAATAAAGAACATAGACAATGCATAAACTACAGGTCTTGGTTAGACACTCAATGGGCTACTAAGTAAGGGTTTACATCATGGAGAGTTGCTTGGCATTGACAAGCCCAAGCTCAAATTTTACAAATTCAACTCCCTCAATGGAAGGCTCAAGTGCAAAACATTTTTCCTTATCTTAAGTTTTATTAAACCTAGTGTTTTATTTAGATATCACTTAATTGAAGCTCTAATCTACCAATCTATGGCACCATGATTACCAAACTGCGAGATAGAAGCCCCCTCTATATGCTACCCTACCCTACCCTACCCATGCTCATCCAACAATGAGTGCCCGTAGGCATGTAAATTACCAACCCAACCCTAATAATCATAACTTTTGAAAGTACCATGGAAGATTGGGCCTCGCAAGTCACCTGATAAATGTATGCACAAATACTCGTGTGTGGTGCACCACCATCACAAAGATCATAACACAAGAACTAGATGAGAATACAATGTAGAAATTTAATCAACTGAACATAGACTTGGGACGATGGATACAGTATGCATCCAAATGCAATATAAAAGTGCAATAAAGGTATGACCAGCATTGAAATAGATGATCCAGGTCTGCGACCAAAATCATGCCAGGAAAACTCAAGAAAATAAGGTAGCACGCAACATGTGGTAAGAACCCTAAAAACTAAAAAAAATTAAACTTAAAACCCATTTTCCCTTTCCGTACAAAAAACCCAAAAATCTAATAATATTTGGGTTTAGAAATCATATGCAAAAAGGACTAGCATAATAGAACAAAACCCCAAACCCCCATCCCAAAAATAGGGAAAATATTCATACTCGACCAACTAGGTAGAACCAGTAAACATAAATAGAGGAGACCACTAGTTCTCATCCTTCTAACAAATTGCTACTAGAAATAGAAGCTGAAATGAAGTAGAAATAAGAAAATGGGAAATCCCTACCTGATGACAAAAGGGGCAAAAATAGAAGTCAACTTGATAAAATAAATAACTTGCTGATACTACGAAAAGTGATGATAATGCAAGGTCTCCCTGAGCTAGATCCAACAAGACTAACCCTATGAAGATCTCATGTTGTTAGAATGAGTAGAAAACCAATCCTTAAGAAAGAGGATTTTAGAAAAGCTCTCCAATTTCTAAATTGCAAAAATTGAAAAGTGAGAAAACAAATTCCTTTTTCAATACTTATTCACTTTTTGAGTGAATAGTCGATTAGGGAAAATAGCCAGTTAGATTAGCTAGACTCTAAATTGACCCTAACAAAATAAGTTATTCCTCATAACGAGAATTTACCTAAGGCAAAGCTGCCAAAAATTAAATTAATTAAGATTTAAATGTTGAAAATCTAAAATCACAGAAAAGCCCTTAACAACTTTTATGACAATGTGAACCTCTAAATGCACAAACACACTTATTGGTCATATCACATAATGTAGATGAGTTCAAATTTAATAATCACCAAAAGTTTTAATTTAAAACAATTAAAATGAGGATATGTCAACCATATAGGGATGACATTGGTAAAATATGAATAGATGAGTCACTAACTGCATGTGCCACTACTAGGGATATAATTCCTACACACTAAAACACATGATCAAGTGCAATTACATGTAATATCATAGCCAAAGTAATAATGCATTAAATACCTAATTAATCCATTTACATCACTCACATTCTCATAAAGCATAAAGAGATAAGAATGAAGTAAATCACCATAGCATAAAATCCACCACATAATATAATCAAAAAATAAGTCCAAATACCAAATAATGAGATATCATCATAAGCCTACTATCATCTCAAAATGGCATCAACATGCAAATATGATAAACTAAATAGCATAGAAATATAGCATCTATGATACTGAATCAAAGCATAACATCTAACCCTTAGGTCATCTCAAGGTAAAAATAATAAGAGTATCAAGTATCTCTCGAATCAAATAAACAAGACACAAACTACAAACACAAGAGGAACAACACTTGGATTCAGTAATCACAACTTCTCCATTTGCACTATTTCCTCCATCATTTTTCTTTTTCCATGTTTGATTCATTTGATTCCTTACTTATTTAGCATTGACCTTTTCCTTTACATTGTTCCCTTCAACATTTGGTGTTGGTACTTAGTTCATACAATCCTTTCTTAGGTGACCAACCTTTTGATAGTTGAAACACACTAGTCTAAAATTTATCCACTTCCTAGATCTTCCTCTAACATGTATCCTAGCATAGTTTCTAAAATGTGTCCATACTTTCCACAATATTGACAATTTACCCAAGAAATGTAATCCTAATTTATTGCATTACCTTTCTTAGGTACTTTTCCTTGACCATTTGGTGTCTGATTGTTGTTTTCTTTATATTTGCATTCTTGTGCCTTATGACCATACTTGTGTCATGTATAATAGTAACCTTCAAATCTAGAAGTAGTTGGTTCTTTATTGACCTTTGATCTACACTCGTGCTTGATGAAGTTTTTTTTTGTAAGGGAAGTAACAACCATTGAATTTAGGTTTAGGGTTTTACTTACCAATCTTTCTCCTAAAAACATTTTTTGTATGACCCATTTTTCCATATTAATAGCATGTTGGCTTCTTATTCATTGGCTTTTTATTCTCATTCCTTTTTCCTTCTTGCTTTGATTATTCTCCTTGCTCAACACTAGATAGGAACTCAACATAGCCTAGTCCAAAGGTGTCATGGAGTCTCCCTTGTACATTCATCTATTCAATAAGAAATATCATAGCCTCTTCAGGTTTTTCCAAACCCTCAACTAGATCCTTTTTAGCCTTCAACCCATTTCCCAATCCATCATTCTCAGATTTTAGATTACAATCTCCAATTCTTTTCTTGAAATCTCATGATTTTTACGTAGTAACTAATTAATCATGTCAAACTTATTGTGAGTTAGTTTCTATACTTCATTAATCCTTTCATCAAGACTTGTATCCATTTGTCTCTTGTCTTCATGATCCATTTCCTTATCATCTTCAAGTTTCTTCTTTTGTTCCATGAATTCATACAGCCTTACTAAATGCATCTTAGATTCTCTTTTCAATGCTTTGACTTCCTCATTCAAATTATTGTTCCTCTCCAATAAATTTTATATTGCTCCATCTGATTCACTAGACCTTTCTTTATCAAACAGTTCTTCAATAGTATATTCTTTGTAGTCGGTGTCATTTTGTTGAATTTCCATCTCTTTCCTTCTCTTCAAGGATTGTATTAATGTATCTTTTGTAGTGTTAACTTATTCATATGCAAGTTGAACATCAATCTTCTAGTTCTAATTGATATTTCTAGTTTGTAGGCTTCTATATTAAAGATGTTTAACTCCCAAGTGGTAGACTTCTATCAAGAGTATAGTGCTCTCACACCAATTGTTAGAAATATTAAAGGGAAAGTGAGATACTGAGAGGAGGGAGGGAGGGTGAATCATGATCTATAAAACTTCTTTTTATACTTCAAACATGAAATATATTTAATATCTCCACATAAACCCTCATTTAAACATTTATCTCATATCAATCTGACCATCCACATCAACATAATATCATATCTACCTTCTAATTACATGAATAAAAACTCATAAACATATAACACTTTAACATATAGATTTGGTAACACACAAACCCTCCAAGGTGAATGTAAAAATGTTGTGAGGATGAAATCCATAAAATATTCACTACTACAACAATAAAGTTGTTTATGTTATGGCTATAATGATTTGATCACTTTTGATGATCTACCATATGAGGGGTCTACCCTTTAAAGTCTAAAACATCTACTAGGTTCTACCTTGATTAAACGATTTTATATCACAATTAAGAGAGTATTCTATTAAGAGATTTATATAATCCTATTAAAGATAACTTGTTAAGAGATTTAAATTGTGAAACACCTTTTAGAATGTTTAGTACTTGATCCTTTGGTTAGCACTTCAATGCTTGATATTAAATATCCTCTATGCAATATAGTATCACCTTATTGTGATTGACCTTCTTTGTCTTTCCATAAAACTATTTATTGCACTAATCAGTGCTTACTATCCTTAACACTCTAATTCACCTCTAACTTTTTATGGAATCAAAAAATTCATCCATAAAGACACACACAATCATACACTCATATGAACTAGGTCATAAACCCTTCTTAAATAGATGTTTTGGCGAACCTTATAGATCCAAATCAATGAACTATATTCATTTCTTTTCTCGATTATTCCTTGCATTTATCTGATTAGTGGATTACCTCATATAGGGATTAGTGGATTTCTAAAGGGGGTAGATTTTAATTTAATTAAATTACATGACTTGTAACTAAATTAATTAAATTAGAAGGTTAATTTAGCTAATTTCAACCAAAATTTATGAATTAAATAAAGTTTTTGATTAATATAGATTAGGGATTTTCTGCATTTGACACTTAGGTCAAATAAATATAATTAGAACAAAAAATGCCTAGTACAATAGGACTTAATTGAACAAGAAATTGATGTTGTAGGATTGATGCACCAAAATTGATGTAGAATGCCAATATGCCAATTTAGGCGTATTACATTTACCCCTCTTTGAATATACATGCAAGCATTATGTTGATTCAAAGAAATCAAAAGTCTGAAGTATAAAACAAGAAGTGAGATTGATTATGAGATTAATGACATAGAAATCAATTAATGATAATTTTAGGGTTATCTTAAAAATGAAGCTATACCCTCTAGAATCTAGATTGAACACCTAGATATTGATCTAAGAGAATAAAGATTATCAAAATTTGTAGGATCATTCCCAAAATGAGACTTAATACTTTGTAGTCAAAATTAGAATGCCTTGATACCTGTCCATTAAAAGATGACAACATTAATCATGATTCATAGGATTGTCCCTAAAATGAGGCTTAATCCTCATGAGTTAGGGTTAGAATGCCTCAATGCCTATCTATTAAATAATGATTGAAAGAAAGTTGATGATTATCTCCAAAATTAAGCTTAATCCTCCAAAGTCGTCATAGAACACCTAAATATTGATCCATAAAAAATAAGATAACAAGACATATCATGAATCATAGGATTATCCCTAGAACAAGGCTTAATCCTCAGAAGTCCAAATATAACATCTAGATGCCTTTCCATCAAGCTCTGACAAGGACTATTATGAGTTTGATGAGTTGATCAATAAGTGAGATTAGATAGCATATGATGCCAAATAGAATGATGAGATGCTTTGACTGATGAGATGCCCCTAGCAATTAGGAAATTATATTCAAATTAAGTTGAAGCCAAATTTGAAAGATTCAATGATGTAATCATCTTTCCCCCTTGAGAGAGAAATTGAAAGATGACACAACAAAATAGTAAGGTAAAGCATTTGGTGTGAAGATACTGATGGGAGTAGAGATTCAAAAGAATATATAGGAAAACAGAAGAACATATATAAAATTTTGAGGTGATTCTGAGTGATTCAAAGGTCTAGTTGATCAAGTTTGAACAAAGTTGACTAGGGTTAGCTTTTTATGAAATTTTTGGATTTTCTCAAGAATATGCTAAATTGATTGCATTTTGAGATTCGTAGTGTATCAAAAAGATACTTATGAAATTTTTGGATTTTCTCAAGAATATGCTAAATTGATTGCATTTTGAGATTCGTAGTGTATCAAAAAGATACATCACACAAGCATTCAATCACTTTGGGAAATGTATTTTTGAGTTATTCAAGTGTGTGAGATTTCAATTTTGATCTTAAAAATGAGTACAGAGTGGTCCCATTAGCCACATGGGTGATTTTTACATCCATAAGAACACTTTGACAAATTAGGTCAAAACCTATATAAGGACCCAAAGGGTTATTTCCAAATTATTTGATCACTTTTCTTTTGTGGAGAAGGAGCTCTAAGACAAAAATGGTGGTCCCTATGTATTCTCATTAATTTGAGTGATCTAAATGACATAGTTGACTACAAGACTACAATCCATTGGTAAGTAGTTGACAAACCTCATTGTTGTTTCGAAATTGATACATTCTAATTGGTTTTTCATCTTTTTTTGAGTGTTTGAAATTTGTTTGTGTTAGGTTCTCATGCAAGAGTTGGTTTTCCTATGTATCCCTCCCAAAGAACTAACATGATGATGGGTTATAATAGCACAAGTTCACATCATCTGTAGGGTTTTTGCACATCAAACATACCCATATCTCACACATGAAACCCTCAAGAAGGGTGAGTTTTTTCATACATTTGAAAAGAGTTTGTGAGATATCATTTGTGTGCACAAATTAAGGAGTTTCCTCACTTGAGAAACTCTTAAAAAGGGTTTTTTTTGCTTACATTTGAAAAGAGTTTGTGCAAGATCATTTTTTCGGGTGGCTCAAGGAGTTTCCTTGCATGAGAACTTGTCTTTTGGGTGCAAGATTGTGAAATATTATATGACAATTTGGGTAATGTTGATTAATTTGTGTGTACATTTCTATGTTTTTAGTAGTTTAATCATCATCATGTTTTGTTGTATCATGTTTATAGGATGTCTGTATAGCAATAGTATGAGAATATCATGCTTTTGTTGTGATCACGAACTAGTCATGCTACGTTGGTTGCATGTTTGCAAGTTGAATTTCCAAATGTGGGTTTCATATCACATTATCCATCCCTTAGGGTATTGATCAGATAGTTAGATGCAATTGAGTTGACACATTGATTCTCTGGGGTTAACACATCTATGTGATATCCTTGAAATTTGGGTGAATCATGGTTTATTGACTACACTAGTGGAGCTTTTCCATTTAGAAATGAACACTTTCCACCTTCCACTTAAAGTGATTACTATCAAACTTGAGGATATCTATAGGATACTCAAGAATCCATTCCATGGTCCTTATATAGAGTATGATACACAACTGAGGCCTAGTACATTTGCACTGAGGGAAATCTTTTAAGATGGGATCATCATGGGTAGGGCCATGTCATGGGAGGTGTTAGTATAAGTGTATGGTCTAACACATAAATTAGTAATGGTACTTAACACATTCCTCAGTTGCCACTTGATGCTTGACTAAGCCCAACATTGTTTAGAGTGTGGATGGAGTCATAGGCTTCAATGAATGTTAAAGAGTCCAACACATTTTGTGTGGGGTTAGTGTATGTTGGCGCATATATTTCATTAAATGCATGAAATTTCCTGTAAGGAGGCCAATAGCATGATGATAGGGGTCTACATACTTCAAATATGGGCATGGGAGCATCTATAACTAGACCAATTTGTGAGAACATAAGACAAGCTCATGAGCCATATATACACAAATATTGAGGATAGATGACCCAACCCATACTGGGTAAGACTAAGTAGTGGAGGGCTTAGTTGGATGATCTTGTATCAATTGTATGGTGGCCATGGTAAGAGACAAAGGTGTGCAATGATTCTCGGTCACAATCAGGATTCATGTTAATGCCACAACCATTGATTGGCTATTCTATGCATGTTATTGAGCAATTCCCATTGAAACGTGTGTGGAGATAGTACGACCATCCAAAAGATATATCATAGGAGCACTATACATACACTTGCTTCACAAATGAGGTAAAGAAGGGGCAATCAGTCAAACTAGATCTTAAGAGTTCTATGATAGATGAATGAGGTCTCATACTTACTTGCTGGCATTATGTTCCAATGGTAGTCAATGGAGGGATGACTACCAAGTTTAGGGAGCATTTTTTGAGTCATCCTTTTCCATGATTTGTAGATCTAATTGGGATGGTAGTACTAGTATAGATAGTTCATGATCCTCATTAGATACCACAATAGGCACAAAATGCATAACAACATCTACAGCAGCAAGGGCCTCAATAGAGGATGATGCAAATCCCAATTCTACCTTGGTCGATGAGGGTAGATTGAGGTGCTGGTGGGAGTGGTTCAAGTAATAGGAGGCCATAGGGAGAGATGGAGACCTTGGGTTCTATAGGTAGTGATGCTTAGAGAAAGAGGGTGGAGGATCAGCCTCCTCAATAGGTGGAGCATGGTGAGAAGGGCGGAGGTGATGAGGAGATGAAGGATCAACCTACTCTTGAGCCATAGGGTGGAGACCTATTAGTGTATATGTAGGATGTTCCATGATGGCCATGAGATAGGGTGAGGACAACATAGTGAAAGCTTGGAGAGCTGTATATTCAAGTTGTGGTGCATGACGCATGATTAGCAGAGCAAGATCAAGAGATAAGAGATCTATGAGAGAAGTTAGAGTGACAATAGGAAAAGGCCCAAACACAAATAGTGAGAGAAGAATACTATTATGTAGCTTATGTAGATGTGGTCCCAGAGGTAGTGAAATAGGTGCCCTATATCTCAGAGTATGGAAGAGATTCAGAGGGTGCATGACCCCCAGCTAGAGCAAGTGAACCTCCTCCTCCTCCACCCAAGGATGAAGGGGAAAGATGCAATTAGCCCACTCCCTTCTTTCTATATATGAGATGTATGAGCATCATTTTGTTGCATTTTTAGAATGACAATGCTTGATTAACACTTATTTTTGTATCGATGTACATTTTGACTCCCTCATATATATATATATATATATATATGAGATATTTCATTTGATATCATTGCATGTGTCATATTTTGTTTCTCTTGTTATGTTCATACATGAGATATTTAGCTATATGATTTTGATTTATGAAAATGTGTATGATTTATGAATACATAGTGTAGATGAGTTGTATGTTATCATGCAAATGTTTAGAATAACAGTGCTTGATTAATACTTATTTTTGTATCGATGTACATTTTGACTCCTTCATATATATATATATATATATATATATATATATATATATATATATATATATATATATATATATATATATATATATATATATATATATATATATATATATATATATATATATATATATAATATTTCTTTTGATATCATTTCATGTGTCATATTTTTTCTCTCTTATGATGTTCATACATGAGACATTTAGCTATATGATTTTGATTTATGCAAATGTGTATGATGTATGAGTACATAGCATAGATGAGATGCATGTTATAATGCAAATGTAATGAATGAGATATAGATATGTGATGTATGTTTATGACATGATTTGATGATATATATATGAATGATATGATAATGTAAAATAAACATTTGCCAACATCTAATGTAGGGTTTATAGTTATTTCTCATGATAGGTGCTCTAGCGAATTCTTAAAGATTTGAACAAGGGATGAAACAATTGTGTAGTCAAGATGAAATGTGATACATGAAAGAAATAATTGACCTCTTAAGTTTGAATAATTCAAGTAAATAAGTAATTGATATCATGTCCTAATGCAATTTTTAGTATGAAATGCAATCCTATGCTAGATGCATTCCCTAGGATTAGTTACTAAACTCGTAAGATATAGTTTTCATCATATAGAATTTTATTAAGGCCACCAAATGTCATAAAATCCTCATTGACATTGAAATCATGAGAATATGAATATGACATTGGTCTTAGTTTTGTCAAAATTAGATGTAATCATTAAGGCAGAAAAAGCCAGAATGGCCAGAACACCTTTTCCTACTAATGTAGTGAGCAAACATAAGAACCAAAGCATAAATGATAGGATGACTAAAAAATTTCTTACGTTCAAGAATACTACACATGCGATAGACCCTTATCATGATAAGTAATCAGTAAGTATTTTTTCCACAATGACCTTTACATTCATAACCTAAGAAAAAAGTGTGCTAAGAATACTTTCACTAACTCATTCATTCACTTCATAGGACAAGTATCAATATTTTACAATAGCATATCAGTATTTTACTATTGCAAAGAGAATTCACTCAAACCATCAAGATAAAGGATCTTATAGTGGACACCCCTTTTATATTTTCTTGAGATCATAGGAACTAAACCAACAAACATAAGACAAAAAAAAGATCATGCCCCAATCCTTGCATCTCTAGTCAAATTTGACATCCTTGTGGCACTCAAATGGTAATGACAAAGAGAAAGAAAAACACATAAAGAAAAGCTCATCCTAGCTTAAATGGTTTTAATGTTGTTAATTTAGTTTCAGTGCTAGGGGATTGATGTCAGCTAGTGATTGATGCAAAAGAGATATGCTAAAAATAATAGGGTGTTGCCCCCTAGACGATGACTAGTTTCAATCCATGTAGGTTCAAGTAGATTTTGAAAGATAACTGAGAATGTATGCATGGGTGAAAGCATAAAACTAAAGCACGAATGTGAAGTATGAAAAAAAAGAAAGAAACTGTACAGGAGCTAGAAGATGTACTACAAGATCTAGCATTTGAAACTATAGGTGCTTATTTACTAGGTTTTCACCTTCTTGCCAAAGATTCTATTTTTTCTACCATGATGTCTGTTTGCCAGGATTTCTTCAATGTCACTTTTCTTTTTTGCTAGTTTTGTTTTTGTGTTCTTCTCTTTTTTAATTTTTTTAAAAAAAAATTCTTAATGTTTTTGGTATTACCAAAGTGCCTATTGCTAGCTTTTCACCAAGATAATAGATTTTTTTGGGGGCCTTTTGCAAATTTTAGACTTTTTTAGGACATTGAGATATGTACAAGGAGCTTAAAAAGCATATCAACTGTAGAACCTTTTTAGATGAAGGGTATTGATCATCTCCTTGAGCGATTCTCCTTTAGTAGACAAGAGTTGATAATATCCTAATCTGAATACTATAGTGTTGATGTATGGACCAAACTAGTTGGGCTCAAACATTCCCTTCTATATCTATTGTGGCTGATTATTAGGGTTTTCTCTCAAAACAAGGTCGCCCATGTGCCTTGGTTCTAATTTCTTATTGTACTTTTTGGATATTCATTTTTAATAATCTCATAGATGATTGAATGCCACTTGTCAGCATTCATCTAGTAGTTCTATCTCTTGTAACTAAGATATTCTATAGTCATCATTGGTAATGAGACCTTTGAGAGAGATTCACAGAATAGGAATCTCAACCTCAATTGGAAGTACAAAATCCACTCCATATACTAAAGAAAAGGGTGTCATTCCCATAGGGGTCCTAATAGTTGTTCTATAATCCCATAGAGCTAGATTAATTTCAAGGTGCCAATCCCTTCTAGAATTGTTAACTATGCTATGTAGGATTTTGAGAATAGCCTTATTGGATGCTTCTACTTATCTGTTACCCTAGGGGTAGTAGATGGAAGACCAATATTGCATGATTCTAAACTTCTAAGATAGCTCTTTGAGATCTTTATGTTTTTATTTTTTTCCATTGTCATTAATGATGAAGTAAGGTACACCATACCTATAGATGATGTAGTTGAGAATGAATAGAGCTACAACTTATCCATTAGCCCCAAAAAAAGGGACTTCCTCTACATATTCTGTGAAGTAGTTTGTAGCTATGATATGAACTTGTGTCCATTAAGAGAAGATGGATGAATAATATGCACCAAATCAAGGGCCCATTGTTGAAATGGATAAAGTGTGATGAAAGGAATTAGCTCCCTAGCTAGAGCATGAATCATATTTCTATGAAGTTGGCACTACTTGTAAGACTTGGCATAATTGTTTGCTACTTTCTCCATTTCTAGCCAATAGTAACCAACTCTAGTAAGTTTTCAAGCTAGTGCCAAGCCATTTGAGTGAGATTCACAAATGTCTTCATGTACCTCAATTAATGCACATGTTGGCTCATTAGGTTCTAGACACCTAAGGAGTGTGCCATCGAGACCTTTCATAAACAATTAGTTAGTGATGATGACATACTGTAAAGCATTTCAGATAAGGTGGCATTTTTCATTTTGGGTTAGAGTATCTAAAACAATTCGTTCATGTATGTAAGTGTAGATGTGATGGTAGCGAGACGAATCATGTCGTATGACAAAAAAAAATCATTTGAGATTTAGAGGAACCATAGGTAGGGTAGTATAATGTATCCACCAAGAACTCATGTCTAGAGTTATTTTTTGGCATTTGTAACATAGAAGCTAGAGTGGCCATGGCATCAACCATCTTTTCATCTGCCTGAGGAATCTACTAGAAAGTAACATGTGCAAAGTACTTTTTTAGGTCATCAACCATTCTCTTGTAAGGTATTAATTTTTTTAAATCTTTTTTCTAATAAATATCATTAATCTAGTTAATCACCAACTTTGAGTCACCAAAGATATTCAATTTGTCTACCCTCCATTCAACAAAAAAAATTCATCTCATTGATCAAGGCAAGTCCAACACCAGATCCTTGTTGTGTGAAGGAGCCATCAAAGAACATAACCCATGTTTGGTGTGTCAGTAGTAGAATAGATTAATCAATAAATTGAACATTTAATGGATGATGACTTTGTAATGGTGCCTCTACTAGTTGATCATCAATTTATTGTCCTTTGACATCTTTTCATTCTACGTATTCAATGTCAAATTTGCTCAAGATCATGAATCATTTAGCTATCCTTCCTATCAGAGTAGCTTTGCTGAGAAAATAGTGTAATGTATCAATATTTTCAATTAGTCTTGTAGTATGAGTGAGCATGTAGTGTCATAACTTCTAGGAAGAAAAAAAACTACCAAGAAAGCCTTCTTGATAATATTGTAATTCATCTCATATGAGATCAATGTATGAATGAGGTTGTAAATAGCTTTTCCCTTACTATTGTTGTATTCTTGAGCCAATAAGATACCTAGAGATGAGTCCATTGGAGAGATGTACAAAATGAGTAGCTTCCCATGAATAGGAGGGATCAATATTGATAGAGTAGCAAGATACTATTTGATCTATGTTGAGATTTCATCACAATCTATGTTCGACTTGTATTTCACACCCTTATGCAATTTTTTAGTGAAAGGTTATGATTTATCTAGTAACTATGATATGAACGCATAAATAGATAGAAGTATTAGTTGTAGCCCTCTCATTTCACTAATATTGTGAGGTGGAGCCATCTCCATTATAGCTTGAACCTTTTTTGTATCCACCTTGATTCCCTTTGTAGACACAATGTACTAGTTTCCCTTACGTGACACCAAAGACACACTTCTTAGGATTCAATATGAGACTAAATTTCTCCATGCAATCAAATATAGGTCCCAAATATTGGATATGAGTGTTTTATTACATACTCTTGACTAGAACATCAGCAATATAGTCTTCTATTTTTATATGAATCATTTCATGGAATATTATTGTAACTACACATTGATATGTTGCACTAGATTCTTTAAACAAAATGGCATTATATTCCAACAAAAGTACCCCATACACAAGTGAAAGAACTCTTCTCTAGCATAATTTTGATTTGATTGTAGCCAGAGAAACCATCTATTAATGAGTATATTTCATAGCTAGCTACCATGTCCACTATCATATGAATGTTAGGTAAAGGAAAATCATCCTTAGGACATGCTTTGTTGAGATCTCAGAAATAAGTATAGACTATAATAGTTTTTTCATGTCTAGAGATTTGACCTCTATTTGGTATTGTATATGAGCAATGTTAGTATGCTAATAGAAACCAAATTTAAATAAAGCTTCTACAAACTAAAAAAAATTCATAAACTTCAAGATAGACTAAGATGAGCTCTCAATTGAAAATATGACCCATTAATGGGCTCTCTCAATGAGAAGCTCTCTTGCTGAGTGGCTTTATCTAAATGGATAAGATGTATGCTCAATATGCTTCCAAAGGCTTCAATGGATGATTGTGGATTTTTGGTGTGGATAGATGGCTTTAGTATGGATTTGGGTCTCAAAATAGCATTATAACTTTACTTCATGGATTGTGTTATTTTGCAAAGGGGAAGGATCCAATTTATAGGCAAGAGGCTTGAGGGATTGAGGGCTAAGATGCAAGGATGGGAAAAAGCTCATGGAGGGCTCAGATTGCATGAGAAGAGAGCACATGGATTGTGCTTCCTTATAGCCAATCAAGGAGTGACACATGTCACATGGTGAGAGGATGGAGGAAAGGGGAAGGATGAGTCAACAAAGGAGGCTCAAGGGATAAAATCTTCATAAAGACCCTCATAATGACTTGTAAGAGCAATAAAAGGGCTTGTAAGAGTCATTTATGACCTAGTGGAATTCATAAAGTTTTATGGTTGAGATATTTTGAGGGTGATGAGAGAAATTTTGACTTGGACTTGATTAGGAAGGTTTTAAGCTTGTTTAGGCTTGTGCAAATGATTAGAGGATGGATTAGGATGGTTTAGGATTAGCTTAGGGATAGGCAAGTGGATGGCATTTAATGAGGGTGGGTGAAGGAGAAGATATTTGTTAACTTTGGCTTGGGTTAGTAAGTTTTAACCCATGTTTAGAGAATGTGAGAAGGTTAGGAGGGGATTAGGATTAGGTTTAAAGACATCTTCTAGAAGAGTCTAGACTTTGGATGAGGATAAAGACTTTCTAGAATAGTCTAGAATTTCCTACGATGAGGATGAAGACTTTCTAGAAGAGTCTAGAACTTCTTAGGATGAGGATAAATTAGATTTTTAGGAAATAAATAAAGTTTTATTTATTTCAAGGGTTTGGGTTGAGGAGATATTGATTAAAACTTTTTTAATAAACATGAGGATTAATATTTAATCTTAATTAAATATTTTGAGTTGGGATTAGGGGTAGGAAATGATGGGATTAGCCTTTAGTCGAAATTAAAGAAGGATTAGAAGATTTTGGAAGAGGTTATTGGTCATAAGGAAATTGGCCAAGTTTTGGGCAAAAAATAAATTTTTTATTTATTTTAGGATTTTTGTTCAATTTATTAATTAAATAATTAATAAATAAGGAAATAATGTTTAAATAAGATTTAAACATTTTTGGGAAGGATTCCTTAATTAAATATTTTTAATTAAGATAAAGGGATTTAATGGCATAAAAATTAATTAATTAATTAATTAATTAATAAATGATGATGTCATCAGGGATTTTTTCAAAAAATAAAAATACTTTACTTTTTAAAGGATTTTTAGGTGTCTACAGGTATACATTCATCATAATTGATGATGCAAATGAAACTAGCTTCCAAGAGTTTTTCTATTTCAACTAACAAGAAGTGCCACACGAGGATGCATCTTTCTAAGTTTCTATTTATTAGGTTTCATGCCTGGTGCAATAGAAAAATGATGCATGATAAGATCAAGATTTAGAACTAGCATATTTGAGTATGTCCATGAAAAATGGATCTTCTTTTCTTGGAATAAAGAAAAAAATTCTTATTTTTCTTTAGCAGATAAGGATTGTATAAGATGTATAATATGAGCATATTCTTAAGTTCCAAGATTGATTGGTTGCATTGGTTCTATCAATAGTGATGATCACTTCTGAAAGTAACTCAAAATTTCATCGCATATCTCATCCTTAGGAACCTTAGAGAGGTTTTCACCTTTGGATATGACTTTTGTTTTTTCTTTTTTTGGTTTCAATACTACTATAATGTGGTTTTCACAATTGGAACATCTATTCTTTTTTCTTTTGATTGTATGACCAAGATATTATTTGATATAATATTATTTTGAGGAGAAGAACCTATAATTGGACAATCATTATTTTGTTAATGATGTAAAACCTGTTATCTACTAATGATACAATTGCTTTTTGGTCTAAAAGCTATCATTTAGTTGATTGATGAAGAGGATTTGAGAAGAGGAGATAACAATAGAACCTAGAGAAAGGTTGAGTTATTTGGTATGTAAAAGTGACACTAAGACCAAGTAAGACATTGATGTACTATAGTGAATTTTTTATCTACTTAAAGTCTAAAATGAAAGATTACTCAAATTAAGACTAGAAGAAGATCAAGTATGAAAACTTTCTTTCAAGCATTGCTGAGCAGTCAATGCAACTCGAGCAAAAATTAGTGGAAGAAAAGTGAGAAATAAGTGGTGCCAAGAAAAGATGAAAATTAGTGCAAGCTGATGGTTATCAACATATGCTGAGTGAAGTTTAGTCAATGCCAAGCATCAATAAACTTTAGTGCTCACCGAGTAGACTAGTGTTGACTGAGTGGAAGAATAATATAGAAGCCAAGTGATAGTATGTTAATGCCAAGTGCCAGTATTTATGTTAAATCATAAATTTGGAAAATTTGAGCCAACTATTTTTTTTTTCTTGAATTGTGTAAAGCATGTGGAAGATAACTATTATGAGTTAGTGGCATAGAATTCAAGGTATACCATTTTGTGGTAAATCCAAAGAAGATTGAGGAAGAAGTTTCTAGAGGAACAAAATGAAAAAGTGGGTAGATTCATTATATCCTATCTAAACCTCAAATGGATGAATATGGTTAAGCAACAAAATATCTTAATTATATATTTATAGAGACATTTTATTAGAAGAAAAGGTTATCATGTATGAGAATCTAAAGAAGACAAGGATGTTGAATACAATTGATTAATTGTTTATTATCTTTGATGTTACACAAAATGTCATATCATTACCAATCAGTGTATTCTAAGTTTACTCAGGCATTAAAGATAGTTTTCTATGTCTATCAAGCATTCAAGAGTTTCCCTAGTTTAGAAGATAGTATCTATCGAGTTCACTCAAGTGTCAAAAAAAAGTTTGTGAAAGTTGAGTGTTAACCGAACTCACTCATTTAATGAAGAAAATGTTGGATGGAACCAATGTTAAAAAAACTCACTCGATTCCCAAAGTAACTTTGTGTATATGTCATGTTAACTAAGTTCACTTCATTAACACAAGAAAATCATTTCTGAGTTAGTGTCTATCAAGAAGGGTTAGCTAATAAAGGATTTTATTGTTTTGACATATTGAGTTCAATTGACTTGTTTGTTGGTTCTAGCTAATTGAGGGGATAAATATTAATTATTCTAAGTTATATTCTAGTCAACTTAACAATATGAAAGATATAAATATAAGGTCAAGTTGAAAATTAGCATGATGAATGCATGAAATATAATTGATGATTTAATGATGCTAAGAGGACGTGAATTAGAAGGATAAGAAAAATATCCTTGTGAAGCTGAAAAGATACATTTGATTAAGAAGGATCAAGTATACAAGTCAAAATTGAGATCTGTAATCAACAATTCAGTTACATCAAAAATTAGGTCATCTCACTATTACTCTCTAACCATTGTAGCAATGATCTAGATCTCTTAATAGAGTTGGCTTACCAATCATTTTGTAAATACTTTAACAAGGTGACATTTTTATTGAAATTTTCCAAAGAACTCTAACAAGGCCACTCCTAATAGAGTGATTAAATCATCTAGTAGGTTCACACCTAACAGTGTGCTTTGTCACCTTTAACAGGGTTAGCTCCTAATAGGGTTCACTTTAGAAGAGTGAAAATCAATAATTAGTTGCAATTGGTTGGTTTTCCCAAATTGGGTTTCGATGTTAAATCTTGGTGTCAAATGTGTTCATGTTATTTCTCTTACATGTTTGCAACTAAGTTAAAGTAACATTAATCATAGATAATATGTTATAGATTTTCATGTTATGTGTTTATCAAGCTATTTTAATCTTTATCAAGTTACAACAATTTTCTATTTGTTTGTCAAGCACCAACAAAATTAAGTTTTCACAAATTTGTTTTCTACTAACATCTAAGGGATATGGGATTTATTCTAGTGGTAACTAATTCACCCCTCCACTCTCAGTTATTCCTCTTATATTTTCAAAAATTGGTATTGGATTTTTTTCATGCTTACAAAGAAGATTTTAAGGACCTAAGCTAAAGATTAAGATGTCTTACAAAAGAGAGGTTCCTAGGTTAAATTGAGACAACTTTTTAGCATAGCGAGGACTTATGAGGTTACATCTATTAACTATTAGTGATTTAGGGTGTAAGTATCTTGATAATGAATACAAGACTCCTACTAGTACATTATTAGTTGAATATATTGCTGAAAAGAAAAATCATAACATCATGATGATTGACATTCCTTCTACTCTTAATTATGTTGAACTTGATGAATTCAAAAGGTGTACTATAGATTATGATAGGTAGATCAAACTAAAAGATATCTATGGAGGAGATGATAATGTAAGAAGAGCTAAAGCTAAAAGTCTCAGAGGAAAATTTGATCAAATGAAGATGAAAATATTGCAAAATATATTGAAAGAATAAAAGCAAGTGTGAGCACAATCAAAGCATCTAGAGGAGACATTGATGAGAAAACAATTGTAAGCAAGGTACTCAGAACCCTTCTTCCTATGTATGCAATTAGAGTGTCTACTATTCAAGAGATGTGATGTGATCCAAGCAAAAAAATAACTTTGGATGCTCTAATTGGAAGATTGACAACTTTTAAATTGGATAACTATGATAACTATGTCCCTAGTTCTAAAGGTATTAGGTCTGCATTCGAAGACAAACTTTCACTCAAGAAAAGAGGTAAGAAATCAAAGGCCAATAAATTAATAAGTGAATAATAAGAAGATGAAATTTTAGATAGTGATCTTGAAGTTCTACTTGCAAGAAATATTCCAAAGGTAGAGGAAAACACAAAGGTAAGATTCCTCTAATATTCTTTTCTTGTGAAGAAGTTGGTCACATTGCTACAAGGTGCCCAAAAAGAGAAAACAAGAATGAAAAGAAAATTAATAACTATAGAGGCAAGAAAGAATTCAAAAACTACAAGGAATACAAGGAAAAAGGTAAGAAATCTTGTTTTATGACTAAAAATTATGATAATAGTGAATATGAAATGGTATATATTGCTATAAAAGATGAGTCTGATGATGAAAGAGATAAATGACACTTATCTCTCATGTTATCAAAAATGACACATGGACTATTGATAGTGGTTGCTCACATCATATTACTAGAGATAAAATAAAGTTTGAGCACATGGAACATTATGATGGTGGTATTGTGAGATTTGGAAACAATGAAGCTTGTTGCATAAAAGGAAAAGGATGTATCTCATTAATGAATAAAATTAGAAGTGACAATACTTATTGGGTTGAAGGATTAAAGAATAATCTACTAAGTGTGGCATAGTTGAGTAACATTAGATTCAAGGTAGAATTTATGAATGGGAAGGCCAAACTACTAGATGGAAAAGGAAATCTAGTTGGATTTAGCAAACACACAAAGGGTAACCTATTCTATCTTGATCTCAGTGAAAATTCATGTTTTATTGCTCAAGTAGAAGAAAATTGGTTATGGCACAAAAGACTATGTCATGTAAACTTTGATAACCTGGTTAAGATAAAAAAACATAGAAGAGTAAGAGGTATTCCTAGCTTGAAGAAACCTGGTATGGGTCTATGTAAAAATTGTCAAATTGGTAAAATGGGAGAGACTAGTTTCAAAAACAAGAACTATCATTCAGAAGAAGTCATAGAGCTTGTCCATACAAACTTGTGTGGACCTATTGGAATAAAGAGTTATAGTGGAGATAATTTCTTCATTCTTTTTGTTGATGAGTATTCTAGAATGATGAATGTAATGTATCTAAAAGAAAAATCTAAAGCTTTCTCAAAAATTCAAGTGGTATCTAGCAAGAGTAGAAAAGGAAACTAGAAAGAAGCTAAAATGTTTGAGATCAAATAGAGGTGGTGAATTCATCTCCAATGAATTTTGCATTGAAAAAGGAATTAAAGGACAAGTATTAGGAACTTGTACACCTTAGTAGAATGGCATAGCTGAAACAACGAACATATCACCATGGATTGCTCAAGAACATTGATGATAGAAAAGAATGTTGCAATCAAATACTGGCAGGAAGTAATTAGCACTTCAGTATATAGCATGAATAGAGTACAACTAAAGAAAGACTCAAATAAAACTCCTTATGAACTATGGTATGGCCACAAACCTAATGTAAGTTACTTGAAAGTATTTGGTATCAAATGTTATATCTTGAAAGAATCTAGGAAAGGAAAATTTGATATCAAAGGTGATGAAGGCATATTCCTAGGATACTCCTATAGAAGTAAAGCATAAAAATGTTTGAATTTTTCCACTCATAAAATCATAAAAAGTGCACATGTGAGAACTGATGAGTTTGTAGAAAAGAGTGAAGAAGAAAGCAACATAGAGCTTGAGGATTATGAAATATTTTTTTACCATGAACCTAATACCCTAAAAAATCTATCTAGAAGAAAGGAGGCTTCACCTCCTAAGTCCCCAAAATCTCCAATAGCTATTTAGTTGCAAATAGTGCAACCTGAGTCTGAGTATGAAGAACTTGAGTCATAGTTAGAAGCTATTGAGCTACTACAAGAGAAAACTGAGTCTAATGGACTTGAGTCACAATCAGTGAACCTGAGCTTAACACTAAAATTCATTATGAAATTAGTGAGACAAACTCCAAATCTAAAGAACCTATGCTAGCAAGATATGTCAGAAGGCATATGCACTTGAACAAATTATCGGAGACAAATAAGATGGAACAATGACAATAAACAAATTGAAAGGTACATGTTTACTTGTTGAATTTGGACTCAAAAATGTTAAATATGCTTGGGATAATTAAATTTGTATTGAAGCAATGAATGAAGAAATAAAACTAATAGAGAGGATCAAAACTTGGACTCTTGTATCTAGACCCAAGGATAAAAATATAATTGGCACAAAGTGGGTATTCAAAAACAAGATCAATGAAGATGAAAAGGTTTCTAAAAACAAAGAAAGGTTAGTATGCAAAGGTTATTCTCAAGAAGAAGGTATTGATTATTGAAAAAAAATTGCTCCTATTGTAAGATTAGAAGGTGTTAGAACTTTATTGGCATAAGTATAAGCACACAAATGATTTAAAGTTTAATAAATAGATGTAAAATCTACATTCTTGAAAGGAAGTCTTGATGAGGAAGTCTACATAGAATAACTTGAAGGTTTTGTAGATCCTAGAAAATGAGATATGGTCCAAAAATTACACAAAGCATTATATGGTCTCAAGAAAGCTCCAAGTGCTTGGTATGAAGGACTTCATAACTATTTGATATAGATTGGTTTTCAAAGAAAAAATGATAATAGTAGTTTTTATATCAAAGAAGGAGTAGATAAGAAGATTGTGTTGGCAGAAATATTTGTGGATAACACTTTTTTTCATAGAAAATGATGACTTGTGCAAGGCATTTTCAAAAGAAATGAATAAAGAATTTGAGATGTGTATGTGTGGAGATAAAATTCTTTGTTGAATTGTAGATCCAATAGAAGAAAGATGGTATCTACATTGCTCAATCTAAATATATCAAGGAGATACTAAATAAATTTGGAATAGAAGAATCAAGACCAGTTGGAACCCCTATGTCTATTGGACATAAACTTTCCAAAAATCATGATTCCAAAGATGTAGATCAGATCACATACAAATCAATGATTGGAAAATTGTAGTATGTAGTTCATACAAGGCCTAATATTGCAGTAGTAGTTGGTATGGTGCCAATATTCTTGGAAAATCGCAAAAAAAATTACATAATGGCAATTAAAAGAATCACAAGATATCTAAAAGTTACTAAAGGCTATGGTTTATGGTACAAAATAGGAGGCAATTTGGACTTCAAAGTATTCATAGATGCTAACTGGGAAGGAAATATTAATGACAGAAAAACACCAATGGTGGAGCATTATTTCTTGGTAAAATACTAGTGTCTTGGACAAGCAAGAAACATAATTGTATCTCTCATTCCACAACAGAGGTAGAATATGTGGCTGTAGTAGTCAATTGTTCTAATATTTTTTGGTTCAAACAACTATTGGTAGGTATGAAGATAGAGATTAAGGATCCAATAGTAATATATTGAGATAACACCACTGTAATCAATATATCAAAGAATACAATTATGCATTACAAAAAAAACACATTGCTATAAAATATCATGTCTTGAGAGAATTGGTACAAGATAAAGAAGTTAGATTAGAATATGCAAATACTAAAGAGAAAATTGCAGATATATTCATTAAGTCATTACCTAAGGATGCATTTTTGTATCTAAGAGGTAAGATAGGGGTCATTCCCCTATCTAAAGCTCATTAAATGGAGTTTAGTGATGCATCAACTAGAGCATGTTAACAAACTATCAATGGGTGCAATATTGATAAGGGAAATTTGCAAATGAATCAGTACTTGAGGTACATTGATATTCCTTAATTATTGTCTTTGGCATGAGATGTCAAAAAGGGAGAAGTTTATTGTCATATCTCATAGAAATTTTGATAGAAAGAGAAAGAGATGTCAAAAATGAAGAATGAACTTGGTGTGATATCAAAGGTAGATTTTTGCTATCAAAAGAAGTTTTAGCAGACAAAAGGTTTCTGACAGAGGGAGAAACTAAAGGCAGAAAGAGTTCACACTAATAGAGAGAGTTCTCATGGATGAGAATTTGAATGAAACTAAGAATGTGTTTCTTACTTTGTTCCTTACTCTAAAATTTTATTGCATAATGACATGTGTTTCCATCAATGCCAAAAAGGGAGATTTTTGAATATAATTGATTAATTGTGTATTGTCTTTGATGTTACACAAAATAACATATCATTACCAATAAGTGTATTCTAAGATCACTCAGGCTTTGAAGATAGTTTTCTATGTCTACCAAGCATTCTAGAGTTTTCCTAGTTCAGAAGACAATATCTATTGAGTTCATTCAAGCATCAAAGGAAAGTTTGTGAAAGTTGAGTGTTAACTAAGCTCACTTAGTTAATGTAGGAAATGTTGGATGAAACTAGTGTTAATTAAGACCAATTTGTTACCAAAGGAAATTTTTGTATATGTAGTTTTAATTGAGTTTACTTGGTTAACGTAGGAAAATCATTTTTGAGATAGTGTCTACCAAGTAGGGTTAGATAACAAAGGATTTTCTTGTTTTGGCATATTGAGTTCAATTGAATTTTTGGTTGGTTCTAGCCAACTCAGGGGATGAATATTAAGTATTCTAAGTTATATTCTAGCCAACTTGACAATATGAAAGATATAAATACAAGGTTGAAAGTTAAGAATTAGAATGATGAATGCATCGAAGGTAATTGAACATTTAATGATGCTAAGATGAAGTGAATTAGAAGGATAAGAAAAATATCCTTGTGAAGTTGAAAAGATATATTCAATCAAGAAGGATCAAGTATACAAGCTAGAATTGAGACCTGTAATCAGCAATTTAGTTGCATTAGAAATTAGGTCATCTCATTGTTACTCTCTAATCATTGTAGCAGTGACCTAAATCTCTTAATAGAGTTGGCCTAATAGCTATTTTGTAAATCCTCTAACAAGGTGACATTTCTATTGAAATTTTCCAAAGACCTCTACTAAGGCCACTCCTAACAAGGTGATTAAATCCTCTAATATAGTCACACCTAATAGTGTGTTTTTTAACCTTTAATAGGGTTGGCTCTTAATAACAATCACTTCAAAAGAGTGAAAATTAATAACTAGTGGCAATTGGTGGTTTTTCCCAAATTGGATTTCCACATTAAATCTTGGTGTCAAATGTGTTCATGTTATTTCTCTTACATGTTTGCAACTAAGTTAAAGTAGCAATAATCACAAATAATATATTAAATATTTTTCTGTTATGTGTTTACCAGGCTATTTTAGTGCTTACCAAGTTACAACAATTTTCTATGTGTTTGGCGACTATCAACAGAATTAAGTATTCATGGATTTTTTTTGTACTGACATCTAAGGGATCTAGGATTTATTCTAGTGGTACTTGATTCACCCTTCCCATCTCAATTACTCATCTTATATTTCCAACAAAGGTGTCTAGAGGTTTTGCTTCATTTAGTGGACAAATAAAAGAGATTTCCATTGGCATGCAAAGAAAGAAGGCTTAAGAGTATGAATTCTGAAAGTGTGAACAAGCTATCAGAGATGAAGTGTGTGAAAGCCAAGTAGAATAGATGACTGAAACATAGATCTATAATCTATAAATGAGTTGTCATTTGTTATAAGATCAAGCCTTACTATTACTTTCTAATCATTGTATCATTCTAAGATAAATTCTTTAGATTAAGGTTGACATTACAGTCATTTATAAATCATTTAATTGGTTGACATTCAAAGTGAATGATCTAAAATCCTCTAACAAGGCTCACTTCTAACAAGGCGATTGAAATCCTCTAACTAGGTCATATTTAATAGTGTATATTGTAATCTTTAGCAAGGTTGGCCTTTCACAGGACATCACTTTAGAAGAGTGAGAATTACTAGCATGTTACTAGTGGTTTTACCCAAATTGGGTTTCCACATAAAATCCTTGTGTCAAATGAGTTATTGAATCTATTATGTTTCATGTTTACATTTTTACAAAGTTGTTTTGACCTAGGATAGTAACCTAAAATGTTTTAAGTATAATATGATCTAATGGATGCATGCATAATAAGGTTTTATGTATATGGGTCTACTAATCCTTGAAAAGTTTTCTTTGTACATCTAGACCTTGGATAAATTATTCACCCCCCTCTTAGTTGTTCTAAAGAACTCCAACAATATTTGATGTCACCTTTAGTCACATTGACACTATTTTCACTAGTGGAAGACATTACTAATTCAACAATGTGTCGATAGAAAGTGAGAGCATAATCATTCTTGAGTGTTGGGACTTTACTAGGTGTAGAATTTGAGTTCCATACTGTGAGCTTAGGAAAAGTAAGTGAAAGAGAAGTGGAAAGTTTAATTATGTTCATAGTATAGTCATCAAATGCATGGACAAGTAAGTTGAAACCTAGAGAGATTTTTTCCAAAGGTATATTTTAATTCCTCTAAGTTCTAACAATATCAATCAAAGACATGTTGACATTAGTACAATGAGACTCATCAGACTAAACTATAGATTACTCTCCTATTTCAATTTGATTTTCATATGTGTGTACTTTGTCGACATTCTTATCATAAGTTGCATCTAAGAGGGAATCAAATTCATACTCTTGAGAATCATTACTACATGGAGTCAAATTTTAGTATTCCCCAAAAGTGATATAGCAAATGGTATCTTTATTGCATATGGTATCCCATAATGATGAGGAGATTCATGAAGACATGTCAAAAAAAAATTGGTTCAATTTGATATTCTATCATTCTGGTTTTTGTTAGCTTAAGAGTCTTCTCCATTTTTTTGAGCTTGTTGACATGATTATCTATAGACTCTCTATTGGTAGGAGCAAAACTATTAGCAAACTTGTGCATGTTACAAGTGTAATTAGTATTAGTAGGTATAGTAACTTCTGATGCTTTGAACAAAAACTTCACACATTGATGGTATGTTGAAGGTACTACTTGCATTTCATAAATCCATGGTCATGCTAACAATATTTTGTATGCTAAAGGAATATCTAGGACTTGATAGATAACATCTCATTCTATAGGACCAACTCAAGGGGTAGCACAATAAAACTTAGGGATTTTTTTTCTACCTCATCATATTCTTTGATGGTGATTTTGTGGAAAGGATTAATAGACTCTTCATCGTTACCCAATTGTGTAAGCTAATTAGCTAAACATATATTAAGGCCAACTCCATTGTCTATAAGCACATGATAGACATGTTTATGATGTATCATGACTTCTATTGGCTTCTAAATTAATAACTTTTGAATAACTCAATGATAAGAAAAAATACACTTAGGGGCAACTAATTCCCATGTTAAGTGCACCTATCTAGACACTAGGGCCAACCATAAGGTTATTTAATCTCCTTCTTCACTTCAAGATCTACAAAACCTAGGTAGGTGGACCTCATTCTTTATATCGTACTAGTGTAAAGACATATAACTGAATCTATCTAATAGATAAAACCCCTAAATCTTCTATTTTTATGTAAATAATCATGGGTATGAAATAGCTACTGACATAACTCATGAATTTGATAAACTAAGTGAAGGAAACTTTTCTCAACTCTTAAACATAAAGGGAAAAGATATTTGATTAGTGATTGAATTAGCATAACCTAGATATGCAACAAAAAAAACATGTAATCTCCAAAGTTATCAGTCCCTTATCCATTGAGAATTCAACAAGTCAAAAACACACACATGGATACCCAAAATATACTCGTATATTCATATATCTAATCTACTTATCTACTTTGCAAATAGATATCTATCTTCAAAATAAAACTCATACCTATCAAATCCTCCCATGATCCCTACAATTTAGTCTATGTGTATTAAGAAATTTACTCAAGTCCTTGACCCAACAAAAAAATACAGAAAGGCATACAACTTCAAATCCAAGCTACAACTACACAATATACACCTTGTACATATATCAATAGAAAATTACAAACCCATAAAAAGGAGACAAATTTTAGAATGAAACTTTCAAAAAAGCTTTCTAGTAATTTCCTTGAATCCAATACATCAAATCTATGTAGAGTCTTAGAGAATACACAATAGATGACTATAATAACTATATTCTTAAAAGGAATTACAAATGCTAAGATTGGTATCATAGCTGTTGGTGTTTGAAAATGTTACCCATTTCCAATTACCCTGATGAGAACAAAATGCATTTAGGGGCAGCTAACTCCCATTATCAACACATCCATTCAGACACCAAGCCAACTATAAGGCATGACCCTTCTACTTCAGGCTCTGCAAAACCTAGGCGGGTAGACCTGTAGATTCTTTATATGGTACCAGTTGTCAAAGCATACACTGAATCTAATATGAAGTAGATAAAACCCTTATTTCTCCTGATAACTTATGAAATAACATATATCTGCAGTAGCTAGATGCAAAACAATGAAATTCGTAAGCTGAGTGAGGGCATTCTGTTTATAGCTCTTCAACATGAAAGGGAAATTCATTTGATTAAAGATGTTGATTCAACAAAACCTCAAAAATTGCAATAGTATAACCAATGATCCTATAAATGATCAGTGCCTAATCCATTGGGCAATTCCATGAATTCAAAACATACATCTGTGACATCAGGATGTATCTCATATACCCAGACATCAGATCTATCCAACCACCTTGTGATTCAGACATCAATGTTCATTCAAGTCTCATTCTCACAAAATATCCTTCTCAAACAACCAGTAACCTTGTTTAAACATATCGAGCATTTACTTGGCCCTTTGGTCCAACAGCAAGATACATTAAACATACAACCTGAAAGGGATGCAAATGGGTCTCAAATCTTTGTTCCAAAACCACATAAGACTTACAGATTGTTGAGACAGAAGACAAGAACCAGAACAAAACTAGTGAGATTGTTGCTCATATGTATTCATTTCCTTGAAACTATACATTCAGATGCATAAGATTAAAACATGAAACAACCTAATATCTCAGAACTATCTATATTATCTCTACAATGCTGTTCACATGAGAGTTCTGCTGAAGAAAATGGTGTCACAGTCATGGAAACATGTCAAAATACTAGAACCAATGGTCTCATAGTGCAAAAACTGGGATCCCAAATGGTATCACAGCAATGAACTTTTTTCTTCCCAGAAACTAGAACCAACTGGTTTCTCAGTGACAAAAATTGGGACCCTTACAAATGAAAAAAGAAAGAAAGATATAGCAAGAAATGAATTCTCGGATCTAATATGCAATTGTCAGGTGTCCACTTGAAATCCAATCCTCTGTAACTGAAAAATCTCTTTGTTCTTTCATCCCTTCTGATCTGATTTTGTTTCATCATTAATTTGTAACAAATTTGCAAAATATCCTTGCCTAATGATGAAAACCCTTTACTTGCCAAAAAATCTGATTGCCCCATGAAAAAGCCAGTGAAAATGAGTTTTTACTGAGTAAATTAGAACAAATTTGACCCTAACTGCATTTCCATTGCCTTCTACTAATATCCAGGTCATTATCTGGACAAAAAACAAATCTGAACTTCCTGGTATGAATATGGTTGCACTTTAGGTACCTGATAGAAAACCTCATGTAGCTCAAACTGACTGATACATGTGCAAAAACTGACTCCAGATTTGGAAAGTTCGTCTTCTCTCGATTTCGGCGATATATAACACTTCATATTTTTGTTATCGAAAGCACCTGAAATTGCCATTTGAAAATGTCCCCTCTGGCTATAAAATGCTTAGTTCTGCAACTCATATTTAAAATTTCAAAAAATTTAAAATACTCTAAAGTCCAAACTTTAGAATATATCCTTTATTTGATTTCAAAAGCCTGAATGTGACTTCAAAAAATGGGAAATAATAAAAATTATTATTTTTATTTGCCTTCATAGTTCCCTCTCCTTCCATCCGGGTCAACCAGCTTCTGCCACGTGGCACCCTTTGATTCGCTCATGCTATGTCTCTATGGTAACTAGTGAGCAACTTTTGATAGCAACATAGTGCCTACCATCAGATCTATGCCACGTGGCATGATCTGGTGCGATCTTGAGACCTGCTTGCCGCATGACCTTTTGTTCTTTGCCACGTGTCCAAATTTAATTGGCCTGTACTGCCACCTCAGCACACTGATAGAGTCACCATGTCATCACCCGACCCGGGCCTACTGCCACGTGTTGCGAGGTCGCTATCTCGCTATGGTAACTGGTGAGCACTTCCGCTTGGCGAGTTAGTGACACCCGCTCGATCAAGACACATGTCACCATCTCCTTCCTCGATCTATTTCCTGCCACCTCATCATGCCGGTTAGTTTGTTTAAAATATTGCTTTGTCATGCTGACGTCAGTCCACCTCATCTGGATCGGGTCCCACTTTAATTGGTCACGGCCTCCACAAAAAGTGCTTTGTCTTTAGACACGATGGCTTTTGCATGCTATTGTATTTAAATATTAAAAGGTACCCTCCTGCGAGTGATGTGGGATTATTGCTTTTCGCATACTCTGCACTGCACGGCTTCCTTTTGCCGTTAACATTGAATCTACGGGTTCTTTGAAACATGGACGGCTTCCTTGTCTATCTCTTTCAACGTGAGTCTACTTCCAATCGCTTCCCCTATTTTCTTTTGATGCGTGAGAGCTTGTGTTAATATGCCTGCTGCTTTTAACTTTTTTGCTTGCATTTTATCTTTGTCTTTTCTTTGCGCAGGGTTGCCTCACTGGTGGCGTGAATCTTTATTTCAAGTCGATGCTCTGCCCTTATCTAAGCCACTTCTTCTATCTACCTACATGGTCTAGATCTCTATGAAGTCAACAGCATGGTCTAGATCTCTATGAACTCTGAATTTTGTTTTCTTCTACGAACCAAAAATGAAACGCAGTCCCTTCTCAAACACATTTGCTAGATCTTGCTTCACTCAAGATCTCAAAACATCTTCGCAAGGGCATTATTTTTGTTTCAAATAGTGCAATCTGTACACATCTCTCATAGCAATTTGCCGTGAACAATCTTGGACATAAACTTCTTTGCATGTCCTAGTAAACCCATACTCGGAGGTTTTTGATGACTTAATTGTTTTCCCAGAGGGTGTGCTTGAAAATCTAAATGTAATCACCAGCTTGGCCCAATGGTGGCAGAAAAATAATTCATTTTCCTATGCAGAGGAAAATGCCTTGGTGCCTTAAACTGCCAATATAGATTGCCCACACTTTGCATGGATCTCCAATGTCTATGGGTGTGTTATATTTTCCCACACAAAAAGCATGTACTAGTTTATCGATTTCAATCCAACTACATCTGGGAATCTTTTTGATTCCTTTATCTTTTATCAAATTTCTTAACAGAAAAACATAAATTGTGGCATCTGTAGGGTTCTGCTCAAAAAGATGAGTTGCTGCAAATACTCCTAATCCTAGATTTCCATGTGGTCTACATGCACCAAGAAAACACATCCACACAAATGCCACAGGCTTTATTGGCATTTTTATGATATAGCTTAGAGTTTCCTTAAGATAGCTAGCATGGCTAGTGATCAGTTGTAGGTACAATGCAATAAGAATCACATATGCCATTGAAGTATTTGCAGCCCTCATCCACCAGACCTGCATGGCTGCATGCTAATAAAAGACAAGCGTGGCTTAAATGATCAGGATATCTTCTAGAGTGCTTCATTAGTTCAAAGAGTTTCAAGGAATCCTTGCAAAAATCATTTTGTGCATACCCTGTAATCATTGCAGTCCATGAACCTACATCTCTTTGAAGCATTTTGCCAAACAGTTCATTTGCCTTGTGTAAGATTCCACATTTTGCATACATGTCTACTTCAAGGATTTCTAGGAAACAACACAATGGTACAATCCATTTAGGCTAGATAATCACAGGATCAAAGTTATAACATGCCGAACAGGGGTACGGATCAATCTGGATACCTTAGCCGTAACAAAACAATGCAAATTGAGTTTTTGATCATGTTTAGCAAACTGATCAAATGGATTCGACATGATCTCAAAATTGGAACATATGAAGTGTCTTACCCTTAGAACACAATGCAAAAAGAATTTTTTCATTTGGGTCAACTTGGTTAAAGATATTATTGGTCGAACAGGGCTTCCCAGAATTGTGAACAACTAGTTAAATGCACAAAACAATAAATGACCAACTTTGCGGGGTGCAAAACCTAGTCAAATGGATTCGAAATGACTTGGAAATTGAAACATAGGTTCTCTATTATGGACACTAAACATCCCCAAAGTGACTAGTCATGAAATAGTCCTGGGTAAAAGATATTCAGATGCAAACTGGGCCTCTAATCGCTATTTGACACTTGGTAGAATTGCAAATTTTGACACTAGCTCAAAATGGGACTTCACAGAATGGTTCAAAATGATGCTCTAACTTCATGGAACACTTAGATGCACTAAATGAAATTTTCTAGAAGCATAAAACACCTCATGGGGTTCAAAGGTATAGCTAGGTACATAGGCTTCACAAAGCATTTATAGGCCTCAAACTGATCGATAGTGCTCAAAATTCAAACTACAATTTTGAGCGCCAACAGTGGCTCTGTCTGGGGATGCATGCCCCTTTTGGGCATGGGAAGGATTCAGGTCTTTGGGAGAAGCAAACCATTCCAAAACTTCAAAACTCTCCTGAACAACAAAACTTTCTCGAACAGCTTTATTGAAAATAGGAAACTACTCTTAACTATGTACAAGTGATGGCTGCAGGCCACCGAAAATTTTCAGAACTTTTTACCTCTGTCAAACACCTTATTTTCATTTACGTTCTCCTGAGGCAAACTGAAACTCTCATCCTTATTTGTTTCACCCATCATATCAATAGTTTCAATTACTTCGTTAGGCAAAACAAAACTGCTAATACCATCTTCATAGTGCATATAAAAATTAGACAAACTTTCTACACCTTGCTCACTATGAAAATATGAATCAATGTGATCATAATAACTTACATCAAACCGAAAATGAAACTGATCACTACTAATTGAGTCATGGATTCCTTCAACCGTAAACACAAAAGCTTGATATTCTACTTCATTCAACGAGTTGCATGGAGCAGATTGTAACTCACCTTGTGCTTCCATAAATGAAGAGTATGTGAAATCTAATAATTGCCTACTTGCAACCATGTTACACTTTGAATTAGATTTATCCTTTTCTGAAACCTCTTCACACTCAAAACATTGATTAGTGACCATATATGAAAATTCATTCTGAAAGTGTTGATCTAGACTATGCTGATCACTGCCATTTTCTTCATCAAACTGAATGTTAGAATACACCTTGAACTCATCTTTACAAGACTTATTAGCACATGAAGAAAATCTATAATCTGATTGACAACCTTCACTATTTTCCTCCTCATCATATGAAAAATCAAAACAATGTTCAGCAAGATCAACATGAAAAGAACCCAAAACAGCATTAACCTTCCCTTCATTAACATTCCCTACATCCAGCAAATCGTCATGTGCAAAAACATTTGAGGTTCTGTTATATACACCTCCAAAGTCCAACAAAGATTGTTCAGATTCTACCTCCTTTTCCACATCAAACTTTGGGGAATTGATTTGACTGAATGAGAAAGTATTATGAGAGAACATATGAAAATCCTTAGAGATACTTATGTGCTTTTCAAACTCAAAAGCCAACAAAACAGAGATTTCATCAGAGCTCAAGAAGATTGCCTCACAAATCTTCTCCTGGCTATGATTGTCATCTGGATAACATGAAGAACTTACAATAGGAAGATGATTAGTGTAACAATCTGGAAAATCAGAATTATTACAATATTCTTTCTTATCATGGCAATCATCCCCCTTACTGCTGTTACAATTTTCTTCAACTTCATATGTACTGTAACTTAATTTATTTTCTCTTTTATATTCATCTTTTTTATGCTGATTGCTATTACCTGATTCATTAACATTTGAATCCACCTCTTCACAATCGGAAGATAGATTATCTTGCTCTACAGACTCATTGTATTCATTACTACCTTGGCTTTTAGCACACTCATTATCATTAGGAGATATTTCATGAAATCTGTAATCACCACTTTCCATCTCATCAATGAATTTTTCAGTCTGCAAAATTATTTGTAACCTTATAGGTGCTGGCCAATCGACTGAATCGGGTACTAGAACATCAAGGAAAATATTAGGTAGTGAAGATTCCTCAGGTCTACAATGAAAAGGCATCTTACTGATTATTGAATTAAGCCTTAAATAACATTGTTCAACACTTAGACCTTGAGTACTGCCTACCTCATTTCTTATAAGATTTACAATCCTTTTGTAAACCATTGTATTCAACATAGTAATGTTATTATTCATGATTTCAAACTCTTAGAATTCGGGGAACTAATCTCAGATCTAAGATTTGACTCCATCATAAAACAAACTTTCTACCTCTTCTTTCTAGTGCTGAAAATCACTAAATAGAGGCAACTTCTTTAAACACTTGACTTCCATGAAAAGAAAACATGAAAACCAAAATACCTCCAGTGCTGATACTGAACTTGGATCTGCTGATTTGGCACAGGTGCAAGACTAAAAATCCTTTACACCACTGATCAAACTTTGTAGAGTCGCCACCTCTTTGCAAGAGGAATGAAATAATCACTGCTGTGATCTATTTTTATATTTCAATTATTTATAATAGCAGATTGCAACCAGCACTTAAAAACTTATCAAGAATTTGAAACTCCTTTTCAAGAAACTACCAAAAGCTTCAGATCTGCCCATACAACTGAAAGTCCTTCAAAATTTTGCAATGAAATCAACTAGGAACAAACTGGTTCAGAGATTTGAGAGTCACCACTCACACTTTGTGAGAAATAAAACATAATTTGTCACTTGACAAATCTGAACCAGACTTTCAATGTAGGAAAAACTTGCAGATCATTATTATCTTGAAAAGAATTTACACTTTATAAATGAATTCTTGACTCTGAAACTTTCTCAATAGTATTTGCAAACTGGATTGATTGAAGATAGACCTATGACAATCATAGAACACAATTTTCATCTAGTTTCAACATACTGCTGATAATGAATAAAGCTTAACTTGGGGACATGAAACTTTAGCAAGGAAAAGGAACACATCTTGCTATTGATATGATATATCCAATCTGTTTCACATCAGAGGCTCATGTTCTTTCAACAAAATGGATTGCCATCTTATCTCCCCAGCAGAGTCGCCATCTTGTTGGTGTTTGAAAATGTTACCCATTTCCAATTACCCTGATGAGAACAAAATGCATCTAGGGGCAGCTAACTCCCATTATCAACACATCCATTTAGACACCAGGCCAACTATAAGGCATGACCCTTCTTCTTCTTCAAGCTCTGCAGAACCTAGGCGAGTAGACCTATAGATTCTTTATATCGTACCAATTGTCAAAGCATACACCGAATCTAATATGAAGCAGATAAAACCCTTATTTCTCCTGATAACTTATGAAATAACATATATCTGCAGTAGCTAGATGCAAAATAATGAAATTCGTAAGCTGAGTGAGGGCATTCTATTTATAGCTCTTCAACATGAAAGGGAAATTCATTTGATTAAAGATGTTGATTCAACAAAACCTCAAAAATGCAACAGTATAACCACTGATCCTATAAATGATCAGTCCCTAATCCATTGGGCAATTCCATGAATTCAAAACATACATCTGTGACATCAGGACGTATCTCATATACCCAGACATCAGATCTATCCAACCACCTTGTGATTCAGACATCAATGTTCATTCAGGTCTCATTCTCACAAAATATCCTTCTCAAACAACCAGTAACCTTGTTTAAACATATCGAGCATTTACTTGGCCCTTTGGTCCAATAGCAAGATACATTAAACATACAACCTGAAAGGGACGCAAATGGGTCTCAAATCTTTGTTCCAAAACCACATAAGACTTACAGATTGTTGAGACAGAAGATAAGAACCAGAACAAAACTAGTGAGATTGTTGCTCATATGTATTCATTTCCTTGAAACTATAAATTCAGATGCATAAGATTAAAACATGAAACAACCTAATATCTCAGAACTATCTATATTATCTCTACAATGCTATTCACATGAGAGTTCTGCTGAAGAAAATGGTGTCACAGTCATGGAAACATGTCAAAATACTGGAACCAATGGTCTCACAGTGCAAAAACTGGGATCCCAAATGGTATCACAGCAATGAACTTTTTTCTTCCCAAAAACTGGAACCAACTGGTTTCTCAGTGACAAAACTGGAACCCTTACAAATGAAAAAAGAAAGAAAGATATAGCAAGAAATGAATTCCTGAATCTGATATGCAATTGCCAAGTGTCCACTTGAAATCCAATCCTCTGTAACTGAAAAACCTCTTTCTTCTTTCATCCCTTCTGATATGATTTTGTTTCATCATTAATCTGTAACAAACTTGCAAAATATCCTTGCCTAATGATGAAAACCCTTTACTTTCCAAAAAATTTGATTGCCCCATGAAAAATCCATTGAAAATGAGTTTTTACTGAGTAAATCAGAACAAATTCGACCCTAACTGCATTTCCATTGCCTTCTACTGATATCCAGGTCATTATCTTGACAAAAAACAAATCTGAACTTCCTAGTATGAATATGGTTGCACTTTAGGTACCTGATAGAAAACCTCGTGTAGCTCAAACTAACTGATACATGTGCAAAAACTGACTCCAGATTTGGAAAGTTCGTCTTCTCTTGATTCTGACGATATATAACACTTCATATTTTGGTTACCGAAAGCGCCTGAAATTGCCATTTGAAAATGTCCCCTCTAGCTATAAAATGCTTAGGTCTGCAACTCATATTTAAAATTTCAAAAAATTTAAAATACTCTAAAGTCCAAACTTTAGAATATATCCTTTATTTGATTTCAAAAGCCTGAATGTGACTTCAAAAAATGGGAAATAATAAAAATTATTATTTTTATTTTCCTTCATATTTCCCTCTCTTTCCATCCGGATCAACCAGCTTCTGCCACGTGGCACCCTTTGATTCACTCATGCTATCTCGCTATGGTAACTAGTGAGCAACTTTCGATAGCGACATAGCGCCTACCATCAGATCTGTGCCACATGGCATGATCTGGTGCGATCTTGAGACCTGCTCGCCGCATGACCTTCTGTTCTCTACTACGTGTCCAAATTTAATTGGCCTGTACTGCCACCTCAGCACGCTAACAGAGTCACCATGTCATCACCCGACCTGGGCCTACTGCCACATGTCGTGAGGTCACTATCTCACTATGGTAATAGGTGACCACTTTCAGTTGGTGAGTTAGCGACACTTGGTCGATCAAGACACATGTCACCATCTCCTTACTTAGTCTATTTCCTGCCACCTCATCACACCGGTTAGTTTGTTTAAAATATTGCTTTGTCATGCTGACGTCAGTCCACCTCATTTGGGTCGGGTCCCACTTTAATTGCTCACGGCCTCCACAAAAATTGCTTTGTCTTTAGACACAATGCCTTTTGCATGCTATTGTATTTAAATATTAAAAGGTACGCTCCTGCGAGTGATGTGGGATTATTGCTTTTCACATACTCTGCACTGCGCGGCTTCCTTCTTCCCTTAACGTTGAATCTGTAGGTTCTTTGAAACATGGATGGCTTCCTTGTCTATCTCTTTCAACGTGAGTCTACTTCCAATCGCTTCCCCTGTTTTCTTTTGATGCGTGAGAGCTTGTGTTAATATGACTGCTGCTTTTAAATTTTTTGCTTGCATTTTATCTCTGTCTTTTCTTTGCGCAGGGTTGCTTCACTGGTGGCATGAATCTTTATTTCAAGTCAATGCTCTACCCTTATCTAAGCCACTTCTTCTATCTGCCTACATGGTCTAGATCTCTATGAAGTCAATAGCATGGTCTAGATCTCTATGAACTCAGAATTTTGTTTTCTTCTACGAACCAGAAATGAAATGCAGTCCCTTCTCAAACACATTTGCTAGATCTTGCTTCACTCAAGATCTCAAAATATCTTCGCAAGGGCATTATTTTTGTTTCAAATAGTGCAATCTGTACACATCTCTCATAGCAATTTGCCGTGAACAATCTTGGACGTAAACTTCTTTGCATGTTGTGGTAAACCCATACTCGGAGGTTTTTGATGACTTAATTGTTTTCCCAGAGGGTGTGCTTGAAAATCTAAATGCAATCACCAGCTTGGCCCAATGGTGGCAGAAAAATAATTCATTTTCCTATGCAGAGGAAAATGCCTTGGTGCCTTAAACTGCCAATATAGATTGCCCACACTTTGCATGGATCTCCAATGTCTATGGGTGTGCTATATTTTCCCACACAAAAAGCATGTACTAGTTTATCGATTTCAATCCAACTACATCTGGGCATCTTTTTGATTCCTTTATCTTTTATCAAATTTCTTATGAGAAAAACATAAATCGTGGCATCTGTAGGGTTCTGCTCAAAAAGATGAGTTGCTGCAAATACTCCTAATCCTAGATTTCCATGTGGTCTACATGCACCAAGCAAACACATCCACACAAATGCCACGGGCTTTATTGGCATTTTTATGATATAGCTTAGAGTTTCCTTAAGATAGCAAGCACGGCTAAGAAGGTCAATCATGCAATCATAGTGATCACTTGTAGGTACAATGCAATAAGAATCACATATGCCATTGAAGTATTTGCAGCCCTCATCCACCAGACCTGCATGGCTGCATGCTAATAAAACACAAGCGTGGCTTAAATGATCAGGATATCTTCTAGAGTGCTTCATTAGTTCAAAGAGTTTCAAGGCATCCTTGCAGAAACCATTTTGTGCATACCCTGTAATCATTGCAGTCCATGAACCTACATCTCTTTGAAGCATTTTGCCAAACAGTTCATTTGCCTTGTGTAGGATTCCACATTTTGCATACATGTCTACTTCAAGGATTTCTAGGACACAACACAATGGTACAATACATTTAGGCTAGCCAATCACAAGATCAAAGTTATAACATGCCGAACAGGGGTACAGATCAATCTGGATACGTTAGCCGTAACAAAACAATGCAAACTGAGTTTTTTATCATGTTCAGAAAACTGATCAAATGGATTCAAAATGATCTCAAAATTGGAACATATGAAGTGTCTTACCCTTAGAACACAATGCAAAAAGAATTTTTTCATTTGGGTCAACTAGGTTAAAGATATTATTGGTCGAACAAGGCTTCCCATAATTGTGAACTAGTTAAATGCACAAAACAATAAATGACCAACTTTGTGGGGTGCAAAACCTAGTCAAATGGATTAGAAATGACTTGGAAATTGAAACATAGGTTCTCTATTATGGAAACTAAACATCCCCAAAGTGACTAGTCATGACATAGTCCTGGGTAAAAGATATTCAAATGCAAACTGGGCCTCTGATCGTTATTTGACACTTGGTAGAATTGCAAATTTTGACACTAGCTCAAAATGGGACTTCACAGAATGGTTCAAAATGATGCTTTAACTTGATGGAACACTTAGACGCACTAAATGAAAGTTTCTAGAAGCATAAAACACCTCATGGGGTTCAAAGGTACAGCTAGGTACATAGGCTTCACAAAGCATTTATAGGCCTCAAACTGATCGATAGTGCTCAAAATTTGGACTACAATTTTGAGCGCCAACAATAGCACTGGAGAAAGTTTTCAAACTAGAACCATCCTTGTGGTATTACACTAGTGAAAATTTTAACCAAAAGACAAGAGCCAACTTGTGGTATCACGGTTGTAAAATCAGAATCCTCATCCTAGAAATCCTTACAAAGGGTTGCACAAGCTACAAATGAGAGGAGGACACATGTCAAAAACTTATTGAAAACAAAACTACAGAGATATTTCCATAACGATACATTTAAACCATTCTCTAGTTTGACATAAAATTTGGGAAAGTAGTTGTAAAGCTTATAGCAAGTAATTATTTTAGGAGTCTTCAACTTCATTCAAGTTTTCTTCTACTACCGTCAACCATAAATTTTTAACTACCTATATAGAAAAAGACTTATCACTTGCAACTATTTAATTAAAACATTCATTTCATTCTTTTTGGCCATCAGTGAATCTAATCCCATCCAAATATGATCATAATCTTATTAATTCCATCTAAAAAATTAAATCCTTATTATTACTTAGAATGCCCTAGAATTAAAAAAACTACCTATAACTTCTACCATTGAAGAGCTGTGTAAAATCTAATAGTAGAAATGAAAAATCTAGCTTCTACCAATTCTAGTGGTATGTAATGCTCCATATTTTAGGTAAAAATGGTATGCCTAGTGTTTGTTTGAAAAATGAAGCCCTAAGCCATGAAAAAACCATTTAAATTTTCAAAACATTTAAACCTTTTTTTATATAGTCTGAACTATACAATCTATCCCAAATTTATTTAAAATATTTCAAGTGTCAGAATACATGTAGGTTGTAGATATTTCAATATTTAATTTTATCACTTTACCTTTTTTCTCACCAATCCCTAGGTGCCAGTTTTCAGTTCTCCATGTAGGATAAAAAAGATCCCTACTAAAAAATGTGGGATGAGATAATAGGCAATGTTAACCCATCACAAAAATGTAGAGTTTACCCCCATGGAATAAATCTAATTTGACCCCAATAAGATGAGCCATCGATGTAGATCTTCATTCTAAAATAGACAACCTAGATGCTGCAAGAAATATCCTCAACAAATGATTAAAACCCAACCATAGATCCAATATCTATTTATGTCAAACAAATTGCTAAGATGCACTTCAAATTATTTCTAATAAGTGCTCAAATCCAATGGCCATCACATATTTTTCAGAGACCTAAGAAATGATGTGAAAATATGAGCACCATTCAATGAATAAAAACCCAACACAAGAAGGATCTACCATTTGACATGAATCTATTGGTTGGTACATTCGCAAATGTATGATAGAGGAGGCAACATGCAATTTTGTGATTTCGTGGAAGCATGAAAAGTCACTCTCCAAAATAGAGAAAATGGTTAACATTTCCATGAAATGTTAACCCATGTAGATGTGCATGTTAACCCACAACTTTACCAATGAAGGAAAATGAGCCAACTCAATTAAAGAAAAAAATGGACCAGCTCAGTCAATGAAGGAACCAAGCTAACTTGGTCCCTGAAGACACCGAGTTAACATGAAATGTTAACCCCAACCAAATCACATGTTAACCCACTACAAAGAATACAACCTATTGAAGGTTTCTCAGATTAGTTATCAAAAATGGGCTAAATGGGGGGAAATGGCCAAAAGAAACTTATCATCATGGGATGCAAGCATATTTTGAATGAAATGTGTGGAAAAAATGAAAAACTTCATAGGCTTCAAAATGACAACCAAGTAAACATGCATGAAAAGCTCGTAAGGGCTCAATTTGACTTGGTTTCATAGAATGGTACTCAAAATCAAAGATTCAATTTTGAGTCCCAACAACTTAAATATGAAATGATTAATTGTGAGGATGAATCAAATAATTATTGTGCTCTTTAGAAAAAGGACAAGTAATGAGGTGAGGTCAAGTGACCTACCATGGATTGAAATTGATCAAAATCAAGATCTTGAGGTACACTTGCCTTAGGTTTTTTTCAAGAATCTACCTATGAGCAAGTGATATTTTAAGTAGTTCAAAGGTAGTTATTTTGAACATTTTTTTGTTGAGTTTTTCAAGGATGCTATAATTTACAATAGTGGAGGTTTTGTATTGTAACTTTTTCCTTTGATTGTGATTTTATCATAGTATTTAAAGTCTAAAGGTTCAACCATGTTGATTACATTATCATCATTGGTATATGTATAGTTGACCTTGTTGTTGTTTTTCTATTTAATAAAAAGTAGCTTTGGTAGAAACTTTTATAGATTCTATCAAAACTATATGATTACTTTCTGTCAAAAGTGTTTGGGCCAAAAATATATCTTTTACAATTTTGAAGGAATTTCTTTCTCCAAAAAAGTATAACCCACTATTTATAAATAGAACTTTCTCCCTTGTCATATGGAGGAAATGATTCCTTACAATTTTTATGATCCAAATTCTTGTTATGTCCACCCACAATCTTTCACTATCATCAATGAGGTCTTGAACCTTATGTCTCGAATTAATATAGTTTTTTTTATAACCCTTGTTTTGATGGCATCCACAATATACATTCTCATTCCACCATGTAGGTCATGGTTGTGGGTCATAAGGTCAAGAATTATCAAGTGGAGAAATAATCTCATTTTGAAGTAGAATCTTATAGACCACTTTAAGAGGTTCACCTAGAGATGTGTATTTATGTTTGGGTCAAGAAACCCAAGATGATTTATTAGCTTTGTTTCCAAATGTCTTATTGTTCATAGTAGCTTGTTCAATGGTTTTTGATGCATGCATGTTATTTGTGAAATTAAAAGATTCCTTAGGAGGTTTTGTTCCACCACTCCATCACGTACTACCTCTCAATTTTTATTAACGTACATAGAATTGTCTTTGCTAGAGGTAGACCCTTGTTTGATGTCTTTTTGAAGGGATAATTCACCTTTATTTACCATGAACTCCTCTATGCAGATACCTTGTGTAATCATTTCTTTGAAGGTATGTGGACCTTGAAGCTATATTTTATATCTAAAATTTGGTAAGACATTATCCATAAATATATTAAGTTTTTTAGTCTTGGGAATCTTACATGAGTATTTGGAGGAATTTTAGGAAGGATTCTCCAATTCTCTATTTAAAGTTACAAAGATATCTTATGTTGACCAAATATTGGGTGTTGTGTGAGTACTATTGTATGAACATATTGACAATCTCATCAAAAGTCTTAATTCTAGCAGGTAATCATGAAAAAAATTCCCTAGCTTGGCCACCCAAACTTCATTAGAACAAGTGCACGAGATATGTTTGATTGTGTATGAAATCCATGGACAAACCATTGAACTCCCTCAAGTGATCTTGGGGATTAGATTTTCCTAGATACTTTTCATATTTTGGTAGCTCAACTTCTTGAGGAAAAGGAGGCATGTACAGATCCTTATCAAAAGGAAATGGACAAATAGCATTTGACATGTATTGTTTAGCCAATTTATCTCTATCTTTCAACATTTATTCCAATTTCTCTTGCATGGCTTGAATTTTAATTCTTAACTTGGAGGTTTTAGATTCCTCCTCTTTTATGACAATTGTTTCAACATTATAGTTTTGAGGTAGTTTATCCCCATCTTGAGCAAGTTTGAGGAATTATTTCTCTTTCTAATCATTGAGAAATATTTCCATCCTTTTCTAGAAGTTTTTGTCTTTACAATATTTCTCTATGTCTTCTAGGGGTATTTCTTAAATATCCCCATAATCATTTGTGTAGGTAAGGTTCCTTGAACCTTTTAGTTCTTTATAATTCCTCTCTATTTTCTTTCCTACTATTTTCATCCATTTCTTGTTCTTGATATACCATTCTAAGGGTGTACAATATTTTAGTTGTTTTAGGATGTAGAGTTATTTTTGAATAGAAGTTTAGCTATTCTATTTAAAGATGTAAGTGTGTTGTCAATGTTTGGATGTTCTTGAAATAATAGATTCCTTCAGTGTACTAAGACTATATGTATAACTAGGAATGACCTCTACCATGATTCCTACCTCTATCTCTACCTTGTCTAGGTCAATGGGGAGGAAATACATTTCCACTCCTAGTTACAATAGTCATAGATAGTGACTTATGAAAAATTTTAAACAAGGACCACACTTGGAACATTGTCTCAAAGTAAGTAAGTAAGTTGTTAGAATGAATGTTGATGATACTACATTGGGGGAGTATCCTAAGAATTTTAGAGTATTGACATGTTTCATTCATGACCATGTTTGTCATTGATGTCAACATATCATTGTTTCTATAAAGAATAGGAGAACAATAGTCAGAGATCTTACTGGTAGGGATAATAGTTTAATTTTCTAGTGATGCACAATCTAGGACATGTTCTAAACTATGTGTTGATGATGTGGTTAAGTGCACAAAGTATAATCCAAAGACATACAAATATTGTACTTGATTTACTGAGAGTGGTATAGAAATAGAGAACTAGAGAACAATGTTATGATGTTTGATTGCTATCTTACATCTGAGATGCAATGAAGAAGTGTGCAATCACATAGTGATAGAGGATAATTTTATAGTGATGTTAAGAGTATGCAATTCCTAGTATTGCACATGTGAATTTTTATATATATTGTGAGCTGATAGTACTATTGTAATTGTAATTAATTAGTTATCTTATTATAATTAATTGGAAATGCCTAGAGGCCAACTCAAGGAATTATTATGAAGATATGGTATAAAGGAAAGTTTTTTTCCTTGTTTGTAGTATTCATGTTGTAACAAGTAGAATTTTGAAGTGTGAAAAGGAGTAGAGTGCTTATTGAATACGAGTAAGCAATCCAAGGGATTATTGGATGCAAATTGTGTGATCTAGTTACAAGATCTAAAGGAGAAAAATTTTGGTTGACATGATAGAGTTAAAGGAAGGAAGTACATTTCATTTTTACTATTCTACAAGGAATAATATAAAGATCATTTGGATAGTGGGTTCATTGATCTTAACCTTGAAGTTGTTTGCATAGTGGATCTAGCTATCTTCCACAACTCCTAATAGGATTGGCAAAACTCCTAATAGGGATTCAAAGTCTCCTAACAAGGACTAATATGTACTAAGAGTATTCATAGACTCCTAACAGAATCCATCCTCTAACAAGGAATATTTATATTAGTACATCATTTTGTGGGTACCATCCCCACTAGAGTTTTCCCTCTGATCAAGGGTTCCCCTAGTTAACATATCTAGTGTTATTGTGTATGAGTATCTTGTTCTAGTTTAAGTTTATATTTCTCATATGGTTAATTTTTTAAGGTTGATAATTGTGATAATAGTTGGAAAAATAATTCAAACCTACTCTCAATTATATTAGTGGACTATATATTCTAACAATTTGTATCAGAGTGTCAAGGCCTTGAAGAGTAAGCTTAAACAACTTTGGGCATTTTATGGAAAATATTTTCAAAAAGGATAGTCCAAGATTTGATGGGGCCAACTATAACATTGGGAAGGAGAAGATGAACACTCATTTATTCTCCATGGGTTTGGGTTATTGGATCTTGACAAAAAGTGAGAAGATGATTGTGGATGAAGAAACACTTGAATATTATATTGAAGTAAAGATTGATCTATTCATGTGTAACATGAGAGCTAGATTAGCCCTATTATTAGCTCTTCTAGATGATGAATATAATCATGTAAAGTCACTTCAAATATCTCATGCAATTTTTAAAGCATTAGAAGATACTTTTGAAGGTGATACACATGCAAAAAGAATGAGATTACAAAATTGGACATGTGCATTTCAAGATGCTAAGATGATGGAAGATGAATGTATAAGAATTCATATTGGTAGAATATCAAAAATTATTATAGGAATTTGGTCACTTATTGGAAACAAAGAATATGATGAAGTTATATGGAAGATTTTGAAAAGCTTGGCACTAGCATTCAAGGAAGTAGCTCAAATTATTTAGCTATTAATATCCTACACTATAGATTTCACAAAGGAAACATTGGTTGGAACATCAAAATATATAGAAATAGATCTGAGATAGTCTAGAGATCTATCCAGAGTTGTAACAACCTTTAATTCCCTAAACATTTGACCTAATCTATCAAGGAGTACAAGCACACATGAAAATTTTTCTGGTAGCAATAGATCTAATGAAGACAAAAATATTGAGGAAGGTTTAACTCATCTTGTGAGAAGAGAAAAATATTTAAATGTAGGACTTGTGATGAATTTGGTCATTATGCATCTAAATGCCCTAAAAGAGAGAAAAAGTATAAGGGAAAGTTTAATCCTATAAGAGATAAAGATATATTTTTTTTGTAAGCTAATGAAGATGAAAAATTTGATGAGAGTGATCAAAGTGAAAGTGATGATGAATTTGGATTTGTGGCTATCAAGAAAGATGATCTTGGTAAGGAAATTAGGGAAGAAAGAACTTTGATTTCTCGAGTTGAAAAGAAGTATGATTGGATAATTGAAAGTGATAGTTCACACCACATGACTGGTGATATGAATAAGTTTGTTAAGTTCAAAAACTATGATGGAGGTATTGTTAGTGTTGATAACAATGCAACCTATCATATTACAAGGATTGGATCCATTACTTTGGATGAAAGGACTAACAATAAAAATGTTTATTTTGTTGATGGATTAAAGCATAACTTGTTGAGTGTTGGACAATTGGTGGAAAATGGATATCTATTGTAGTTCATAGAGAAGACTTGTATTATCAAGGATAAGGATGGTAAGATGATTGGGGATGGAACAGGGTCTAGAGGTAATGTATTTTAGTTCAATCCTACTAAAATGACATGTTTGATTATGAAAGTTGATAATAGTTGGTTATGGCATACGAGATTTGGTCATATTAAATTTGATAACATTGTGAAGGTTATTAGCACATTTTTAATTAGAGACTTTCCTAAAATAATAAAGAATACTAATATTTTTTGGAAAGGATGTATTTTGGTTAACCAAAAGAAAACATCTTTTCCTAGGAAGAAGTTCACTACCATAGAGATGTTGGAGATCATTCACACAAACCTAAGTGGTCCTTTAGGAAGAAGAGGATTCTATGGTGAAAGATATTTTACAATTTTTGCTAATGGTTTCTCTAGAATGATGTGGGTAGCATTTCTTAAATAGAAATCTAAAGCTTTTCAGAAGTTTAAGATATTTAAGAATAGAGTTAAGAATGGATTTGGTGTTAAGATAAAGTGTTTGAGATTAGATAGAGGAGGAGAATTTATCTCTAGAGAGTTTAACATCTTTTGTGATGAAAATGGAATCAAAAGACAAATATCCTCGCCTAGAATGGGATTTTTGAAAGAAAAAAAATTAGTAGCAGAGGTAGCTAGAACAATGTTGTTTGAGAATGATGTTTGTAAGACATTTTGGAGAGAAGTACTTAATACAGTATTGGACACTCTAAACAAAGTACAGATCACAAAAGGTAAGAGTAGGACACCTTATGAGGTATGATTTGGTCATTCACCATAAATCAAATATTTTAGTTTGGGAGCAAACATTACACTAGGAGAGATGATGACATTGTTAAGTTTCATCCTAGAAGTGATGAAGGTATATTTCTTGGCTACTCATTGAAAAGCAAGGCATACAAATGTTTCAACTATAGAACTAATACAATAGTTGAATGCACAAATGTAAGGACTGATGAAAATTTTGATACTAAAGAAAAGATGGTAAATTATAATTTAGATGAAGAAGAAGATAAATTTTGAATTTTTAGACATAATGTTGAAGTGTTTTTTGAGACTAACAATTATTTGTAGAATGATGTACTATTTTTTGAGCAAAGAGGAGAACAAAGGTTTGAACCTATAAATGAGATAAGAGCTGAGATGTCAACTCCTATCTCCAATAGAAACATGACAAAGAATCACGCTCTAGAGAAAATAATTGGGGGTAAAGATAAAGATGTGATGACAAGGAACAAAGTGAATGAGGAATTGTATCTAATTTCTCAATTTGAGCCTAAGAGCATAGATGAAGCATATAAGGATGATCATTGGATTTAAGTAATGAAGGAAGAATTGGATCACAATAAAAAGAATGAGACATGGGAGTTAGTTCCTAGACCTAAAGAAAATAATGTGATAGGAACCAAATGGGTATTCAGGAATAAGATGAATGGACAAGGAGAAGTGTTGATAAACAAGGTTGAATGTGTGTGAAAAGGTTACTCAAAGAAAGTAGGCATAGATTATGAGGAATCATATGCCTCTGTAGCCAAAATGGAAGTAGTAAGAATGTTCTTAGATTATGCAGTGAGTAAGAAGTTCAAAGTATATCAGATGCATGTCAAGTGAAATTTTCTAAATGGGGACCTTGAAGAATAAGTACATACATTGAGAAGTCTAATGGATTCCCTCTAACAAAAGAAAAGGAGATGGTATGAAAGCTATAAAAAAAAATTTATGGTCTAAAGAAAGACCTAGAACATGGCATGAAAGGTTGTATAAGTATTTGACAAAGCTTGTATTTGTTAAAGGTATGACAGATGATAATTTTTGTTTGAGAGAAGATGATAATGGTTTATTTATCATAGTAATATTTTTTGATGACATAATACTTGGAGGTAATGATTAAGAAAGTGATGTGTTTTCTAAAGAGGTAAAAAATGAGTTTGAAATAAGTATTGTAGGAGAAATAAAGTTTTTCCTAGGATTGCTAATTGTGTAGAATAGTAATGGTATTTTCATTTCACATGATAAGTACTTGAAATACTTGTTGAAGAAATTTGAATTAGAGAGTTGTAAAACTATTCATACACCTATGCTAACTAGTCACAAGTTAACTAGAAAGGATTAGACACCTATAGTCGAGCAGAGGAAGTATAGATCTATGATTGGAGGATTGCAATATCTAACTCACACTAGACTAGATATAGCAAATGTAGTTGGGATTATAGCTAGATTTAAAGCTGATCCTAAAGAGTAACATTATACAATAGCAAAGAGGATATTCAGATATTTGAAAGAAATATCTAATTATGGTATTTGGTATGATAAGTCAAGTGATTTCATTTTGTTTTCATATATTAATGTGGATTTGGTAGGCAATATGGATGACATAAAGAGAACTAGTGGTGGAGCATTCTTTCTTGGAGAAAGATTAGTTTCTTGGCTAAGAAAGAAATAAGACTGTATTTCATAGAATACAATTAAGGTAGAGTATGTTGCAATAGAAAATAATTGTAATCAAGTCATGTGGATGAAGACAATGTTGAAGGATACTGAGATTGAGTTTACAGAACCTATTATCTTCTTTTTTTATCATTCATTGGCATCAATCTAGAAGAATGATATGAACTTTTTGTGTTGATATTTTTTAGAATGTGGACAACTAATGCAAGTTCTAGAATCCAAATGATTTCAAATTGATGAAGATGTTTAGAGATGAAAAAAATAGCAACAGAGTACAATTTGGTATTCTTAGAACTTAGATGTTTTTCATCTATGTTGTCATCAATGCCAAAGGGGGAGACTGTTAGCATGAATGTTGATGATATTACATTGGGGGAGTATCCTAAGAATTGGAGAGTATCGACATGTTGCATTCATGACTATGTTTGTCATTGATGTCAACATAAAATTGTCTCTATAGAGTCTGGGAGAACAACAATCAAAGATCTTATTGGTACAAATAATAGCCTAATTGTCTAGTGATACACAATTTCAGACATGTTCTAGACTATGTCTTGATGATGTGGTTAAGTGTGTAGAGTCTAAGTTGAAGATGTATAGCTGTTGTACCTGACTTATTGAGCATAGTATAGAAACATAGTAGTGGAGAATAATATTTTGATGTTTGATTGCTATCTTACATTTGAGATGCAATGAAGTAGTTCTTAGTCATACAATAACAAAGGATAGTCCTATGGTTACATCAGAGAGTACACAATCCCTAATATCAAACATGTGAAGTTTTCTATACACTGTGAGCTGATAGTAATTTTATAATTGTAATTAATGAATTATATTATTATAATTAATTGGGAAAGCTTCAAGGTTGGCTCAAGGAATTATTATGAAGATATGGTATAAAGGAAATTTATTTTCCTTGCTTTTAATATTCATGTTGTAATAAGTAGAAGTGAAAAGTTTGAAAAGGAGTAGAGCACTTACTGAATGCGAGTAATAAATCCAAGGGATTATTGAATGAAACTTGTGTGATTTGGTTACAAGATCTAAAGGAGAAAAATTTTATTCACAGGACAAAGATAAAGGAAGTGTTGATCTCAAATTGGTTTTGACAAGTGAGTGTTAACACACTTAAACCATTTACTTAGTTCATGTCAAACTAGTAATACATGTTGAGCACAACATGCAAATATTAGACCATGTCAAGTCACTCATGCGCTAAGCATATAGACCATGCAAAGTGTATTTAAGTGCCATGTAAATTATGGATGCCCAGTAGTTTCAGTGCTAAGTCAAAAGCAAAAATACAATGTATGCTAAGCATTAGAGACCTCATATGCTGAGTGAGACAATTTGGACATATTTGTTTGTAATGGAACAAACAACTATGTAAACTATTTTTGAGCCAACATAAGGATATATTTCAATCTTTTGGAGATAAGGACAAATCTATATGTAGATTCCCTATACAATTGCATGCAGCCAATCAAAAAATGGGAAGATTTAAGTGGAAAAATGGATGAATCTTAGTTGTAGATTCATACCTATCCCTAAGGCACCAGAATCTTCTTAAGGAGGATGAAGCCATACATTTTTGTTGACGATGAGAATAGTGCACAAGGGGTAAATGATCAAATTGGTGGAGCAAAAAAGATAGTTTGTAGAGCATTCAAGATGACTTAGTAGTAAAAATGAATTGCAGAATTAGTTAAGTAAAGAACATAGGATAGAGGAGGATATATCATTGATACAGTAGATTGTAAAGGATTAATTAGAGGTTGGATAGAGGTGATATGTTATTAGGCAACCAAGTGTCAACTACAAGATCTATGCTAAGACATTTTGACAGATGATTTCTATTAAATCTCTTAATAAAGTAGTTCTAACAAGCTATATGAAATCCTCTAACATGGTGCTTAATTGTAAGTTGAAGTCCTCTAACAAGGTGGGACTTAATAGTCTTTTTTAATAGTGTAGGCCTTCCACAAGGTAGATCATGATTCATGGTCAAATGATTGTAACCTTAATTGGATACACATTATTATTGTAGTAGTGAATATTTGTTGGTTTTGTCCCCACCCTAGTTTTACCTTCTCACTTGAGGGGTTTCTAGGTAATCATATCTGGTGTTATGTGTATGTTTGATTACATGTCTACATGATTGATGCATATGTTTTACATGTTTCAATATATTGATGCATGTGATGGATGGATGGTGAAAGTTTAATAGATCCAAGTTTAAAATCATGATTCACCCCCACCCTCCCTCATAAGTTTACTCTCTTCCCACTTGTAAATCCAATAATTGATATCAGATCCTTGTTCTCTAAAAGAGAAGCTTTGTAGCTTAAATGGAAGATGTTGAAATAGAAGTCTAAAAAGTGTGAAAGACTATTGAGAAGTAGGAGATTGAAATACATCTCATACTATATCAATTGAATGAGGCAATAGAGGAAATAAAGAAATCTGTAAAGGCAAGGAAGGAGATTTCTATTGTAGAGAATGACACACTAGACAAAGAGAATGCCACTTCACATCACAAGCTATACAACTATGTGAAGTGACTAAAAAAAAGAAGAAAGCCATGATTGAAGAAGACAAAGGAATTTTGGCAAACAGACTAGAAGAAAATTCAATAGAGCTAACAAATATTTCCAACATGCAATTGGATACTTTAAGTCAAATGATGAATTCCAACTATGAACTGAATGTCAAGAACATTGAGATAACCACATTGAAGTTGTAGGTTGAAAAATTATAGAATGGTCTGAAAAGAGAAAAGGAATTTTTTGAAAGTTTCAACAAGCCAAGTGAAGCCATCAAATACTTTGAACAATTACTGAGATCCTCTAGATCCAACAAAGATATACTAGGATTGGGCTACACAAGCACCGAAGAAGGAGAATCATCGAAAGTTGCTAAAGAAAGGAAGATCAAAGGTAAGAACTCAAAACCTACTTTTCATAATTGTGGAAACAAAGGACATACTACTAATTTGTATAGGAGTAGCAATGCAAATTAGAATGTCAAGCCTAAGAACATGACTCATTGTCATAAATGAAACAAACAAGGTCATCAGGCACATGAATGCAAAAATAGCACCATGCATAAATAAAAAATTGAAGGATATTGATTGTTAGAAGTATGGACATAGAGCCTTTGAATGTAGATCCAAATCCATGTGGTCATCAAACAAGCTAGCAAAGGTGAGAAGCTATGGAAACTCTTATAATTGGGATTACAATACAAGATATAGCTATCACTATTGTTAAGAAAATGGACATGTTCCTAAGAATCGTATTAGAATATATTTTAGTTGTAATTACGAAAGATGGTTGAGTCAAACTACATGTTTTAACTATTTGAAGACTAGTCACATTAGTAAGCATTGTCCAACTAGGTCAAAGGCACCAAGTTTTGAATTTGATAAAGGAAAAGGCAAGGCATATGTTGAACACAGCAGAGATGAGATGAACAAGACATGAAAAAAGAAAGATGCTTGTAGCGCATCAAATGCAAAAAGGTATCACTTCACCTAATGGGTAAAGTGATCACACTTCATCAAACTAAACAATTGAGAGGTATGTGGGACTGTATTCAAGTGTAATATCATAAATCGGTTCCAAAAAGGGTGATAGTACTAAAAATTTAATTTTTTAAGGTTTTCATGTTATTTCCCAACATGAAATATCTACTATGCATGCTGAGTGGAATTCTAGTTGATGTTGAGTCTATAGTAGCTGCCAAGTGATGCTAATATTAATGGATGCCAAGTGATTCTGAAATCATGTTGATGCAAATTTTATAGCTATACAAGAACAAAGCATTAAATGCAAGGGTTTTGAAGGGTATATGGTCATTTTTCACTCATTATTCATCATTTTGAATTTGAGAAAAGAGAAATTAGAGTGAAAGGTGATTTAGAAACTTGTTCACAACAGTTTTGAAGAATTTGACAACAATCTTACACTAGCTCTCTAGATTTTACAAGGTATTTATTACAAGCCAAGCTATGCAATTTTACTTTGCATAAATCCTAGTTTGAAAAATGGCATCTAATTTGAAGAAAGTAGAAGGGAAAGATGTTTTAATGTTCAACTTTTTATTAACAAAGTCAAACAACCTATATTTAAGGCCATCACTAATATAGCATACAAACAAGGTCCATCTGCCACCTTATCTATGATCCTGCTGAATGCCACAATGATGCAACATGTAAGGAGATGTTATAATAGAAAAATTGGTAGCATTATGGATTTAGAAATAATAGAAGCATACAATAGGTTGTGCAAAAATGGTATGTTGAAGGAAGAATATTAAATCTTTGAGAAGAAGGGTTTGATGTGTGCCATAGATTTTCCTAGTGTAGTCAAAACTGAATGGATTAGAATTGTGTTGAGTTGAATACATGATGGATCCTTATGGTTGTAGGGTGGACCAATTAAGATCACCAAAAGAATAATACATAGGGTAACTAGATACCTAACACTAGATTGGCCCAAGACACTAAGAAGTGAATCCAAGGAAGTGATAGAGAAAAACACAGGGGCAAAATGGAACAAAAGAGGCAAGACAATAGATATTGTATCCATTGTTAAACTTTTCTATTAGGGTAATCTCTCACAAATTCAATCAATCTAGTAGATTGAATAGTGTGCCCTACATTGTAGTGGATGTTGGCTACAAGATTATGTAAAAAGATCATTATTATGATCTGGTTGAGCTTCAACTCCAACAATTGATGGAAAATCTTGGAGCAATCAGAAAGACAAAGAGTACTCAATGAAAATTTGGTTCAATACTTGTTTATATATTCTTCTATGTACAAAATACATCTCCCTCCTTTTGTATAGTAAGATAGAAAAAAAAAGATGAATAGCAATGCTGATAAATGAATTTATTGCATAGATGGGAGAAAATTTTGAATCATTAATGACAAGTTATTTTGAAGATTTTAAGAAGTCAACGAAACAAAGAATGAGGATACCTATTTCACTGCTTGAGCAACATTACAATGATATATGTTTTCTAGTTTATGCTAATTACACCTTTGTATAAGCTACCACAACAAGGGCTAGATGGTTAAGGCCACTTGGATATGAGATTAATGTTGATGAAGCATCAGTAGAAATAACTACACTCCTAGTAGAGGAAATTGACAAAACTACTAAAATGTTTGGGAATTATGATGTAATGAAATTGGAGATTGAAATGGAATTGAAAACTACCTCCACACATTAGAAGAAAGATAACCTAGTAAAGAAGATAAAGATTATATTTGGTGAAGGTGTAGGAGAGGAAGAAGAGGAAGAAGATGAAGAGGATGAAGAAGAAGAGAGAAAAAAAAACAAGGACCTCTTGTACTAACCCAAGGCATGGGAGAGGATAAAGAGGAGGAAATAGAAGGTGCCAAGGAAGAAGAAGCTGAGGAAGCACCCACACATGCTAAGGAAAAGAAGAGAAAGGCTAAAAAACAAATAGTGGCTAAGACAAAGAAAATTGCTAAACCTAGCCAAGCTAAGCTGAGTGCACCTACCACTAGAGCTAGCACACAAGCCACAACACAAAAGGCCAAGGGGAAATCCAAAAAAATAGCAAGGAGGAAAAGTTTGAAAGAACAAATAAGAAAATATGTTGCATAGTCATATTCAAATAAAGAAAGGACTGAATTGGATGACATAAGCCAATTCAAAGTGGTAAGTCACAAACCACTTTCTAATATTGAAAATTTGTGTGAAAATGTCAAGAATAATGTAGATTTGTCTAGATTAAAGCATATTGATTTTGAGAAACTTGAGAAAGAAAAACAAAATCTAGTGGAACAATCCCTATATGCAATGATGTCTAAATTTAAGACTACACCATTAGAATTTTCGAACTCAGTACCCAAGAAATTATATGACTTAGTTGAGAAAAAATGGCATTATTGTTTAAATTTAGAAAAATGAATAAGGGAAACCACTTTGGCCCATGTAATGCCAAAACTGACAAAAAGGTAGATTGGTAAGGCTACTAAGAAATATGGAGTTAGGTTTACACCTACATATAGAACCTTTGACATACTTCAAAATAATATTGAAGATGTGGTCAAGAATTCTACCCAAATATGGAAATTCATCTATGGGTTGACCAATATTAAACAAGGAGAAGTTGATCCCTCTAGAGTAAAAATTGATGATAAAGAGGATGACAATGGTGATGATGAAAAAGAAAAGGATGATAAGGAAGATGATACAGTGGAGAAGGAAACTAAAAAGCTGACTGATGACAACGCTACAACTGAACAACAACAAAATGAATAGAGTGTACAAGACGCACAAGTACTGAGTGTCAGTTCCCCACATGACATACTTAAGACAACTAAAACCATTATTGTAAAAGATGTCTCTAATCTTTTAGCTCAAAACATAAAACCCTTTATTGCAGAAGACCTAAAGAAGATACTGGACCAATCAACACTGCATGCTAAATTATGTGATAATCTAGTTTTGATTATAATAGATGAGCTCCAAAAGGTAATAACTAATGCCATACGGGACAAGGTGAATCCATAAGAACCACCTTCTTCCATCCCTATAGTTGCTCAAGTACAACGTTTAACCCAAAAAAAGTAGATACATCTACCAAGGTTGATACATCTATTAGAGTTAATAAAGTGGAGTAGAAGTAGACTGAAGAAGAAAAAGATAGTAGAACTAAATAGCAGGAAGTAGAACATATAGATTTTTCTATACCTAAAGCACAAGGACCAAGTGCTATTCATGTCATTGTGATTGATAAGAGAAAATATAAAGAAGGTGAGCAAAAAACTAAGGTAAAGGAGCAAGAAGCCATCCAAGCATTGGTAACTCTACCTACATCTAACACTTCTCTTATAAAATTTCTTTAGAAGCTAAGCACATAAGAAATACCATTGCAAATCTCAGTACCAGGATTAAGCTCTTCAAAAGCTGAAAACGTAATTCAATATGGAGATATCACTCTTGATTAAGAGATTATTATTCCCATGTTTGATTATGATACAATGAAACCAAATCAAATAAGAATTTTGCAACAACCTCTAGAGAAGAAAAATAATCAAGAAATGCTTAGGAGAGAACATAGGTAGAGGCAAGTGCTTCAAGATTGAATAGCATACCCTGTATTGCACTAGATTTTGGCTACAAGATTATGAAGAAAGATCATACTTATGATCTGGTTTTGCTTCAACTCCAACAATTGATGGAAAATCCTAGAGCAATTAGAAAGACAAAGAGTGCTTAATGTAAATTTGGTTCAATACTTATCTATATATTATTCTATGTACAAAATACATTTCCCTCCTTCGGTACAGTAAGCTAAAGAAAAAATAGATAAATAGTAGTGTAGATAAACAAATTTATTGCATAGATGGGAGAAAATTTTGAACCATTAATGACAAGTTATGTTGAATATTTTAAGTCAATGAAACAAAGAATGAGGATACCTTTTTCATTGGTTGAGAAATATTACAATGTTATATTTTATGGTTGATGCTAACTACACCTTGTACAGGCTGCCACACTAAAGGTCAGATGGTTAATGTCACTTGGATATGAGATTAATGTTGATGAAGCATCAATAACAATAACTGCAATCTTAGTAGAAGAAATTGACAAGACTACTAAAATCTTTAAGAATTATGATGTAATGAAATCAAAGATTGAAACTAAATTAAAAATTGCCTCCACACTCAAGAAGACAGATAAGCTAGTAAGGAAGCTAAAGGCTAAATTTGGTGAAGGTGCAAGAGAGGAAGAAGAGGAAGAAGATGAAGAGGATGAAGAATAAGAGCAAGAACAAATGCAAGGACCTATTGCATTAACTCAAGGCATGGAAGAGGATAAAGAGGAGGAAATAGAAGGTGCCAAGGAAGAAGAAGTTGAGGAAGCACCCGCACATGCTGAGGCAAAGAAGAGAAAGGCTAAAACATAGCTAGTGGCTAAGGTAAAGAAAATTGCTAAACCTAGCCAAGACTACCTGAGTGCACCTATAACTAGAGCCAACACATGGGCCACAACACAAAAGGCCAAGGAGAAATCTTAACAAATAGAGCAAGAAGGTCAAGTGAAAATGAAACATAGAATAAAATATGTTGCACAGTCAAATTCAAATGAAGAAAGGACTAAATCAAATGACATAAGCCAATTGAAAGTGGCAAGTCAGAAACCACTTTCTGATGTTGAAAATTTGTGTAAAAATGTCAAGAATAATGTAGATTTTTTTGGATTTAAGCATATTGATTTTGAGAAACTTAAGAAAGAATAACATAATCTAGTCAAAGAAACCCTATATGCAATGATGTCAAAATTTAAGACTACACCATTAGAATTTTCCAACTTAGTACCCAATAAATTATATGACTTAGTTGAGAAAAAGTGGCATTATTGTTTAAATTTAGAAAAAAAAATGAGGGAAACCACTTTGGCCGAAGTAATGTCAAAACTAAAAAAAGGGAAGATTGCTAAGGCTACTAAGAAATATGGAGTTAGGTTTACACCTAAGTATAGAGCACTTCAACATACTTCAAGAAAAATTTGAAGATGTGGTTAAGAATTCTACCCAAATATGGAAACTCATCTATGGGTTGACCAATATCAAACAAGGAGAAGTTGATCCCTCTAAAGGAAAACTTGATGATAATGATGATGGCAACGATGATGATAAAAAAGAAAAAGATGATATGGAAAATGATACAGTAGGGTAGGAAACTGAAAAATTGAATGATGACAAGGCTACAACTAAACAACAAAAAAATGAACAAAGTGCACAAGACACATAAGTGCTGAGTGTCAGTCTCCCATATGAAAAAGTCAAGACTATTGAAACCATTATTGTAAAAGATGTCTCTGATCTTTTAGCTCAGAACATAAAACCCTTGACTGTAGAAGACCTAAAGAAGATACTAGACCAATCAATATTGCATGCTAAATTATGTGATAATCTAGTTTTGGTTGGTATAGATGAGCTCCAAAAGGTAGTAACTAATGCCACAAGGGACAAGGTGAATCCATAAGAACCACCTTCTATCATCCTTTCTATTTCTCAAGTATAACCTTTAACCCAAACAATAATAGATACATCTATCAAGCTTGATACATCTATTAGAGTTGACATAGTGGAGTAGAAGTAGACTGAAGAAGAAAAGGATAGTGCAACTAAATAGTAGGAAGTAGGACAAACACATTCTTCTATGCATAAAGCACAAAGACCAAGCGTTATTCATGTCATTGTGATAAATAAGAGAAAATCTAAAGAAGGTGAGCAAACAACTAAGGTTAATGATCAAGGAGCCATCCAGGCATTGGTAACTCTACCTACATCTGGCACTTCTCATACAAAAGTTATTTAGAAGCCAAGCACAAAAGCTATACCATTGCAAATCTCAGTGCCAAGATTAAGCTCTTTAAAAGATGAAAAGGTAATTCACTATGGAGATATTATTCTTGATGAAGAGATTATTAGTCCCAATTTTTACTATGATATAGTGACACTAGATCAAACAAGCATTTTGCAACAAGCTCTAGAGAAGAAAAAGCATCAAGAAATTCTTAGGAGAGAACACTGTAATACCCCAAAATTGGCTCATTTCCATGATCACCAATTCTGGTCTATTCTGATCAATTCTAAGACCTATTTCACTAGGCAAATTCTCATTCTACTACTTGCTACTTGACTTAATTGTCAGATACAGAAAACCCTAATCTGCATTCATCATACTCATTATTTAATCTCTATAGTACACACTCGTATTAGCCACGTTAAACCTATTTGATTTCAATTTAATTTAATCTAAAGTATTCATACTTTATTAAATTAAATTATCTCCTAAGGCTAATTTACTATGGAATTAAATTTATTTAATTTAATAAATATGCTTATTTTAATTAATTAAATGAAATTATTTAATTAAATAGAAAAGCTATTTCTAATCAATTAAGAAAATTTATTTAATTAAATAGAAAAGGTATTTATGAGAGCATATCTTATTTTATTAAATTAAATATTCTTTCTAATTCTTCTCTTCAGTTCAAAAATGGAAATTCCCAGTTCACTACTGATCAAATTAGAAGTGATCTAGATCACTTGCTTTCACACTAAAGTCTATCTGAGTTGACTAACTCTTACACTCAGATCTGAGTTAGTTAACTCCATTTAATTTGAGAATCTTCCACCTTAACTGAACCTCATCTTTAATCTTGACCATTGATTGAAATCGATCTCAACCATTGATGGATTCTAGGAAAATTTATTTAAGAGACCCTCATTTCTTCATTTTAAAAAAGGATGAATTGAATTGCTATTGAAGTGCTGTTGAAATTCATACTCACATTTGCTCATATTTTGCATACATTTGCATCCTTAGTTTAATTTCATTTAGTATAATATGCATATGATTAATCTAGTTTCCTTTACTTGTTCTTAGATTAAATGCATATCTCATCATATATTACTTTGCAGTCTCACATAGATTAGTTGCATATCAAATCCTTCATTCTTAGGAGGTTTAGTTTCCTTCACCTTGATTCTAAGGATATTAACAGGCAAAATCCCTTTAGATAGGAGGCAACAGGTCAGCTTACAGGGAAAATCTTGGGTGAACAAACTCATGTTCATTCTAGGATGAATCTGCATACAATGACCATGTTGAAGTGTGTGTGTTAACAGAGGCCACATATTCACACATACATTACTGGTGCCCACCCTAGGGCCAAGAAAATTAAGTTCTCAGGCCTTTTCTACACTTTTTAAATTAGTTTTCAATTTCTCTATCTGTATAGTTCCATATAATTTCATGCAAGTTCAGGAATCTTGGCCCAAGATAATCCATTTTCATGTGAGAAGTCAAAATCTTCGCGCGAAGATTCTTTTCGGTTCGCACAAAAATGTGCCTGAGCATGTGAACTTTCACGTGGCACCTTGTTTCTTCACACGGGGCATAAAAAGATTTCACACGGCTCTACCAAAAATTTTGCATGAGATCTTGTAATAGTAGATTTTGTTTCAAGCATTTTTTATTTTACAATTTATTCAATCTTCTTAACATACTTTTCTTGGAATTTGTGTTTCTCTATTTCTCTAATTTTTTGTAGCTTAACTATTGTTTGCAAGATGATTTTTCAAAGATTCCTCATACAACTCACTCAAACATAGACTAAGGGTTTGCTTGCAGGACGCTGTCAAAGATACATTTATTGAAGACCAATTTTCAAACCCACAAAATAGCATGTCTTATTTTCTTGCTTTCCAAACTAGATTAATTAGGGGCTTGTGAACTTCTTAGGGTGCAAGATAGAAGAAAAGGGGATTATGCTCTTCATCACTTGGAGGTCATGACCAAGGGTGAATCAGAAACCTAGACACTTTTGAAAGATTCCATTTTGAGGGAGGCAAGCAACTTAGTGGTTCTCCCAAACAAAGCCTTTAATGGAGGGATGATGATTTCCTTTTAAGGAATCAAAGTCTTGGAATAGGCCAAGGTGGGATTGATTAAGCTAATTCGGTGATTAACTTGTTTTGCATGTTTGGGTGAGAAAGTAAGGTAGAGGAGTATGCTCTTTCTCCTTGAGGGAAATCATAAACTTTGACCCTTATGATCAAACCACCAGTCCGAGTCAATCCTTTAGAGGGCTTGTCAGAGTGATCCAACCTCTAGGAACAACCCAAGTGAGCACACTCCTTTTGTCAAAGATTCCAACTCACTGTAATCAAAATGCTTTGTAGAGGGAAAGACTCCAAAGCTAGATTAATTTCTTCCCCTTGATTCTTGATATTTCATAGCAAGGGGAAGCTCTATCTGTACACTAGTCAGCACCGGCCCCTAGCTTGCTAAGAAAGTAGTGTGCACTTTTAGATGCTAGTGTGGGCTGGGTATGTGTAGGATCATGGTGTGCCAAAAAGTGGCGATGTGAAAAAAAAAGAGTTTGAAGATGCCTAAAAGCACTTCAAAATCCGCTCTGACTTTTTTTTACCTATCCAAGAACCAAACCTGGAAGGTTAAGCCGAGCCTTATCAGATATCCGATATCATATCGGATATCCGATTTTAAATCCAATATCCGACTAATAATTAAAATCATATAATAGTATGATATATTATTTAATATTATTATTATTGATATAAAATAATAATAATAATATTAAATAATATATCATACTATTATATTATAATAATAATATTATTATTTAATATTATTATTATAATAATTATTATACTATAATATAATAATATTATTATAATTATTATTATACTATAATATAATAATATTATTATTATAATTATTATTATACTATAATATAATAATAATAATATTATTATATTATAATCGTATAATATTATACTATAATAATAATATTATAATAACATATTATATTATAATAATATAATATAATAATAAAAATTAATATCTTATAATATAATATATAATAAAAAAGTATAATATATTATAAATTATAATAATATAGTATAATAATAATATTTTATATTATAATATATAGTAAATTAATATAATAAATATAAAATATAATATAAAAATATATAAAATGTAATATATATGTTATATTATATATATTATAATATTGGATATCCGATACCTGCGCATGGATTAAACACAAAATCACAGACCCGCGGCCCTTATTTTCACGCGAATTTGGGCCAGTTAGATCGGATATTAGATAATAAATCGGATATCAGATAGCAAATCAGATATCAGATATCAGGTATGTTCCCCCCCCCCCGACTCATTTTTAGCCTAAATTTAATAGATTTTAACAAGATTTTGTTTGATTTAGTTGAATCTAGGGTTTTTTTGACAAAAATGGTTAAAATTTAGATTTTTTTTAATATATATTACGTTTTGCAATTCAATAGGAATGGCTGATCAAAACGATGACACTGAGGTAGGGAATAATATTCCTCACAACCCACCACCAAATGATCCAGTATCCCCACAAAATCGTCCACCAAATGATCCTCTACCTCCTCAAAACCCTCCTCGAATCGAGGATTTGATAAATGAAAATCTCACTGAGTTGAGAGGTTTGCATAGAACATACAATAATGTACCTGCACTGGCTCCTATGTTATCCACGTTAAACACCATAGTGGATAACATTGAAACTCTTACAAACCAACAAAATGCCGCTCTTCGTTGGCGTGATGAAATGCACCAGATGTTTGATGATGGTTTGGATTATGATGAGGTCGCGGCCCTCAACATAACCAAAGACGATTTGGCAAGCCTTTTTGCTAACCCAAAAATGGGTATACCAGTTGACCCAAAAAAAACCAAACTATCGATTAAATGGTGCACAAATGATGCCATACGTGCAAATTTTTGGGACCGTTGGTGGATGGTCTTTGATATCCCTCCACATGGCAATTTAGACATAGCATTTTATTTCCTTAAAAAATTATATGCATAATTTGTGTTGAAACTTAAAGTGAACTATTGGAGCATGAAGCCCAACATGGGCTTAGGACTAGGAGCTCCTCAGGATAGACCCTCTTCCCAGCAGAAGAAACTTGGCACTTTTGTCCCCCCCCCCCTGATATCTCCCCCCCTCCTCGAGTGCACCATCCAGATATTATGGCAAAGGCTAGCTCTTAGACCATTAGAGCCATTCATAGGCTGAGTAGCCTAATGATATCTCAGGCTAGGTCAGTCTTGCCTCCTCATGTTGATGATGTTGATGCCAGTTCATCATCGGCTAGCTCATCACATGTTTGTGTGCCTCAAACTTGCATTACATGCAAGAATATTTTCCTGGGTCCCATAGGTGATCTTCTTGAGTATCATTTTGTATTAGACGAGGATACACCAGACGCACGTGCAGAGGCTACAGATCCTGATGCGAGAGAGGAGGGGAATGTAGAGGCATGGACTCCTTCGGTGTCGGTATGTGTATACATTTTTTTGTTATGACATATGTGATTTAAAGTTAATATTTATAATAGAGTAATTTTAATTTTTAAGCCATACTGACTTTTACATGTATGTGATCTTCATTCATGTTTAGTTGATGACCGAGGAGGAGCTCAGACAGATAGATGATGCTACACTCTCGGCCATTTCATTTGGCCTTGAGAAATCTACGGTACATTATTTTGTGTTCGCATTTCTTTTTTCTATTTGATATTGTAGCATATGTGGTTGCTAATCTTTCTTTTATCTTGCAGATACCACCTGCCCCGGGGGGACAAAGTGTGGGGGGTGAGCCAGCATGCATTGACAAAGGAAAGGTAATTAGATGTTTTCTAATTGATTAAATATTGATGCATTCTTGTAAAAATTTTGTGGTAATCTCATTTAATTACATTATTTATTGTATATAAGTTGTGGCTACTGGCGATGAGCTTGTACAGATTCGGCGTCCTAGATCATCAGGGATTTTCATTCGCACAGAGAGCCCCATTGTATGTATAAGTATCATTTATTTTTTATTTTTTTAATTGATGCAGAGGAAAGTATGATTGTTTTTCTATACAATTTCTATGCTTTTTTCCGTACCAATAATGATTCATGTCTTACATATGTTCATTACAACTTAAATAGGCTTATATGCACCTGTCCAACCGACCAAGTTGGTTACAAAGGTTTGTTTAATTAAACAAATACCAAATTACTACTTTCCCTCCAAAACTAATATGACCATTTGAATTTGAAATTCAAATTTCAAACTATAGTTTTTATGCATTCCCTAACTTTCTAAACTATTCCATTGACTCAAAATTGGTCATATGGATTTATTAAATGCAACTAAGTAAATTTCCAGAAAATTGAAGTTTTTATTATTTTTTCTCCAAACCACCGTACACTCTGATCTCCCCCTTTCAACTGAGATCACATATGACATATATAAAGGTCTACATGACTGTTGGAACAACCATATAGGCGTTCCCAACCATAAAACAAACAAATAACCACTTTTTGCTAATATTGTTTAGACTCTAAATACCCTATTCTAAGGCCTTTTGGTCCCATGGAGTCACTAGGTTTATAACCACACCAAAATTCTTGTGGGCCTTACATGTGCCTTTATTACAAAACATAGACCAACTTGTAAAATATGGACCAAACCTTTATTCCAACTTCCTAATCTACTTGAATCCTCGCTTTCATGGAGTGGCAAGGTGTCCAGCAATAGAGATACTTATTCGCCCCTGCGACATAGGTTAGGTGCCCTGCACCACCTTTCCTCTCTCTCATTCTGAACACTAGTCCACCAAGTGAGTGATGTTCCTCTCAGTCTTGTTGTTGCTACTTTTACCTTCTTATCTACCTCTATGTCTTCAAGATCAAAGTAGTTCTCAAGGGCCTCTATCCACCCTAGCACTTCTTCACTATCCATTTTACCCTGGTATATTGGAAAATCAATATGGTTCTTCCCACCATTACCTTGTACTACCTTAATGATTCTCATAAATCTCCTTTCTTCAGGATCATTTGTTGTCTCATGCTCTTGCCTTGCATTACCAACCACTTCTTCTTCATGGTTCTCTCCATGATTTCTTCCTCTAACCTCTTCTCCTCTAGGTTCTTGCCTTTCCTTTTCTAAGGATTCTATCCTTGCAATAAGCTTCAACCTCTCTCTTCTCATCTGTCTTTCTTCCCTCACTCTAGATGCTTCAAGTTTTCTCCTCTCTCTTTTCTCTTTTGCCAACTCTTCTCTCAATTCTTCAAGTTCTCTAGCCATTTGATTTTTAGGAGGCATTTTCACAAAAAATTTTCTTCCTTCCCAAGGGCCAACTCACTAATTCTCTTTCTTTCCTCACCAAGAAATCTCTGGACACCACTTATGTACCTTTCAACTCTGGGACACACAAGGAGGAATTAGATACACCAAGGCTTCAACAAAGGGACCAACACACTAAGGATTTTCAATATTATAGGTCTTGGTCACACTCCTAAACACCCAAACTTCAAAACCCTCCTTAAAATGGCTTAAAAACTAGGCCCCGCTTGTTCAAACCCCAAAACTCAATTCTAGAATGTTTTGACTTGTCTAATGACAAGATATGATCATGACAACCTACATGAACCTATCAAATGACACATCTACCATATGAAATCCTAAAATCCTATCTCATGCCCAATTAAAACTTTCTTCCACATATGAGTCCAACATTATAACTTTTTATGCTTCCATGAGCCATAATTGGTGCAAGGATTGCCCAATTGACTTCAAGAGATGTTCCATGACCTCTGTAATGCCTTGGATCTTCAATGTTCCCCTGATGAGCATGGGATGCTCTTGCATCACTTATCTTCATAAATAAATTCAAAACTAATTTCCGTGATATTAACAACTACTATTTTGTATCTCATAGGAGACTCCTAGTGCACATGAGGTTCGACGAGACAGTTATGCAGATTTGATGACGCGGCCACTCACTCTTGAGGAGGAGCCTACAATAATAAGTTGTAGTTTGAATTCATGATTAAATATGTTATAAATTTAGCATGCTATGAATTATAATGTTATAGTTTAAATTGTAGATTCATCTGACAAAGGTATTTGAACATATACAGCCCACAATCACAGAGGTACCAGCATTGCCGAGGGCATACGAGAGGACTCCTGACCGGCGCAGGAGGTCAACGAGAGAGGTATTTATTATGAAATTTTGATAGTATTAATCTCCAATATGGAAAAGATCATTATGCATTTGAGTAATTCAATGTTAGATATGTAGAATCATATAAATTTAGTAGTCTAACTTTGGGTTTTCCTTTTTTGTTTATGTAGGAGGCATCCGATCCACCTAGTGCAACGAAGAGGCTGCATTTTGATCATCAACCAGCACCCTAGGATAGTATAGATTTTGTAGGATGCATCATGAGACATTTTGAGATGGTATATGCCACATTGTATATAGAAACATTGATATTATACACATTCTGATGGCAAGATCAGCCACAATTTGTATATGGATCTATGTATTTTGATATATATATATTTGAGTACTTTGTCTATGGATACATGATCTTTGATATATATTTGTGTAAAATTTTGTCTATGCATACATGCATTTTGATATATATTTTTATCATTTATATGCACAATGATATACATATTAATTTAGTATCTAATATTGTTCAATTTATCGTGGATCATGTGTCATGCCCTAAATTTTACTAGTAAAAATACAACAATTTTTATTTTATTTTTAGCTTATGAAGTCGCATAAGAAATTACATATTGTAAAACAAGTTTATCATTGAATAGGAGTGCAAGACTCATGTGAATAGTGTGAAGGTGTTAACATTTTAGTCACAGGTGGTTTTCAAATAGATTGGATGACAGTCTAGTTCAAGTTAGCATCATGAGTCAAACGAGCAAGTTCAAGATACAACACTCATAAATTAGTGAGGTAATTCATATCCTAACAAGCCTCTGATACTAATATTCTATTAGGGTCTGTCAGTTGTATCATATGGACTAGGTCGTGATTCTAGCATGTAAGGGAAGGGGATCAGAATTACTTATTATCCTCATTACCAATGTACACACATTCATTAATCATTACAATATATATTAATGTGACAATTAGTATATTACTATATCCTCATTATCTATCAACATTTCTTCCTCACCAAATTATTGAGTGCACAACAAGATTGTAAGCAATCTACTAAGTTTTAAATTTATACAATCAATGGTATCACATAACATCTATGGATTGTTATTATCAACTAGTCATTTACAATACCACAAGGAGAAAACTTTCTTTCACATTTTCAAATGATAACAATGATGTCAAAGCAAATTTGTGACTCGTACCAATTCTTTCATAACAATATAAACTCCAAATGAAACATGCATATACAACCTTATCAATATTTTCTTCTACACGTACATTAGGTAACAATGATACAATCTCCTTCCATCACAATGGGGCAACATAAGGGACTTTTCAAAATCATAAGGAACATGGACATTGAAAGATATGGACAATGAGTAGCATGAACATTTTCCAACATGATCGTTGAGAACATGAACAAGCTGGTGAATCCTCCTTCACAAATGAGGGCACAATGTCAAGTTTTCTCATCCAACATCAATTTGCAAGATGATCTTTCCAAGCCATTTCCATTGCTCCCTTGGACACAAATCTGCATATGCAACACAACAAAATAACAAGGACCATGGGTGCTTTCCACCCAACCATAGGCCTCAAAGAGACCACCCCCGCGCTAGGGAACAAAGCTCAAACTGGGATACACATACAATCTTTCAATGCATAAACATTACATTTCAAACTTGAACAATTTCCCCCCAAGACTATTTCACAATGGCTTCACAGATGGAACCATAAACATAGGGTGAAGGTGTGTTCTAAAATGGAGACTTGCCATACCAAACCATATTTGCAATAAACAATTTTCATGCCCTCTCGGGGCTATCATAATTCACCAAATTTCATGCCCTCTCGGGGCTATCATAAATGAACCATTTAATGCCCTCTCAGGGCCTCCACATTTCCTCCTCCAAACCCACTACCATCAGCTATAACTCTTCAAACTTCCTTTCTACACCATACTTTCCTTATCACCCCCAGCAAGATATGAAATGTTATGGCATACAATGGAGCCCATACTCCAAGGTTCTCAATACATTTTTCGAACCCAAATTAAGCCCTTCACCCTGGACTTCTCTTCCCTTCCCACAAGGGTGAGTGTAAGTCCCAATCCCATAACAATACTCAAGCACAAAACAAGAAAACAAAAAACAAGTAATTTTGGCAAACACCCCACTAGTTTGGACAAGAACCTCTAATAAAGCCTTCCCACTAACTTCTTTTAGCAAAAACACTAAGCCACTCCATCCTTATGAACTTGTCTCCTCTAACGGTTCATCGATAGCCCTCACGAGCTCTGAGTTATGACCCTCGAAGGATCGACCTCAAAATACACTTAGAGCACCTTGAAGACTCCTTGGTACGGGGTGGCCGCAAATGATGGATGGTCTTCATGGCTAGAAAAAAGGTGTGACTAGGGTTCACCCGCTCATCTGAAGCTAATGGGACTGACGATTCGATGCCAAGATCAGCGGTTTCAAAGTTACGCTGTGGTGCACCTATGAACTGAGGCACACTGCGAGTTTTGGCATCGAGCGAGATCATTGTGCTGAATCCAAATGAAATGTGATCTCTCAAAAATGAGATAGTTTATTTTAGGCCTCAGGATAACCATCCTGTAGCATTTGACAGTTCATTGATAGCCCTCACGAGCTCTGAGTTATGACCCTCGAAGGATCGACCTCAAAATGCACTTAGAGCACCTTGAAGACTCCTCGGTACGGGGTGGACGCAAATGATGGATGGTCTTCGTGGCCAGAACAAGGGTGTAACTAGGGTTCAACCACCCATCCAGAGCTAATGGCACTGACGATTCGATGCCAAGATCAGCGGTTTCAAAGTTACGCTGTGGTGCACCTATGAACTGAGGCACACTACGAGTTTTGGCATCGAGCGAGATCGTTGTGCTGAATCAAATAGAATGTGATCTCTCAAAAATGAGATAGGTTATTTTAGGCCTCAAGATCACCATCCTGTAGCATTTGACAGTTCATCAATAGCCCTCACAAGCTCTGAGTTATGACCCTCAAAAGATCGACCTCAAAATGCACTTAGAGCACCTTGGAGACTCCTCGGTACGGGGTGGCCGCAAATGATGGATGGTCTTCGTGGCCAGAACAAGGGTGTGACTAGGGTTCACCCGCCCATCGAGAGCTAATGGAACTGACGATTCGATGCCAAGATCAGCAGTTTCAAAGTTACCTGTGGTGCACCTATGAACTAAGGCACACTGCGAGTTTTGGCATCGAGCGAGATCGTTGTGCTGAATCCAAATGGAATGTGATCTCTTGAAAATGAGATAGGTTATTTTAGGCCTCAAGATCATCATCCTGTAGAATTTGACAGTTCATCAATAGCCCTCACGAGCTCTGAGTTATGACCCTCGAAAGATCGACCTCCAAATGCACTTAGAGCACCTTGCAGACTCCTCGGTACGGGGTGGCCACAAATGATGGGTGATTGTTTGAAGACTACTCCATGTGTCACTATCTTTCTTGGAAAAAAAATTGCTTTTGAACATCAAGCTTGCAATATTATCAATTATTGTCAAACTTTTTCAACCAAGTCAAAATGTCAAATGCAAATATTTGTTTGCATTTTTTGCTAAGAGGAGTTTCATAAATTGACTTTGATTTTCTATGTCTCTAGTGCTTGAACATACTTAAAATGTCTCTTTGGTCTTAGAGCTATTGGTATTTTCTAACTTCATGGTCTATGATATGCATACTAAGAATTTCTTTCACTAAACGGTTTCCTTGATCTATTGACTACACTTAAATTTGTTCACTTCTCATCTCTCTTTCTATATGTTCAATACAAAGAGCTAGAATAGAAAAATAATCTTTCTTACCTTCATCTCTCTAAGCACATGATAGAAATCAATTCTAAACTTGAGAAAAGGTTAGAGGAGAATATTGCATTCTTAAATTAATCTCCCTTAAGACCTTTACATACACATGGGGCATTCTTAAATTAATCTCCATGGAAGAAAATTTCATAAAACTAAAGATTCCACAGTGTTGAAACATAAAATCCAAGATCTCATTTATGATGGGATTGTTGATACCTCTAATGACTCATCCACTCATAGCCTTCATATCCAACTTCATATCATGTCAGTATGCATGTGCTATCTTGCTTATTGGCTTTAATTGCTTATCCTACATGCTATCTTCTTTCATGGATTTTATGGCTTATCCCAAATGTGCTTCATACAACTTTTCAATATGAAAGTCTTTCAAAACATTATACAATATTATGACTCTTTATGCTTTCAAATGCTATGATTGGTTGTAAAATGGAAGAAATCAAGTATTCTAATTGTTCATCTGTACTTTATGGATTTTTCTTATTTGATTAGTTTGATAAAAATAGTTTTAATAATCATAATGTCATCTTTATGTCAAATAAGGAAAAAACCAAATTTGTAATAAGATATCCGCATGCAATTATCTTTCATATAGTTATAAATGCTCTTAAAATTGTCGTTATAGCCTTGTATCACATGCAAATATGATTTGGAAGAACTTGTTCAATATCTTCCTCTTATAATTCCTTACAAAGAACCTACCAAAATACAAAAACCATATACAAAAAACTACACATTTTACATCATAATACATCATAAATTTTAGAAATTCTCCCCAATACCACCCCCCTCCAACTCTTCATGATGTACCTACATTCCAATATCATACAAAAATTAGTAACTTATTGTATTAAACAAGATAATCATCAATTCATTAAATCATTATGAAGAAAATAACATAAGAAGTATATATACCTAGTCAAGTATTCCAATAGGGTCCTCTCTCTGTTTTAGGGTCTCCAACAAGGCTTCATGATTAGCATTAGCAATAGTAAAAAGTTCTTTTACTTTTGGTCTTCCTTGATGCTTCAATAACTTTACATTTGTTGCTATAATAAGATGCAAATATATGAGAATTACTTTGTGCTTCTTATAGTCTTCGAATGCAGAAATTTCGTTCCTTCTAAGCATGTATGTCCGTAGCCATGTTCCAGCAACAACCACTAAACTAGTAGGATACGTGAATCCATCATCATCTGTGATCGGTTGTGCAAGTTTTTGTTTTCCTCTTACACAACGTGCTAACCAATAATCAGATTTCTCATCATTCCCCTGTGGTGCAACCAATGCAAAGACATGTCCTGGCTGAAGTAGATCTGATAGATGATTATGCTCAAGTGAACTTTCCATGTCATCATTTTTGATAGAGGGTATGATAGACAATGGAGTAAGATAATGTGGAGCCCATGTGTCCACCCACTCACTTGACTCACAGTGATCCCAATCACACTGAAAATAAGTACGACAAAAACAAGCTAGTTGTCGTGTCCAAATGGTCCATGTACTAGAATTAAAGCTCCGAAATGAATGCATTTTTGATGAGTCTGTCACTATAGCACAATCTGATCTATCACCTATGGACCCTTCCTCAACCAACCAAAAGAACCTGCGTACCACTGAATTAAGAGTCCCCCCCTGTGATAATGCTAAACTACACCAATCAACAATGCTACGAGCATCAAGAAGCTCTGTTGTTGAAATCTTCAGTTGATCCTTAACTAGAGCTCTCTTCACACATGCCCCTGCTCCATCATGTTCCCCTTTTCCATGGTCGGACTCAAAAAAACTCCAAATATGAGGCACCCCTCTCTCTACGTGCATCCTACACAACCAATAAAACATGCGAGCATTCTTGAATTGACCTGTATAGTTATCTGACCAAATGATATGTCTATCCATAGCAATTGCATGCTCGTGTAAGAAATAAAAAAAATTCTCGAAACAATGTTGCACAAACTTATGAGAGTGAGATCTATCATCACTCATATAAAAATGATACTCTCTAATAATCTTTTGATTATCTCCCGCACTATCAGGGGCATGTCTATATGTTATGTGAACAAAAATTGCAATCTGAATAGAGTTGTAATACGGAGATTGTGTCTCATTTTGAGGTTGCAATGTGTAGTTCTTAGCAAAATAAACAACTGATATAATAGTGCCAATGGGAAAAGTCTCCTTACATGTTCTAAATTGTTGATCCAGCCACTGAGACCTGTGACTATGTCTTGCATACTTGTAAAAAAGATTTGCCTTGAAATCTGAAATAAAATTAGCCACATTGATATCTTTTCCAACCAATTCACATCTAGAGCTCTCACTCCCACTCTTCAATGTGTATTTCACCATTTCATAGACCCTTTTTTTCACTATTGTCTTTCCAAGATCTTGTTCACACCCCTCATGGAAACATGTGTCAAACTTGGATAAGCCACCACATTCTGAACACTTCTCATTTAAGTAAGCATTTTTATAAAAGGAACAACCATCAACTCTACGACATAAGAGTTGATCTAACAAGTCTCTTGATGATTTTGAAAGCCCACTAGCCCCACAATCCTCCAACATTTTTTTACTATGCAAAGTAGAACGGATGGAGCATAATAGTTCATGGTGCATAGAAAACTCAACATGATATTTGCAACATGTATTTCAAATTTTGAGTGGCACACAATAAAATGGCTTCAAAGATTCAAAAGCCCTTTGTGATATATGAACACTTGGATGACTCTCTCTAAATTGTTTGAACAACATAGTTTGACTTACCTCCAAATAGTGTTTAGAATGTGGCGTGCGGTCTCTGATGCCAATTCTCAACTTTAAGACATCTTTAGCATTGGGTGATACTCGTGATTTAGAGTGCCAAAATTGTATAATTTCTTCCTTCACATCATCGGATAGCTTCTTATCAAAATGTGGAAGTCTCCCACCAAATGCCCATGTTTCATTTTGAAGAGGATCATCAATTTTCTCTCGTCGACTAAGTGCTCTTCTCAAAGTAGTACAATTTAGATTCAAATCAATACAAGTTTGTCTCATATATCTACCCTTTCTCAAATGATGACTTACCAAAGAGGTTGTAATAACCCTTCGAGCAGCTCTATTATCCTTCTCTCTGCTATTTTTCCCAATGCTATTGAGAGCACTAAAAAGATTCTTCACAATAATGGCATTTCTTTCCAACTTTTTATTGACACAAATTTTCAATTTGGAAAGCATAGGTCTCATCTTTTTCATCTTTAATAAGTGCATGAAAAGCTGACATTGCTCTACCACTGTCTTGTTGCCAAAAAACATCTGATATAGTCTTGAAGCCCATAACTGAATGGTTCTTTCTAATTTTTTCCTTCCAAACTAGTCATAATCGTTTCATCAATTTCAATTATCCATTTTGGTGTTTTAGAACCTTCATGTCGATTATAATTAGGAGATATGTAAGGTTCTTGTGCATTGTCATCTTCGACATGGTCAATTATGCAATTTGGATTATGACTTGGTGGCATTTCTTCAAAATTTTCAATCTCTACATTTTCAATTTCTGCATTATCATTTTCAATAGGTACATTTTCATTCCCCAACTGTACATTTTCATTATCTGACCCTATGATTTCACCTTCTATTAATTCATCGTCAACTTGATTGATATTTAACATACCTTGTCTTTTTTTTCGATGTTTCATTTTGTCCTTTTCCCTATATGCTGCAATGTCTTCATTGGATATCTTCCTTTTACGTTTATTCTTTTCACGACTGCTGCTCCCCATTCAGATGACAAATTCGAACACCTAAGGTTATATTTTTGAATTTTTTTCGATTGGTTGGGCCCCAAAACACGACTTTTTACAAATCCCATGAAAAAAGAGGTAAAATAGTAATGTTGTCGAGTCTGTAGGGACAGACAAATATTTGAAATTGATGCCAGTATAATCGGATATCCGATAATAGATCGGATATCCGATATAGGAAAAGGACTTTTGGGGGGAAAACTTGCTAAGGTTTCCCTCCTTTGCCACAATAATATTAATATTATGAAAATATTTGCAGGCAAACGACTTTAATTTATAAGTAAGTTAATAGTATATTAGTATTAGTATAAAATATCAATAATATTAATATAAAATAGTATTAATATACCTATAGTATAAATATTATTATTATACCTATAATAGTATTAATATTATAAATATAGATATAATAGTGTAAATATATAGTGTTTATTTATATTAAGCTATAATATATAGTATTAATATATACTATTATTATAGCTATAATAGCATTATTATTATTACTATACATATAATAATAATAATATTTAGTGTTTATTTATATTATAATTATTATCCTAAAATAGTATAAATAGTATACCCTAAAATATTACGTTATATATACTAAAATATTAGGTTATTATATAGATATATTAATAACATATATATTAATATAATAATATTTATAATATATATTATATTTAATAAAAATATTACGTTGTTATATATATATTATATTATTATACATATTAATATAATAATATATAATACAAAGAGCGTCATCATTTAATGGGTCAAAGGGGGTCATAGGTCACCTTATGACCCCCTTTGACCCATATGAATGACTCGACTATGTCCCTAGGGGTCCTAGGACCCCTAGGGACATACGTCGTCATTTAATGGATCAAAGGGGGTCATAGGTCACCCTATGACCCCCTTTGACTCATATGAACGATTCAAATATGTCCCTAGGGGTCCTAGGACCCCTAGGGACATATGTCGTCATTTAATGGGTCAAAGAGGGTCATAGGTCACCCTATGACCCCCTTTGACCCATATTACCCATTCAAATATGTCACTTGGGGTCCAAGGACCCCTAGGAACATATGTCGTCGTTTAATGGGTCACCTTTGACCCATAATACCCATTCGAATATGTCCCTAGGGGTCCTAGGACCCCTAGAGACATATGTTGTCGTTTAATGGGTTAAAGGGGGTCATAAGTCACCCTATGACCCCTTTTGAGCCATATTACCCATTCGAATATGTCCCTAGGGGTCCTAGGACCCCTAGCGACATATCTCGTCATTTAATGGGTCAGAGAGGGTCATAGGTCACCCTATGACCCCCTTTGACCCATATTACCCATTCGAATATGTCCCTAGGGGTCTTAGGACCCCTAGAGACATATATCATCGTTTAATGGGTCAAAGAGGGTCATAGGTCACCCTATGACCCCCTTTGACCCATATTACCCATTCGAATATGTCCTTAGGGGTCCTAGGACCCCTAGAGACATATATCGTCATTTAATGGGTCAATAGGGTCATAGGGGTGACCTATGACCCCCTTTGACCCATATGTATGATTCGAATATGTCCCTAGGGGTCCTAGGACCCCTAGGGACATATGTCATCATTTAAAGGGTCAAAGAGGGTCATAGGTTACCCTATGACCCCATTTGACCCATATTACCCATTCGAATATGTCCCTAGGGGTCCTAGGGGAACATATATCATCGTTTAATGAATCAAAGGGGGTCATAGGTCACCCTATGAACCCCTTTGACTCATATGAACGATTCAAATATGTCCCTAGGGGTCCTAGGACCCCTAGGGACATATGTTGTCATTTAATGGGTCAAAGGGGGTCATAGGTCACCCTATGACCCCCTTTGACCCATATGAACGATTGGAATATGTCCCTAGGATCTTAGGACCACTAGGGACATATGTCGTCATTTAACGGGTGAAAGAGGGTCATAGGACACCTTATGAACCCATTTGACCCATATTACCCATTCGAATATGTTCCTTGGGGTCCGAGGACACCTAGGGACATATGTCGTCATTTAATGGGTCAAAGAGGGTATGACCCCCTTTGACCCATATGAATGATTCGAATATGTCCCTAGCGGTCCTAGGACCCCTAGAGACATCTGTCATCGTTTAATGGGTCAAAGATGGTAATAGGTTACCCTATGACCCCATTTGACCCATATTACCCATTCGAATATGTCCCTAGGGGTCCTAGGACCCTTAGGGAAATATGTCATCATTTAATGAGTCAAAGAGGGTCATAGGTCACCCTATGACCCCCTTTGACCCATATTACCCATTCGAATATGTCCCTAGGGGACAAAGGACCCCTAGAGACATATATCATTGTTTAATAGGTCAAGAGGGTCATAGGTCACCCTATGACCCCCTTTGACCCACATGAACTATACGAATATCTCCCTAGGGGTCCTAGGACCCCTGGAGACATATGTCGTTGTTTAATGGGTCAAAGAGGGTCATAGGTACCATTTGACGCATAATACCCATTCGAATATGTCGCTAGGGGTCCTAGGACCCCTAGGGACATATGTCATCATTTAATGGGTCAAAGGGCGTCATAGGTCACCCTATGACCCCCTTTGAGTCATATGAATGATTAAAATATGTCCCTAGGGGTGCTAGGATGACTAGGGACATATGTCATCGTTTAATAGGTCAAAGGGGGTCATAGGTCACCCTATGACCCCCTTTGACCCATATGAACCATTCAAATATGTCCCTAGGGTCTTAGGACCCCTAAGGACATATGTCGTCGTTTAATCGGTCAAAGGGGGGTCATAGGTCACCCTATGACCCCCTTTGACTCATATGAACGATTCAAATATGTCCCTAGGGGTCCTAGGACCCCTAGGGACATATGTCGTCATTTAATGGGTCAAAGGGGGTCATAGATCACCCTATGACCCTCTTTGACCCATATGAACCATTTGAATATGTCCCTAGGCTCCTAGGACCCTCAGGGACATATGTCTTCGTTTAATGGGTCAAAGAGGGTCATAGGGTGACCTATGACCCCCTTTGACCCATATTACCCATTCGAATATGTCTCTAGGGGTCCAAAGACCCCAAGGGACATATGTCGTCATTTAATGGGTCAAAGAGGGTCATAGGTCACCCTATGACCCTCTTTGACCCATATGAATGATTTGAATATGTCCCTACGGGTCTGAGGACCCATAGGGATATATGTCGTCGTTTAATGGGTCAAAGAGGGTCATAGGTTACCCTATGACCCCATTTGACCCATATTACCCTTTCGAATATGTCCCTAGGCGTCCTAGGACCCCTAGGGATATATGTTGTCGTTTAATGGGTCAAAGGGTGTCATAGGTCACCCTATGACCCCCTTTGACCCATATGAACAATTCGAATATGTCCCTAAGGGTCCAAGGACCCCTAGAGAAATATGTCATTGTTTAATGAGTCAGAGAGTGTCATAGGTCACCCTATGACCCCCTTTGACCCATATCACCCATTCGAATATGTCCCTAGGGGTCCTAGGACCCCTACAGACATATATCATTGTTTAATGGGTCAAAGAGGGTCATAGGTCACCCTGTGACCCACTTTGACCCATATGAAAGATTGGAATATGTTGCTAGGGTCCTAGGACCCTTAGGGATAGATGTCATCATTTAATAGGTCAAAAAGGATCATAGGTCACCCTATGACCCCATTTGACCCATATTACCCATTCGAATATGTCCCTTGGGGTTCGAGGACCCCTAGGGACATATGTCATTGTTTGATGGGTCAATGAGGGTGATAGGTCACCCTATGACCCCCTTTGACCCATATTACCCATTCGAATATGTCCGTAGGGGTTCGAGGACCCTAGGGACATATGTCATCGTTTAATGTGTCAAGAGTGTCATAGGTCACCCTATGACCCCCTTTGACCCATATGAACGATTCGAATATGTCCCTAGGGGTCCTAGGACACCTAGAGACATATGTCATCATTTCATGGGTCAAAAATGGTCATAGGTTACCCTATGACCCCATTTGACCCATATTACCCATTCGAATATGTTCCTAGGGGTCCTAGCACCCTTAGGGACATATGTCATCGTTTAATGTGTCAAAGAGGGTCATAGGTCACCCTATGACCCCTTTTGACCCATATTACCAATTCGAATATGTCCCTAAGGGTCCAAGGACCCCTAGAGACATATATCATCATTTAATGTCTCAAGAGGGTCATAGGTCACCCTATGACCCCTTTTGAGCCATATGAACGATTTGAATATGTCCCTAGGGGTCCTAGGACCCCTAGAGACATATGTCATCGTTTAATGGGTCAAAGCGGGTCATAGGTTACCCTATGACCCCATTTGACCCATATTACCCATTCGAATATGTCCCTATGTGTCCTAGGACCCCTAGGGACATATGTCATCGTTTAATGAGTCAAAGGGGGTCATAGGTCACCCTATGACCCCCTTTGACCCATATGAACGATTCAAATATGTATAGGACCCCTAGGGATATATGTCGTCATTTAATGGGTCAAAGGAGGTCATAGGGACCTATGACCCCCTTTAACCCATATGAACCATTTGAATATGTCACTAGGGTCCTCGGACCCTTAGGGAAATATGTCATCGTTTAATGGGTCAAAGGGGGTCATAGGTCACCCTATGACCCCCTTTGACTCATATGAATGATTCAAATATGTCTCTAAGGGTCCTAGGACCCCTAGGGACATATGTCGTCGTTTAATGGGTCAAAGGGGGTCATAGGTTACCGTATGACCCCCTTTGACCCATATGAACCATTCGAATATGTCCCTAGGGTCCTAGGACCCTTAGGGACATATGTCTTCATTTAATGGGTCAAAGAGGGTCATAGGTCACCTTATGACCCCCTTTAACCCATATTACCCATTCAAATATGTCCCTAGGGGTCCTCAGACCCCTAGGGACATATTTGAATCGTTCATATGACCCTCTTTGACCCATATGAACGATTCAAATATGTCCCTAGGGTTCTGAGGACCCCTAGGGACATATGTCGTCGTTTAATGGGTCAAAGAGGGTCATAGGTTACCCTATGACCCCATTTGACCCATATTACCCATTCGAATATGTCCCTAGGGGTCCTAGGACCCCTAGGGACATATGTCATCGGTTAATGGGTCAAAGGGGGTCATAGGTCACCCTATAACCCCCTTTGACCCATATGAACAATTCGAATATGTCCCTAGGGGTCCAAGGACCATTGGAGAAATATGTCATCGTTTAATGAGTCAGAGAGGGTCATAGGTCACCCTATGACCCCCTTTGACCCATATTACCCATTCGAATATGTCCCTAGGTGTCCTACGACACCTAGAGACATATATCATCGTTTAATGGGTCAAACAGGGTCATAGGTCACCCTATGACCCCCTTTGACCCATATGAACGATTGTAATATGTCCCTAGCGTCTTAGGACCCCTAGGGACATATGTCTACATTTAATGGGTCAAAGAGGGTCATAGGTCACCCTATGACCCCCTTTGACCCATATTACCCATTAGAATATGTCCCTAGGGGTCCGAGGACCCCTAGAGACATATATCATCGTTTAATGGGTCAAGAGGGTCATAGGTCACCCTATGACCCCCTTTGACCCATATGAACGATTCGAATATGTCCCTAGGGGTCCTAGGATCCCTAGAGACATATGTCATTGTTTAATGGGTCAAAAGGGGTCATAGGTCACCCTATGACCCCCTTTGACTCATATGAACGATTCAAATATGTCTCTAGGGGTCCTAGGACTCGTAGGGACATATGTCATCGTTTAATGAGTCAAAAGGGGTCATAGGTCACCCTATGACCCTCTTTGATCAATATGAACCATTCAAATATGTCCCTAGCATCCTAGGACCCCTAGGAACATATGTCATCATTTAATGGGTCAAAGAAGGTCATAGGTCACCCTATGACCCCCTTTGACCCATATGAACGATTGAAATATGACCCTAGGCTCCTAGGACCCCTAGGGACATATGTCATCATTTAATGGGTCAAAGAGTATCATAGGTCACCTTATGACCCCATTAAACCCATATGAACCATTCGAATATGTCCCTAGAGTCCTAGGAACCCTAGGGACATATGTCTTCATTTAATGAGTCAAACAGGGTCATAGGGTGAGCTATGACCCCCTTTGACCCATATTACCCATTCGAATATGTCCCTAGGGGTCCGAGGACCCCTAGAAACATATATCATCGTTTAATGGGTCAAAGAGGGTCATAGATCACCCTATGACCCCCTTTGAACCATATGAATGATTGGAATATGTCCCTAGGGTCCTAGGACCCCTAGGGACATATGTTGTCATTTAATAGGTCAAAGAGGATCATAGGTAACCCTATGACCCCATTTGACCCATATTACTCATTCGAATATGTCCCTTGGGGTTCGAGGACCCCTAGGGACATATGTCATTGTTTAATGGGTCAATGAGGGTCATAGGTCACCCTATGACCCCATTTGACCCATATTACTCATTCGAATATGTCCCTAGGGGTCCAAGGACCCCTAGAGACATATATCATCTTTTAATGCATCAAGAGGGTCATAGGTCACCGTTTGACTCCCTTTGACCTATATGAACGATTCGAATATGTTCATAGGGGTCCTAGGACACCTAGAGACATATGTCATCGTTTAATGGGTCAAAAAGGGTCATAGGTTACCTTATGACCCCATTTTCCCCATATTACCCATTCGAATATGTCCCTAGGGGTCCTAGGACCCTTATGGACATATGTCATCGTTCAATGGCTCAAAGAGGGTCATAGGGTGAGCTATGACCCCCTTTGACCCACATTACCAATTCAAATATGTCCCTAGGGGTCCGAGGACCCCTAGAGACATATATCATCATTTAATGTCTCAAGAGTGTCATAGGTCACCCTATGACCCCTTTTGACCCCATATGAACGATTTGAATATGTTCCTAGCGGTCCTAGGACCCCTAGAGACATATGTCATCATTTAATGGTTCAAAGAGGGTCATAGGTTGCCCTATGACCCCATTTGACTCATATTACCCATTCGAATATGTCCCTAGGTGTCCTAGGACCCCTAGGGACATATATCGTCGTTTAATGGGTCAAAGGGGGTCATAGGTCACCCTATGACCCCCTTTGACTCATATGAACAATTCAAATATGTCCCTAGGGGTCCTAGGACCCCTGGGGATATATGTCGTCGTTTAATGGGTCAAAGGGGGTCATAGGTCACCCTATGACCCCCTTTAACCCATATGAACCATTCGAATATGTCCCTAGGGTCCTCGGACCCTTAGGGACATATGTCATCGTTTAATGGGTCAAACGGGGTCATAGGTCACCCTATGACCCCCTTTGACTCATATGAACAATTCAAATATGTCCCTAGGGGTCCTAAGACACCTAGGGACATATGCCATCGTTTAATGGGTCAAAGGGGGTCATAAGTCACCCTGTGACCCCCTTTGACCCATATGAACCATTCGAATATGTCTCTAGGGTCCTAGGACCCCAAGGGACATATGTCTTCATTTAATGGGTCAAAGAGGGTCATAGGTCACCCTATGACCCCCTTTGACCCATATTACCCATTCGAATATGTTCCTAAGGGTCCAAGGACCCCTAGGGACATATGTCGTCGTTTAATGGGTCAAAGAGGGTCATAGGTCACCCTATGACCCTCTTTGACCCATATGAACGATTCAAATATGTCCCTAGGGTTCTCAGGACCCCTAGGGACATATGTCGTCATTTAATGGGTCAAAGAGGGTCATAGGTTACCCTATGACCCCATTTGACCCATATTATCCATTCGAATATGTCCCTAGGGGTCCTAGGACCCCTAGGGACATATGTCATCATTTAATGGGTCAAAAGGGGTCATAGGTCACCCTATGACCCCCTTTGACCCATATGAACAATTCGAATATGTCCCTAGGGGTCCAAGGATCCCTAGAGAAATATGTCATCATTAAATGAGTCAGAGAGGGTCATAGGTCACCCTATGACCCCCTTTGATCCATATTATGCATTCGAATATGTCCCTAGGGGTTCTAGGACCCTTAAAGACATATATCATCGTTTAATGGGTCAAAGAGGGTCATAGGTCACCCTATGACACTCTTTGACCCATATGAACGATTGTAATATGCCCCTTGGGTCCTAGGACCCCTAGTGACATATGTCATCATTTAATGGGTCAAAAAGAGTCATAGGTCCCCATATGTCCCCCTTTGACACATATTACCCATTAGAATATGTCCCTAGGGGTCTGGGGACCCCTAGAGACATATATCATCATTTAATGGGTCAAGAGGGTCATAGGTCACCCTATGACCCCCTTTGACCCATATGAACGATTCGAATATGTCCCTAGGGGTCCTAGGACCCTTAGAGACATATGTCGTTGTTTAATGGGTCAAAGAGGGTCATAGGATACCTTATGATCCCATTTGACCCATATTACCCATTCGAATATGTCCCTAGGGGTACTAGGACCCCTAGGGACATATGTCGTCGTTTAATGGGTCCAAGGGGTCATAGGTCACCCTATGACCCCCTTTGACTCATATGAACGATTCAAATATGTCCCTAGGGGTCTTAGGACACCTAAAGACATATGTCATCGTTTAATGGGTCAAAGGGGGTCATAGATCACCCTATGACCCCCTTTGACCCATATGAACCATTCGAATATGTCCCTAGGGTCCTAGGACCCCTAGGGACATATGTTGTCGTTTAATGGGTCAAAGGGGGTTATAGGTCACCCTATGACCCCCTTTGACTCATATGAACAATTCAAATATGTCCCTAGGGGTCGTAGGACCCCTAGGGACATATTTCGTCGTTTAATGGGTCAAAGGGGTTCATAGGTCACCCTATGACCCCCTTTGACCCATATGAACCGTTCAAATATGTCCCTAGGGTCCTAGGACCCCTAGGGACATATGTCTTCATTTAATGGGTCAAAGAGGGTCATAGATCACCCTATGACGCCTTTTGACCCATATTACCCATTTGAATAATCCCTTCGGGGTCCGAGGACCCCTAGGGACATATGTCATCGTTTAATGGGACAAAGAGAGTCATAGGTGACCCTATGACCCTCTTTGATGCATATGAACAATTCGAATATGTCCCTAGGGGTCTCAGGACCCCTAGGGACATATGTCATCGTTTAATGGGTCAAAGAGGGTCATAGCTTACCCTATGACCCCATTTGACCCATATTACCCATTCGAATATGTCCCAAGGGGTCCTAGGACCTCTAGGGACATATGTCATCGTTTAATGGGTCAAAGGGGGTCATAGTTCACCCTATGACCCCCTTTGACTCATATGAACAATTCAAATATCCCTAGGGGTCCAAGGACCCCTAGAGAAATATGTTATCGTTTAATGAGTTAGAGAGGTTCATAGGTCACCCTATGACCCCCTTTGACCCATATTACCTATTCGAATATGTCCCTAGGGGTCCTAGGACCCCTAGAGACATATATCATCGTTTAATGGGTCAAAAAGGGTCATAGGTCACCCTATTACCCCCTTTGACCCAGATGAACGATTGAAATATGTCCCTAGGCTCCTAAGACCCCTAGGGACATATGTCGTCATTTAATGGGTCAAAGAGGGTCATAGGTCACCCTATGACCTTATGTGACCCATATTACCCATTCAAATATGTCCCTTGGGGTCCGAAGACCCTTAGGGACATATGTCATCGTTTAATGGGTCAAAGAGCGTCATAGGTCACCCTATGAGCCCCTTTGACCCAATTTACCCATTCAAATATGTCCCTAGGGGTCCTAGGACACCTAGAGACATATATCGTCGTTTAATGCGTCAAGAGGGTCATAGGTCACCCTATGACCCCCTTTCACCCATATGAACGATTCGAATATGTCCGTAGGGGTCCTTGGACCCCTAGAGGCATATGTCATCATTTAATGGGTCAAAGAGGGTCATAGGTTACCCTATGACCCCATTTGGCCCATATTACCCATTCGAATATGTCCCTAGGGGTCCTAGGACCCTTAGGGACATATGTCATCATTTAATGGGTCAAAGTGGGTCATAGGTCACCCTATGACCTCCTTTGACCCATAATACCCATTCGAATATGTCCCTAGGGGTTCGAGGACCCCTAGAGACATATATCATCATTTAATGGGTCAAGAGGCCCCTTTGACCGATATGAACGATTCGAATATGTCCCTAGGGGTCCTAGGACCCCTAGAGACATATGTCATCGTTTAATGGGTCAAAGAGGGTCATAGGTTACCTTATGACCCCATTTGACCCATATTATCCATTCGAATATGTCCCTAGGGGTCCTAGGACCCCTAGGGACATATGTCGTCGTTTAATTGGTCAAAGAGGGTCATAGGTCACCCTATGAACCCCTTTGACCCATATTACCCATTCAAATATGTCCCTAGAGGTCCTAGGACCCCTAGGGACATATATCATCGTTTAATGGGTCAAAGGGGGTCATAGGTTACCCTATGACCACCTTTGACCCATATGAATGATTCGACTATGTCCCTGGGGGTGCTAGGACCCCTAGGGACATATGTCATCATTTAAAGGGTCAAAGGGGGTCATAGGTCACCCTGTGAACCCTTTTGACCCATATGAACGATTCGACTATGTCTCTAGGGGTCGTAGGACCCCTAGGGACATATGTCATCGTTTAATGGGTCAAAGAGGGTCATAGGTCACCCTATGACCCCCTTTGACCCATAATACCCTTTCGAATATGTCCCTAGGGGTCCTAGGACCCCTAGAGACATATGTCGTCATTTAATGGGTCAAAGGGGGTCATAGGGCACCCTATGACCCCCTTTGATCGATATGAACGATTCGGCTATGTCCCTGGGGCTCCTAGGAACATATGTCATCATTTAATGGGTCAAAGGGACCCCCTTTGACCCATTAAAGGACGACATATGTCCCTAGGGGTCCTAGGACCCCTAGAGACATATATCGTCGTTTAATGGGTCAAAGAGGGTTATAGGTCACCCTATGACCCCCTTTGACTCTTATATATTAATAATATACATACTAATAATATACATATATATATATTAATAATATACATATCAATATAATAATATATATATATATATATAGACATATACATATTACATTATTATATTTAATGAAAATATTACGTTATTATATAAATATATTAATAACATACATATTAATATAATAATATTTATAATATATATTATATTTAATAAAAATATTAAGTTGTTATATAAATATTATATTATTATACATATTAATATAATAATATATAATATGTATTTTATATATATATAAATTATGTTATTATATTTAGTAAAAATAATAATAATATATATTATATTTATAGATTGTAATAAGATTAACATAAGATATTATTATATATTACTAGATTATATCTTGTATGTTTACATTACGTTATTATATATATATATATATAATATATTAAAATATGCCTTTACATATTAATATAAGTGAAATAATTTAAAAATAAAAAACTAGAACGTTTAAATCGAATTTTCCTCCAAAATTTGAAGTTTTTTAGAATTTGACTACCGAGCCATATCGGATATCCGATGTCAAATCGGATATCCAATTTTGAATCGAATATCCGATCAGGCTTGGTATTTACCAAGCCTGCCCGGTCAACCCCAAAGACGTGTTTATAGAGAGTTTTAGTGATACTCAGACTTCGGGTAGCCGTCTGACAATGTTATTTTGATCGAAATTGAATGAAACAAAATGGGTTTTATAATATTGCTCTCTAGATTCCATCAATATAATTTCTGTCAAATTCTGAGTTCGATAAGTATTTATTAGTTAATTGTCAATGAAGATTATTGTAAAGTGCTGATTGACATACTGAATGAAAAATAGCTATAACTTTCAAACGGTATAACATTTTTTAAATCTAAAAGTTGTGTCACATTCTATACTTCGCTTAGTATAAGAAAAAAACAAAAAAAAAAAAATTTGATCAAATTTTCTATTAGTTAGGGTGGTCAGACACGTGACTTTTTTTAATCCGAAAAAGTTTTGGTAGAAAATTCATATTTAATTATTTATTTGGAATAAAAATATCAAAAAATATGTGTCACATCTGAGCATGAGTCTAGTTTTCATATCTATAATTATATTAAAAAAATATTATGATTTGATTTTGATTAAGGTGGTCAGACATACATCTACTTTTTATTTTCGCCCTAAGATTTTCTTAGTACTGCATTAAAATTCAAACTTTTGACCAATCAATTTTTTTTTCTCCTAATAAGGCCTAGTAGTTTAGAAACTACATTCAATTTTCTACAAATTATTTTCTTACAACTTTTTGATATAAAGTCCATAACCACTTCAAAATTATGTGTCAAGTTGACATAAACCTGATTTGCTGATTTTTCACTGCCACTTAAGGCCATAGTTTGGTACACCATGATCTTGCACATACCCGACTACTAGCCTCAAATCCACTTGCAGAGCCATCGAGAATTGATACGAATGGAAGCCAAGTAAAAACCTCTTAGTTAGAAGCCACCTAGTTCACCTCCAAAAGGAGGCATAATCTTTGTACAAGGAGGGGGAAGAATCTCTCTTGCAGAACTCACCATAGGCATGCTACTAGACATTTGAAGGTGGTATATGTGCTTGTCCCCTACCATAAGGGTGCTTGTTCAACATATACTGTTGAGTCCTTTGAATATACCAAAAACACAGGCACCCTCTATGGGGTGACACGACTATGTGAGGTACACACATGCACATAAGATGTGGGACAAAGGTTTTTCCTTCTCTACCAATTTTTATTTTCAGGGATAAAAGCATGTTTGTTCTTGATTCATAAAAAAGTACAAAACTATCTACAACAAACAAAGGTCAAGACTCCCCTATCTTGTCGAGTTGCTTTGCCCTCGGCAAGACTATTTTCGACTACTGCTTGCTTCCCACTGTCTTGTTTAAACACATTGCCTAAATTGAATCCTAAACATTGTCCAAATGTCCTACTGAGTTAACTTCACTATTTATCCAATCAAATTTGTCTGGTAGATCTATCCAATCTATCCAAACAATCTAAAAATCTCTTCGAAATCCAATGCTATTGTTAATCTGGTCTTGATTTTTGCTTTGAGTTGTACTTTTTCATGCGAGCCCATTAAGGTATTCGCATGAGATCTTGTGTATACTCACACAAAATTAAACCATTGTCATGAGTCTTTGTGTGAACTATAAAAATTTCTTACATGAAATTAAACTACTATCATGAGTCTTCACGCGACCTAATGAACTTCTTTGCATGGCTTGCAGAGAATCTTCGTACGAAATCTTGCTCTAAAATTGTCAAATCAGTTAGTTTGATCAATCTGTGATTTTAGTCTAGTCAGTTTCTAGCACTCAATTTTCCTTTTCTATCTATATATAGTCCTAAAATAGCAGCACTTTTCTTAGCTGAAGATTTGTGTCTTGTACTTTGACTAGACTCATCTCTTGAGTTATCTTTTATCTTCATCTCTTAAATTCTTTTCATACTTTGTGTCACATTGGCCATAATCTCTAGCTATTCTAGCCTTTAAATAAAACCATTTATGCCTTGGTTGACAACATTCTTACTGTTATCTTCTCCTTTTGAGACTTAGTTCTAGTGTAGTACTTGTCCAAGTTTTTTGCTCTTTGCCTCGTCTATGACTGTAGCGAAAAGGAGTGGAAATGTGTTTTATCCTCATAACCTTAGATGTGGTTGTGCTAGGGGTCATAATCATGGTAGAGGTTTCTTACCTTTCATTACAAAATCTGTATCTAGTTTGGCTAGTGAGGCATCTTCATGATCTCCCTCACCTGCTAGGTCACCTCGAATTCGGTAAACATTTTCCATAAACTTGCAACAAATTAGAAATCCTTTATATCAAGAGGACACTAAGATAGGTAAAGGTCCTACATCACCAAACATGATGTTTGATTCGTTTTTTAGAGGACCTTTTGAAACACAACACACTGAAACTGAACATGTTCCTACAAATCATGAACCTGAACATGGTGGTCATAGTAGACATCAAGAACCACCTAGGAATGACAAAGAGAAAGAGAAAGACTATGAAACCAATGAGGAATAGGAAAAGGTGAAAATACTCCCTAAACACATAACAAATGTCAAAGAGAAAAAAACTTTCAAAAGGTTATGAGAATCCTACTCAACGAAGAAAAAGAAAAGTACATTCTCAAACTTGCCCAAGAGGGAGCTAAGCTACCCTCTCATTTCATTGTAGAAACCATTATCACACCTAAAGAAGAAATTGAGACTTCTAAACTCAAAAAAAAATTTAAAATTATGCAAGATCAATTGGCTTAGATGATGCATGAGAAGGAGAAACCCATGAAGACATAGACATTGGATGCTCTTTGTCTATTTCCATTTGACAAAAGCATAAACATGTTGCCTTTCCCATGAGGCGTAGAGCTACCCAAGTATGACAAGTACTTTGGTACTACAAATCCCCAAGATCACTTGTGGAAATTTGGTGCTTTGTCTATGGATTTTATACACAACCAAACATACCTCATGCATTTATTCCCTAGAAGCCTAGGTGGTCAGGCTTTGGAGTGGGTCTCACATTTACCTCCTGGTATCAAGACGTTTGACAAAATTGCCAATTTTTTTTTTTTAGTAGTATTCTCATAACATTCAACATCCTGTCAACATTCAAGATCTATGCAACCTTAAATAGAAAGTTGGAGAACCTTTTCTCACATTCCTCCAATGGTGGAGACAACTGTACACTAAGTATTCCTGCGAAATTCTAGAAACAGAGAAGCTTGACATTTTCACTAATAACTTCCTACTTGATTTTAGATATAAAGTCCAAATTCAAGGTCCACGTACCTTTGAAGACATGATCATGTAGGCTATCCATATCAAGCAATTTATGGTCAAGAAAGGTGAACTTACTCTTTAGAGGGACATAAAATAAGGTTCCACTTCCAATAGGGATAAAAGCAAACATGTCAACAAGAACCGAGAAATTATACATGATGAAGTCATTGACAATGTCACATTCAAACCTTCTAAAGTGGCATTTAATCTTACAGATGGCCTCAAAGTAGCCAAAAACGTTGAGAAACCTCCTCTTGACAATGAAACATCTAGGAACAAATCGAGAAATTCCTAGGCCACACGCCTTAAGCGAGAGTATACACCCTTGGGAGAACCTTTGGACGTGGTTTACAATTCATTTCTACAACATAAGCTTATTTAACCAATGGATAATCCTCGTCCCTATGATCTGCAACCACATCCACCATGGTGGAATGAAACCTCATTCTTTGAGTATCACCAAAATAAGGGACACAAAACTAGCGACTACATAAAAATTGTGCCATAAAGTCTAAGACATGATTGATGCTGGTGATCTTGTGGTAGATGGACATAACAAAAACTTGGATCAAAAGGCATTCAAAGAACCTTTCCCAACTTATGAAAAGGGAGAGACTTTGAAACCACAACCCTACAACAAGGTCAACTATACATATTCCAATGATGAAAATGTCATTCACATGGTTGAACCTATGGATTTTGAATACTGAAACATTATTATAATTAAGGGAAAACAAGATGATGATAAACCCAAGACACCATTTATCTTAAGGGGTCCTACTCTCAATGGAATGGATAATAGACCCTTGCAACACTATGCTAATGTTGTCACGCGTTCTCGCCCTACGCCTCCTACTTCAGATCTTGAACAACACAAATACAAAGCCCTTGTTGGTCCATCTCGCAAAGGTGAAAAGCCCACAATAAACTTGATAGCAACCAGTTATAGCATTCTCGATCAATTAAAACAAACTAATGCTTAGATTTCCATCTTTGAGCTACTTAAAATCTTGCCTGCTCATAAGAAGATTCTGGACAAAGCCCTCATGGAGGAAAATGTTCCTCAAGATCTTGATCTTGAGTGATTTCAATCCATGTTAGGTCACCTAACCTCACCTTATCTCATGACCTTATCCAAGGAGGATGATAACTTGTTGAGTCACCCACATAATCAACCACTACATATTGAGGTTATGATCCATCAGACACATGTTCGTCAGGTACTCATTGATAATGATGCTAGCTTAAAAATTGTCTCTACTACTCTCCTTAGACAATTGAATTATTTTGAGGACCCTATTGATCCTCAACATAAGATCACTATCAAAGCATATGACGAAGTGGAGCAAAAGTCTCTAGGTCTTGTGGTTTTTCCCATTTATGTCAGTCCTGTAGAAAGGGATGTCACCTATTAGGTGCTTGACATTCCCTTGGTTTACAACATCTTATTAGGATGGCCATGAATACATGAGATGCATGCTGTACCATCCAAATACCATCAATGCATCAAGTTCCAATTTCATGTTTTTGAAGTTACTATTCCTACCATTACTAGCTATACCTACAATATGCTCAAGGCTACTAAAACTTTCATCCCTGCTAACCATGAATCCACTAATTATCCTGACAATAAGCTAAAAAAAATTGAACAGTCATTCAAACTGAAAGAAACTGGCATGGGAGAGTACCACATTGAACTAGTTCTATCATTAACATCTCTCCTAGAGTCTCCTCGACATTATGGGAGACCTTCAAAGGCAAAGAAGTCATTCATGCTAATGCCCTAGACCAAGTGTAATGGTGATTTTTTCAAGGCTATATTGCCCTTAGAAGATGAAAGTAAAAATAGAGCCATTGCAGCATGGCTTTATGGGGAATAGGCTCTAGTGGACATAATAGAGCAAGCTCGAGAAATCACTCCTGAGAAATATGGGCCTGGTCTTAGGCTTATGAAGCAGTTTGGTTACAAGGGAGTGGGTCATATTGGGTGCAATAACAATGGCCTAATTGATCCTATCAAAGCAAGAGCTCGAAGCAACTATGATACAACTGGCCTAGGATTTAAGAAGGTTCCTTTTCATTTGGGACCAAATAAATTCATACCAACACCTAAGAGCTCATTTGAAAATGAGTCACATGCTGAGTTAGATACTTAAGAGGAAGAATTTGATGATGAGGATTCCTATCCTCATCCTATTCCTTATGATCTCACTAAATTTTTTGCTAAGCGAGATGACTTTGTGCCATGTGTTAGCATTGTGGATGATACTAGTGACTCTTCTGAGGACAATACCGAGCAACTCAAATATCATTTAGAAAAGAGAGAATCTAGTCAGTCATTTCATATTAAGTATTTGTGTAAGAACCTAGAGGATGAAGGCAAGTATGTCCCTATCAGTATTGGGGAGTTCTATAATCTCTTTCCATGTAGCACTAATTCTAAAGAATATGAGTTTAAATCTCTTATAGAAGTGACTACTAATAAAGATATTGACCGAGTGCATGTATATGAAAACCAAATCGAAGTGGGTGAAACATCTAGGATTAGGTCACATGAGTCTGATCCAACTAGTGTTCTAGAGTCATCAATTAATGATGTTCATTCTCAAAGGTGTTTGAAGACACTTATGGATGAGGTCGCCATAGGTCTTGAATTACTGGTCCAAGCACTTAATGACTATACTGTGAACACAATTGAACTAGCCACTACTCTCTCACTCAAACATCCTGAGCTTATAGACTAGAACCCTAATGCATCTAGCGAAGTCACCACGTTCCAAAATGACTATGCTCTCGCCTGTTACCTAAGCACTATCGAACCTATAACATCTTCCACCAATGAGAAAAGTATCAACATGACTGAGGCTGACATCAAATATCTCAATCATACAATTAAAAAGAAAAAATGTAAAAGGTTTGATGGTGAAAACCACATTGTGGTAGTGTCAGAACCCAAAAAAATAAAAAATAAAAGATGTATCCAAGGGTGGAAACCTCTCTATGGCACCCTCAGATGAGATATTTGATGCACTTCCTAGTCACCTTCAGGAGAGATCATCAGTGTTGATAGAGCTGACACAGCCAATTAACCTAGGCACAAAAAAAATCCTCATATGATACATTTGGCACAATCACTGTCACCTGAAGAGAAGGAAGAATTCATTTCCTTTTTCAAATAAATGAAAATAAATTTTTCTTGGACATACTCTGACATGCCAGGATTGGATCTTAATCTTATCATGCATCACTTTTCCATAGCACCAGGCATCAAACCAGTTAAATAGAAGCTTCGAAAAATGAATCCTCACATTGCATTACTTGTCAAAGCAGAATTGGAGAAACTTCTAAAAGCTAGTTTCATTCATACAATTGATTATGCTGAATGGATATCCAATATTGTTCTAGTTTCCAAGAATGATAAATCTATCAGGGTTTATATAGACTTCCGTGATCTTAACTTGGCATGTCCTAAAGATGACTTTTCACTCCCTAATATTGATATGATCGTTGACTTGCTGGCTGGCTATGAGATGTACTCACTTATGGATGGTTTTTCTGGATACAATTAGATAAAAATTGCACTAGAAGACTAGGAAAAAATGGCTTTCACATGTGCATGGGGAACCTTTTGTTGGAATGTGATGCCATTTGGTTTAAAGAATGCTGGTGCTACGTATCAGCGCATTGTTACTACAATTTCCCATGAAATGATGCATAAAACCATGGAGGACTATGTTGATGATACCCTGGTGAAAAGTGCTAAACACAATACTCATCTACAAGATTTGGGGCCCATCCTAGATCATATGAAAAAATTCAATCTTCGACTCAATCCTAAGAAATGTGCATTTGGTGTCACATCAAGAAAGTTTTTGGGATACATTGTTTCTGCAAAAGGAATTGAGGTAGATCCAGAGAAAGTACAAGCAATAATGGACATGCCACCACCTTGAAACATTATTCAAATGAGAGGACTATAGGGAAGGCTTCAATCTATTCACAAATTTATTTCACAATTGGCAGATAGATCACAACCCTTCACAAAGACCTTACATAAGGGTGTGAAATTCAACTGGAGCCAGGATTGTGAGCAAAGCTTAACAAAGATCAAAAAATATCTTGTCAATCCACCAATCCTAATGCCTCCCATCCATGGAAAGCCTTTGCTTTTATACATCTCGACAATTGAAACATCTCTAGAAATCCTTTTGGCTCAAGAAGATGATGACAACAAAGAAAGATCTATTTACTTCTTGAGCCAAACACTAGTCTCTTATGAGAAGAACTACAACATTATTGAGAAAGCTTGCTTGGTAGTTGTCTTTGCTTCCCAAAAGTTGAGACACTACATGCTTGCCCACACTATGAGGCTTTTTGCTAAGATAGACCTACTAAAGTACTTGCTCATTAAGGCCGCTCTCACAGGAGGATTGGCTAAATGGGTTATGATACTCAATGAGTTTGACATCCAATACATTGAACACAAGGCTATCATGGGATAGGTAATTGTAGATCAGTTGGCTGATACACCCATACAAAGTCTTCTACCAATGAACATTGATTTTCGAGATGAGTCAATTCTAACACTCACGCACCACACGTGGGTTATGTTCTTTGATGGTTCCTTCACACAATAAGGATCAGGTGCTGGATTACTCTTCATTACACCACAGAGATAGTCATTTCCCAAAGCATACAAGATTCTATTTCCTAGTAAAAACAACATTGCTGAATATGAGGCTTTGATCAATGGCATGAAAATTGCAGCCAAATGGAGAGTGGATCAGTTAGATATCTTTGGTGACTCTCAGCTTGTCATCAACCAGGTTAATGATGTCTACCAAACAAAGGATGAGAAACTAATTCCTTACAAGTGCATGGTTGATGACTTAAAGAAGTATTTTGCACACATCACCTTCCAGCAAGTTCCACGAGAAAATAATATAGTGGCTGATACCATGGCCACTCTGGCCTCCTTGCTACAAATGCCTCAAAATGATCTTTGACATGAGTTCTTTGTGAAAGTGTTACAATACCTAGCCTATGACACCCCTGATTCTAAGATGATCTATTCTATTATAGGACAAGAATCATCTTGCTACCATCACATTTATTCCTACCTTTGCAATCAAACCATTCTAGAAGGTCTGACCCAGAATGAGAAATGTTACCTAATCTGTAATGATTTGCATTATGTCATTATTGCTAATGATCTATATAGGAGAGGTCTTGGTGGAACACTCATTAGGTATTTAGAACCCGAAGAGTCCAAACACACACTAATTGATGTTCATGAGGGCATTTGCAGATCTCATTCCAATGGCCTGACACTAGCTCACAAACTCCTTCGCACTGGTTGCTACTAGCTCAAAATGGAGCAAGAAGCTATCAAGTATGCTAGATCCTGCAGGCAGTGTCAGCTACATGAGAATCTTATCCATGCTCTAGCTAGAGAGTTGATTCCCTCTACTACAACATGACCATTTCAACAATGGGCCTTTGACTTGGTGGGACTGATCCACCCAACCTCCTCTAATGGACATAAGTTCATTATCACGGCTATAGATTATTTCACAAAGTGGGTTGACGCAGTACCTCTCATAGTTGCTAATGGCAAAATTGTAGCACTTTTCATCACAAACTACATCATTTATAGATATGGTGTGCCGTCCTCAATCATTACTAATAATGGAGGACAATTCAAGAATAAAGACCTCAAGGAATTATGCAAGAAATTCAAAATCACACAACATTGGTCTTCCATTTATTACCCCCAAGGTAATGGCTAGGCTAAGGCATCCAATAAGGCGATCCTAAAAATTCTTCTTTGCACAGTCATAAAATTAGTGAGTGACTGGTATCTCCAGATCAATCCAACCCTATGGGTATATAGGACAAGCATCAGGACCCCAATAGGCACGACTCCCTTTGCTTTGGTATATGGCATGGATGCTATGCTTCCAATAGAGGTCAAGATTCCTACCTTGAGAATCTCTATGAAGAGCCTTATCAATGATGATGACTATAGGATAGCTCAACTTCAAGAGCTTCTATTATATGATGAACATCTACAAGTGGCATGTGATCATCTATGAGCATATCAACAACGAATGGCATGAAGCTATAATTAGAGGGTCAAGCCACGTGACTTCTAGCTGGGTGATCTTGTCCTGAGAGAGAAACCTAAGAACCAACAACAACGAGTCCAAAAAGCAAAGATTGAATCAAACTGGCTCAATCCTTACATCATTACTACAATATATGGATCTAGTGCCTATCATCTTTCCACAACCAAAGGTGAAGTGGTTAAAGAACCTATCAACACTCTCCACCTGAAGCAATTTTACAATTGATCTAATGTTAGTAAGCTCTTTGTACATATCTATATGTCTTGAAAAAATCTTAAAAATTAGAAAAAGTCCTAAAAGAAAAACTGTTACCTTGGTGAGAACCTGGCAATAGGTGCCTTGGTAACACTGAAAAAGTGAAAAATCAAAAATACAAAAAAATCAAAAAAAGAAAAATACAAAAAAATTGAAAACAAGAAAAGTGCCATTGGTGAAGACTTGGAAATAGGCATCATGGTAGCAAAAAGAGGAAAATCTTGCCAAGAAGGTGAAAACCTAGTAAACATGCACCTCTTGTTCCCAATGCTCCATCTTGCAGCACAATTTTTAGCTATTTTGTACAATCACTTTCATGCTTTCACTTTCTTGCTTTTCCTACTTTTCATTCATGTATCCATGGATTGAGTCTTCTCACAACTTGAGGGCATTCCCCTTTAGTGTCACTACTTTCAAGATTCTCCTCATAGAATCTCCTTTGTGACAGTCACTAGCGGTCCTCACTATGTATGCCTACTATCGCTAGTGTCACTATTTTTGAGATTCTTCGTATAGAATCTCCTTTGCGATAGTCACTAGTGTTCCTCACTATGTTTTCCTACTATTGCCACTATACCTCATTTTCAAGATTCTCCTCATAGAATCTCTTTCGCAATAGTCACCAGTTGTTTTAGCTATGTCTAACTACTTTTTCTTGGGTCACATCTCCAGATTCATTTATGGAAGATCTCTCTTGCATTAGTCACTAGTTATTCTGGCTATGTCCATCTATTGTCACTTAGTCCTCTTTAGGTTCTTCATTGTAAAGATTTCCTCTTTGACCTCTGTCACTAGTCATTCTGACTGTGTCTACCTACCGTTGTCACCCTACTGAAGAGATTTCATTCAAACATTTTTGGACATTGGCACTTGAAATCAATCCCAAAAACATTGAACTCAAAAATGATATACTTGTTTACATATTCTGAGCATTTTATTTTTTTACTTTTTTTTTCTTTATCATATCTCCTCGAGCAACTCGATGATGTCATCTTCAACTAGAGAAGTAATGACTGAGGGCATGATCTTTTCTTTGCTTTCTATCTGTGGTTTAGCTCCAATAATTTGATCTATTCTTATAAAAGGGGTGTCCACTATAAGAGCCTCCATCTCATATTGGATGGCCATGTGTACCTTGAATCCTTTTATATAGATGCGTCAATAACATTGGTTCTTCTCCTTGTTTATTGGAGTGAACTCTTCATGCTACAGTAAATAATGATACTCATCCTGCTAAGTGAACGTATAGGTCACTATGAGTATACCTAGCACACTTCTATCTCAGGTTGCAAATGCAAAGGTCGTTGTAGATAATATAAATATTTAATACTTAGGATAAGATGGATCTCCCATGTGTTTGGTGTGTTTTTCATACAAGCAACATTCTAGTCATCCTAACATTTATGCTTTGATGCTTATGTTAACTTGCTATATTAAAAGGGACAAATGTTCTAGTCATTCTAGCTTCTTGTGCCTCGAATGCTTACATTTAATCTCGACAAACCTATAATGTATGTTCTTATCATATTCCCATGATTGCAATGTTAGTGGGAATTGTATAATATAAGAGCTTTTTTCTATATCCAGTGATGATAAATTGTCAAGGCTTGGTAACCAGACCTAGGGTTGCATTTAATACAGTCTTGCATTACATTATTAACATGCATAAGAATGCAATTCGATTGGGATTCTATTTCTCTTCTATGTGAGGAAAGATTGGGGGCATCTTCAAACATATTAGGTCTCTCTATGACTGCACAAGCATTTGATTTATTAATTCATGCTCCTAAATGGAATACCTATCATTTCCAAGCAAAAAAATGAAACACTACATGAGATGTCAGTCCATTTTCCATATGCATTGCATCCATATACTCATAATATCCACTCTACATGCTCATAATCACATCACATCACATCAAAATACATTTGCATTCATATCAAAGTATAATATACATCTCATAATCATCATATTGACATCTCATGTACATCAAAGTGAAATAGACACAAACAATGACATGTACACACTAATACTCAGCTCAAAAATCTCATATATATCTATCAAAAAACATGGGTCAGTACAAAAATGGGCACTACTCTAGTGCTATTGATCAAAATGATACAAAATGATGCTGGTACACCAATAAATACATAGCCAAAGATCAAAATCAAGAGCCAGATACATAGCATCTAACTCTACTTCATGCTCTCATCTCTAGGAGGAGCAGGAGTAGGAGCCATAGGTAGAGGAGGAGGTGTAGCATCTCAGGTCTACTAGGAGGTCATGCACCTCCCAACTCTCATGCATACTATGAAAAGTGTAGAACTTGGAGAACCTCATTAGGTATCACTACTAAATATGCAACAAAGTAGTAAGCTTCTCGGGTTAACTGTAATCACACCTCATCCTGCAACATCACTGACCTCTACTTAGTAGACTCGGTGTGCTCTCTCCATTGATCTATCTCTTGCTATCACTTTACTAGCTATGAGTCTTGGACAACTACCTATATCTGCAAATCTCCCAACTACCGAGAGGCCTGAAAAATCCTGATCTAGCATATCCTCATCACGCATCTTAGGTGCCTACCACTATAGTGGTGCCTACTACTATGGTGGTTCCTATTGTTGTGGTGGCACTTCCTATTGTGGTACCTCATGTTGTGGGGCCTGCTCCTCTATCGTCTACCTTTGCCATCAACCATGTCCTGTCCAACTACCCTCAGCACCTGGGTCTGATCCCATCTACTATGGGGGAATCTGTAGCTACTATACTTGATGCCGAAGCTGTGGCTAAATCTATGGTTTTACCTCCTACTATTGAGGCACCTATCTCTATGCCTAACTTGCCATCCCTAGTGGATCAGTAAATCATGGGAATGGGTGGCTGATTAAATGACCTTGATAGGAAAGCATCATCCCTACATCTGCTACCTCTAAAAGATCATCCCACTAAATCATAGCTAGGTTGTGCATGTCTATCATGGATCAGCCTGGATCCATACATGGAGGCCATCCCCACCCTACATCTCTTGCCAGTCTAGCATAGGCACAATACTCTTGAGAAATATCCTATGGTTGATCATATTTCCACCACACTTGTGAAATCACAAACCACTCTATGATCTATGTAGTCCTACCCAATAGTGGCCATGAGTTGAACATCTAGGGTAGCTCTCTCTGAGCATCATCCCAACCCTCTATCTCTCACTAGGGCCACCATATGATGGAGACCAGGTCATCAAGATGTGTCCTCTAGTGCTTTGTCTTACTCAAGAAGACTTGGGTAATGTGCCCCTGATATCTATAGATATATGGTTCCATCAGCTTGCAGGCATCCTCATGAATGGGCCTACATATGGGAAGATGCTCCCATGCCCAAATTTGTAACACATAAACACCAGTGGCCATAGTCTTCTTCTCATGGAAGACTATCTCATGCATCTCATGGAATAGGTGGGGTAGAATACACTAACCCCACCCAAAAATCATAGGAGCCTCTACCATCCAGTGCAACATAACTTCCCATCCACACTCTAGCCCATGTTGTCCTCTGTCAGGCATAAAAAAGAAACTCAGGAAGATTGCTAGCATAGATGCTAGTCTGTGTGTCTATCCATATGTGTGCATCAGCTCATCCCAACTGATGGCTTGAACTTTTTGCTGATCCCTCTCAAAGACAATAGAAAGTGCTTTGCTTGGGGCACTGTATCATAGACCACTTGGGCTCCATGGAAATGGATCCAAAATATCCTCCAAATGTCCTCTGGGGTGATCATCATCTCCCCCACTAGTAGATGGAAGGTGTTCATCTCTAAATGGAAATGCTCCACCAAAGTTGTGAGTAAGCTGTGATTCACCATCATAGCTAGGATTCGACATAGCAAGGACAAGCCTAATCAAGCCATATGTGCCTGATCAGCATCATCAAGACTTCACAACAACTCTCCATATGTTGGATAGTGTGATTTGAACGACACATCATCAAAGACCTCCTACACACACAAAAACAAAAATGGCCAGCAAACGATCAGGGTACCATAATGAAATGGCAGAACAAAGCTAATAAAAATGCAAATTTTACTTACAAAATTGACAATTTTAACCTCTGCTATCATGGATTCTCATGCGAAGATCTCTAGATCTCGCGTGAAGTTTCCCTCTTCTGTGCGAAGAATCTCCTTGTCACACGAGAAATGAGTCCTCACATGAGAAACAAAGTTCTCATGTGTGAAGAATCTCCTTCTCCACATGACAGGTGAGCATCTCCCGTGTGAGAAAATTCACTAATGCGCACAAAGAAATAGTGCACCCTATTTCTTCATGCGAGAAGAGAACATCTTCGCACGAGAAAGGATAGTCTTGCACGAACACCGATTCACCAACTTTTAAAATGTGCAAAAATATGCAATAAATGACCTTGATCTACATAAAAATGGAAGTAAAAAGGTGGAAAATTGATGACTTATCAATGGTTCGTAGGTTGCTGGCTGGCTGTGTCGTCTACAGTGCTCAAAACAATGATATCTCACATTCACTGCCATGTCTCTCTCATAGCTCAACTCACTAAAGGACAAAAGGCACAAATGAATTGAAAATGACCCTTTGGGCCCTTATATAGCTGTTGACCTAATTTTTCAAAGTGCTCTAATTTGAGCAAAAATCATCCTTGGCTAATTTGACCATTCTAAATCCATTTTTGAGATCGAATTCAAAATTTGACACACCTAAGTGCCTCAAAAATGGGTTTTAAAATTTTGGGGACCGACGTGATCGAACGCTTGTGTAGACCAAATCTTTCAATCCTTTGCAATTCTTTGAATCCTTTCAACTCTATATTCTTCATGTTCTCAAAACTCATTTTGGATTTAGTCAACTCAAGTCAGCTATGCTCAATTTTGGTCAAATCCTTGGTTAAACTTGGTCTTTTGGACCTTGAAATCACTTTGGATCGACTTCCAAATTTTTTTACAATCGTTCTAATCTCTTCATCTTTTCTCCCAATCTCTCTTATCTCTTCTACACTTTACTACATCTCAAATTTCTTTTGTATCTCTTTGTATACTACTTTATATCATATTTCTAGTGTGTCATCTTTTAATTTCACTCCCTAGGGGGCAGGATGATTACATCATTGAATTTGAATTTCAAATGAATCTGAATCTTCATCACTTGGGGCACCTTGTTCCTATCTTATGTCCTCATCACTTGGGGCATCTCATCACCTGGGGCATCTTGCTTCCTCCTATCTGGCATCTTTGCTATCTATCTTGTGTTTTCATCAACTAATCAATCTTATAACAACTCATCTCAGAGTTCGATGGACAGGTATTGTGAAATTCTAAACCTTGACACCTGAGGATCAAGCTTCATTCTGGGGATGATTCTATGACTCATGATTGGATCTTGTTATCTTTTATTTATCTCAAGTATCTAGGTGTTCTATCTGTATCCTTAAAGGTTAAGCTCCATTTTGGAGATGATCTTTTAAATGCTTTTAATCTCAGGTATCTAGGTGTTCTATTTGGATCCTTAAAGGTTAAGCTCCATTCTAGAGATAATCTTTTAAATTCTTTCAATCTCAGGTATCTAGGTGTTCTATTTGGATCCTTAAAGGTTAAGCTCTATTCTAGAGATGATATTTTAAATGCTTTCAATCTTAGGTGTTCTATCTAGATCCTTAAAGGTTAAGCTCCATTCTGGAGATAATCTTTTAAATGCTTTCAATCTCAGGTATCTAGGTGTTCTATTTGGATCCTTAAAGGTTAAGCTCTATTATGGAGATAATCTTTTAAATGCTTTTAATCTCAGGTATCTAGGTGTTCTATCTAGATCCTTAAAGGTTAAGCTCCATTCTAGAGACAATCTTTTAAATGCTTTCAATCTCAGGTATCTAGGTGTTCTATCTGGATCCTTAAAGGTTAAGCTCTATTCTAGAGATAATCTTGTAAATGCTTTCAATCTCGGGTATCTAGGTGTTCTATCTAGATCCTTAAAGGTCAAACTTCATTCTAAAGAAACCTTTTAAATGCTCATCAATTTTAGGTATCTAGGTATTCTACTTGGATTCCTTGGGATTAAGCTCTATTCTAGGGATAGTCCTTAAAAGCTTATCAATCGGTCTCTATATCATCAACTTCGAAACCAATCTCATTTCTTGATCTTTGCATCATGCTTTTTGATTTTCTTTGAATTGAACGTGCTTCTCACACATTCATTCAAAGAGGTGCAAAATGTAATACCCCAAAACTGGCTCATTACCATGATCACCAATTCTAGTCTATTCCGATTAATTCTAAGACCTATTTCACTAGGCAAATTCTCATTCTAGTACTTGCTACTTGACTTAATTTTCAGATATAGAAAACCCTAATCTGCATTCATCATACTCATTATTTAATCTCTATAGTATGCACTCATATTGGCCACGTTAAACCTATTTGATTTCAATTTAATTTAATCTAAAGTATTCATACTTTATTAAATTAAATTATCTCCTAAGGATAATGTACTATGGAATTAAATTTATTTAATATAATAAATATTCTCATTTTAATTAATTAAATGAAATTATTTAATTAAATAGAAAAGCTATTTCTAATCAATTAAGAAAAGTTATTTAATTAAATAGGAAGCCATTCCTAATTAATTAAATGAATTTATTTAATTAAACAAGAAAAGTGTCTCTAATTAATTAAATAAAATTATTTAATCAAATAGAAAAGGTATTTATGAGAGCATATCTCAATTTATTAAATTAAATATTCTTTCTAATTCTTCTCTTTAGTTCAAAAATGGAAATTCCTAGTTCACTACTTATCAAATTAGAAGTGATCCAGATCACTTGCTTTCACACTAAAGTCTATCTGAGCTGATTGACTCGTACACTCAAATTTGAGTTAGTTAACTCCCTTTAATTTGGGAATCTTCCACCTTAACTGAACCTCAGCTTTAATCTTGACCACTGATTGAAATCAATCTCAACCATTGATGGATTCCAAGAAAATCTATTTAAGAGACCCTTATTTCTTCATTTTAGAAAAGGATGAATTGAATTGCTATCAAAGTGTTGTTGAAATTCATACTCACATTTGCTCATATTTTGCATATATTTGCATCCTTAGTTTAATTTCATTTAGTATAATATGCATATGATTAATCTAGTTTCCTTTACTTATTCTTACATTAAATGCATATCTCATCATAGATTACTTTGCATTCTCACATAGATTAGTTGCATATCAAATCCTTCATTCTTAGAGGGTTTGGTCGCTTGCACCATGATTCTGAAGATATTAACAGGAGAAATCACTTTAGATAGGAGGCAACAGGTTTTCTTGCAGGGAAAATCTTGGGTGAACAATCTCATGTTCGTTCTAGGATGAATCCACATACAATGACCATGTTGAAGTGTGTGTGTTAACATAGGCCACATATTCATGCATACAAACATAGGTAGAGGCAAGTGCTTTAGGACATAAAATACATCTTTTTGGATGTATTCAACCTGCCAACTCCTAAAGAGACCAAGCCACTACTAGAAAAACTATTAGATATAGTGGAAATGGTCAACAATGAAGACATTGAGACAAATGCTAAATTTTTTGAGTGGCCTATAAAGAAATTCCAAAGGTAAATGAAAATATATCTGGTGATATAACACTTACTCAAGTTGCATTGGCAACAAATGTTGAGGATGTGAAGAAGGTACTTGATGCAGAAGCATCCATAGGTATAAGGGCAATCCTGTGTCACCCAAAAAAATGTACTTAGACTTAGTTTCTATTTTATGTCTTTACATTTTTGGATACCCATTTGGCTCAAATAAAGGTTCCAACTCTCATAGTTCAACTATTAGTGCATTTGAAAATCCCAAAAAAATAGGAGCATGCAATTTGACCATCATTTTGGTGACCTAGAAGGTGTGACTTGGCCAGATGAATGTAATCGAGATTTAGAGTATTTGAGAAAAATAATTAGGTCAAAAGGCCCCACGGTTTGAAAGTTATTCCAATTTTTTGAGTTTTCGAGACCCCCTAAGAATGCTTCAAAGTCAGGTTTGGGGCATTAAATGACCTCGAAAAGGGTCAGAAAATGGGGGACGAGTGAAGCTGGTCCATAGGGCTATAGAGCGCTTCGAGAGCTTTCCGAAAATGTAAACGGTTCGTCAATCGGAGTTACGATTCAAAAGTTATGCCTCCCGGAAGTTCGGCTACCATTTCTGGATTCTTCGAGAATTGCACCGACTTCTAACGCAGCTTCCGGAACCTTCTATTTTGTCGGTGGATGCCTACTAGCACTTTCTAGAATGTACTCCTAGTCCTTAACCCTCTGGGGTCTATTTAAGGAGATTTCTGGCATTGTAAAAGGCAGTTCAGATTAGAGCTTGAGAGGAGGTGCTAAAAGGAGAAATATTCTCCAGATTTATGCTATTGTAAGCCCGCAGGGCATGTTTTGAAGTTTATTTTCTCTGCAATGTTTGTACTGGCATATTTTCTCAGTTAATATAATTCCCCTTTCTATTGTGTCTATTCTTTTGTTGGGTTGTGTTCCCATCAAGTGGTATCAAAGCGAGTTTTCCTGAGTGTGTAGACAGAGCGCCGACTGTGAGGCAGTTTGCACCAGGACTGTGTGGTTGTGGGTTTGAGTTAGAAGATGCCTCCACGAAGAGAGCATGGTGGAAGGGCCAGAGCTATTGATCTTGAGGAGGTTAGAGCCCTCCAGAGACAGGTACAAGCATTGCAAGAGGAGCTTCGTAGAGGAGCAAATATTGCCGCAGATGACAATAGTGAGGATGACAATGAAGAGGAAGTAATGGAAGTTGACGGGGAAGTTCTGAATCCTGTAGAGGAAAGGCTTTTTAGGGCCATTTCTAGGTTTGGGAAAAGAACTACAATTGAAGTGGGTATATTTTCGGGAAATTTGAAACCAGATGAGTTGATCGATTGGATCAATGAACTAGACGAATACTTTGAGTATGAGGATATAAGGGACCCAGATAGGGTTAAGTTTGTGAAGGCCAAACTAAAAGGCCATGCCAAAATCTGGTGGCAAGAGATTCAACTGGAAAGACTTAGAAGAGGAAAGGAGAAGATCACAAGGTGGGATTGCATGGTGGAAAAATTGAAGAAGCAGTTCATTCTTGTGGACTACGAGCTTGATCTGTTTAAAAAGATGCATGGGTTAAAGCAAGCAGGAAGGTCAGTCCAAGAATATACAGAGGAGTTTTACCGACTCCTGATTAGAGCGGGGCATGTAGAGGCAAATAAGGAGAAGGTTGCTCGTTATATCAGTGGGTTAAAACCTAGCATCCAGGAGGAATTAAGTCTGGTAAGAATGACCAGCGTTGAAGAAGCATACCAGTTTGCCCTACGAGTTGAAGAGAAGCTGAGTAAAAGGTTTGAAGGAAGACAAAGAGGGTGTGGTCAAGGAGGAAGGGGAAGCGGTAGATCATCTGGAGGCCGCAATGAAACTCAAAAGAAAAATGAAGATGAGGGTACTAGCAGGAACCAGAGGAATGAGGGTTTCAACCGCTCCCGTGATCAAGATTTTGGAAATCAAAGAGGAAGAGGTAGAGGACGTGGACAAGGAAGAGGAGGCTTCCGTGGTACCTATTTCCATTGCAATGAAGAAGTTCATCGTGCCTTTGAATGCCCTCAACGACAAGGAAGGACAGATAGGAGAGCTGATGGCCAAGCTAGGATTGCTCATGTGGATGAGGATGCACAATCATCACATTCAGAGGATGCAAAAAGAGGAGAGACCTTGGTAAACGAAAGAGTCCTACTAAGTGGTGAAAATGAACCAGGACAACGGAGGAGTTTGTTCCGTACCAGATGCAAGTGTGAGGATAAATGTTGTGATGTGATCATTGATGGTGGTAGCACTGATAACTTGGTATCCGAAGAGATGGTCTCTAAGCTGAAGCTCAAGAGGGAGAAACATCCCCAGCCCTATCGGATTTCTTGGGTAAAAGATGATCATAAGGTCTTGGTAAGTGAACAATGTTTAGTAAAATTCAAAATTGGGAGTTACCATGATGAAGTTCTCTGTGATGTTATTTTGATGGATGTTTGCCATCTATTGTTGGGTAGACCATGGCAGTTTGATAGACATGCAATACATGATGGACATGCAAACACATACTCTCTGACAAAGGATGGAGTTCGCCACAAATTGAAGCCCATGAAAAGGGAAGGTGAAAAGGTATGTAGCAGTGCTAGGATTTGTCTTGTTGATGGAAGGAAGTTTTTAGATGGCATGAAACATCAGCGTATGTGCTATGCTTTGATTCCTAGGAAAGATAAAGAAGGTAGTAGTGAAATACCATTTGAAGTTTCAGATTTACTAGGGGAATTTGGAGATATTATCTCTGATAATGTTCCAGATGGATTGCCACCAGTAAGGTAAATCAGTCATCAAATAGATCTGATTCCAGGAGCTAGTTTGCCTAACAAGGCTGCTCACAGGATGACTCCTACTGAAACAGAGGAGCTAAATAGATAGGTTTAGGAGCTGTTGAGGAAGGGCTTGATTCGAGAGAGCCTGAGTCCATGTGCAGTACCTGCAGTACTTGCACCAAAGAAGGATGGAGAGTGGAGGATGTGTACAGATTCTTGAGCTATAAATAGGATAACCATCAAGTACCGATTTCCTTTACCAAGGATGGATGATCTTATGGACTGCTTGAGTGGAGCTCAGTACTTCACAAAGATAGATCTGAAGAGTGGCTATCATCAGATATGAATTCGAGAAGGAGATGAGTGGAAAACAGCCTTCAAGACCAAGGAGGGTCTTTATGAGTGGTTAGTCATGCCCTTTGGATTGACGAACGCCCCAAGCACCTTCATGCGACTCATGAATGAGGTACTTAAGAAGTTCTTGGGAAAATTTTTTATTGTCTATTTGGATGATATTTTAATTTTCAGCAAGACTTTGGAAGAACATTTACTGCATATTTGTAGTTTCCTTGAAAGGCTAAGGGAAGAGAAACTGTTAATTAATCTAAAGAAGTGTGTCTTTGCAAAAAGGGAGTTAGTCTATTTGGGATTTGTTATATCACCTGAAGGTCTCAAAATGGATCCAGAGAAGGTAAAAGCCATCTTGGAATGGCCTACTCCAAGGTCTGCTACTGAGGTAAGATAATTTCATGGTCTGGTTAGTTTTTACAGAAAGTTTATTAAGAATTTCAGTGGCATATGTGCACCTCTAACTGATACAATAAGAGGGGATAGAAAAGAGTTCAAATGGACTACAACAGCTGCGAGAAGTTTTGAATTGCTGAAGAAGAAGGTGACTGAACAGCTTCTGTTGGCACTTTTAGATTTTAGAAAAGTATTCCAGGTGGATTGTGATGCTAGTGGTAGCGCTATTGGGGCTGTATTAAGCCAAGAAGGTAAGCCTATTGCATATTTTAGTAAAAAATTGAATGATGCAAAGAAGAAGTATTCTGTTTATGATCAAGAGTTCTATGCAATAGTTTAGGCCTTAAAGAAATGGAGGCATTATTTATTGCCAAAAGAATTTGTTTTGTATACTGATCATCAGGCATTACAGTACCTAAATAGCCAAGGTAAATTGAATCAGAGGCATATGAAGTGGGTAGAATTCTTGCAGAGTTATACATTTGTGTTAAAACATAGAAGTGGAAAATCTAACAGGGTTGTAGATGCATTAAGTAGGAGACAGCTGTTGCTTACAACAATGCAGGTTGAAGTAGTTGGGTTTGATGAACTCAAGAATTTGTACCCCGAGGATCCTGATTTTGCTGAAGCATGGAAAGCTTGTAAAGAACCTGTGGCTGTAGATAGAACCAAGTGGTTAGACTATTTGATTCAGGATGGCATGTTGTTCAAAGGTAGTCAATTGTGCATTCCAAGGAGTTCCATGAGGGAAAATCTGATTAAGGAGAAACACAGTGGAGGGATGGCAGGACATTTTGGTCAGGATAAGACCATTGCCATTCTTAGAGAACATTATTTTTGGCCTCAAATTACACAGGATGTGAAGAAGTTTGTACAGAGTTGCCAGGTTTGTCAAGTTGCCAAGGGGTTTAGTCAAAATACCGGCCTATATCAGCCATTGCCTGTTCCATCAAGGCCATGGGAGGACATAAGTATGGATTTTGTTCTTGGATTGCCAAGGACACAAAGGGGTAATGACTCAGTATTCGTGGTGGTTGATAGGTTCTCCAAAATGGCACATTTCATTCCATGCCACAAAACTCATGATGATGTCCATATTGTAGACTTGTTTTTCAAAGAGGTGGTAAGACTACATGGTCTTCCAAGGAGTATAGTTTCTGACCGAGATACTAAATTTGTGGGGTATTTCTAGAGGACATTGTGGAAGAAGTTGAGAACAGACTTGAAATTCAGTTCCACGCATCACCCACAGACTGATGGCCAAACAGAAGTGGTAAATAGAAGTCTGAGCAATTTGCTGAGATGTTTAGTTGGAGATAAGCCCAAGGGATGGGATTTGATTCTACCACAGGCAGAGTTTGCTTATAATAACTCTGTAAATAGGAGTACTGGAAAATCACCATTTCAAATTGTATATGGAAATAGCCCAAAGACTGCACCAGAATTGAGGAAGATAGAACAAGGGGAGAGAACAAGTGCTGAAGCTGAGGATTTTGCTGAACACATCAAGCGTCTACATGAGGAGGTCCAAGCACACATTATCAAGATGAATCAAGAGTATAAAGCTAGGGCTAATCAAAGGAGAAGACATAAGGAATTCCAAGTAGGGGATCTTGTCATGGTGCACTTACGAAAAGAAAGATTTCCAGTTGGTACTTACAACAAGCTGAAAATGAAGAAATTTGGCCCCTACAAGGTTTTGAAGAAACATAACTCAAGAAATGCATATGAGGTGGAGCTGCCAGATGGTATTCACATTTCTCCCATTTTCAACATTGCAAATTTAACAGAGTATCATGATGATGGTGCAGATGAGGAGCTGGTTTTAGAGCCATGCCCAATTCCTGCTTCTAAGGAGGAGATAGAAGACATTCTAGATCATTGTGTGGGTAGGATTACCAGAAACAGGCAGTATGAAGAGTATTTGGTCAAATGGAAAGGACGACCAATCAAAGACTCAACTTGGATTTCAGCAGCTGAGGTTTCCCATTTGGGATTTCCTCTACCATCCATAAAGTGACAGGGTCACTTTTCAATCTACCCTGGGTGTCTGATGCAGGAGCATCCAGAGGTATAAGGGCAATCCTGTGTCACCAAAAAAAATGTACTTAGACTTAGTTTCTATTTTATGTCTTTACATTTTGGATACCCATTTGGCTCAAATAAAGGTTCCAACTCTCATAGTTCAACTATCAGTGCATTTGAAAATCCTGAAAAAATAGGAGCATGCAATTTGACCATCATTTTGGTGAGCTAGAAGGTGTGACTTGGCCAGATGAATGTAATCGAGATTTAGAGTATTCCAGAAAAAGAATCAGGTCAAAAGGCCCCACGGTTTGAAAGTTATTGCAGTTTTTTGAGTTTTGGAGACCCCCTAAGAATGCTTCAAAGTCAGGTTTGGGGCATTAAATGACCTCGAAAAGGGTCAAAAATTGGGGGATGAGCAAAGCTGGTCCATAGGACTATAGAGCACTTCGAGAGTTTTCTGAAAATGTAAACAGTTCATCAATCGGAGTTACAATTCAAAAGTTATGCCTCCCGGAAGTTCGACTACTGTTTCTGGATTCTTCTAGAATTGCACCGACTTCTAACGCAGCTTTCAGAACCTTCTATTTTGTTGGTGGATGCCTACTAGCACTTTCTAGAATGTACTCCTAGTCCTTAACCCTCCGAGGTCTATTTAAGGAGATTTCTGGCATTGTAAAAGGCAGTTCAGATTGGAGCTTGAGAGGAGGTGCTTGTTAGGATAAACCACAGACAGAAATAAAAACTACATGCAAATATAACCAATAACAAAAAATAATAGAACACACAGAAATGAACACAAGGCACCAAGATTTAACGTGGTTCACCCAATCCCTGGGCTACATCCACCAAACAACAAGTCCGATCTTATTACAATCCAGTGATTACAACCTGATTACAATCTGTAATCCCTTACAGCTCAATACTGCTGCAAGAACCAATTTCGTATCACCACACATAAAAAATACCCAACCCTAAGCCCTTTTTATACAAGTATTAAATCGCTTTAGGGTTATAACATGTCAGCCATATGTCGGCCATAACATGTCGGCAACCATGTCAGTACTTTCCTGATCAGTCACCACAATCTAACAATCTCCCACTTGGGGACTGATCAGGCTCCACACTAAACAACAATCTCCCACTTGGAGACTGATCCTGTAGCAATACAACTACCGCATGGGGCTCCCACTGGATCAAACCACCCTTGACTCTGCTGTTCTCTTATTCACATTTAGTCTAAAAGACCAACTGAAGCTGAAGAGGAGTTCAGCTTCTCCCTTGTGACAACCTTTGTCAACATATCTGCTGGATTTTCATTGGTATGTATCTTCTCCATCTTTAACTGTTGATCCTCCAAAATGGACCGAATGAAATGGTACCGCAACTGTATGTGTTTGGTCTTAGAATGCAGAGCTGAATTCTTAGCAAGATGAATGGCACTCTGACTATCTGTGAACAAATAATTATCCTTCTGAGGATGTCCCAATTCTTCCAAGAAGAACTGAAGCCATATCATCTCTTTGGCTGCCTCTGTAGCAGCAACATACTCTGCCTCTGTAGTGGAGAGAGCATTAATCTTCTGTAGTCTAGAAACGTAGCTCACGGCTGCCCCACCAACAGTAAAGACATAACCTATAGTACTCCGCCTGGTATCAATATCCCCAGCCAAATCTGAGTCAACATAGCCCTGTAAATCAGTAGTAGAGCCCCCAAAGTGTAAACACTTATTGGATGTTCCTCTCAAATATCTGAGAATCCACTTGACAGCATTCCAATGCTCAAAACCTGGATGACTCATATACCTGCTAACGACTCCTACTGCATGTGCAATATCTGGCCTAGTGCATACCATAGCATACATCAAACTTCCTACAGCTGAAGCATAGGGTACCTTGGACATCTTATCCTCCTCTTCCTGTGTCTTGGGACACATCTCCTTAGTCAATTTCAAATGACCAGGTAAAGGTGTGCTAACAGCTTTAGCATTATCCATAGAGAAACATTGCAACACCTTCTCAACATAATCAACTTGAGATAGCGTCAATGTTCTGTTCTTCCTATCTCTACAAATCTTCATACCAAGGATTTTTTTTGCTGCCCCCAAATCCTTCATAGCAAATGCTTGTGCTAACTGGCATTTTAGCCCCTTAATATGATGCATGTTAGACCCAGCTATAAGCATATCATCAACATATAGACATAAAATAATGTAGCTATCATCATCCAACCTCTTAAAATAAACACAGTAATCTGAATGACACCTGTTATATCCATGCTCATGCATAAAATTGTCAAATTTCAGATACCATTGCCGAGGTGCTTGCTTCAGGCCATATAAACTTTTCTTCAATTTTCACACTAAGTTCTCCTTACCTTTGACCTCAAAACCCTGTGGCTGAGCCATATATATTTCTTCATCCAAATCACCATGAAGAAAGGTTGTTTTAACATCCATCTGCTCTAAATGCAAATCTTCAGTAGCCACAAGACTTAAAACAGTACGAATAGAAGTCATTTTAACAACAGGAGAAAATATCTCATCAAAATCAATTCCCTTTTTCTGTGCAAATCCTTTTACAACTAACCTGGCCTTAAATCTTTTCTTACCTCCTTCCTCTTCTTTCAACCTGTAAACCCATTTATTTTGTAAAGCCTTTTTACCTGCAGGCAACTTGCACAAATCCCATGTCTTATTTTTCAGCAAAGAGTCCATTTCATCTTTCATTGCAGACTCCCACTGAATCTTAGTATCCACCTGCACAGCTTCATCATAACTTTCAGGTTCACCAGCATCAGTAAGTAAAATAGAATACAAAGAGGGAGAAAACCTTTGTGGAGGTCTAATTAGCCTTGTTGACCGTCTAACATTCATAGGTGTGTGTGGTATTTGTTGTTGTAGTTGTTGCACATCATGAGGAATGGCTGGAACATCAACTTTTGGAGTATCATCCAGCACTACATAATCATCTTCTTTCTTCTCATGTTGCTGCAACAGATCTTTGTAAAACACTTTTTCATTGAATATGACATCCTGACTTCTTATAATTTTATGATTTTCAAAATCCCAAAGCCTATAGCCAAATTCATTAATGCCATATCCAACAAAGACACATTTCTTTGATTTTGCTTCTAGCTTGGTTCTATTTTCAGAGTCTATATGAGCAAAAGCTTCACAACCGAAGGTCTTGAGAAAAGAATAACTCACCTTCTTACCAGTCCATGCTTCCTCTAGAATACCATAGCCCAAAGGAGTAGAGGGACCTCTATTGATCAAATATACTACAGTATTGACAGCCTCCGCCCACATGTGTAAGGGCAACCCAGCATGCAACCTCATGCTCCTTGCGCGCTCCATTATAGTCCTGTTCATGCATTCAGCCACTCCATTTTCCTGTGGAGTCCTTGGAATAGTTTTTTGTCTATGAATACCATTAGTGGAGCAATAATCTTCAAATTCATGACTGCAATACTCACCACCATTATCAGATCTGAGACATTTTAATTTCTTACTAGTCTCATTTTCAACCAAGCATTTCCATTTCTTAAAAGTTTGAAATACATCAGATTTCTGTCTAAGAAAATAAACCCATACTTTTCTAGTTGCGTCATCAATAAATGTAACATAATAATGAGAGCCACCAAGGGAAGATACCTGAGCCAGTCCCCATACATCTGTATGCACAAGCTCTAATTTCTCCTTTTTGTTTTCCTTCCCTGTCTTTACAAAACTCACTCTCTTTTGTTTTCCATACACACAACTTTCACAGAAATCCATATTCACACATTTTAGACCTGGTAAAACTTTCCTTGAATGAAGTACTTTCATACCTTTCTCACTCATGTGCCCAAGTCTATTGTGCCACAGCGCTGTATCAGAATCTACAGCAGCTATTTGTTCTCCCTGCTCAACTACAGTAATTGTTCCTAAATATTCATTTTTCTCTGAAACAATCAAAGTAGAAGGAACAATATGACCTGTACAAAGATATAAGGTGCCTACTTTCACACCTTTTTCTACTACAAGGGAACCTTTTGAAACCTTCCAATTTTTATCATTAAAAGTAATTACACAACCCTCATCACCGAGTTGCCCTGTTGAAATTAAATTCCTACTCAGCTTTGGAACATGTCTTACCTCATGTAGTAGCTAATGATTCCCATTCTGCAACTTAATCTTAATTTTTCCCTTTCCAACAATCTGACAGGGTTCATTATCCCCCAAATAAACAAGCCCAAAATCCCCTTGGACATAATCAATGAAATAATCTCTATGAGGTGTAGCATGAAAAGAAGCACCAGAATCTAAAACCCATGAATCATCAACACTCTCTAAAGACAGAAGCAAAGCATCCTCTTCGGATTTATTACTTACCACATTTGCCTCTTTGTCTCCATCTGATTTATCTCCTTCATTTTTCTTTCGAGTCCAGCAATCTTTCTTTTTGTGCCCTGGTTTCCCATAGTACCAGCAATCATTTGGTCCTCTCGATTGAGACCTCCTCCCCTTTGACTTTCCTCTTGATTTTCCACGATTTGCAGAGTTACTTCCTCTTTCAGTCATTCTACCCCTGCTTTGTGCATTTAAAGCACTTCCTAATGTTGATCCACCTGAGGATTTTCTATGAGTTTCCTCACTTAAAATAACACCGATCACATCATCATATTTTAGGGTACTTGATCCAGGAACAGAATTACTCACTGCCATTACCAAGCCATTCTAGCTTTCAGGCAAAGAACACAAAATCAAGAGAGCCCTAATTTCTTCATCAAAATTGATACCCACAGAAGATAATTGACTAGTAATAGTATTAAACTCATTTAAATGATCTGCAACAGATCCACCTTCTTCCATTTTCATATTAAATAAACGCTTCATGAGAAATACCTTATTTGAAGCGGAGGGCTTTTCATACAGTGTCGCTAGGGTTTTCATCAAATCTTCTATCATCTTTGCTTTTGTAATATTAAATGCCACCGATGGTGCCAAGCATAACCGAATGCTTCCGAGTGCCTTTCTATCCAAAAGATCCCATTCAGCCTCTGACATAGTTCCCTGATTCTTGGCTTTTCCTTCCAACGGCTTCCATAAATCCTTCTGATATAAATAGTCTTCCATTTGCATCTTCCATTACTAGAAGTTCTGCCCATTAAACCTATCAACCCTCAGCTTACCATCATCTGCCATTGCTCCCACTCAACCGTGAGACTCCCACTTAACCGTGAGACTTTCCTGCAGAGGATAACTGAGAAACAACTAGGCTCTGATACCACTTGTTAGGATAAACTACGGACAGAAATAAAAACTACATGCAAATATAACCAATAACAGAAAATAATAGAACACACAGAAATGAACACAAGGCACCAAGATTTAACGTGGTTCACCCAATCCCTGGGCTACATCCACCAAACAGCAAGTCCGATCTTATTACAATCTAGTGATTACAACCTAATTACAATCTGTAATCCCTTACAGCTCAATACCGCCGCAAGAACCAATTTTGTATCACCACACATAAAAAATACCCAACCCTAAGCCCTTTTTATACAAGTATTAAACCGCTTTAGGGTTATAACATGTCAGCCATATGTCGGCCATAATATGTCGGCTACCATGTCAGCTACTTCCAAAATATTTATGAAGTATTTACAGTACTTTCCTGATCAGTCACCACAATCTAACAATCTCCCACTTGGGGACTGATCAGGCTCCACACTAAACAACAGTGCTAAAAGGAGAAATATTCTCCAGATTTATGCTATTGTACATCCGCAGGGCATGTTTTGAAGTTTATTTTCTCTGCACTGTTTGTACTGGCATATTTTCTCAGTTAATATAATTCCCCTTTCTATTGTGTCTATTCTATTGTTGGGTTGTGTTCCCATCAGTACTTGAGAATATATTCTCATTATACACCAAATTGTGTGACCCTAAACTCTTCACCCAAGAAACTAGACATCATATTCTAAGCCTGGAGAGAAATATATGCATGTCAGGTACAAGGCTACCTCAAAACCCTACTTAGAGTGAGTAGCATTTCCATACACTATTTCAAAAACAAAGTTAGTTAGCTATGTTAATAGTAGAAGAGGCTAATATAAGAGCCAAATTAACATGTATTCAAGCATCCCTCAATGTACACATGAAAATAGTACACAAGGAGCTAGGTTACGTAGAAACTAGAAAGACCCCAATCTTTCTACTCTAGATGGCATAGTACACTTTGCTATTGAGCTTGCTATTGAAATCAAGTCATTGCAGGTTTCATGTGACAATTGGGATGCAACTCTTAAAATCATAATGGAGGTCCATAAATCATTTTTGGAAAAACACACTATATGTGTATATCCCATTTGACATAAGTGTCAAAAATGGCCAGATAAAGGAAAGGAGGAGAACAAAAGAAAAGGGGAAGAATAAATAATAGTAGACAGTTGAAGAAGATAAAACATGGTGGAGACATAAACCAAGAAGAGATAAAGAAAAGGGGGATTTGAGAATAAAATAGAGAATAAAGAAAGGTGAAGCCTAGTAATAAAGTTATATCATTGGGGTGATATACATTTTTGAGATATTTTGAGATTCATTTATATTTTGGAAAGAAAAAGTAATAAACATATATAGATATTAGCTATGATAGAACATATTAGACGAAAGAGTATCAGATAAAATGTATTGAAAGTCAGAAAGAAACACAGATTTTAGATAAAAAATACACACATTAACTCAGGGGGAGTTATGAATTTTGAGGTATATAGGTTATTGTAGAATTTTGAAATTTTTGATGTTTTGTATATATTAAGCGAGACATGGATATGTTATGCTTGATAAGTTAAGTAGAAAATTGATATTTAAGTGTTTTTGACATTAATGTCAAAGGGGGAGATTGTTGATCTTAGATTGGTATTGATAAGTGAGTGTCAACACATTTAAACCATTTACTTAGTTCATGCCAAACTAGACATACATGTTGAGCCCAACATGAAAATATTAGACCATGTCAAGTTGTAATTAGTGTCGAGTCACTAAAATCCTAAGCAGATAGACCATGCCAAGTGAATTCAAGTGGTGAGTAAATAGTGGGTGCTGAGCAATTCAAGTGTTGAGTCAGAACTAGAAATACAATGTATGCCAAGCATCAAATACCTCATATGCCAAGTGAGATAGTTTGGACATATTTGTTTATAATGGCACAAACAACTATGTAAACCATTTTTTAGATGACTTAAGGATACATGTTGATATTTTGGAGATAAGGATGAATCTATATGCAAATTCTCTATGCAATGGTATGTAGCCAAATAGAAAATGGGAAGGTTTAAGTGGAGAAATGGATGAATCTTAGCCATAGATTCATACCTAACCCTAAGCCACCTAAGTCTTCTTAAGGAGGACGAAGTCCTAAAATTTTAACGATGATGAGAACAATGCACAAAGGGTGAATGATCAAATTGGAGGAGCCAAAAAGATAATTTGTAGAGCATTCAAGGTGACTTAGTAGTAAGAGTGAATTGGAAAATCAGTTAAATGAAGAATAGAGGATAGAGGAGGATAAAACATTGATACATCATATTGTAAAGTATTAATTAGAGATTGAATAGAGGTGATTTATTATTAGGCAAGCAAGTCCCAACTCTAGGATCTATGATAAGACATTTTGATAGGTGATTTTAGTTAAATCTCTTAATGAAGTAGTCCTAATAGGCTATATGAAATCCTTTAATAGGGTGCTTACTTAATTGTAAGTTGAAGTCTTCTAACTAGGTACACTTCTAATAGGGTTTTGAAATCCTCTAACAAGGTGCAACTTAATATTTTTTGTAAGCCTTTAATAGGGTAGATCATGATTCATGGTCAGATGATTGTAACCTTAATTGGATACAATTTATTGCTTCAATAGTGAATATTTGTGGGTGTCATCCCCATCCCAGTTTTACCTTCTCACTTGGAGGGTTTCTGGGTAATCATATGTAGTGTTATGTGTGTTTGATTACATGTCTACATTATTGATGCATATGTTTTACATGTTGCTTCAATTTATTAATGCATGTGATGGATGAGTGGTGAAATTTTAATAGATCCAAGTTTAAACTCCTAATTCACAACCCCTCCCCCCCCCCCACCATCGGAAATTTACTCTCTTCCCACTTGTAAATTAAACAAGAAGAAGTACAATTCATTTCTACTATTCTTTATGGAATAATATCAAGATCATTTGGATAGTGGGTTCATTGATCTTAACCTTAAAGTTGTTTGGGCAATGGGTCTAGCTTCCTTCCACAACTTCTAATAAGGTTGGCACAACTCCTTATGGGGATTAAAAGTCTCCTAACAAGGAATGATATGTATTGAATGAATTCATAGTCTCCTAATAGGGTCCATCCTCTAATACGAAATATTTATATTACTACATCATTTTGTGGGTACCATCCCCACTAGGAATTTCCCTCTGATCAATGCTTTCCCTAGTTAACATATTTGGTGTTATTGTGTATGAGTATCTTGTTGTGGTTTTAGTTTATATTTATCATATGGTTAATTTTGTTTAAGGTTAATAATTGTGATAATAGTTAGATAATTGATTCCCCCCCCCCCCCCCCCAATAATTATATCATTAGACAATATATTCTAATTTAAGCATGATGTATACTAGGTACAAATAATAAGATAAATGGCTAGAATAGCTGAAAGATTGACTATCATGACACAAGGGATGAGTTAAGATACTAGTTCATACATGGATCACAAGTGATCAACCTAGAAAGTTTTCTAAGTTTTAGACTACAACAGATAGAGGAATGACTTAGTGTACTTGGACAAAGACCTGATTTGGATTGAGTTTTTATGAGGAAGCTAAAAATAGCTCACTATTTTGAATAATTAATGATAGAATTGCACAAGGAAATGAATTTGAGCTGAGAAAATGACATAAACCAAGTGAGTAAATACCTTTGACTAAAAAATTCTATGCAATTTTTGGTAATATGAGAATAAAATCTTGCACAAGGATCCTAGTAGACCCGTGCCAGGAAGTAATATGTAAACTAACACAAGAAAAGAGAACAACAATTCCCATGTTCTTTTCTCATGTGAAGATATGCACTAAATAATGTGAGATAATCATAAAAGACAAGTTTAACTAATTTGTGATAAATTTGATAGTGTTTTGGTACAAATCATGTGAGAAATATCAAACTCCCATGCAAGGAAGTATAGAGCACTATGTGAGGAAATATTGACTGATAGACCTAAAGGTCTTGACTTGCTCAAAATTTTGCAATAAACTAGCCAAGGAAAGGATAAATTCACAAGTTTGGATTGGATTTGAAGAGAGTTTGATAAGTTCTAATAGTTTTTTAAAAGATTACAGACAATGTTTGTAGTTTTCAGTCAAATTTGGACATTATTTTTAGATTGATATTGTTGTGGATTGATTTGGTAATTAGAATAATTGGTTTTTAAACTTGTTTATAAAAAGAAACAAGGGTCAAAATTAGTAGTTGTAAATAATCCAAATGAGGAAAAAGAAACTCAAAGGGATGAGAGAGCCTTGACCATTTTCTTGTATAGTTTGGAAAGTTGTTGACTTGAAAAAGAAATTCTTTATTGTTATAACATAAAATGGTAGAGGTAGAAAAATCTTTGTCTCATGTCTTATGTGCATGCATTCACCTCACGTAGTCATGTCACCTCACTAGAAGGTGCTTGTATTTTTGGTGTATTTTAAGGGCTCAATAACATATATGTTCAAAACTTTCCTTTAAGGTAGGGGCTAGTATCATAGACCACCTTCCAACATCCAGGTACATTTCTATGGTAAGGATCTACAAGGGAGATTTTTTCCCCTCCTTGCACAAAGATTATGTCTCCTTTTGGAGGTGAATTGGGTACCAACTAACTAAAAGGTTTTTAATAGGATTTTGTTCATATTAATCCCTAGTGGATTTGCAAATAAGGTTAAGGTCAACAACCCACACCAACACTTGAAAATGCACACACTTGACTAGCAAGAGTGGGCCCAACACCATCCAATGTGACAGACCGATCCTCCTCTTGATATGTGATATATATAATCAAGAGGAAGAAATTAGCATGGCTTTGGAGTCTTTCACTCTATAAAGCTTCTTTATTATAGTTTGTTGAAATCACTAGAATTAGGTGCATTTTCACTTGGGTCATTCCTTGAGGTTGGATTGCTCTAGTAGGCCCTCTAAAGGTTGACTTGGATTTGTCTTGGATTCAAGGGTCCAAGTTTCTATTTTTCCCAAAGGGAAAAGAGCATACTCCTCTACCTTTTCACCTTACCCAAACACACAAAACATATTCATCACTTAGCTAGCTTATTTGCCCCAACTTATTTTATTCTGGGGTTTTGATTTTCTCAAAGGGAAAAGATCATTATCCCTTCATTAAAACATTCATTTGGGAGAAGCACTACCTTCCTTGACTCCCTTGAGTACTATCTTCCAAAGGCATCTAGGTTTCTAATTTACTCCTAAACATGACTTCCAATGCACAAAGAGCATAATCCCCTAATCCTTTTCTAGAGCCCTGTCAAGTTCACAAGGCCTATTTAAACTACATGAATGAAAAAACATGTAAAAAGACACATTGTTTTAAGTGGGTTTGAATTTCCTTTGACAAGCAGTTCTTTGACAAGCATCCCACAATCAAACCATTAGTAAAGTTTGTATGTTCATTTAAAGGTATCTTCAACAATTGTCCTACAAACCATTGTTATGCTATTCCAGAAATTAAAAATCACAAAATAAGTGCTCTAGAAATTGAGGTCTAAAAAAAATTGTTAAGACTGGTTGTTAAAATTTGTAGCCTTTTTCATTTTCTATTGTCAAGTCTCACGCGAGACTTAGCACAAGGTTGCATGAGGAAGTGCTTTGTGCCATGCTAAATGAATGCATTGAAATATAAATGATAAGCATGCTAAAGAAATGGAGATTTGAATGTAAAATTCCTTGAATGCTTAATCCAACAAAATTTTGATACTCTTCACTTGCATCCTCCTCAAATGAAAGGCCAAGGGTCTCTTTTATAGAATCTTGGGCCTAATCAATGGTCAAGATTAAATCAAGTGTACAGTTCAGATCAAATGAGAGATTGAGTCCTCCATTTTTTATAGAGTTAAATGAGATGAATTAGGGGAGAATATTGATCCATTTAAATATAACCTCACAATTATTTAATATTTTAATCAATTAAATAATTAGTTTCAATAATTATGATGAGGATATTTAAGTAAATCAATATATTTAATTCCTTTTTCATCTGAAATAAATCAGGAAAGAATGTTGATACCTTCAAATATGACATCATAAATTAATATTCTAATTAATTAAATAATTAGTTTTAATAATTATGATGTGTATATTTAATTAAATCAATATGTTTAATTCCCTTTTCATGGGTATTACCAAAAGGGGGTGGATTTTAATATAATTAAAGTGCTAGGACTTGTAATTAAATTTATTCAATTAGAAGGTTAATTTAGCCAATTTTAATCAATGTTTAGAAATTAAATAAATTATGTGATTAATACAAGTTAGGGATTTTTTTCATTTGACACTTAGGTGAAGTAAAGATAATTAGGAAAAAAAATGCCTAGTAGAATATGGCTTAATTGATTTAAAAATTGGTGTTGTAGGATTGATGCACCAAAATTTTTTTAGAATGCCAATGTGCCAATTTAGGAGTATTACAATATCTATATATTTGAGCTTCATAAATAAACTTATTGATAAGGGAAAAACTTGAGAAAAAAAAAAAGCACAATTGAAAAGGGAAAATTCTATTTTATGAAATAAGAAGCTACCACATGTATCACAATAAAAATGAACCCAACTACATTGCCTAGTCGCTACAATATTATTAAATTCTACATAAGAAAAATGCTTCTTATAGGACCTTATAAAAAACTCCATAGAAAAATGTCTTTACACCTCTAGGATGGGCATTTTAAGGAGGTCTTAAAGAAACTTAAAGTTACAATAACTTTCAAATCCTAAAACATTTTGACATAATTCTTTTTCTAAAGAACTTTAAATTTCAATTTCAAGCTTCTCTCTAACTCAAACCATCTAATTCTTCATAATTATGAATCACAAAAAATAACCAAATTTCTATATTTGTACATATTCCAATGTGTTCCAAAATACTAACCCAAAAAAGTAACAATAAAATATGAGATTTGGAATCTCTATTTTCCCAAATGGGTATCTTGAAATGTAAAAACGTCAAACACAAGATATCTCTAAATATATTTTTGGGTGATATAAGATTCAGTCCTAGCATTATTGGATGCTCCTACATCACACACCTAGGGTAATTTGAGAAGTGACTTTGTCACATCTCAATTGCTTGAGGAAAACCCAAGTGACCAAACTTCACCTTAGATAACTAGGTTGAGTCTTATACAAACCATCCTTTCCACTTCACAAGACACTTGTTCCAACATGACTATCCAAGATTTCTTCAATCTCCTCCATTTTAGAGGTAGTAGTTGGACATTGATCAAGTAATGATTCCTCCTCTATACCACCATATTTATACTCTATTAAATATGAAACATTAAAAATAGCTGAAATATGGATTCCATTTGGAAACCTCAACCCATATACATGCCCTAAGTAATGCTTCTTCAAAAAATTTAAGGGGCCATATTTCTTTAGCTTTAGCTTGTTGTAGGTGCCCACTACAAATAATTCATTTTTTAGGTACAACATAACCTAATACCCAACTTAGAACTCTTTATGCATCCTCTTTTTATCTTCCCTAGCATTATAATGTATGTTCATCTTGGTGGTATACTCACACACTTGCTCACGTATGTTCTTGAAATATTCAGTGAAGTCCTCTGCCTCAATACTAGTCCTTTTGCCTTGCTCTATCTTCCTTAATTATGGTGTAGTTCTTGGAATACTCCCATTCATAATTTGAAATGGTGACCTACTAATATTCCTTTTCATAGAATTGTTTTAAGTGATGTCTTCTTGTGGTAGACTCAAATCCTATCCCTTGGGCTTATCACCTACTAAACACCTCAACACATTATCTAGACTTCTATTCACCACTTTAGACTTCCCAATAGTTTTTTGGTGATGTACAAAGCTAAACTTCAACTTCTTCCACAAGGTTCTCCAAAAATACCTAGAGAAATTTAGATCTCAATCTTATAATATACCTTTTTGAAAGACCATATAACCTCACTACATCTCTAAAGAATGTCAATTTCCACAAATAGTAAATCATTTCTCCTTTGCATTCTTAGAAAACCAAGAAAAAATCCCATAGTTATATCTTGTTATGGGCTATTAGAAATTCTTAGAACAACTTGGGGGGGGGGTGGTGAATTAGTTACTCAAGGTCCATATGTACCATTTGAACAATTAAACATAAATATTTGTTGTTCTTCTTATCCTACTATTTCTCAATCTCTTCTATAATTATAAAATTAATGTCTCAAACATAACATGCTTTGTTTAATGAAAGTATTATAAAATGTAAAAACATATAAAGCATTAAAAATTATTTTGACACTAGGATTTTTATGTGGAAACCCAATTTGAGTAAAACCACTACCAACATGTCACCACTTCTAAACTCTTTCAGAGTAAGTCCTATTAGGAGCCAACCATGGAAATGGTTTAGAATACACACTATTAGATGTGACCAAGTTAGAGGATTTAATCACCCTATTAGGAGTGGCCTTGTGAGAGGAATTTGATTATTCCATTTATAATTTCAAATTGTTAAAGGATTTATAAAGATTGTTAAGTCTTCCAAATGACTGTTAGGTCAACTTTTGTTAAAAGGATTTCAATACAAATTGTTTACAGTCATTAGAAAGAAAATAGTAGGCTTTGCTATGTATGTTTACAACTCTGTGAATTTAGATCACTGTTTGATGCTTTTGTTGAGTCACTAATAAGATCCCCATTGTCATCTCTATTCTTGATTCACTTAACACTCTTTCAAGTAATCAACCTTCACCTAACAAAAACACTTAAGCAATCTTTCTTAGATTCATTTATCAAGATCAACAACATCTGAATAAGGATTCTTCTTTGGATTTACATTCACTCACAAAATCTTTTTTTCACCATTGTGCATCTTTGATCCACCTTCTCTATGTGTTTCGCTCTCATACCTCATAAGTTAGACTCTATACCTATTTAAATGGGTTATTCTTTCTTTTCCATTTTTCATGATTACCATAGATCATAGGGCTTACAATTAGTTTCAACATGATTCATTGCATCCATCCATCTTCTTGCTCTTCCTCTAGAAAATTCTCTAGAATCCATCAAATAGGTCTTTTCCTAATACTCATCTTGAATTTAATGGTCCAACTCATCAATCTTATCTTCAGCACATTTTACATCTCTCAAGAAATCATCCAAGTTGGCTAGATCTCACAATTTACTTAAATTAATTATCGATATGTTTACTCAAAGATCTCTAAATTTTGACACTTGATAATTATTAAATTATTTGGTTGTTGTAAACTATATGGCTAGGCATCAACTAGCTTTCTTTTTCAATATAGATGCTCGGTAACACTAGATTTTCTCAACACTTATGATGGCTCAGTTGACACTAGCATCACTTGACATTCCTTAGTTTTTTACTCTGTTTCTTAGATTAGCTTAACTTTCTTGATGTAAATAATCACTTTTCTTTATCAAAGTCTATCTAATCAAATTTCCATTGTAATATCCTTTTCATATCTCAACCTTTCCTCTAGGTTCTATTGTTATGATCCATTTCTCAAATCCTTTTTATTAATCAAATAAATATGACATTTAGATTAGGTAGAAATATGTCTTATCAAATAGATTTGACATCAATGAAAAAATAACAAATGTTCCAATTGTAAGTTTCCAATGATGTCTCTCTTTGGCATTGATGCCAACATCTCAAACATCTTCTTCTAATAATAGCTTAGTAAACTTTGTTCATAAAATCCAAAAGATTTTTACTGTCCTTCTAATTTTCTCCATCTGAAATGATAAATCTCCCTCTTGGATACATGTCTCCCTTTTGTTATATTGTTTTATTTTCTCCCATTAGGAACTTTCGAATATCTCCCTCTTTGTTATCTTTATCTTTATCACAATATCTCTATATCTCCCTCTTTGACAATAATGCCAAAGACACTTAGCATTTTTTTAAAATTTTTTTATTCCACATACATTTGAATTATGTATATTTTGCATGTTTAGCTAATTTTTGTCATTTTTCTATGACTGATCTATTGTGTTGTACTTTTCTATCTACCTTAGGCATATACCAAAGTAGAGTTGTATTTCATCAATGTGTTAGATATTCTAAACAACATATTTGATCCAATGCATCTTATCTCCATAAGTAGCTTTATTTAGGCGAATCACCCCTAATTTACCTCCAAGATATTCATGAGCATCTTTAGTTAACTCTTTAGTTAATATGTCAGCAATTTGTTCTTTGGTATGCACATATTCTAACTTTACTTCTTTTTCTTGAACTAGTTCTCTCAAGTAATTAAACTTGGTAACAATATGCTTTGTCTTAGTGTGTATAATTGGATTCTTTGAAATGTTGATAGCACTTCTATTATCAGAATAGATAATTATTGGATCTGTAATTTCCTCTTTCATACCTTTTAGTAATTGATTTATTCACATGATACTTGAATAGTTCACTGCAACTACCACATACTCGGCTTCATCTGTTGATAGGGAAATGCAATTCTACTTCTTGCTTGTCTAGGAAACCAATCTCTTTGCTAGAAAGAGTGCACCTCTACTAGTTCTTTTTATCTCATCAATATTTCCTATCTAATTTGAGTTAGTGAATACATTTAGTTCAAATCTATCACTTTTCTTGTAATATAATCCATAGTCTTATGTACCTTTCAGATATCTCATCATCCTTATTGCTATCATCATATGATTCTCTTTAGGATTTGCCAAAAATATAGCAACTATCCCAACTGTTAATGTAATATCTAGTCTACTATAAGCAACATATTATAATTTTCCAATCATGGATATGTATAAGGTTTGGTTCACTTCAATAGAATCATCATTCTTAGATAGATTATGTTTTATAGACATAGTAATGCTCATTGTCCTTGAATCTTCCATAAGAAAAGTGTTTAGTATCTCCTTGATGTATTTGGATTGAATTAGTAAAAATACCAAACATCATTTGACATACTTGTAATCCAAAAAATAAATTATTTCACGAAATATAGACATTCAAATTCCTTCTTCATTTCATCCAAAAATGATTTGCATAATGCTTCTCTTCCTCCAAATATAATATCATCAACAAATATTTTAGATAATCATACTTCATTGTTCTTACCATTCTTCAAATATATATTACTATTATCATTTTCCCTTTCAAAACCAATTTTCATCAAATAGTTATGTAATCTTTCATACCATGCTCTTGGGGCTTGTTTCAATGCATAAAGGGCATTTTTTGGGCATTTTTTGGTTTACACACCATGTTCTTCTTCTTTGGATCCACAAATCCTTCAAGTTGTTTAATGTACACTTCTTCCTCAAGTATATCATTAAAAACATGGATTTGGCATCCATTTGATATACTTTGAAATTCTTGTAGGTTGAGTATGCAACTAGAGTTCTGACTCCTTTCAATGTTTTTACAAGAGCAAAAGTTTTTCCATAATCAACTCCTTCTTGAGCATATCCTTTGCATACAGTCTCTCCTTGTTTCTTTATTACTTCTCCATTTTCATTGCATTTGTTCCTAAAAACCAATTTTGTTCCAATAACATTTTTTTCTTTAGGCCTTGGCACTAAAGTCCAAGTATTGTTCTTCTCAATCTAATCAAATTCCTCATTCATTGCTCAAATCCAATCTTCATTTTCTAAGGCATCTTTTACAAATTTGGGCTCAAATTCACAAAGTAGTCCAGTGTCATATGTAAGTCTTTTCCCTTTCATAACACTCAATTCATCATTACCAATGATTTATTGATGTTCATGATGTCTTCTTACATATTTTTCTAACAAGGGTAATTTCCTTCTTTGTTCTTTTATAGGTTCATCTTGAAAAATAATGTCAAGTTCATTTTCTCTTTCTTGTTTATATTCTGTCCATCTTTTGTATTCTTGACATTAGCTATTTGATGGTTGGCATTACCTATTTATGACTCCACATCTTTAGTCTATTTCTCAGCACCCACTATTTTCTACTCAGTAATTTGTATTTGCACTTCATTATTTATTGTCTATTGGGGAACTGTACAACTTGATTTGCTTGTTCATTTTGAGTTCTAGGAGCATCATCATTGATACAGATGAATACACTATAATCATTAAGTTATTCATTACATGAAATATCACTTCTTTCTACAAACTCATCAACTTTCACATTTTTACTTTCTACAACTTTGTTAGTGTTAGATTTAAAACATTTATAGGCTTTACTCTTGGTGGAATATCTAAGGAATATATCCTCATCACTTTTTGCATCAAGTTTTTTGTTCCTATTATCTTTAAGTATGTAACATATACTTCCAAATATTTTTAAATATTTCACATTAGGAGCATATTCATACCATAGTTTAAAAGGTGTAACATTTGCATTTCTTGACATGTACTCTATTCAAGGTATAGAAAATATTACTAACACCTTCTCTCCAATATTTCTTTGATAAGTTATTCCCCATCATTAATGTTCTTGCATAGTCTATTTTTGATATGTTTCTCCTTTCAACTATTCCATTTTAAGGAGGGGTCCTTGGTGCTAACATTTTTCCCTTAATTCCTCTATCATTGTAGAATGTATTGAACTCATTTGAGATGAATTCACCACCTCTATTAGGTTTCAAGCACTTTAGACTCTTATTTCTTTTTCAACTCTAGCTAAATACCACTTGAATAACTAAAAAGCATTATATTTAGCTTTAAGAAACATCATAGTCATCATCCTAGAGTAGTCATCAAAAAATAGAATGAAATACTTATCTCCACAATATCTTTGAACATCATTGCGTCCACATAGGTTAGTATAAACTAATTCAAAAAATCACTACTAGTGTATGTTTTTCTCTTAAAACTAGACTTGGTTAATTTTTCCAATTGACGTTGTTTACACATAGCACTATTAGGCTTCTTTAGCTTAGGAAACCCTCTTACTTACTTCATCTTACTAATACTTATCAAATTGTTAAAGTTTACATGACATAACCTATTGTGCCATACCCAAACATCTTGTTTTTTTGCAAACAAACATATCTCATTAGATAAATCTAGATAGAACAAGTTACCTATTATTTGATCACCACTTCCAATCATCTTACCATCAACAACAAATATATTAGCCTTCCTATTATGAAATTCAACTCGTAACTTGATTTGTTTAGTTGTGAAACACTCAAAAATTTATAGTAAAGTCCTTCAACCTAGTAAACATTGTCACATTTTATCTCTGTTAAGACACCTAGCAATAATATGACCAACCTTGTTGCATGAAAAATAGATAATAGAAATTTTACCTTTGAATTTATCTCTACCACTTCCAAATATTTTTGCAATAAGGGCTTTAATTTCATTAATATCATCATCAGAACTATCATTGTCACTCTTCACATGTTTTCCTTTTGTTTTGCTAAGAACTAGTTGTAACTTGAAGGAATATTCAATAGTAGTAGATGTGTAGTTATCAAAGTTAGACATCTCAAAAGCACAAAGTCTACCAATTACACCTTCAAAGGTCAAAGTGTTACCTAGTGTGCTTCTCAGTTCTTGGATTGCAGATACTCTAATGACATATATAGGGAGTAGAGTCCTCAATACCTTGCATATTATTGTTTCATCTTTGATTTCTCTATTTGTACCACAAATACCATTAAAAACCTCTTTAACTCTTCTATAGTATTGTTGAAATTTGATTGAAAAGATCATTGAATAGAAATATTTTTATAAGAGAGATTGTTATGTGTTTCAATCATTTTTTTGTCACTAATGTCAAACCTACTATTTTCTAGTAAGACAATTTCTTCTATGTCTCAAGTACTATCACTTAGTTGATTGATGAGGAGGATTTGATCAACAAGATCTAACAAAAGCACCTAGAGGAAAGGTTAAGTTATGATTATGTAATGAATTACAATGATCAATTAAGATAGTGATAACATGATGTATTGATGATCTACTTAAGGTTAAAAAATGGCTAGCTACACTTACAAAGTTTAGAAGAATAAGTTAAAAAAAATTCATCTACCAAGCTTGATCGAGTGGATAGTAGGTGCCAAGAAAAGTTAGTCCAAGCTGAGCAAAAATTTAGTTGTAGCTGAGCGAAAGAAAATTCTAGTGGATGTCGAGCAAGAAAGTAGATGTTGAGTAAATTTTAGTTGATGCCAAGCACCAATAAAATCTAGTTAATGTCGAGTAATTTTATGGTTGATGCCAAGTGACAGAGTTTGTGCTGAGGATCAGAAGACTGATTATGTTGAGTTGTTGCATTATGATAGAGATCAAAGATTTGCCAAATAAAATCCAACAAGTTTTCTTTCTTGGAACTTGTGAACTAGTAGAAAGACAAGATTGATGAGCTGGTGGCATAGAATCTTATATAAACCATTTTGGAGGTGAATTCAAATGGACTCTAAGAGAATTTTCTAGAGAAGACAAGATATGGGGTAGATACATTGTATCCTACCTAATCCATCCAAAACCCTAATTTAGATGATGAATAATGAGTGGAAAAATGCTCTAATTTTCTATATATAGGAATGTTTTTTCATGAAGAAAAAGTGAGTTAGAGAGTTTTTGGTGTGAGAACCTAAGAAGGAGAAGGAGAAAGGAGTTTTTTTTTCATCAAGTGACCCAAGAGAAGTGTTTGCAATGACATACTAAGAAAGAAGGCTTAACAAGATGAATGGTTGAAGGGTGAAAAAGTTATTAGAACTACAAAGAATGAAAGCCAAGAAAAGTTGATGATTGAATAGGGATCTATAATCTACAAGTAAAGTTGGAAGTTGTATTAGATCAAAGCTCTATTGTTACTCTATAACAATTGTATTAGTTTAGGGTTAATCCTTTAGAGTAAGATTGACTTAATAGTCATTGGAAAATCCTTTAACGGGGTGGAATTCCAAGTGAATGGCATACAATCCTCTAATAAGGCTCACTTGTAATAGGGTGATTGAAATCCCTTAACTAGGTCACATTTAATAGTGTGCATTGTAACCTTTAACAGGGTTGGCCTTCCACACGACATCACTTTAGAAGAGTGAAAAAGGAGTAGCATGTTACTGGTGGTTTTTCTCAAATTGGGTTTCCACATTAATCATTGTGTCAAATGTGCTAACGAATGTGTTGTGTTTCACACTTTACATTTCTGCAAGTTGACTTGATAGTAAAATATAAGTTTTAGTTGATACACAATGAATGCATGCATGGGCATGGATATTTTATGGGTTCACTAAATTGTGGAAAAAAATTTATTTGTACATCTGGACCTTGAATAATTGATTCACCCCCCCTCTTAGTTATTCTAAAAGAATTCCAGCAAGTATTGCACTATATTTTCACCTTCTATCATTTTCACATCATCAAATTTACCTCTTAGGCTATCTAATTTGGCTCTCAAAACATTTTCATCACCTCCATATATATATGGTTTTCAACTTGTCTGACATCTTTGTTGTACTTTCACAATCTTTTAGGTCATCACACTTGGCATCGCTTAGAGCTAAGGCAATCTCCAGCATTGCTTAATTGTGTTCTTTATTATGCTTCAATTTTTTATCTATTAGAGGAGTATTTTTTACCTTCACATACTCATTGTCCACAAAGCTGATAGCTTCTTCACTAATACTAGATATGTGCAACCTCGTCAAGGGTTTCCATTTAGGAAAGATATCCTTATTCAACTTTGGTACTTCTCTCTTATGAGTCATGATCTTTGGCTTTAAGTACCTTAAAAAATTTCTTTCTAAGCACCAATCTCTAATACCAATTTTTAGAAATTTTTTAAGTAAGCAGGGGTGAGGGGTGTGTTAGTTACTCAAGGTCCATATGTAACATTTGAACAATTAAATATAAAAATTCATTGTTCTTCTTATCCCACTGTTGCTCGATCTCTAATGTAATGATAAAATTACTGACTCAAACATAACATGCTTTTCTTAATGAAAACATTATCAAATATAAAAACATATAAAGAATTTAACATTATTTTGACACCTACGATTTTTATGAGGAAACCCAATTTGGGAAAAAACACTAGCAACATGTCACCACTAAGTAAGCCCTTTTAAGATCCAACTGTGTTAAAGGTTTATAATATGCACTATTAAATGTGACTTGGATAGATGATTGATCACCCTATTAGGAGTGGCCTTGTTAGAGGACTTTGATCATTCAATTTGGAATGTCACCTTGTTAAAGGATTTATATAGAATGTTAAGTCTTCCAAATGACTATTTGGTCAACCTCTATTAAAATTATTTCAATACAAAATGTTTACAATGATTAGAAATAAAATAGTAGGTTTTGATTTGTATGTTTACAACTCACATAAAAAATCCAGATCATTGTTTGATCCTTGTGCTGATTCATTAATAAGCTCTCCATTGTCACCTTTGCTCTTGATTCACTTGGCACCCCTTCAAGTAATCAACCTTTACCTACCAACAATAATCAAGCAATCTTTCTTATATTCACTTACCAATATCAACAACATATGAATAAGAAATCTCCTTTAGCTTCACATTCACTCACACACTCTTGTGTTCACCTTTGTACATCTTTGATCCACCTTTCTCTGTATGCTTCATTCTCATACCTCATAATCTCAGCTCTATAATTATTTAAATAGGTAGCTATTTCTTTGCAATTTTCTATGATCATCATAGATTTTAGGGTTTATGATCAGGTTAAACATGATTCATTATATCTATCCATCTTCTTGATCTTCCTCTAGCAAATTCTCTAAAAATTATCAATTAGGTCTTTACCTAATCCTCACCTTGAATTTAATTATACAACTCATCAATCGTATCTTTGAAAAATTTTGTATCTCCCAAGAAATCAACTGATTTAGCTAGATCTCATAATTTTCTTAAATTCATTCTCAATACTATTACTTAGTAATCTCTAAATTCTAACACTTGGTGATCATTAAATTACTCAATAACTATAAAATATTTGTACTACTACATTTTTACCTAAATTGTGAAGGTAGGCCATTGCAATTACAATGGTCTTCTATCACCCAAGTGGTAGTACCAAGAATTGGCTCCTATTCGATGGGTGTCAAACCTTTGGCATCATGAATTGCAACAAAAAGCTCATCTATTGCAATTGTGATGAAAAATCCATCAAAATTTGGAAGAAGGGAAGGCTAAGAGTTCATTATCACATTATCATAATTGAAATATGCAACCATCATAATTATGACATCTTACAGTTTCACTATGTTGCCACAATAGCGACACCCACACTTTATGGCCAAACCTCATCCATCAAAATGGTCATCTCAAGTGCAAAAATATGCAACATCATTATCATGGGTGTGGAGACTATCCATCAAATTTAAACCCCTCATAATTACTATGGATATACAATGACAATGTTTTTGGTCCAATGACATTCCATCGAACTAGGCCATCACAATTGCAGTGACCTACCAAAATAATTTTAAAAACAATTCTTGTGATCCTTCAAACAATGTTTTTGTGGAGGAGGAACCTTCAAACCTTACTACTTGTGAGGAGGGAAAATAAAATAATTGGGTAGACAACTAGATGGTTCCACTATTCATCCACTAGGAAAGAGAGTATTTATAGGAGGAAAAGGAATCAGGAAAGACATGAGACAAAAACTTAGTGGAGAGATTACTAGAATACAATTCATGATGTGTGGAACGTAATTTATTTTTAGATGAAATGGAGCTATAACAATATTGTATGATATCAAAGAGGTTGCATTCACTATTGGAGGGGAAATTGGGAATTGGGTGTGGAGGGAGAGTCATGTATTGTACTATAGGAGGAATAAATTCTTGCACCCATGGATTCAACTTCGCACTCATTGCTTTCTACAATTGTTATGCCTCCAATATTCGTCAAAATATTGTTGGAATACTTTTAGAATACTCGGGGGGTGAATTAGTTATCCAAGGTCCAAATGTATAAATAAAAATTTTCATAACTTAGTGAACCTATAAACATTTTTCATGCATGCATCCATAGGATTATGCAATCACTAGAACTTATAGGTTACTATCAAATCAACTTGCAGAAATGTAAACATGAAACATAACAAATTGATCAACACACTTGACATAATGATTTACATGGAAACCCAATTTGAGAAAAATAGCTAGTAACATGCTACTCTTTTTCACTCTTTTGAAGTGATACACTATGAAAGGCTAACCCTATTAAAGGTTACAATATACACTATTAAATGTGACCCTATTAAAGGATTTCAATCACCCTGTTAGGAGTGAACCTTGTTAGAGGACTTTAGACCATTCAATTGGAATTTCATTTGGTTAAAGGATTTACAGATGACTATTATGTCAACCTTAATCCAAAGGATTTATCCTAGATTGATAAAATTATTACAGAGTAACAATAAGCCCTGATATGATAATAAATTACAATTCCGTTTGTAGATTATAGATCTCTATTTCAATCCTCCATTCTACTTAGCTTTTTGATGTAGTGTAAGCTAGGAGATGTTGGAATATTCAAATATGGAAAGAGTACTTATGAGAGGGGGGGTGAATCATAAGTATCACACTTTAGCCAATAAAACTTTTAACTGCAAGTAAATTGTATGCATGCAAATACATCACATAAATATGAAACTAAACACATGCATCAACAACTCATAACACTGGAATTTGGTAACCCAGAAACCCTCCAGGAATAAGAAGGTAAAACTAGGGTGGGGATGGTACCCACAAAAATTACTGCAGCAATATTGTTCAACCACTTCTGATGGTCTACCCTATTAAAGGCCTGCCCTATTAAAGGCTTTACACTATATCAATAATGACCTGATTAAAGGCTTTACAAACACTTAACATGAAGTGTCACCCTGTTAAAAGATTTTAATCACCTAATTAAAGGATCTATAAAATAGTTGTTAAGCTAACCTATCACCATAGGATTTTCATTCTAATACAATTGCTAGAAAGTATTAGGTATAATGAACTTGATAGATTACAATCCCTGATTGCTAAATGCGGGCACCTTTTCCACTTTCTCTTATCTTAATCCTTTTGTGATATGATAACCCTCACTTCTGAAAATAGTTTTTCTTGTGCACCCTTGTATGTCCACTCATACATCTTTACAATGAAATTTTGTCTTCCTTATAAAGACTTCAAAGACTTAGGGTTAGATATGGATCTACAATCCACATTGAATCTTAATTTCCTGTTCAATACTTGTCTTTTACTGATTGGTTGCATTCTTTTATCATTTTTCTTATTGGCTTCATGTAGATTGCATAGGAAAGATAAAAGATTCGATCTCATTATTAAATCCTTCAAGATTTTCCTTATGTTGGTTGCAAAAACTGTTTGCATCATAGTTTGTGCAATTAAAAACTCTTATGCTGATATTCTGAGTTACTCGACTCCTAAAGCATTGCTGATGCTTGGCACATGTTGTTTCCTAGATAGCTCGACACCTAAACAAAACTATATCACTCAGCACATACTGTTACTCGACACTTGTTAACACTCGACACTTGTTAACACTCGGCACCTGTTAACACTCGGCACTTGTTACACTCGGCACTTGTTAACACTCGACACTTGTTACACTTGGCACTTGTTAACACTCAGCACTTGTTAACTCTCGACACTTGTTACACTCAGCACCTACTTTTTGTTCAGTATTGTTTAGTGGAAAAATGGTTAAGTGTATTGACACTCAGTTGTCAAATTTATTCTTTAAGCAAATAATCTCCCCCTTTGACATGAATGGAAAAAAAACTTAACTAAGATCCTTATGACTCCTTATTAGTTTATCTTGTATGTACACTAAGTGAGTTCTATCCTATTTCTGCATTCTAACTGATCAAAATTTGCTATCTCAAAATTTTCTATCTCCCCCTTTTATTATTCTTATCATTTCATTCCTGTACTTAACTCCCCCATACTTAATCTCTTCTTATGAATCCCCCATACTTATTCTCCCCCTTTTTGACACTTATTTCAAGGGTCTTACAAGGAAATGCCATACTTGGCCAAAAATGTACTATTTACTTCAAGGAGTACCTTTAGAGCTGCATCCCAATTTGCTAGTGCGACATCCAATGTCTTATGTTGGATGGCGATCTTTGATTCTAGGTGTACAAGTCCATCAGATGAAGAAAGATTGGGGTCTTTCTTGAGGACTGTCTCTGCATTTATCTGCTCCTTGTGAAGTAGTTCCAAATGAGGAGTTATTGATGATTGAATTTGCATCAATTTAGCTTTTGCGGTTGCCTCCTCTGCTACTAAGAAAGCTAACTCTCTTTGTGTGTGAAGTGATTGAGAAAAATGCTTCTCACTCTAAGCTAGATTTGTGGGGAGTTGCATGCTAGAAATCTTCAGATTGTTTTCCAAGCTCAGTATTTTCTGGCTAGTGTCCTGTGTGAATGTGGAAAAATAACACAACTTGTTGTACAGGGAAAAGATGTTTCCTAGTACAGTTTTAACTATTTTAATTTTCTTTGCCAGTTCTACTTGTGACAGTGCTATATCACCGAATATTTTACTATTTACCTTGCCTTGGAACTTCTTTCTTGACCATTCGAGCAATCTGGCATTTGTTTCCTGGTCTTCACTAGTCACCTGGTCAACTATATCGGATAGTTTCTCTATAATTGGTCTTGACTCATCTGGAGACTGTAAGCAGAAAGCTTCTATGAGTATGTCTTTGATTTCATTCAAGGTAAGCTTATGCTTGTGTTCTTTTCTTAGTGCTTCTTGTCTCCTTCTATCCAATGCACTCTGAATTTCATTGATCTTTTCTTCAGTAAGAGTGCTAGATTCATAATATGGGATCTTTATTTCTTCATCAAGCTCAAGAACTCCATAGTGAAGTTTCCTGACTGCCTTTGATGAGCTCAAGCCTAATGGACTGATTTGTAGCTATAACCCATCTGTGCTTGGTTGCTGAAGAGTCTGTGTTGGAGTACTAGATTTTGGTAATGCAACTAGTGTTTTTATTGCAGTTTCCTCCTTCTTCTTTGTCTCATCTTTTTCTTCAGCTTGAGTATCCCTTTTATGATTGCTAGGTGGGGTTGAACTTGTTGGTTGTTCAAATGTTTCTTTTATTTCCCCTGCTACTATACTTGGCATTTGAAGTGTATAAGTGACTACACTTGGTGGAGGTGGTGGTGGAAGAAATAGAATACCAATAGTTTGTATGGTTGAAGGTGGTACTTGTGCTTTTACCTTGACTATCTTTGTTTTAACTTCTGGATTCTGTAATTCATCAACACTGACCAATACAGGATTTGAACTTAATTTTCTACTAGTGATGATTGGTCAAGGATTTCTAAATCCTCTGTAGTTAATGGATTGATGTTTGGATTTGAAGTGTTTGTAACATCTTTTTTTTTTATAATATCTGCAGGTGTGATGGTGGCATGAGGAGGACTAGGAGGAGATACCTATGTGTCTTGCATACTTTGATCTTGTGGCTCAGCTGTATCTTTCTCTTCCTCTTTCTCCTCTATATGTGCCTTTTCTTCCTTTTCTTCTTCACTTGTTCTCTCTCTTTTTCTTTGGTTCTTGACACCTTCTTTTCCCTTGTCTTGTCACTTGTCTCTGCCTTATATTCTTCATTATACACATCTTCTATTTTCTTGTAAACTATTTTCCACAATCTTGTGGATTTTGTAACTACTTCTTCAATTTTATTTTGTAATATGTTGAATGCTCTATGCCTGGGAGTGAATCTATTATTATGCCTTTTTACTGTATTTGTTACTTGATCTTTAGTCAAATCAGGAAACAATCTAGCTAATGTTGATTCCCTTATCTCCTTTTCCATTTGTAAACAAAAATGCCATTTATCCTCTACAATTTTATACAATTCTTTTGGCATAGATTCATCTAATTCTAGAGGTGTGTGCTTATATTCAGCCATCATAGCATACGTAGATTCCTCTAATTTATTTTGCTCTTCTTTCATGAGCTTAGAAAAATTTAGGTTCTTTAAACCTTTCAAATCATCATTCCTAATTTTTGAACATAATTTATCAATAGCAGTTTGAGGTTTGTGTCTTACCACTTGAAATTGACTGTTGTCCTCTAACTCTATCTTCTCCTCATCTGTTTCAGGCTGGGGAATAAATTTTCTTTTCTTAGACTTGGCAGTAGTCTTCTTTGAGTCTTTCTTCTTTCCTTTTGCCTCCTCTTGGCCTTTTTGTGCTGCAGCCCTTGTGGTAGGTCTCTTTGGTGTAGGAGCAGCTACTTTCTTCCCCTTGGATTGAGGAGCAGGAGGAGTTGTGGCTTTTCTTCTAACTGGTGCTTCCTCAGCTTCTTCTTCCTCAGCACTTTCCTCTTTATCTTCTCCTAACCCTTGAGTCAGACCTTGAGGTTTATCTCCCTCTTCTTCAATGTCTTCTCCTTCCTCTTCTGTTGTTCCTTCTTCTTCAATGCCAAATTTTCTCTTGATTTGTCTCACCATTTTTTCTTTCTTCTTTACTGTAGAAGAAATCTTCAAATATCTTATCACCCTTGATTTAACAACATCATAGGTTCCAAAAGTTTTTGAATTTTTATTAGCTTCTTCTACAAGTAGGGTTGTTATCGCTGCAGAAGCTTGATCAATATCAAGTTCATAACCTAGTGGCCTAAGCCATCTTACTCTAGGTATAACTGCTTGTATATAGGTATAATCTATATCTACAAGAAAACAAATGTCCTTTTCATATTTCTCAGTCAATGAGACTAGAATCCTCATTCTTTGTTTCATGGACTTTTTGAAGTCCTCAAAGTAACTAGTCATTTGGGCATCAAAATTTTCACCGATCTGTTCAATGTATCCATTGATTTGTTCAACAATTGTTTTGTCTGGACTCCATCTTACCTTACCCATAGAAGGGAATTCTTTCATCAGATAGAAAAATATGCACATCAAAACTGATCCAAATTTGCACTGAGCTCCCTTGCTCTTCCTTATAGCTCCCAGATTTTCATTAATCTATTGAAACATGAGCTCTACTAGATCATAAGTGTGATCCTTTTTTATTATCTTGTATGCAACATCAACTACTATACAAGGTACACTGTTTAACCTGCTTGATTGATAGAATTTGTGTGAAATGATTCTCATAGAAAAATCTAGTAGGGGATCTGTGATTATGTCGATAGTCATTCCTCTATTGTTCCATTTAGCACCTATGTTTTTCTCTATTACTGCCCTTTTGTTACTTCGCAGGGTCTTTGGCCGATCTAGGGTTAGAATACCAATAACCCTATGAATAGTTTTCTTGGTGAATTTTACTAGCCGTGACTCTAACCAAAAAGCTCCATCATGTATTCTGCTCAAAACTATCCGTACCCATTCAGTTTTGAAAATAATAAAAAATTCTAGGGTTTTGGTTAATCCTTTTCTTTCTATTATTGAGAACTCATCTTTCAATCTTTTGTTCTCACATAGTTTGTCATATGCATTATAGATTTCTAAATCTCCTATGGCTCCAATTTTGCAGTTATAACATCTACGAACATCTTGGACCATAATAACTTTATTTGAAATAACTGATAATGCACCTGCAGGATCATTCTTGTATGCTACTTCTGGAATGGGCTTAAATTCAGGTTGTTTAACTTCATTGCTAACCAGTTGTATCTCATGACTCTCTCTACCCTTAGTGGTTCTTGACCCAGATGCCATTGTTTGCCAAACTAGGGTTTACAATTTAAACAAGTTTATAAATTCTACGTAGCTTGACACTTAAGTAAAATACCTCAAATCGATGAAACTTATCCTGAATCATTGTTGAAATCTTCACAAATGGCTTCTGAGTTGATCTTGATCTTCTTCGCTCTTTTCGACTTTGCTTCTCATTTGAATGGTGGGAAAATGATCAAAAATTGAATTTATGTACCCTTCAAAATAGAGTAATTAATGTTTAGTGCATTGCCAACTATCTGCTCAGCACCTGAAGGGTTTCAACATGACTTGGCACCCATTTTGTTTCACTTTGCTCAGCTCCTATTGATATTTCATAGGTCGGCATCATCTATCAACTTGGTTGTTGTTAGCAACTCGGCACCTAAAGACAACTTTGATAGATCTTGCAAAGTTCTCAATTTTGACTTAGCATCTTTGCTTATGCTGATTTCTTCTTTTTAGTTCTTCTATTTTTTGGGACTGATTTATGATGTAACTTGGTTTATCAATCCCACACACTTATTCTTGCTTAATTTGATGAAGTGTGATCACTTGACCTATTAGGTGAAGTGATCTCTGCACTTGATGTGCTATACTCATCTTTCTTCTTCCATGTCTTATTCATTTCACTTCTGATATGTCCAACATCTATCTTTGCCTTTCCATTGTTGAACTCAAAACTTGATGCCTTTGACCTTGTTGGACAATTCCTGCTGACATAACCAGTTTTTAAGCAACTGAAACATGTAGTTTGACTCAACCATCTTTTGTAGTTCCCTCTAAAATGTGTTCTTATGCAGTTCTATGGTATATGTCCATATTCTTGACAATATTGACAACTATACCTGGTGTTGTAATCCCAAAATTCATTGTTTGATGTCTTTGCTGGTTGATTTAATGTCCACATAAGCTTTGATCTACATTCAAAAGCTCTATGTCCATACTTTTTACAATTATAACAATGTCCATCAAATCTTGATGTCTTAGCAGTTTTAGTTCTACATTCATATGCTTGATAACCTTGATTCTTGCATCTATGACAATGGTTTATAATTTTAGGTTTATCATGCTGATGGGAATTCTTGCTTCTACATACATTAGATGTATGTCCTTTCTTTCCATAGAAATGACATGTAGGTTTAACATCTTTACCTTTATCACTTCTTTGTTCTACACTCTTTGATGATTCTCCAACTTCAGTGTTGTTGTATCCAAGTCCTGATGTATCATGGGTTGATCTTGAGCATTTCAGTAATTGCTCAAAATATTTGATGGCTTCACTTGACTTGTTGAGATTCTTTGCCACCTCTCTTTCTCTATTCAATTCATTCTGCATTTGTTCATTTTGCATCTTCAAAGTAGAGATCTCAATATCTTTCACATTTTTTTCATGATGAAGGTTCATCATTTGGGCAAGTGTATCCATCTGCATGTTTGAGATCCTTGTCAATTCAATACATTTTTCTTCAAGTCTGTTTGCAAGATTTCTTTTGTCATTTTCCATCATGACCTTATCATCAACTGCTCTTTTCTTTTGTTCAGCAATTTCACATATCATTATGGCCTTTGATTCATGTTCCATCTTGAGAGATCTTATCTCCTCTGTTTGAGCTTTGTTTTTCTCCATCAGTTTTGCTATTGCTGCATCAAACTATTTAGTGTCTCCATTGGAAAATATGTTGGTGGTATCAATATTTTTGTAGTTTATCTCATTTTTGGCTATGGCTAGATCCTTCCTTTTTTTTAATGAATTTCTTGACTTGTTTCTAAATTCCTCCAAGCTATGCAGAGCAAGTTTCACATCTATCACCTGATTTTCAATGATCTTTCCAAGTTTGAAAGCTTCCATCTTTAGATCTTTTCCTCCAAGCTGTTAGGATTTTCCTTGTGGGAACCTATATTGGCTCTAATACCAATTGTTGGAATATTCAAATATGGAAAGAGTACTTATGGGGGGGGTTGAATCATAAGTATCACTCTTTAGCCAATAAAACTTTTAACTGCAAGTAAATTGCATGCATGTAAATACATCAAACAAATATGAAACTAAACACATGCATCAACAACTCATAACACTAGAATTTCGTAACCCAAAAACCCTCTAGGAATAAGAAGGTAAAATTGGGGTGGGGATGGTACCGACAAAAATTACTGCAGCAATATTGTTCAACCACTTCTTATGGTCTATCCTCTTAAAGGCCTACCCTGTTAAAGGCTTTACACTGTATCAATAGTGACCTTATTAAAGGCTTTACAAACACTTAACATGAAGTGTCACCCTGTTAAAGGATTTTAATCACCTAATTAAAGGATCTACAAAATAGTTGTTAAGCTAACTTATCACCATAGGATTTTCATTCTAATACAATTGCTAGAAAGTATTAGGTATAATGAACCTGATAGATTACAATCCTTGATTGCTGAATGTAGGCACCTTTTTCGCTTTCTTTGATCTTGATCCTTTTGTGATCTGATAACCCTCGCTTTTGAAAATAGATTTTCTTGTGCACCCTTGTATGTCCACTCATATATCTTTACAATGAAATTTTTATCTTCCTTATAAAGACTTCAAAGACTTAGGGTTAGATATGGATCTATGATCCACATTGAATCTTAATTTCTCGCTCAATGCTTGTCTTTTACTGATTGGTTGCATACCTTTATCATTTTTCTTATTGGTTGCATGTAGATTTCATATGAAAGATAACAGATTTGATCTCATCATTAAATCCTTCGAGATTTTCCTTATGTCAGCTGCAAAAACTATTTGCATCATAGTTTGTGCAATTACAAACACTTATGCTGATATTCTAAGTTACTCAGCTCCTAAAGCATTGCTAATGCTTGGTACATGTTGTTTCTTGGATAGCTCGACACCTAAACAAAACTGTATCACTCGGCACCTACTATTACTCGGTACTTGTTAACACTCAGCACTTGTTAACACTCGGCACTTATTAACACTTGACACTTGTTAACACTCGAAACCTATTAACACTCGATACTTGTTAACACTCGGCACTTGTTACACTCGACACTTGTTAACACTGAGCACTTGTTACACTCAACACCTACTCTTTGTTCATCATTATTTAGTGGAAAAATGGTTAAGTGTATTGACACTCAATTGTCAAATTTATTCTTTAAGCTAAAAAATCCCAAAAGGAGATGTCCTAGCCCCCAACAAATAACAACATAATAGAAACACAATAATAATGCAATATTTGAAGCCAAGTCACAATAATTTATTCATAAATATAATTGAGTATATGAAATGGGTTGGGTGATAAGAACTTCCTAGTTATGAGCAAATAAAAAGAAAGTAATAGTTCTACAAGATCCCTCAAGATCAAATCCAAACCCTAGCTATAGATCCACACTCTGGTAAAAACCACCAAGATCTCAACTTGTGCTTGCAAGCCACCAAGCAATCTCCTTGTTTCCCAAGCCTTAACTACTAGCTTAATTCAAAATTTTCTCCACTACCACCTCCTCTTCTCCAAGATGGATGAATAATGACTAAAGACTTCACCACAATCCCTACTTATACCAATCTAAGCCACAAGTTGGCCCAGAATGCTACAAATTAAATATCCCTTACATTAACTACTTGAAGAGCCACAAGTTAGCTTCAAACAAAAATTAATTACAAAATGCCTTTAAATGCTTATAATAAATATCAAAGACATCAAAATTAACTACCCAAGGCCAAAATAGGTCCACTCAACCCTACCAGAATCTTATAATCATGCAGGATAGCCAACTACCCCAAGATGCTCCTACATCAGACTCCTTAGGTGTGAAAAGATGTTCTCAATAGTTGGAAGAACATCTTTTAGGATTCAACACATAAATCCCAAACTAGTTCTTCAAATACATGTCCTCCAAGTCTTCAACTTGCACACTCTTTCCCTTGCTCTTCTTCCACTTTTCCATCCTTGGTATTCCACAGGTTTTCTATACACACTGATCACTAACCCTTTTAGAATCTGCCAACTCAACTTGACTGCCAATACTCAAGTTCCTTCTAGTGACCTCTTCATTTGTGAGGCCTCACCCGATCTATCATAGTACCAATGAGATAATTGCATTATGGTGATTCTAATCCTATGTTTTGATACACTTTTGAGACTGTAGGGTTATGTCATTTTAATATCTGCATTTTGATGATTCACAATTACTTCTGCATAGTATGACCTAATTGATGCATTTAATGATCCTATTCATGTTTTAAGCTATTGACATTGCTTTAATAGAAATTGAATGGTAGAAATGCTTGTAATGTAAGAATGTAATGTTTAAAGTTGAAATTAGAGTTAAAAGATAAATTTTGTTATGTATTGAGACCTAACCCGCATACCTAGGGATTCAATAGTTGTGGATTCAACATCTTGTCACAATGGTAAAAATAGACTATGAAGCTATTCAAAATATTAAATTGACCATGTTATGATAAGTAAAGTTTGATGTTATAGTATTTTGATCATTTTACATGGAAATTATTAGTAAAAAGTAATTTAATTAAAAAGAATGAAGTATGGAACTCAAATGTCGAATGTGATATGTAAGTTTTGATATTTTAATATTTTGAAGGTTATATTTGAAATGATTAAGAAAGGGAAAGTTAATTTGAGATGATGAAATATATGCAAGTTTAATGTTGAATGAGATAATGATTATTTCACTTATGTACTTATTGTTTACATGATTTTCTTGGACTACTGATGCTTGAGTTTAGTATGCATGAATTTGACCATGGGATTAACGAGGAATTAAGGCTCAAACTACTACAACATGACATAGCCAAGGTTGAATCAGTGGAAAAGATTCAGACCTCATTGTAATGTGTTTTATTTCATGTATGTGAATTGTATGTGTGTAATAGCTTAATTCATGTATTATTGGACTCAAGTAACTTTTAATGTAATGTGTTGTTCTATGTGTGTCATTTGACACTTGTGTTGTCCATGTGGAGATGTCATGTCATTTAGGGTTTGGCAAGAAGTAACCTAACCTAGACCTAATCCCAATGTAGTACCCAAGTTAACCTCACATAGAAAAATGCCATGAGGAGTCTCAATCAAAGGAAATTCGAATTTGTACTTGGCTAGGGTTTTTAGGGGTCATTAGGTGGTCCCAAAGTGTCTTTTATGTGATAATAAGATAGGCATGTGATAGTATATCAAGTTAGGAACCTATTTTTGACCATGTGAGCGCCTAAGCAGTCTAGAGGGCCCCTTTACCCATGCATTCTTCCATCAATCCGAATTTGGAGTTGTCATATCCATGTTCCCACTTAGTCAAAAATAGAAAAGTTGGAGGAGACAAGTTTGTAAGAAGTAGTGGCTTAGTGTTTTTGCTAAAATAAGTTAGTGAGAAGGCTTTATTAGAGGGTCTTGGCCAAACTAGTGGGGTGTCTACCCACTCTCTAATTTTGGAGACTATTAGGTTTTGGAGGAAGATTAAGGGAGCTCTACTACAACTATCCTTACCATAGCTTGGACCAAGGTTGGTGTCTCAAAACTTGTTTCTTTCTCATTTCTTGCTTTTAGCATGGTTAAACAAATCTGCAAGTGTGAGAGTTCATTAATAGAGTATGCATTTGCATTGTAAATATTGTGATATAGATTTTTGGGTATTGTGTGAAAGTGTGGTGTTCTTGGTGCACTATGAGCATTGATTATGTATTGTGACAATGTGAGAATGTGTGATGCTCTTGTAAATTTCTTGTTTCACCCTCTTGGTTTTGTTTTTGTTGGAATGGAAAGTGAATGTGTTTTGTGCTTTTGGAGATCCTTTCTTGGTTTTTTTTTGTTGTTATTCTTGTTTGAATGTGAGTGTTGATTGTGATTATGGGTGTGAAGGCTTCACTCACCCTTGGGAGGGTAGAGAAGCCTTGGGTGAAGGGCATAAGTTGGGCTTGACATTGCAGGTGAGAAAGAAAATTTTGTTTTTACCTCATGATGAGGCTGTTATTATGGAGCATGGGCTCCTTCATGGCCATGAATCTTGTTGTTTGGGAGGTACAAGGAGGTTCAGTGGATGAGGAGAAGATGGTTGTTTTGAAAGTGTTGAGAGGCAATGCAGTGGTAATATGTTGTTTATGTTGTGGTGGCCTTGAGAGGCAAAATGTATTGGAAATGTGATATTTGATAAGTAGGAGATGATTTCTACAGCTAGTCAAATTGTGATGTGAATATCAGGATTTAACTGTGTGATTTTTGAGTCAAACTCGATGACCCATGTTTCATGAGTAGTGATTCAACATGAATCCATCTCTCATGAGAATAAATGGAACACTTAACACTCATTGGATCTAGGTGATGCTCACAGGGGTGAAGCACTGGGACTTCCCGGGAGGTCACCCATCCCAGTACTACTCCAGCCTGAGCGCGCTTAACTACGGAGTTTCCTCCACAGTTAAACCCAAAGCTTGCAACCCCATTTGCAAAACCTTCACCAAGTGTTGTGCCTTATGAACCATTCATTAGAAAGCCCCTTAAGCTCATCAATTGATAAGTAGGAGATGATTTCCACAGCTAGTCAAATTGTGATGTGAATATCAGGATTTAACTGTGTGATTTTGAGTCAAACTTGATGACCCATGTTTCATGAGTAGTGATTCAACATGAATCCATCTCTCATGAGAATAAATGGAACACTTAACACTCATTGGATCTAGGTGATGCTCATAGGGGTGAAGCACCGGGACTTCCCGGGAGGTCACCCATCCCAGTACTACTCCAGCCTGAGCGCGCTTAACTACGGAGTTTCCTCCACAGTTAAACCCAAAGCTTGCAACCCCATTTGCAAAACCTTCACCAAGTGTTGTGCCTTATGAACCATTCATTAGAAAGCCCCTTAAGCTCATCAATTGATAAGTAGGAGATGATTTCCACAGCTAGTCAAATTGTGATGTGAATATCAGGATTTAACTGTGTGATTTTGAGTCAAACTCGATGACCCATGTTTCATGAGTAGTGATTCAACATGAATCCATCTCTCATGAGAATAAATGGAACACTTAACACTCATTGGATCTAGGTGATGCTCACAGGGGTGAAGCACCGGGACTTCCCGGGAGGTCACCCATCCCAGTACTACTCCAGCTTGAGCGCGCTTAACTACGGAGTTTCCTCCACAGTTAAACCCAAAGCTTGCAACCCCATTTGCAAAACCTTCACCAAGTGTTGTGCCTTATGAACCATTCATTAGAAAGCCCCTTAAGCTCATCAATTGATAAGTAGGAGATGATTTCCACAGCTAGTCAAATTGTGATGTGAATATCAAGATTTAACTGTGTGATTTTGAGTCAAACTCGATGACCCATGTTTCATGAGTAGTGATTCAACATGAATCCATCTCTCATGAGAATAAATGGAACACTTAACACTCATTGGATCTAGGTGATGCTCACAGGGGTGAAGCACCGGGACTTCCCAGGAGGTCACCCATCCTAGTACTACTCCAGCCTGAGCGCGCTTAACTACGGAGTTTCCTCCACAGTTAAACCCAAAGCTTGCAACCCCATTTGCAAAACCTTCACCAAGTGTTGTGCCTTATGAACCATTCATTAGAAAGCCCCTTAAGCTCATCAATTGATAAGTAGGAGATGATTTCCACAGCTAGTCAAATTGTGATGTGAATATCAGGATTTAACTGTGTGATTTTGAGTCAAACTCGATGACCCATGTTTCATGAGTAGTGATTCAACATGAATCCATCTCTCATTAGAATAAATGGAACACTTAACACTCATTGGATCTAGGTGATGCTCACAGGGGTGAAGCACCGGGACTTCCCGGGAGGTCACCCATCCCAGTACTACTCCAGCCTGAGCGCGCTTAACTACGGAGTTTCCTCCATAGTTATTCTCATGAATAGCTACTCATGAAACATGGGTCATCGAGTTTGACTCAAAATCACATAGTTAAATCTTGATATTCACATCACAATTTGACTAGCTGTGGAAATCATCTCCTACTTATCAATTGATGAGCTTAAGGGGCTTTCTAATGAATGGTTCATAAGGCACAACACTTGGTGAAGGTTTTGCAAATGGGGTTGCAAGCTTTGGGTTTAACTGTGGAGGAAACTCCGTAGTTAAGCGCGCTCAGGCTGGAGTAGTACTGGGATGGGTGACCTCCCGGGAAGTCCCGGTGCTTCACCCCTGTGAGCATCACCTAGATCCAATGAGTGTTAAGTGTTCCATTTATTCTCATGAGAGATGGATTCATGTTGAATCACTACTCATGAAACATGGGTCATCGAGTTTGACTCAAAATCACACAGTTAAATCCTGATATTCACATCACAATGTGATATTTATGAATTTCTCCTCCTTGAAGAGCCCACCTTCACCCAATGTTTTATGATTCCAATGGTGAATCATTGTGCAAGCCTGGGAAGGGTGTTGATTGTGTTTTGTGTTGTGTCTTCATGCAATTTTTTTTATATGTATGTGTGTAACCTGGTTCGAGCCTTGTTCCCCTAGTGCGGGGGTGGTCTCTATGGAGGCCTATGGTTGGGTGGAAAGCACCCATGGTCCTTGTTTTTTTTATTTGTGATGCATTTACAGGTTTTGTGCTCAAGGGAGCAATGGAAACAAGCTTGGAATGATCATGAGTTATGGAAGAGTAGAACACCTTGGCATCATTGTTCCATTGGATAATTGTGGAAGGAATATGTCAGTTGGTAATGTGGTTAAAACAGGAAAAAAAAAGCTACTTCCTATTGTAATTAGTTGTGATTGTGGAATCAATTAGAAAATTGTATACTATTGTTCTTGTATGGAAATATGTTCTTGTATGAAAACATTGATTGTGAAGGAAGACATGTTGAAGTCTGATGCACAAGTTTCTGCACATATGAACTTTTCTTGTTAGTTAAAGTCAAACCTCACAAGGACTTTATGTAGGATAATCCTAGTATCAACTATGCAAGGCAGATTGAGTAAACTTGTTGTAAGTTTCATATTTTGTGATTTGATATAATACGGAAAGGTTAAATAATGAGACATTCTTCCTTATGTTGGTATATAAATAAATTGGTAGAAGCATTTCATGATTTTTGTAGATCCTTATTGTTATGGTTGGCTCAATTTGAAAACATAGGTGATTGAATTGTGAAGTCATATATCATGCATTAGATATAATGAAAGGAAAGTTTCTTTTTATTCTACTAGTTTATTGCATATACATGGAAATCAATTTATTTTCTTTCAAGTTCAAATAGATCCTTAGATGTGATAGATGACTTAGTAACAACAAACTTGCAAATTAAAAATTGGTAAGGAGGTCAAAATCAGATCAATAAACAAGATCTCTGAATATGAGAAAGGAAAGCAATGTGTTAAACTTATAGTGAAAACCATCCTGTAGCTACACTTCCACTCTCTGGAAATTGTATGGGAGGGACAACTAATTCCCATTCCAATCACAGGCCAATAAAATAATAAAAGAATATGCTTTGATACTAAGAGCCAATAAATTTAGAGGTTAAAATATAAAATGAATAATAATAGGTCTCCTAAAATTGTTCCAAAAAGAAAAGTCACGTGATTTCTCAGAGGGGACACATATGATATAATAATAACATAGTACAAACAAAATAAATAAATACGATTTGAAAACAGAAATGCACTAACATATATCCATAACATACCTAGGCGCCCATTTTGCATAGGGAAGGGAGACCATGTTCCAAACTTCCCAAGCAGACAGTGGTCCCCACTTGGCATCCTCACCTTATCCCCACCTCCTTTGGCACATGTGAGTAAGATGTTGAGGTTGATCAGTTTTCTGACGCAAGTCAGAACCTTCCTTGCTTATTCGCCTATGCTTTGGAAAGGGCAAAAGGTTTATTGTCAAAACATATTAAAAAGGTTCCATCATAACAACCACCTCACGCCTAGCTATGTGAACCATGTGTTGGAAAGTGTGGAGGGCAAAGTAAACATGGGTGAGCGAATTCATAGGTAGGTTTTGTTATGATTAACTTGTTGTCATGTTTTCCTTTCAGAATGTGGCCTTAGCAATATTATTGAAGGGAGCACATGACCCCATGTCCAAATCATCCAAATTTGGGAAAAGGGGGATTTGAATTTAAATTGGGTAGTGGAATGTGTAGTTAGGATTAAGGGGTAGTAGATAGTATTTAGAAAATAATAATGTTAAATATGAGTGGCTTAGTCATGCTTATTTTAAAAAAAGTTAATTAACGGTGTACATTAGAATTAGATTTAATTAATTTATTTTATTAATATTATTACATTTAAAATTTCTAGTCATTGAATTTATTATTATTGTCTTGGTAATGTTAGAATTTTTATTTTCGTAATAAATGAAGGTAGTTAGAATTATGTTACCATTAGATGATAGTATACTTAAAATTGAGTATTGGTATTTGTTTTAGATTAAAGATTTGATTAAGTTATTTAATTGTATGATAGACAATTATTTTAATTAGCAAGTTCGTCTATCCAACATTTTTGAAGAATTAGAATTATAATACTTGAATGGCCATTCACATCAACGATTATATTGTTGATTGTTATCTTGCTTAATAGATACTAGTGAAGAGATGTGTACATAAGAGTAATAATAAAATACATAAAACTAAAAAAAAAAGGATATATAAGAAATGCATTAAGAATATACAATTATACATTTATACTAGTAAGAGAGATAAACTAGTAAGATATCTATATTGTCCTAACAAGGATATAAAGTCTATATAGAAAACCTACTTAAACTCCTCGTATTGCCATGTATGTAAGAAGTTGCTATTGCCTTGTAATGATGTATATTATAAGAGGTAAATGTGAATATGTTTAGGGGGCCATGATTTAACATATGCAATTAGAAAACACATTAATTTACTACTCGATTATGGGTTAAATACAACCTTAATGTAAGGATTAGATTATTTGATAATGATTATGATAAGTACCTTGCTACCTAGTTGAATGTATTGTTGAATCGACCTTCAGATAAAACATGATATGAATGGAAAAGTCAAAAAAAAGGTTTATAATTAGTTCATATTTCAATCATGGAAATTCACATTGAGTTATTTAATCATGAACTAAGAAATTGGTGGATGATAAGGAGAAATAAAAATAATAATAAAATGATGAAAAAAAAAAAAATTTGTTGCGTTTTTACAGTAAATTTTGGGCATGACATCATTCTACAAAAGAATCAAGGAATACTTCTTGCCACCTTTCTCAATTGTAAATAAATTTTTGACACAATAATGTACAAATTTGCAATCATACTGCCAAGGTCTACCAAGCAACAGATGACCACTATTCATGCCCACAATATCACACAACACTTGATCCTTATACTGCACAATATGGAAATCAACAAGGCACTACTCCCTTACTCCCAAAGCATGCTCACCTTGTAAACATCAAATCCTATAAGGATAAGGATCTCTCATTCTCTTTAAAACAAGTTGATGAACCATCTCCTCAGTAACAAGGTTATCTGTACTACCACCATCCACAATTACATTGTAGACCTTACCACTAGACTTACAATGATTCTAAAAAAAATTACTCCTCTGACAAGATTCTAGTGTCCTCTGACCACCAATGCTTGTTGAGCCAATAAACTCTCCCCTTTCTCAGGTTAACTATCCTTGACTATAACCTCATTCACAATAGCAGTTGTCCTTCCAATCAAACATTCAAAAAATCTATGCCCTTCTTGACCACACCTAGATCAATTACCTCTGAACTCACCTCCACCTATCCTTCTTTTCTATTCAACAGGTTTTCATTCATATTCTGCATTTGGTTTAGCTTGTGCCAAACTATGTTGCTTCTCCTTCCCATGAGAACTACCTTGATTCTTCCTCTTTAGCTTCTCCTCTACTCTCAAAGCATACTAATAAGCATCCTCAATTGAAGAAATGTTTAGCATATCGACCACATCCTAAATATTGAATCTCAAACCATTAATGTACCAAGCTACATTTTGCTTTGACAATTCTCTATGACCAGACTAGATAGTCAACTTGTAGAACTCCTTAGTATAATATTTCATAGTCATATCCTTCTACTTTAGATTCTTTAGCCTATTAAACAACTCAATTTCATAATCAGCAAGAATGAACATAGCCTTCAACTTAGTCAGCATCAATCTCCATCTAGTGATCTTCATTTCACCTTCCTCTTCTCTATCTCTTTGTAGTTATTTCCACCAAAGAGTAGCATGTCCCATTAGCTTAGTTTGTGCTAACCTTACTCTAAGTGGATCCTCAATATTCTAAAGCTCAAAGTGGTCTTCCAATTCACCAATCCAATCAATCAGGTCTTTAGAATTCAAAGTACCCAAGAAATTAAAAACTTACATCTTATGCTTCAACTTCAACTGAGATCTAGGTCTAGCAAATGAACCAACCCTATTTCCCATAGGTCTCTCCACATGATCAATTTTGGCCTCACCACTCAATCCTACAAATTCAAAGTCTTCAATCGCTTCCTTATAACAATCTTTAGTACCCATATGCCGAGGTACGCCACCTAAAGCACTAACAATTTCAACAATCATGTCACTCTTCATCAATGCCATTTCAAACCTAAAACTATATTTAACCTCCTCTATTTTAGATCTAAAATCTACTTTAACCTTTTTTGAGATCCTTTCTTCTACATCATCACTAAGATCATCAATAGCCCTAGGGTCTAATCTTCTTGGAGGCATCTTCCAAGATCCACTTCACAAAACCTTAGTGCAAATTGCCTCAACTTTGGTATTTGGTCTACACACTCAGGAACAACCTAGCTCTAATACCACTTGATGTAGTGAAAGGTAGGAGAATCCCAAAATGATATATCCTAGCCCCCAAAAAATAACCACATAGCAAAAACACAATAACAATGGAAGATTTGAAGCCAAGTCATAATAATTTATTCATTGATATAACTAATTACATGGAATGTGCCAGGTTGTAACACCTTCTCAATTATGACCAAATATAAAGCAAGTAATAGTTTTGCAAGATCCCTCAAGATCTAATCCAAACCCTAGCTAGTCTAGATCCACACTCTGGCAGAAACCACCAAGATCTCAACTTGTACTTGCAAGCCACCAAGCAATATCCTTATTTTCCAAGCCTTAACTACCTGTTGTCTTCAAAATTCTCTCCTCTACCACCTCTTATTCTCTAAGATGGATAAATAATGACTAAAGACTTCACCACAATCCCTAATTATACAAATCTAAGCCAGAAGTGGGCCTAGAATGCTATAATTTAAATGTCCCTTACATTAACTGCTTAAAGAGCCACAAGTCAGCCTCCAATAGGAATTAAATACCAAATTCCTTTAAAGGCTTACAATAATTATTAAATACATCAAATTTAACTACCCAAGACCCAAATAGGTCCACTCGACCCTACCAAAATTCCATAATCATGTAAGAAATCCAACTACCCCAGGTTGCTCCTACATCACTTTCACACATTACAACTCTGATAGCTTGTTCAACTTTCAAGCATTAATACCATTAAGCCTTCATTCTTAACATGCTAATGTAGGCTCTTTTCTTTGCTCACTTGATGAAGAAGAACCCTTGACTCTTTGTCTTCCTTAGGTTCTTTCACATGAAAACATTTGCTTCTAACTAATAATTCTTATAAATAGAAAATTTAGATCTTTTTCTACTCATTTTCTATCATCCAATTTAGGGTTAGGATGAATTAGGTAGGATACAATGAATCTATCCCAAATTCCATATCTCTTTTAGAGACTTCTCCATGACACCATTTTGAATTCACCTAAAAATGGTTTACCTTGAATTCCCTACCATGAGCTTATCAACCTTATCTTCCATTTGGTTCACACATTCCAAGAAAACAAACTTGTTAGCTCAGATCCATTGAATTCACAATCTTTTAAATAATGAAATCACTTGGTATTATCTAGCTTTTGATGCTCGACACAAACTATTTTTCTCAACATCCTCTATAAAATCACTTTGCACAAACTAAAGTTTATTGGTGCTTGAGATCAACTAAACTTTACTTGGCATCCACTATTTTGCTTAGAATACACTAAAATATACTTTTACTCAACTCCAACTAATTTTCTATTGAACTTGCATTGACTTTTCTCGATACCTACTATCCACTTGGTCAAGCTTGGTAGACAAACTTTTTGTAACTTGTTCTTCTAAAATTTCTTAGTGTAACCAACCTTTGTAAACTTAAGTAGAATATCAATGCATCATGTTATCACCATCTTAACTAATTCTTGTACTCCTTTACATAATCATAACTCAACCTTTCCTCTAGTTTCTTTTGTTACATCTTTTGATCAAATCCTCTTCATCAATCAAATAAGTGATAGTACTTAAATCATATAAGAAGTTGTCTTTCTAGCAAATAGTAGGTTTGCCATTAGTGATAAAACAAGGATTGAAGCATATTGATCATACTTGTATCAATCTATTCTCAACAATCTCCCTCTTTGATAGTCTTCTTCAATCTATTTTAAACAATCTCTCTCTTTGGCATTGATGGCAAACCAAAATCATCAACCAAACTAACTAGGTTAAAATAGTAAGACAATACCAAAGGGAAAATAATTCCTGGTACTAAAATCTCTCCCTCTATCAAAAAATTCCATCTTTTGAGTAGGTTACAAAATTCTTCCTTATAACTTTGTCTAAATTTCTTCTTGTCATATCTCCCTCTTGCTATATCTCTCTCTTACTAATTAAATGTTAGGATTTTTCCTTCTTTGTTCTCCTAATCAATAACTATCTCCCTCTTCATGCTTGTATTATCCTTGATCAACACTATTAGCAATTATCCCCTTCAATAATTATATCAGCTTGAACAAAAATGATCTCTCTCTTTGACAACAATGCCAAAGACTTGTCATCTTAACATGTGGATATGAAGTTCTTCAATTTCTCTCTCTATCACCTTACTTGTGACTAATTTTGAAGTTTCAACTCTTTTTTTACTTTAGGTAGCTCCTTAAGTAAGATCCTCTAAATCAATTTGTAGTATTAAAATTAGTTTTTTTGATGTAGGGCACTCCTTTTGTTACTTAGGTAGCCTTTGATAGGGGTATCAACCCTAGTTTACTTCCTAGATACTCATAAGCATCCTTAGATAATGCTTATGTGAAGATATTAGCAGTTTTCTCTTTAGTGTTGACATATTCCATCTTCATTTTTTTTATCTTGAACTAATTCTCTCAAGTAATGATACTTGATTGCAATGTGCTTAGTCTTTGTGTGCATCACAAGATCCTTTGATATATTGATAGCATTTCTATTATCACAATAAAGTGTTACTAGTTCTATGATCTCTTCCTTCATTCCTTTGAGTAGCTATTTGATCCATACATTTTTTATACAATTTATAGTAGCAACAACATATTCAACATTAGCAGTAGATTGTGAGGTGCAATTTTTTTTCTTGCTAGTCCATGTAACCAACCTCTTGCCTAAGAAAAATGCTCCTTTATTGGTGCCCTTTCTATCATCAATGTAAGCTCTTAATTCAAATTTATCATTTTTTTAATAGTATACAATATACTCCTTTGTTCCTTTTAGATATTTATTATTCTCTTTATAACCATCAAATGATTCTCCCTAGGATTAGCTAAGAATCTTGTAACTATCCCTACAGATAATGCAATGTTAGGTCTACTATGTACCACATATTGTAATTCTCCAATCATAGACCTATATAGTGTTTGATTCACTTTAGCTAAATCATCATTCTTTGACAACTTGTGTCTAGTCACTATAGGTGTACTTACTAGTTTAAAATCTTCCAATCCAAAAATTTTCAATATTTCTTTAACATATAATCTCACAATTTTTTTTTATTTCTCCAAACATAGACATTTCAAATCCCTACTTCATTTCATTTGCAAAAGCCTTACATAAAGCATCTTGACCTCCAAATATGATATCATCAACAAAAATTTCAGATACCAAAATACTTTTTCCTTTCTCTATCTTTATGTAAAGATTATTGTTATCATTAATCTTTTCAAATTTAATCTTCACAAGATAATTATAAAGTCTCTCATACCATGCTCCTGGTGCTTGTTTCAAACCATATAGAGCTTTGTGTAATCTACATACCATGTTCTTATTGTTAACATCAAAAAAACCTTCTGGTTGTTCCATGTAAACATATTCCTCAAATATTCCATTAAAAAATTTAGATTTAACATCCATTTGATAAACTTTGGAACCTTTGTATGCAGAATAGGAAAGTAATGTTCTTACTCCTTCCAATCTACAACAAGGGCAAATGTCTCTCCATAGTCAATTCCTTCCTTTTGTGCATATCCTTTGCAAACTAATCCTTCCATGTTTCTTATGACTTTACCATTTTCATCTAGCTTACTTTTGAATACCCACTTGGTGCCAAACACATTTATTCCTTCTAGTCTAGGAACTAGAGTCCATGTTTAGTTTTTCTCAATTTGTTCAATCTCTTCTTCCATGGCTTTACTCTGGTCTACATCTTCCAATCCATCTCTTACTAATTTTGGTTCTTTCATACTTAGAAAACATGTATCTTTTCTCAATTTGTTTCTTATCATTGGTCTTGCATTTTTATCTCCAATAATCTGTGTAGTAGGATGATGTCTCTTCACATATTTGGACAATCTTGGTTTATCTCTAGTTTCTTCAATTTGTCTCCTAGCTTCAGAGTCACCATGTATATATCTATTTGGTAGCTCAACATTAATCTCATTATGTGAATGTGCTTCAATTTCATTTTGTAACTCAACATCTAAATGTAGCTCAATTCTTGAATGCAACTTGACATTCATAGCATGTGACTCTATAGTCATTGAGACTTGCATTTGGTTTCTAGCTTGATTTGCATCTTCTTCTTCAGCAGAAATTCCTTCATAAAAGTATACAAATTATTTATATTCTTCTAGTTCTTTGATAGGTTTAGCCTTATGTACTTCTATATATTCATCAAAGTTCACATTTATACTTTCCACAACTTTGTTAGTGTTATTATTCAAACACTTATAAGCTTTACTTCTTGTGGAATATCCTAAGAATACACCTTCTTCACTTTTTACATTTAATTTACCATTCCTAAGGTCTTTAAGAATGTAATACTTACTTTCTTCCAAATACCTTAAAGTATTTTACATTGGGTGGGTATTCATACCATAATTCAAAAGTTATTGAATGAGTACCTCTCTTGACTTGTAGATGGTTCAAGATATAGATAGCTATACTTATAGCTTCTCTCTAATATTTCAAAGCAACATTTTTCTCCATCACGAGTGTTCTAGCATAGTCCATTAGAGATTTTTTCCTTCTTTCATAAATTCTATTTTGCAGAGGCGTTCTAGGGGAAGATGTCTATCTTTTGATTTCTTTGTCATTATAGAATATTTCAAACTTATTTGGCGTGAATTCTCCTCCTCTGTTAGATCTTAAACACTTTAGATTTTTACATATTTCCTTCTTAACTCTTGCTAAGTACCACTTAAATATTTGGAAAGCATCAGATTTATGTTTTAAAGATATAATTGTCATCATTCTAGAATAGCCATCAACAAAAAACATAATGTAATTATCTCCTTTGTAGCTTTGCACTTCAATTGGTTCACACAAGTCAGTCTAAAAAATCTCTATTATTTCTTTAGAGGTACGAGTTTTAATTTTAAAACTTGACTTTGTCATTTTGCCTAACTGATATTATTTGCACATTATATTATTAGGCTTCTTCAACTTAGGCAAACCTCTAACTTTTCTCATGTTACTGATATTGACTAGGTTATAAAAATTAACATGACACAACCTTTTCTGCCATAGCCATGCATCATTGGATTTTACAACAAGACAAGTAGCATCCTCTATATTAAGATAAAATAGATTAGTCCTATCTTGATCACCTTTTCCAATTAGTCTTCCATTTGTGCCATATATCTTAGTAGTCTTGTTTTCAAACTCAACCTTAAATCCCAAATTATTTAGTTGTGACACACTCCAGAGATTATAGTTAAGTCCTTCAACATAGTAAGCATTGTCACATAGAATCTTATCTATGAGCTTGATAGAACCTTTTCCTTTTATCAAACATGGTGAATCATTACCAAATCTTACACTATTTACATCATAAGAATTTAGGGTAATGAGCTTACTTTTGTCTCCAATCATGTGATGTGAGCACCCACTATCAGTGATCCATCTATCATTCTTGTTCAAACAAGTCACAAGTGTAGTTACCTCATCTTCATCATATTATCCTTCATTGCAACATACACCACTTCATCATCCTATTCATTAGATTCATCTTTTGTTTCCTCTTTAGCAATGTAGCATGAATTTTTCCTTTGTCTTTGTAGTCCTTGATAGCTTCATCTTTTCTGCTTTTGTACTTATTGTTAGAATCTGATAATATTAATAACTCAGAAAACTAGTGCAAAGAATAAATATCTAAACTATGAATGAAAATGATACAAAATCAAAATAGCATCATAGAGTTAGTCTCCAAGAGATTAATGCAAATGCTGGAAGAAAAATAGCATTAAGAGGATGCAAAAACAAGAGATACAAATACAAGCCAAGTAGCATGCTTATATAGGCTAGGAAGAGGGAGGAGGTGGCAACACTAACCAATGAGGAGCAGCCATCTATCAGACTAAAGATAGCAAAGTATCTTCCCAAGATAGTTAATGGATGCTCACATGTAGGAAGGTGACACCTCACAACCATTCAGCTAATAAGACATGCTTTATTAACCTAAGAAAGATTATTAAAAGTGTAGGAAAAACCTAGCAAAATAGGAAAAATAAAAAACTACACTAACACCTGCCCATAAGTGAAGCTTAGGTGGATGCTAACCTAGCAAAGCTATGAAAGCAGGAAAAGATGGGTCCCGGCAATAAGGTCTAATTGGGTACCCAAATACAAGAAAAAGAACTAGATGAAGAAAACTAAGCCTCCAATCTAGGAAATGTCCTGAAGAAAGGAACAAGAAAGAGCATGAAGCATCTCTGAAGCATGAAGCTGCAAACACTGTCAGAAGAAACTACTAGAACCCCCATTGAAATAGTGCATGACCATGTAGAGAAGACAAAGTCTGAAGAACTGATCAATCGAAGAGGTGACGTCCAAAAGTAGGAATGAATGAGTGTCTATATAGTAGATAAACCATCTCATCAAAATGCATAGGTGCCTAGCCACTGCATCCACCTAGTACATAGGAACAAAAAATGAATACGTAGATCACTCAACTGAACCAAGGAAGCAATAGAGCCAACAGGTGAACCCCCCCATCATGTTGAACAGGGAGAGGGGTGACAGGAACATTGAAATGCAATGCCAAAAACATCTGCAAGAAGGAGAATCAACAAAACCAATAGTGCAATAGAAGTACAAGCACAGGATAAAGGGTGGTGTCACCGACACACTGCATGGGCTAATGTCATGGAAGAAAAATTCACTTGACAAAGTTGGATGAGCACAAAATGGCAAAACATCATGACCCCCCATGGCACTTTATAACTGAGTGTGAGTACAAACAAACACAAGGTGTCCAAGATCCTAGATATGAAAAAGCAGGCACTTTATCTCAGTGCTTTTACAGAAAAAGGAATGCAACAGAGTAGAAGCATACAATGCTCATAAGTTAGAAAGAAGAGTGAGCCAAAAGAACAAAAGAAGAGATTCTAGGACCTGTACAATCCAAGTAATCTGCCAGAGTGCAAAAGTGAAAAAGTTGAAGGGGAAAGAACTTGGAGTAGAATCTGGATAAAAGACCTCTGCAACTGAATAACTCATAGAACCAGCTTTCCAACGATATCTGGCAAGCTCAGAAAAGAGTCTGAATGAGCGAGATATGGCTCTCGAAAGGCAAAATAGAACATCTGGCTTTGACTATCAAAATAGGCAACTAGACTATAGCAAAAATAAAAAAATCTTGTACCATCATCTTCATCTTAGACCCAGCTTTCAGACACATTTTTTGACTTGAAAAAGTATGTCTATATGCTCAAGTTACGGCGAAAAATACAATAGGGCCTCCTCATGAAGACCATATGCTAAAAGTGAAACTTGGGCACAAGAATCAAGGAAACAAATAGAACCACTGTGATCTACTCAAAAAATCATGCATTTTCAAAAAAAGAATCGCCTCGATACGAGGTCATATGAGAAAGTTATGATCCTCCAAAGTTTCCAAAATGAGAACTGTGCATAGTCATGGCTGAGAATCTACAAATTCTGAAGAATTCATGCATGAAAATAAAAAAAACAACTCCACTAATGGATAGAGCACAAAAAAATAGCTAAGTTCATAACAAGAATCATCAAAATTGGAGTCCGTATGAGCAAGAATGAGACATTTGAAAACTGCATTCAAATCTGCAACTGCCAACAGAGAGGAATATGGTTGTAGCTTTGCATGCTCGATTCTGCAAAATATACAACTTGCATGCAAAATCTAAAAGATACCCAGATGGTTTTCCGGGGCTGCGAACAAAACTTAGAAAGCATTTTTCTTGTTGATGTACAGAAGATACTGCTGTAGTGTAAATTAGATGCCTTTAACAGTAAAAAATGGCTTCAAAAATCAAAAACTGACCCTAGCAACCAAATTATGACATGCAAATGATGGATCAGCTTCCTAAGTCCATCAATGGCATGCTAGAACCTATAATACTGATTGAAAACTCCAAATATGCAAGGTGGTTGTCAGATTTGAGATTGAAACTCTAGAGAAAAATCATTTTTGTCAAAACTTTTCTGATTCTCAGGATCATCCAAAGATGCAAGAGAAGAGCATACTTCATTTTTCAAAAAACTAAAAAAAAGTTTATTAGCCCCCCTCGAATCTCTCAAATAAGGAAACTAAAATCTACTATTGCACATAGAAAAGCTCTGATACCATGTTAGAATCTGATAAGATTAATAACCTAGAAAACTAGTGCAAAGAATAAATATCTAAACTATGAATGCAAATGATACAAAATCAAAATAGCATCATAGATTTAGTCTCCAAGAGAGTAATGCAAATGCTGGAAGCAAAATAGCATTAAGAGGATGCAAAAATAAGAGATACAAATACAAGCCAGGTAGCATGCTTATATAGGCTAGGAAGAGGGAGGAGGTGGCAACACCAACCAATGAGGAGCAACCATCTATCTGACTAAAGATAGCAAAGTATCTTCCCAAGATAGCTAATGGATGCTCACATGTAGGAAGGTGACACCTCACAACCATTCACCTAATAAGACATGCTTTATTAACCTAAGCAAGATTATTAAAAGTGTAGGAAAAACCTAGCAAAATAGGAAAAATAAAAAACTACACTAACACTTTTCACCACCTAGGTAGTTTTTCTTCTCTGGCATCTAGTAGGAATATGACCAACCTCATTGCAATTGAGAAAAATGATTATTAATTTACCTTTGAACTTATCTTTACCTTTGTGGAATCTTCTTGCTAGTAGTGCTTCAAGCCATTATACATCATCCTCATCTGTATCACTGTCATTGGACATATACTTTATCTTTTTCTTCTTCTTCTCATCAATTTCCTTCAATGACACTTTAGCTTTGAAAGTAGATTCAATATTCTCAAGTTTTTAATTATCAAAGTTAGATAGCTCAAAAGTAGTGAGTCTACCTACCAGACCTTCAAGTGATAGATCATTTCATAGTATGCATCTAAATTCTTGAATTGTAGAAACTCTAATAGCATATACAAGAAGTAGTATTCTGAAGACTTTTCTTAGCACAATATCATCATCTATTTTACCATTAGCTCCTCTTATTGCATTAACAAAGTTTCTTTTATCCTTGCAACATATTGAGCAATATTTTCACCTTCTTCCATTCTCATATCATTAAACTTACCTCAGAGACTTCTAGCTTTGGCTCTATGAACATTAATGTCTCTGCCATAGATGACAACTAAGGCATCCCACATTTTCTTTTCACTATCAAGACCTTTGATATCATCAAATTTTGCATAACCTAGGGTACAAGCAATTTCCAACATTGCTTGGTTATGTTCTTTCTTCTTTTTCATATCCTCAATAGTTGGGGCTCTAGCATGATCAACATGCTCACTAGTAATGGTAGATTGTGCATGATCTTCAAGTCCTCCAAGGTGTAGCTTCATCAAACTTTTCTATGCAAGAAAGTTATCTCTGTTGAGATTTGGTACTTCTCTTTTTGGCACCTTGATCTTTGTGCTTCGAGAACCTTCAAAGTAGTCTTTTTAAGAAAATGGGTCTGATACCAATTTTTGGAATACTTAGAAGAAATAGGGGGGAAAATCAGTTATCCAAGGTCTAGATGTATAGCAAAACTTTTTATAGCTTAGTAAACCCATACATATTTTTCACGCATGCATCCATAAGATTATGCAATCACTAAAACTTGTAGGTTATTATCAAATGAACTTGTAGAAATGTAAACATGAAACATAACATATTCATCAACACACTTAACACAATAATTAATGTGGAAGCCTCATCTGGCAAAAACCACAAGTAGCATGCTACTCTTTTTCACTCTTCTGAAATGATGCCTTATGAAAGGCCAACCTTGTTAAAGGTTCCAATACACACTATTAAATGTGACCTTCTTAAAAATTTCAATCATTGTATTAGGAGTGAGCCTTGTTACAAGAATTTAGACCATTCATATGGAATGTCACCTGTTTGAAGGATTTACAGATGACTGTTACGTCAACCTTAATCCAAAGGATTTACCCTAGACTAATATAATTATTAGAGAGTAACACTAAGGCTTGATCTAATAATAATTTACAACTCCATTTCCAAATTATAGATCTTTAGTTTAGTCCTCCATTCTACTTTGCTTTGACACATTACAACTTTGATAGCTTGTTCGTCCTTCAAGCATTCATACCCTTAACCCTTCTTGCTTAACATGTCAATGTAGACTCTTTTCTTTGATCACTTGATGAAGAAAAACCCTTGACTCCTTATCTTCCTTAGATTTTTGCACATGAGAACATTTACCTCTGACAAATCATTCCTATAAATAGAAAATTAGGATCTTTTGCCACACATTTTCCATCATCCAATTTAGGGTTAGGACATATTAGGTAGGATACAATGAATTTATCACACATTCCATATCTCTTCTAGAGACTTCTCCTTGAATCCTTTTTGAATTCACCTAAAAATAGTTTACCTTGAATTTTGTGTCACTGGATCATCAACTTTATCTTCCATCTGGTCCACACATTCCAAGAAAATAAACTTGTTGGCTCAGCTCCATCAAACTCATGATCTTTTAAATAATGCAGCCACTCAACATTATTTGGCTTCTGATGCTCGACACATACTACATTTCTCAACATCCTCTATAAAATCACTCAGCATGAACTAAAGTTTATTGGTGCTAGATATCAACTAAACTGTACTCAACATACACTAGAATAAAATTTTACTCAACTCCAAATAATTTTCTACTCAACTTGCATTGACTTTTTTTGGCACCTACTATCCACTTGGTCAAGCTTGGTAGAAAAACTTTGTGTAACTTGTTCTTCTAGACTTTCTTAGTGTAACCATCCTTTGTAACCTTAAGTAGATTATCAATGCATCATGTTATCACTTTCTTAACTAATTCTTGTACTCCTTTACATAATTAGAACTCAACCTTTCCTCTAAGTTCTTTTGTTACATCTTTTGATCAAATCCTCTTCATCAATCAAATAAGTGATAGTAATTAAATCATATAAGTAGTTATCTTACTAAAAAATAGCAGGTTTGACTTCAGTGACAAAATAATGATTGAAGCATATTGATCATACTTGTGTCAATCTATTGTCAACAATCTCCCTCTTTGATACTTCTTCAATCTATTTTCAACAAATATATCTTTATAAGAGCAATGATAGAATGACAAATTTCATTTTTAAAGTCATGGAAGGGTAAAATATTTCCAAGTGGCCTTTTGGCAGTGTCTACCTATTTTCATGTCAAGTCCCCAATAAACTAATGTTGCACACAAAATATATGTTGAATCCAAGGAATCTTGTATGGAGAAAGAATCACAATTTTGGGCTTATTATCTATAGTAATATAAAAAGGAAATGAAAACGTAACACTATCTATGAAATTCTTGACAAAAGTACTATTAATTAGACAACTTAGAAGGATGTCAAACACAATCTCTATGAGAGGGGCCAAAGAGGAAACTATATGTCCCATACTAAATGACATATACATGTGATCAACATAGTAAAATGTATTTCTAACAAAGAAGAATATATTATTTTCATCATTGTCTTTATAAAACATGAGGTGTAGGTCTAAACAACATAATAAATTGGATACTTGACACTTAGTATATTTTTTCATCATTCTCTTTATAAAAGATATGCTTTGATTGGCTTCTTGGCCATGGGTGTATCCTGAAGAGTTGAGTGAAATATTTGTAGTGTGACATATTCTTCAGATGTTTTCCCTATGGTATCATTCAATGTTTGTTATATCTCATGTCTTGACACATGATGAGATATTCACATGATGAGATATTGTATTGTATTTACTTATCTACCCATCTTCCAAGGGATTTACAACACCTTTTTATTACTTAACATTTTTTTTATAAGGTCCTTTCAAGATGGTACAACTACATTCACGTAGCACAAATTTCCTCCATCTGAAGCAAACTCCATTTTCTCTCTTGTAGGTTTACCTAATATTGCAAATTTCCTCAATTAAACAAGGTCTACTTTAACTTGTTCCTTCTAAATCTATTTATCTTTTATTATCTAGCTCACTATTAGGCATTTTCTTCCTAGCACCAACATTCATCATTTGATTTCATTTTGTTTTGAAACTAAATTTTGAAAACCTATAATTATTTTACATACATGAGGTTTATATAAATGAATTTTTAAATTACTAAAAAGCTCTTTCATGACACATTAAACTATGATCTTGCATGAAAACTTTACAATAGAATTTGGAATCCTATTATGTCTATATAACTCTAATGTGTTCTAAAGAAACTCTAGTTTATGAACAAGACAATCACACCATTTTTCCAATATAAAATTAAATATATCTAAGGTACTAAAAAATCAATGTACGAAGGATCCAATTCAATTCAATTAATAGAAATCCCTAAAATAATGTTAATAAAAATTCTTTTTCTATCATTATATTTTTCTTTTTATGTAAGGTATACTTCATTATTCATCATACATGTTTCAATTGAGAAGTGATTGAATCCAATTTTAAGTTTTGAACTTTTTAAAAACTCATTTTATAATAATTTATTTCAATAAAAAATATTTAACACATAGCATTATATGAGTATCCCCTAAAATCAATGAGTAATGCATGTGATTTTGTGGAGTGTTTTCCAAGAATCACTTGCCTCTAAATAATGTATACTAGCATATTGTGAGTATGATCTTAAAATCATGCTTAATAACTCATAACATTATGAAGAAGATTGCATGATTCAAGAACCTATTGTGATGGTTCTAGTTGCTTCTATCACAATTTGACTACCTCTTGTTGTTGTTGATGGTGTCACTAGAGCTCCTTTCCATGATCCTTGTAATGGCATGTCCACTCTTCCTATTGGTGTTTTAATGGGGGATATGTTTCTTCCTTGTTCATCTCTTTCTTAGAGGTTCCTCTTGCTCATATGGTTTTGGTCGCAACTTTTATTGGTGTGGTTGTCCCTATGGTTGCTAAGATTTGAACTCTACAAGCATGTATATTCCATCTTTGAATTAGTATGTTGTGAGAAGGTTCATTGAATAGAATACAGATAACAATACAGATCAAACTAATATTCAATAGAGGTTAATTTAAATCAAATCACAAAAAATAATTAGAATACAGTACTCTTATTTCAGTACTTTACAAATTAAAAAAGTGGTATCCCAAGGACTAAAAATGTCTAAATTATCATATGGAAAGGGCACAAGTACAATATTGTGCATCTCTTCATCAATCTTATACATATATGTTGTACTGAAGTTAAATATTTTCTAAAAAATCAATCATCTATTATAAGATATTAAAAATATATATTAATTATATAACACATGAATAAAGCTTCTTTACATCTCATATTGTCGTTATTCATTTTAATAAAAAAAACTGCATCGAAGACACTATGATACCAAACATTTATAGTTTCTTAAGTAAAATGATTTTGCTTCATGCTTACCATAATCTATATGAAAATTCAGTCCAAATCCTTTAAAAATCCTCCAAAAATAAATGAATTTAATCTATAGAGAGAAGACATAAAGACAAGCACCTACATACAAAGTATTTATCAAATGCAAGCCTTCCAATGACTATGTTCCTTCATGCCATTATATACAAGAATGGATGTCAATATGATAGATTTTTAGAAACACACACACACACACACACACACACACACATCTATATGTGTGTGTGTGTGTGTGTGTGTGTGTGTGTGTGTGTGTAGAGAGAGAGAGAGAGAGAGAGAGAGAGAGAGAGAGAGAGAGAGAGAGAGAGAGAGAGAGAGAGAGAGAGAGATGAACTTTAACATTATGGCAATTTATATGTATAAATATGTTTTTTGACAAAAATATAACAAGGATTTGAGAATAACAAACATAGAAGTTGATTTAGTAATGCAATCAACCAAATTGAGAATTTGAAATGTTGAATGGTAGTTGTTCTAGATTGTGTAGATATAAATTATGGGTAGTGATTGGGAAATGTTAACTCTCAATTAGATTGTGTAACAATTTAGTTTGCATGAATATATCATATTACATTTAATAATATAGCATTGTGATAATAATATTAATGATTTATTCATGAATTGAAGTGTAACAAAAATCTTTATATACCAATGAAAATATTTTTTTGAATGGACCCAATTGATATATTAGTGTAGTTGTTCCCATTGAGAGTGCAAGAAGAATCACATTCAAGAACTAAGAATTATGTTGTACAAAATAAAGAGTCTTATAAGGGTGGATGGAGAATTATGCCCTTTATTGTGGGTAAGAAACTAGATTCTATGTTTTCCTAATGCGTTGTTCTTTTGATTGTATTTAGATTGAAAAGATGTAAAATGAATTTCTAAACCCAAATTAGATCTATATTTTTTCCTCAAAACATAATGTGGAATTTATAATTGAAGAGTCATCATTGTGGTGTTTTTTTTTGATAGGAAATTAGAGTTGTGTAAATCTTGCAATGACCTGCAAATTGACCAGTAGAAAAGCATGGAATATCATAAAATATTAAAATGAAAAAGTAACTAAAAAATAAATATTACCTACTTCCTCCATTACGCATTGGATGTTATAAACCACATAGTGTGAGTCCATTTTGAAGGGACTAGTGTCTCCCATTATCAAAAAAATGAAACATAAGTTCAAGTACACAACGTATTGTAGTGGCTTCATGTGCTAATTTGGCCATGTTTAGAAGAAAAATCTTTGACCAGATTTTAGGATCCTCTACTTCTTCCCTATAATTTTATTCAATATATCACCACACTCAAAAGAAATAATGAGAATAGTTCATGAATCAATGTATACTTTAGAATGATATAATATCATTTATTTCCATTATTCAAATTCTTCTTCATATATTCCAATTTACAAAAAAAGTTATCAAATGCAATCAAACATGATTGCAGATAAATAGAAACAATAGAATATGTCAGAGAGGAATAATTTGAGGCAATCCCATAGAAAGCCATTATTTTGAATACTTCATATAGTATAACTAAATTTCATAAATAATGAGTTTAATAATGACATCCTTTTACATTGCCTAAAACCAAGAGATTCACATAGTTAGTTGTCATGCAATCATAGGTTAATTTTGAGCTTCACTTGGTTTCAAGAATAGTTTAATATTCTCTACTAATCATCGATACATAAAAATTAAAGAATTAAAAACATTCATAACACTTTGACACAAAATATGGTGACCCAAAAACCTTCCACATACAAACTAAAACTAGGGTGGGGATGATAACCACAAGCTTTAGTACTATAGTTTAAAGTTAGCCTATTAAGGATTACAATGATTACTTCTAATGATCTATGCTATTAGGAGCAATGAGGACTACTAGGTCCACCTTGAAAAAAGACTTAGAAACATAAAATAAAGTATGCACTCAATAAAGAGATCTATAAAAGACTGTGAAGTCTACCTTGTGAAAGAATTTAATTGATCCACCTATTAGGTTGAAATAGTGGTTGATCTCTAATCTAAAACTTGGTTTACTAAATAAGATTCTTTTGAGTGTAACGATCACCTTGCTATGATAGATAAGTCTTTGTTTCTCCTTATACTATTATAGCCTTTTTACTTCACACTTCTTCTCTTCAAATTTGCATTATACTTCTTGTCATATATTATTCATACATCATTCTTTTGGATGTGATAGAAAACATTACATATATCAATCCAATTATAATTCAACAAAGTTGGCTAGAATACAAGTTTTCATAAAATACACAAAGTCAACCCAACTACAAGAACTCAAGTTCTGAAGACTAGCTTGGAAAGTTTTTGATACTTGACATACACTATCAATGCCTGGCATTGTCCATATTGATCACTTCCAAGTAGTCTAAACTTGGTCTACATTGGTGACTTAGTGAATAATGCAAAACTCAACATATAAGTTGAATCACTTGATTCAGACTACATAGGTCAATCAATGCTATCACAATGAGCTCAGCATAAACTGAATCACTTAGTTAACACTAAGTGGCTTGGTCAACACTGCATTAACATAACTATAACTGCAAACTTGGTAAGCAATACACAACTCAGTTTGTGCTAAGGAACTCAATAAATCTTATGAAGCTTGGTTTACAGTGTTGATCACCATCATGGTAAAAAATGCTTGGCACAAACTAAATACTATTCCTTAAACTCAGTAGTAACTATAGCACTCGGTAAAGGCTGAAATGCTTGGTTAACATTGTTAACTGTACAATAAGCTTGGTAGATACTATCTATCTAAATAAGTGTGTTTCACTAATAACAAACTTGACTATAATGTCAAAAATCTCCCCCTTTGGTATTAGAGACAAAAACACTTATCTAACAAAACTAAATTCTTAGAAAGTTCAAAACACCTTTTATTCTCTATCTCGTGTCTCCAACTTGGTAGAGTACTCTATTTTTGAGATTTTTCAAAAATTGTATTTATAATTGATGTTTCTCTAAATATCTATATAAATGTATAATATGATGCTTCTCCCCCATTTATATATACAATATACTTTATATCTTCTCACATCTTTTCCCCTTTACATATACATTATCTTCCCCTTTTGTATACTACCTCTTATATTATATCTTCTCCCCCTTTTTGACATTAATGCCAAAGGTGTATGCTATATACTATACACTAATACCAAAATGTGACAAGAAAGCTGAATATACCTTTAGAATTAGTGCCAATGTCTTGTCCCAATTTTCTTGCAACACCTTGCATGTGTGCAATGCAACTTGAACTTTTGCTTAACGTTCTATCATGTGGTCTACAATAGAAAAGTTGTTATCATGGATGAGGCTTTTAGCATGTGAAATATATTTTATTAATGCATCCATGTTTGGGAGAACCATTCCCTATCTGTCCACAAGTATAGCTCTTACCCTAGCATCTTCTCTTAGTAATTCTACTTGTATATCAGTTAAGAATCTTATCTTTGTATACTGAGTAGAGCTATAACTCAAGTCAAGTCACAACTATTGTGCACTAGCCTTTAGATCTTCATCAATCTTAGAAATTTTATCTTTAATTTCTTTGGTGAAATTTGAAGTATCATAGATTTTTCTGAATAGTGAAGTCACATTATTGCAAGAGGTCTCCAATGAGCTTAGAATAGTAGACAAGTCTACTTGATAAATTGCAATCTTTTGTGCAATTAGCTTCAATACCTTATTCTCAATTTTCTTCTTTGCTCTCTACAAAAATTTCTCTTGTCCATTCAAATCTTTCTTGAATTTCTAGACTACCTCTACTAATTGAGCCAAAATTGGTTGAGAAGTGTCAACCTCTGTACTAAGTGCATCTACTAGAATATTCTTTGCATATTCAAGAACTTGAAATTCTTTATTCCTTTCTTCTCTAAGCCTCTACTACTTAGCTTTCTTCTAAAAGTTTTCTCCAATGATGTGCATTTGATTAGGATTTAGATTGGAGATATGCCAATTTGGGATAACTGTCATGCCCAAAATATGAGGGCAAAAACACACAATTTTATTTTTTTGTAAAATTAATAATAATAAGGTTCACTAAGGTTTAGGAGTTGATTCCCAAGTGCAAGAATAGGTTTACTACATTCATCTTAAGTTTATAATCATGAGAAGAAATACATCGATGAAGTTAAATTCTCATTATTAAATTGGTATCAACATTTGGTTTGTTATTACCTTAAGATTTCAATGATAAAGTGAAATTATTTGAACAACAATATAAATTGAACTTAAATTTAACTAAACAAATTAACATTATCTATTAGTCTACCATATACAAAAATATTAAGACAAGATATTAGCTCACACGAAGTTTACTAACACCTTTAAATATATCGATAAAATTTCTACTAAATTAGAACTAATTTCTAAATTAAGCTTATAATCTAAACACCTTCAACTAATACTAATTAATATTAAGATCTTAACATCCTAACACTAATAACAAAATTTAATAACCATTCCATAAATTAATTAATTTAAAACATATTAAAACAAATATAATTAAAACAAGACAATAGATAAACCATTTTCTAAACACTACTTAATAATACTAAGGGCACTAATGCTAATACTAATCTAAATTTAACTAACATAAAATTAAACTAAACTAACCTTAAATTTGCAACTAACTTAAAAGAAAACTTTTAAATAAATAACAACTACACTAAAATACTATCTCAAAATATTATCGAACAATATATTTTAATTAGTCAAATAGCGATATAAAAGAATATAAGTCCAATTATTTCATAGCATAGGAATCAAAGAACTAATTACTATTTATAAGATGTAAAAAATAACTATCTAAAATATAATTAAACTTTATTCTAAAACTAGTTATAATAAAATCTATGATCTATTCAAAATAATAATAATATAAATAAATTAAGATCTAGATTAACGTATACTAACATAACTTATATTCAAAAACATTTTAATTAACTTTCCCAAAAAATAAAACTAAATTTACTTTAACAAATTTTTACTTAACATAAAAATCAAACATTAAAAAAATACTTAAAATAAGGTATCGCTAACTTAATAAAACAATAAATTACTAAAAAAATAATTAATATTTTTAAAAACTGAAACTAAACTATACTTAGTAACTTACATTTATATCTATTAACTTACACTACTTACTAACTTACCAATACTAATCCTAAATTAACATCCTAACAACAACCTAAACAATACTAATCCAACCCTATTACTAACTCAACAAACTAAACACTAACTTTAAACTTTTGAAAACACCCTACTTGGCCAGTTGGCCAGTTGTCCTACTCCACCCACCTGCCTACTCCATCTTTACTAGGTCATGGCACTTCCCCATGCCATTCCACACATCTCAAGGTCTAATAAAGCACATACTTGAAGACTTTCAAGGCAAAAGGGTACACCAGGTTTGGAAGAAGGGTGAGAGTAGAAAGGTAAGAAAGCAAAAAGGTATATTCAACAACATAAAAAAAATTAAAACTTTCTCCATTCAAGATCTCTCATCCATCACACATGCCACCCCAAGTGGTCTTGGGCACCTCCCAAATAGCAATCAACCAGGAGTATGTGGATGCAAAAAGGGGATGGTGATGGGTGATGTGTACCACCTACCTAATCCCGACGCAAAGTACACAACCAAGGATGGGTGGCAGAAGACAAGGAATTTTCCATATATACATTTATACCTCAAGACACCAAGTCAACATGAGTCCCAAGGTGGTGCACAAGGTAGATTAGAGGTGGAGTGAGTGAGGTAAGAAGTGGGTGGCAAGATAGTTACAATTTTTTTTAATTCAACAAGGATCTACATTAACTTCTGCCTTACTCCTAAACAAAAAGGTGCACTCATTTATTTTGCATTATTTATTTGTTTTGAACAAAACCTTCTTTATACATTTAAAGAATTTTGTAATAAAATTTTATTGAATCAAATGAGAATATTCTCTGTTGCTCCAATGAATTAAAGTTGCCTTCTCATACAAATTCAAGAGATCAATTTTGCTCCTAGGGGTGCATTTTTTTTTTTGAGTGTAGAATATTTTCTAACATGCAAAATTTGTCCAAGGCATTTTTTTTTTGTGTGTCTTAAGGATTTTTATACAAGGAGGCTTACATATTCTTCCTCTTCAAATTGAATTCACCAATTATTTTGTTAACAAGAGGGTTGAATAATTTTTTGTTTATCAACTATGTGAGGTTTGTTTTATCTCCCAATAAGCATAAGTCAAATTGAAATATTTCAACATAACAAAATTTCTTCCTTAACATAATGGAAACTTGAAAATTACATAGTTTGAAAACATCAACATTTGAGCTATTGCTCCACACACATTTACATAAATTGAAATAACACATGATACAATGCAAGGATGTTTTCTCAATCATTTCTCTCTGTTAATTAACCTGGTTCAAGGCTCCATCGGGAAAGAAACAGTAAGAAAACTTGACATCTTTGCCAAATACATCAAAATTTAAATACATTTACACATAATGTTACAATTCAATTGAATTCTCTTCTAAGTCTTTCACAAGAGGTCCTTTCTATTAGAGTAAAACATTGATTTAATTTCATTTATTAAATTCACTTTACTCCCTTCTTAAGATTTTACTTTATGCATCTTTTGCATCTCTATTTAATAATTATTAAACAACTTTTCCTTTTTAGGTTACCCTTTTCCGAGTTTTGATCTCCTTTTATAAGGATGGATCTCCTTTGTATAATCTAATCTTTTTCATTTCTTAAAATATATTAGCACATTTTCAGAGAAAAACCCTTTGCCTCCTCTTATCTTTTTCTTCTGTGACAAGTTTTTGCATGCAGGTATTCAAAGGCTTTGTGGATTTTGTTGATCAAATCCTTCATGGTATTAGAGCCAGATCTACTATAACTTGTTTGTTATTTGGAGAAAAAGGAGAACGAGGGTTTGATAGAATAGATTTAAAAAATTTTGGGTATTTTTTTAGAAAACATGGGGTTTACTAATTTATGGAGCAGGTTAAGGCCAAACGAACATCACGGATGGATTCAGAAGGCGTCAAAACACTTGTTTCCATATAAAATTTGTCCAATTTGGACAACATTTCTCTGGGAGGCAAATTTTTTTAGCCCAGCAGGGCCGTACAGCCTTCTGTATGTAGATTGAGGCATTTTTATTCAAAAAAAATTTAAAACCCTTTTTTTTGGGCTGCTCAAGCTTCTGGCCACCCTGCAGCCATGGGAGCACTGCCTACTCTCGGTCGATGCTCAGCTACAGGAGGTGAACCACCTGCAAACAGCCCCACCCAACGCTCAACCCCACTAGCACCGACGGGCCACCCACCATCTTCTTGTGTTGGTAGTGCAACTGGTGTTCACCACCTCGGCCTCACCTCCATCAGCAACGCAATCACCTACAACAACTAGTGGAAACATCACATCCCGATGGTGTGACATCACTTTTATGAAGACTGACATCAACATTTTTCAACATGACCTCATTTTTAGGCATAGTGACATCATCTGGTCCTCAGCCTCACTGAGGTCATTCTCGGGCAGTGTGACATCTTCAAACTAGTGACCAAATTTATTTTTTTCGATGACTAGTTGTTGACGACCGTACGGCCGTCAATTTTTTCCCCTGCTCTGTAATTTTCTAGAGAGTTTATTTTTGGACCTACAGTTGGTTCTTTTACGATAACTCTCGCATACGGGGGTCTTTTTCAGTTCCAAAAAAAGCATCAAAAAGTTGATTCCGAGATGAAGATGATGGAAAAGGAATTTTTGGATTTTTATTCGAAATTGATAGCTATTTTGGCATTTGAAGTTTGTTGATGAATTCTATCTTCTGGGGGGCATAACTTCTTTGTTATAGCTTCATTTTTCTATCTGAAAAAAGCACCAGAAAGCTCTTTTTGATAGCTTGCTAGATTCTTAGTCTTTTTTCTAGTATTTGGTATGAGGTATTTTTAATTTATATCTGAATCTTTTTTGCTCTTAACTCATTTACACAATCTATTTGTAAGTTGGGTTTCAATTTATTACATTGTGGGGGCCATTTTTATATTATTTTTTGTTATTATATCAGTATATCATGAAAAAAAAAAAAAAACACTTTCTAAAACAAGTGCCAAGACCACTTCTTCTCTAGAACTTTTGACCCCTCATAATTATCACACCTAAAAGACCTCAATGACTCGGCTTCTCTGGTCAAGAGGGTTGTCATCATGTTTAGATGTAGTTCAACCTATTTTTTAGAGGCCTTTTGAGATTATGCAGCATCAAAACAAAATGGATGAGGCAATCAGATTGATTGCATTACAGGTATCAAATAGTTTACAGTTTCATCTGGACAAGTGTAATACTCCTCTGGCTATGTGGACAAAGCTTCAAGGCTTATTTGGTACTATAAATGAGTTCAAGGCACTTCAGATAGAGATAGAACTTACATCACTTGCACCCGATTCCTTTCTGACTATTGATGACTTCTTGATGAAGTTTATTCAACAGAGATCCTTGTTGCAGAGTTGTGGAAAAATGAAGATTGATACTGAGTGCATCTATTTAATTCTCTCAAAGCTTCAAGGGAATTTTTAGATATTTTCTTCCACATTCTATTCCACCGAAGATGCTTTGGGGAATCATTTTTTTATGCCTTCTTTTGAGGTCTTTTGTGATTGCTTGACTGGAGAGTAGTCAAAACTCACATAGTTGGATACTATGATTAGTTCTAACACAAAGGCATTGGTAGCTTATACATCTACAGGAAAGCTAAAGCCAACACTAAAGCATAAGACAGATTCAGCAGGCAGTGAGAGTTCCTCCAAGCCTCCTCCAAGATCAGATGCTCAAAAACCCTCTTAGAAGGGTAATACTTCTAAGTCTAGTGAGTCTTCCTCCAAGACTAAGAAGTATACAAGTGAACCTTGCAATTTTTGTGGAAAAGAAGGACATCTAGTTTCTAGGTGTTGGAAATGTCTTGAGGCATTAGCAGAGGCTATGTAATAGTCTAGTATTGCTTCTTCAAAGCCTCCACCTCCACCTACAGGGAAAGGACATGCTCTTTTTGCACATGCATTATCTTCTCTAACTTCTTGGATTCTTAATTCCAGAGCTTCCCATCATATGACACACTCACCTAATTTGGTTACCTCACTTTCTTAGAGTGTTACTACATAGATTGCAGTTGGTGATTCTTCTCAACTTTCAGTCACAAGTTCAGGAACTATCTCTTTAGAGGGTGGTTCACTACAAGATTTTCTCTTGGTTCCAACCATTTCTATGAACCTCTTGTCTATCTTCCAAATTTTTCATTCAGGCTTTGGAAAGAAAGTTGAGTTCTCACCACATGATGTGGTTATTTGAGACCTCCATGATCCTAATTTGGTTGTTGCTACAAGAAGTGTTGATCTTTAGTCTCACTTATATCAGTTTGATGGCTTTGAGAGCTCCAATTCTACAGGTGTTTCTCTCATTGTTCATGCAGACATAGTGAGAAAACTTTGGCATGAGCATTTTGGCCATGTCAATTATAGATATCTACAATAGATGAGTACACAGGAGCTAGTGATTGGGTTACCTCAGATCTCTTGTACTGACGGTGTGTGTCAAGGTTGTGCTCTTGGAAAACATCATAGAGATTCTTTTTTGATAGGTAAATCCACACGTGCTAAGGCACCATTGGAGTCTATACATAGTGATTTGATGTCATTTCCCACTCCATCTTTTTTTGGTGCTCGATATGTGCTCACCTTTATTGATGACTTCTCTAGACGCACATGGGTGTACTTTTTGAAGCCCAAGTCTGATGTCTTTGATTCATTTTGAATCTTTAAGAATTTTGTGGAGAAGCACTCTAGTCTTTCAGTCAAGCATATACACACTAATAATGGGGGGGAATATGTGAATCAATCTTTTAAATATTTTTGCGCTGAGCATGGTTTACAACATTAGTTCTTTGTTCCTCATACACCTCAACAGAATGGGGTTGCTGAGAGAAAGAACAGGACATTATGGGAGATGGCCAATTGTATGATACAGTCTCGTGCTATGAGTTCTTCATTTTGGGCTGAGGATATCAATTGCACCAACTATATTCAGAATTAGATGCCTCATAAGGCATTGCAACACATGACTCATGAGGAATCTTGGACTCATGTCAAGCTTGATGTTTCTACTTTTTTCATTTTTTGTAGTGAGGCTTGGGCATTTATTCCAGATGCTCAGCAAAAAGCCATGGAGAAGAAGAGCCAACCACTCATATTTATTGGCTATTTTGAAGATGTGAAAGCATATAGGTTGTTTGATCCTAATTCCAAAGATGTCTTGTTTCAGTGAGATGTTTAGTTTGATGAGCATTATCCTTTTATGGATCCTCCATCTTCTCCTTCTTCTTCACTACCCAGTACTTCATCTACTCCTCTATAGGATTATGCCTCCTCTAAGGAAGATCTTGAGATTGATCCCCCTCTACCTCCTCCACCAGATGTTCTGTGAGTGCCCAAGTGGGCTTGTGATACTGTTGATGCAGCTGGACCTCTGGCAGGTGATCCTATAGATGTTCATTTTACTTGTTCTCAGACTGCAAGAAGTGGCCTTTTAAGTCATGCCATTTTTTATGATCCTTAAAAAATTTCACAAGTGACTGGACACTTAGAGTGGGATAGGGTTATGGATGAGGAGTACTCTTCTTTGATGAAGAACCACACATGGGATCTGTGTCCTCTTCCAAAAGGAAGAAAGTTGGTTTGGTGTCGTTGGGTGTACTGTACCAAGTATGCTACAGATGGTTCTATTGATAGGTACAAGGCATGTCTTGTTGCAAAGGGTTTCAAACAGGTTGAGGGTCTTGATTACTCTGAAACCTTTGCCCCTATTGCCAAGATGAACTCTATTCACCTTGTACTCTCTCTAGCAGCTTCATAGAGATGGACAATTTTTCAAATGGACGTGAAGAGTGCCTTTTTGCATGGAGACCTACATGAGGAGATCTATATGAAGTAGCCTCATGGTTTTGTGCAAGACTCTTCATTAGTATGCCAGCTTTGGAGGTCTTTACATGGTCTCAAATAGGCCCCTAGGGCTTGGTATGAGAATATGAGAAAATGGATTCCTTCTTGCTTGCTTCCCACTTCACATGGTGTCCTTCTGATCCTACAGTTTGCATTCAACGTCATGAGGCTGACTTATTGATAGTTGTGCTTTATGTTGATGACCTCATCATCATAGGAAGCTCAATCTCCATGATACAGGGTGTTGAAAAAGAATTGAGAGAGCAGTTTGAGATGATAGATCTTGGCCTTCTACACTATTTTTTGGGCCTATAGGTTGTTCAGTCTTCAGACAGGATAACCATACTTCAGCAGAAGTATGCTCATGATATGCTTCAGATATTTGGCATGCTTGATTATAAGCCCACCCCTACACCTTTTCAGTCAGGTGTTTTTTTATCTACCACTTGCTCTACCCCTATAGTGGATTCCACTCTATATAGATAGCTTGTGGGTAATTTTTTGTACCTAACACACACACGTCTTGATATTTCCTTTGCGGTTGGACTTCTCTCTCAATTTTACCATGATCCTCATGAGAGTCATTAGCAAGAATCCAAATGTATCTTAAGGTATATTAGTGGTACAATATGTTATGGCATTCACTACACATCAAGGGATCCTCACATTGTTGGTTTCACAAATTTAGATTAGGCTGGTGACATTGATGATCACAAGTCTACTTATGGTTTTGTATTTTGTCTTGGTTCTGGTCCTATCACATGGTGTTGCAAAAAGAAGAATGCTCACGCATTATCATCTATAGAGGCAGAATATAGGGCAACTATATTAGCTAGTCAAGAGGTTTTGTAGCTTCGACAGTTGATGACAGAGTTTGGATTTCCTCCTAATAGTCCTACCTTTCTATGGTGTGACAATTAGAGTGCTATACACATTTCATGCAATCCTATTGAGCATTAACAGACCAAACACATTGAGCTTCACATGCACTTCATTAGGCATCTCATTCAGGATGGTGCCTTGAGCTTGGAGTATATTCCTACTACTAAGTAGGTTGTAGACATCTTCACTAAACCTTTTGCATCGCCACGGTATCTTTAGTTGCATTCTATGCTTGGGGTAAAGGAAGTTGTCCTTGGGGGATCTCAGTGATGAGTCCTTCCTTCCTTCCTTTATTCACTATCTCTTTTTGGAGTAGAGTTTTTCCCACTAGGTTTTTTCTATTTCTCTGCTTCATAGAGATTTAGTTATTTTTGGGTACATCATCAGGCCTTGTTGCTAGGACCCAAGTTTGCTTTAAGCTTTTCTTTGTAGTTTCCTTGCTCTTTTTGCATTGTTGCTCATCTTAAGGGGGGGGTGTTAGAGTAAAGTGTTGATTTAATTTCATTTATTAAATTTTCTTTACTCCCTTCTTAAGATTTTACTTTATGCACCTTTTACATCTCTATTTAATAATTATTTAGTAATTAGTAAATAGCTTTTCCTTTTTAGGTTACCCTTTTTTGGGTTTTGATCTCCTTTTATAAGGATGGATCTCCTTTGTATAATCTAATCTTTTTCATTTCTGAAAATATATTAGCGCATTTTTCAGAGCAAAATCCTTTGCCTCCTCTTGTCTTTTTCTTCTGTGATAGGTTTTTACATGTAGGTCTTTGAAGGCTTTGTGGATTTGTGTTGATCAAATACTTCACTTTCCAATATCTTCAATTCACCAAGGGAACCATGGGAGAGACAAGAACCAACACGGAGGTAAAACAACATAATATGATGAACAATTCAAGCATGCATTCCAAACTCAGTTTTGCACAATAGGTTCAAAATTGAACCAAAATAGGGGGGAGGTGAATTTTCTCAATAGGATATGTGAATCACAATACCATAAGATAGCCCTTTTGGGGCTAAAATTCAAGAACTTCCATTCTTCTACAAATTCCCCTTCGAGGCCAATGCAACAAGGATTTTCATTCCTTCCCTTCTACAAGAATTCAAATTTTCATACAAGATATGTGATGACAAGTAGGGGCCCATACACCCTACCCTCTTTCAATCTTAGTTTTGCATTCTAAGGATTTGTGCCCATGCTTCTTACATTTGTGATATTTTCCTTTAAACTTAGGTTTTTCTTTGCATTCATTAGCTCTATGAATATGCTGATTGCAATTGTAGGATTTTCCATTGAATTTAGCCTTCCCATTGCTCCAACATTTGTTTGATGTATGACCTATCTTGCCACAGTGACTACAAGTAGGTCCTTGATTTTTTTGAGCTCCTTGCTTGGATGATTCAACTTCTTTTGTATATCTTCTGTATATCCAATTCCTATTTTTCCTTTTTTATCTATATTAGATTTTTTCATTTAGTTGATTTATATCTACTAGATATTTCATCATCCTTTCATTGGTTTTCCTTTCTATGTTTAGGTCATTCTACAATCTTTCATTCTCTAATCTTAGATTCATGATCTCTTCATTTGTATTTGTGAGCTGATTAATGAAGTCTACCTATTGAAGGGATAGGTATTGAATTTCATTGGTCTTTCCTTCTATGTCTTCTTTTATCTTATTTTTCTCTTCCATGACTTCATACTATATAAATAAATAAATAAATTTTATATATATATATATATATATATATATATATATATATATATATATATATATATAAAGTGACATAGCACTTATATAATATATTTATTAATAAACTAGTTCAAGGGCTCATCATAGAAAGAACTAGCAAAAAAACTCTGAATCGTTGCTGAATTACAAAAGTGTTAAAAGCTTATATGTCATACCAGGCATACCTACAAAAAAATACAATTTCTCGGCACTAAGCATGAGTTCCTAAAATATGATATATATCAATACTCAACAATGATCAAGGTCCAATTATGCCAATGAAGCTCTCCTTTTGAAATATTTAACTAAAATCAAGAGAGCATTGAACCTCCTATCTAATTGGAACATTTGTGAACCAAAAAATACCATCCAAATCAACTTCTAGGAGATGAACCATGAAGGCCAACTCTATACTTTCCATTTTCAGAAAAAAGATGAATCCTTATGAACAAAGAATATGAAAAATAATAGCCATGAGTCAATCAATTGTAGTACTAGTTTCTATTAAGCTTCATTCATCTTCTTTGTGTCCCAACTATGGAACTTTGCTAAGCATGGGAATTTCAAAAAAAACCTTTGAATGGCAAGGTTCAAATATGGAGCCCTCACAACCAAGATTAGCTAGATAATCAGCTAGTTTATTGCCCTCCCTCAAAGTATGAGAGAAACAAGTAGCTTGAAAAGAATCAATTAAATCCCAGCATTGTTGAAGGATATAGGCTAGTTTCTAGGTATGAGAAGATTTTGAGAGACAAGAGTTTATAATTACCTAAGAATCACCTTCAATATGGATGGTGGAAACATTACATTTCTTTGCCAAAATTAGACCTACCAATAGGGCTTTAGCTTCTGCAAGGTTGCTAGTACCAACTGGTAAAACATTTTCTTTGATTTCAACTACTTCACCTTGCCAATTCCTAATACAAGCACCCAATCCTGACTTACCAGGGTTCCCATGAGAGCAACCATCAAAATTTAACTTTAGAAAATTTCTAGAGGGGGGAGACAATTTTAAATGGAGTCGATCAGATTGATTATTAGAATTCTAGTTTGCAGAGAAACCTGGAGGTAACTTAATTTGTTTCCATAGTTTTAGAAGAAGATAATCCCAAACAAATACTAAAATATTATTCATACAATTGAATATATTTTCATTTACTCTTTTCAAAATTTCATTCTCAATCCCATCTAGAACAGATTCTAGGTTTGATTTTTCATTATGAAAAATGATCTTGTTACGTTCCCACTAGATGGCCCACACCACATCAGCTAGGATGCACTTCCAAATACTAGTAAATAGAGATCTTGAGAATAGAATTGGCCAACATTGAAATAGTTCCCAAACACTATTTGGCAGGGGTAAAGACATTTGAAGCTTGTTCAATACAAAAACCCAACACTGATAAGCAAATGGACACTAGAGAAGTAGGTGATTTGTAGATTCTAGCTCCTTGTTACATAATTTGCAAATAAAAGATTCAACAATACCTAGCTTGGACAACTGCTTTCTAGTGAGTATTCTTTTTCTAAGGGCTAGCCAAGAAAAACATCTAGCCTTGGGCAACATAGTGGAGTTCCAACAAAAGGAAAAAGCTCTAAACTTCTGCTTGAATTATATGTTTGTCGTAGACCATAATAACCTTCCTTAATTGAATAATCACCACCTTTTAATGGGGCCCATATAACTATATCTTCCCTATTAGAAAGAAAAACAATTCTTTCAACAAGACAGTCCCTCAAGGAAAGGAGACTTGGATGACTAAGAAGATGTGTTGGATGTTCTTTCTAGAGAACCCTTCTTGAATGAATTTCAATAGCCAAAACATAGTCCCAAAAAGAGGAGCCCCACTTAGCTTTTAGGACTTGGCGTGCTTCATCCAACTTTCCTTGTCTACATAGAGGGGGAAATCCATTCCATCAGTCTTTCCAAAACTTTATTTTCTCTCCACTATGAATTTTCCAAGTAACATAATTACAAGCAATATCCTTTGAAGACATCATAAAGTTCCATATGGCTGAACCTAAAGGAGGATTAGACAAAGTAAAAATTCTAGAAGGACTTGGAGAATCTAAATATTTTTCTTGCATGATTGAACACCATTTTGTATGAGATTTTGTATACATTTGCCACATAAGCTTGCCCCCAAAAGCCTTATTTCTAGTAGCAATATCATGCAACCCCACACCTCCAGATGCCTTATCATGAGATATTTCAAGAAAAGAAACAAACATAATTTCCTTTCCATATAAAATCTCTGATAATATTTTGAATTTGCAAGATTATAGAAGAGGGAGCATTAAGAATTGACAAATAATAGTTTGGGATAGCTATTAGGATAGCTTTAACTAGAAAAATATGACTTGAAAAAGATAACCATCTAGCTTTCCAAGTAGAGATCCTACCCTTAATTCTATCAATGATAGGAAGCCAAAAAGTTGTCTTGTTTATTCCCATAAAAAAAAGGAATTACAAGATAAACAGATGGGAGATGATCCATCGGGAAACCCAAAGTTGAAGAAATCCTTTGAGCTACTGCATCATTAATGTTAAAAATGAAAAATTTGGATTTTTTGGCATTGATCCTCTAACCAAAAACTTCCAAATATAGGTCCAAGGCATATTTAATATCATTAGCTTCCTTTACATTTGATGTACCAAAAAGAAGAGTATCATCAGCAAATAGGGAATGGGTAACTCTGATAGATGTATGAGGAATCAAAATTCCTTGCCATAAGCCCAATTGTGAATATCTATTGATGAATCTACCGAAAGCATCAGCCATAAAAATAAATAAAACTAGAGATAGTGGATCACCCTGACGAATCCCTTGAGAAGACGGGAAAAAACCAATTGACTCTCCATTAATAACAACTGAAAACCAAGCACCAAAAATACAATTTTTGATCCATCTGCACCACTTATCTAAAAAACCAAATTTGAAAATAATTTTAAAGAGGAATGACCATCTTACCCTATCATAGGCCTTCATCATTTCAAGCTTGATCACAAAACAAAACAACTAATGAGAATTGATAGAATGAAGAGTCTCATGTGCAACAACAACACCTTCCCATGTTTCTCTTCCTCGCACGAAACTGCCTTGATCTAAAGAAATGATACGAGGAATAAATTTCTGCAACCTCATATATATAGCTTTAGTAATCAATTTATAAATCATGCTGCATAAGGAGATAGGCCTAAAGTCAACAAAAGAGGTCGGCTACTTAACTTTTGGAATAATAGCAATGTTAGTTGAATTGAAGCTCTTGACCATCTTGGCATTCCTTCTTGACTCTTCAACCACTGTCAATAAATAAGAACCAATAAAATCCTAACATTTTTGATAAAAAAGAGCTATAAATCCATCAAGGCTTGGGACTTTGTTAAGTGGGAATGAAGATACCACTTTTTTAATTTCTTCCAATGTGAAAGGTGTAAGCAACATCCTATTATGATCTATTGTAATAAGAGGGGGAATACAACTAATAAAATCATTAATAAAATTGTCATCAATAGAATCCAAATGAGGGGGAGCCAAGAGATTTGAAAAAAACTGAAGACCTTCCTCCTTAATACCATTGTCATCTTCTATAAGATGACCAGATTCTGAGTGCTTAATTGAAAAAATAGTGTTAACTGCCCTATTAACTCTAGTAGTTTCATGAAAAAAAATTGTGTTCTTATCACCATCTCTTAACCATAGTTCATGATACTTTTGTCTCCAATAAATCTCCTCCATGTTGCAAAGCTCCTCCCATTCTTCTTTCAAGGATTTTTGCTCATGATATAAATCTAGACTAAGACCTTTTTGAATGATGACTGAATTTACCTTCTCATGTTTTTGCTTGAACACATTTTTAAAAACCTTCACATTCCACTCTGTAATGTCCCCATTTTAGCAGTTGACCAAGTGTGTGTGCGTTAGCCTTGTTCTACATGGTCCCAAGGGCTAACGAAGGGTTTAATGGGATCTTGGAGTGTTTTGGCCTAGTCATTTCCAGTTTGGGCCAAAACGAAGTTGATTTACTCAATTTCAGGCATACTTACTATTTTTAGTAAGTTGGCAGGATACAGTGCAGGTCAATTTTGGTGATTGGATTCAATACTCCTCGGTGAGAGCTTTCTGATGAGCTATCACTCGCATTATTCAGAGTTCGGTGAGAGCTTTCCGATGAGCTATCACTCGCATTATTCGGAGTCCGATTGCTAATACATTTTAATGCCTGAAGTTTTATTAAAGTAACGTCTAATTTAATTGTAAAATATTAAAGTGTTACTTTAATATTTATTTTATGGTGATGTGTACCCAAGGGAGACATAAGGGGTATTTTAATATATGTTTTATATTACACATCTTTATCCCACATTGCCCATATGAGTTGAGCGGACCCGTGGGAATAGAATAAAAGGAAGCATTTGTAGCTTCATTAGACAGGTTGAATATGAGAAGAAATTGGTGTGTGAGTTGCAGCTTTGTTCTTGGCATTTGAGGATGTCTATCCTCTCTTGTAACATTCTAGATGTCATTCCCTTGGGGTTTGGCCTTTGGAATTCTTTCTTATTGGCTTCATTATTAGGCAGTTTAGTTGCATTTCCAGCTACAGGCAGATTTGATATTTTGCTCATATCTTCTTCACTAGTTGTCCGACGCTTATGCCACTTGGAGGGAATGGTATTATGAAGGTAGTGGACTGATTGGAGGACAAAGTATTGTAGCAGCAAGTTCATAAGCATGGGCTGGAGTATTATGACAATATTGCTGAAGTAATTAGTGAGTTGATAAATCTGCCATGTATTTGGTTTTATGAATTCTAAAAATAACATTTTATTAGCAGCAATTCATTTCCACTTTACATATTGTTGTAGTTTCTTTCTTGTTTATGCTGTATGATACCAATTCCATGCACGAAACACAACAAACAAATAAACGTTTGATTTCCAGAGTTATAAGGGGTTTTAAGAAGTTGAATGCAAACTGTTTGACATAATTCCTTTCAGCAATTTGGTTTAGTTTTTTGAGACATCCAAGGGTGCCCATTACAGTGGTATCAGAGCTATAAGTCCTGCCATCCTATGGAGGTCTTATAGGTAATTTGGAACAACCGGATAGGGGGAAAAAGTAAGTAAAAAACATAGGCTAAGCATTTATGTTTGAGCATGCGACAGGGGTCTTATAATTTCCGCGATACCAGAGCAAGACAAAATAGGATTTCAGACTTGCAAAGAAAACAGTCTAGTACATCCGTGCAAGGGGACATTGAATTCAACCATATAGACACAGAGGAGATATTCTGTGATCAGGAAAATAATATGGGTGATCAAGATGACAGGAATACAGGATTAGGTAGAGGCAGAAATGCTGGTCTAGATCAGGGGGAGGTATTGTTCCGACAGTTACTAGATACATTAGAGTAGCGGCAGCATATGCAGCAGGAGCAGAATAGGCGAATGGACATGATGTTGCAGCTCATGGCTAAACAGATGGGTGTCAATATTAATCCAGGTGATGCCAACAACAGAAACAATAACAATGAGAGAAACAATAACAATGGGGGAAATAACCATGAAGGCCAAGGCAACAACAATGGTCCTAAGAATAACATTAATGGTAATAATGGACACGAAAATAATGGGAATGAGGCTGATAACTTTAGACACGTTGCACGCCCAGCACGGACTGCGAGCTCGAGACCTCTTCTACCCACTTTTCCACCCAGAGATCCGGTTCAACCAGTAAACGAACCGTAGATTACTGAGTTACAGGATCAGTTCAGGAGGGACTGGGAGGCTAGTAGACCAGAGTTTCAGGCAGATATTTCTCTTAGAGATTATATGGACTTGAGGATGAGACACATGCCTAAAGCAGGAGGGAGGAATCAAAACTTTGAGCTAAGGAAGAAATTTGGAAAACTTTCTTTACCTTATTATGATGCTTTAGGGAAGATGACTGCACGAGCTCGGGTGTAGAAGGTAGATACATACTTGCAGCTAAATCCTATGCCTGAGGAGGAGGCTATCAAGTATGCGGCTATGCACTTGGATGGCGTTGCACATGAATGGTGGCATCATGGCATGGTGACTTTGGGGCATAATCAGATTACATCCTATGAGGAATTCACCGAAACATTGATTGGGAGATTTGACACTAAGGATCCTGAGTTACATTTCAAGGAGCTAGCATAGTTAAAACAGTCAGGTTCTGTGGATGCTTACATTGCCGAGTTTCAGCGCTTGTTTGTACTTGTTACTGATATCTCTCCTAGGAGATTGGTGATGTTATTTTGTGATGGTCTTGTTGATCCATTACGAGGTTGGGTGAAGGGACATGATCCACTCACGTTAGCTAAAGAAACTAAAAAGGCACGAGATTTAGCCCCTTCGGTATACAAAAGAAAAAACCATTCAACAGATTCTTCCTACTGCAAGGACAAAGACAAAAAATCATTTTAGAAAGAGTATAGCAAACCCAAAGAAGGATCAAAAGGACTAGACAATGAAACCTTGAATGAACTTCGAAAGAAGAAGCTGTGCTTCCATTGTACAGAGCCTTGGGACTTATCTCATAAATGTTCTCTCAAGGCTAAGGCAAATCAAATGGAGTATTTTTCAGCAAAAGAGTCAGAGTCAGAAGGGGAGGATCAGCACTCCGATTCAGATGAGGGTAACACTATAGAGGAGAGCAACATTCCTAAGGATGATAGATCATTGGCACGCTTGATAGGGGCCCAAAAGGAAATCACATTTAAGGTCAGGGGTACTATCCAGGGGCAGAAAGTGATATCTCTTATTGACACTGGGGCTACACATAACTTCATAGATGCACAGTTGGTAGCCAGGAGAGGGTTACAGACAGAGGAGCATGATGGGTTTAGAGTCATGGTGGCTAACGGTGATAAGTTATTATGCACTCGGAAGATATCTAATCTTTGCATCAGGTTTGGATATGGCTACGAGTTGGTGAGTTCTATGTTGTGGCCATTGGAGATTATGATGTCATCCTCGGCATGACATGGATGGCTTCACTAGTTGAGTTCACACTCAATCTAGCGAAATTGGAGATGAGATTCCAGCATGAGGGCAGAACTGTGGTACTTAGAGGGCTTTCAGATGGAGGTTGCAGAGTCGTGTCCTTGAGGAGAATGCAAAGACTTTTTCGTCATGATGACATAGAGTGGGCGGCAGAGTGCCACATTATGCCAACTTCACCAGAGCCACAAGAAAAGAGTCATCCACTAGATGTCCAGAAGATACTTGATAAGCACGCTAAAGTATTTAGCAATATTCCTCATGGGGTTCCTCCTGACAGAGGGATGGAACATGTTATTGAGCTTGAGGAGGGAGCCAAACCAGTTATGATTACTCCCTATCCTCATCTTAAGAAACACAAGGATGAGATAGAGAAGGCGATTACAGATTTGTTGGAGATGGAGCATATCAGGCCCAGTAAGAGCCCTTTTGCTTCAAAAATAGTATTGGTAAAGAAGAAGGATGGGATGATGCGCATGTGCATTGATTACAGGGCACTGAATAAGAAAACAATTAAAAATAGGTATCCCATTCCTAGGATTGATGAGCTAATTGATGAGTTTCATGGGGCATGCTTCTTCACCAAAATTGATTTGCGATCCGGATACCATCAGAACAGGATGAGAGCAAAGGACATTGAGAAAATAGCCTTCCGATGTCACTATGGCCACTTTGAGTTCATGGTTATGCCATTTGGTCTAACTAATGCACCTGCTACATTTCAAAGTTGTATGAACCAGGCATTCAAGAAGCAGTTGAGGAGATTTGTCTTGATCTTCTTTGATGACATCTTGGTCTTCAGTAAGACCTGGGAGGACCACTTACATCATCTAGAGGAGGTTTTATCTATTCTGGAGAGAGAGTCATTGTATGCCAAGGAATCTAAATGTGAGTTTGGCATGACTGAGCTCCTTTACTTGGGGCATATCATTAGTGCAGATGGTGTTCAGGTTGATCCCAAAAAGATTAGAGCTATTATAGAATGGCCTACTCCCACAAACCTTACACAGCTTAAGGGATTCTTTGGTTTATGTGGTTTTTATAGGAGGTTTGTTAAGGGATTCTCATAGATTGCTACACCCTTGACAGATCTTACCAAGAAAGGAGCCTTCGTGTGGACAGGGGCAGCATAGAGGTGTTTTGAGCATTTCAAGCAGGTAATGTCTTCATGTCCAGTTCTAGCTCTACCTAATTTCACAAAGCCTTTTGAGCTTCATTTTGATGCATCAGGTGATGGGATTGGAGCAGTATTGATGCAGGAGAAGCATTCCATTGCATTCAAGAGTAGGAAGCTCTAAGGAGTTGAGAAAAGTTATTCTGTCTATGACTGGGAGATGTTGGCCATAATGCATGCATTGGCCAAATTTTGATCATATTTGGTAGGTGGATGTTTTGTGATCAAGACTGATTACAACAGTATTAAATACTTCATGAGCCAGCATGATCTTAATGACCGGAAACAAAAATGGGTGACTAAATTGCAGGCTTATGACTTTGACATAGAGTTTGTCAAAGGTAAGAAAAATGTGGTGGCTGATGCCTTATCTCGGAGACCTCACTTATGTGCTCTGGTAGAGATTTTAGGAGATTGGAGAGATCAGATTATAGCAGAGTATGTCAGAGATGCTTGGGCTTCTGGATTGATTTCAGTACCATACAAAATGATCGCTATGAGGTGATAGATTGATTGATCAGAGTTTAGGACAGGGTTTATTTGATTCCATCATCACATTTGAGAGAGGCGATACTGAAGGCATTTCATGATGCACCCACAGCTGGACATCCGGGGGTCTTCAAGACCTATAGGCAGATTCGAGAGCGGTTCTCATGGAAAGGGCTCAAGGATGATGTTCAAAGGTATGTCAGGGAGTGTGTGGTTTGTCAACAGAATACGGGAGAACACACATTTCCTGCAGGTTTATTATAGCCCTTGCCCATTCCTGATAGGAAATGGGAAAGTATTTCGATGGACTTCATCACTGGTTTACCACGAGTGCAGGGAAGGGATTGCATCTATGTGGTGGTGGACCACTTGACGAAGTTTGCTCACTTCATTGCTATTCCGTCCACTTACACAACAACACAGGTGGCAGATCTTTTCTTTAAAGAGATATTCAGGTTACATGGGTTGCCCAAATTCATTGTCAACGACTGGGATAGTAAGTTTATGAGTGTTTTTTGGCAAGAGTTGTTTAGGTTGTGTGGTACAGATCTTACACCTAGCACTAGTTATCATTCGCAAACAGATGGGCAAACAAAGATTGTGAATAAATGGGTGGAAGGATATTTGAGGAACTATGTAACTACACAACAAAAGGCTTGGATCAGATGGTTGCATATGGGAGAGTATTGTTATAACACCACTTATCATATGTCCATCAAGATGACTCCTTTCATGGCACTCTATGGTTATGAAGCACCTAGCTTCATGGATTTAGTTTTGGGGGATAGTAGAGTGCCCAAAGCCAAAGAATTATTGTAGGATAGTTAGGACATCCTGAAAGTGCTCAAAGAGAATATACAACAGGCCCAGAATCAACAAAAATTGTATGCTGATCAGCACCGAATAGAGCACAGTTTCGAGGTAGGGGATATGGTTTACTTGAGGCTACAACCATATAGACAGTCATCGCTCAAGAAGAGCAGAGTTGAAAATTTGAAACCTAGATTTTATGGTCCCTATAGGGTGATTCGCAAAGTGGGCAAAGTCGCCTATGAGCTTGAGCTTCCAGAGGGTAATCGAGTGCACAATGTGTTTTATGTGTCTAGGCTTAAGAAAGCCATTGGTCAGAGTGTAGTGCCTTCTGTAAATTTACCCCCTTTGGATGAGGAGGGGAAGCTTGTGTTAGTACCTGAGGCTATTCTGGATACCAAAGAGAGGAAGCTTAGAAATAGGATAGTGAAGGAGTATTTGGTCAGATGGAAAGATCTGTCGGAGGAAGATTCTACATGGGAGAGTGAGCAGGTTACTCAGCAGGCTGGACTGAGATTGCTTGAGAACAAGCAATTTCAAGGGGGGCGAACTGTAATGTCCCCATTTTAGTAGTTGACCAAGTGTGTGTGTGTTAGCCTTGTTCTACATGGTCCCGAGGGCTAACGAAGGGTTTAATGGGATCTTGGAGTGTTTTGGCCTAGTCATTTCCAGTTTGGGCCAAAACGAAGCTGATTTACTTAGTTTCAGGCATACTTACTATTTTTAGTAAGTTGGCAGGATATAGTGCAGGTCAATTTTGGTGATTGGATTCGATACTCCTCGGTGAGAGCTTTCTGATGAGCTATCACTCGCATTATTCGGAGTCCGATTGCTAATACATTTTAATGCCTAAAGTTTTATTAAAGTAACATCTAATTTAATTGTAAAATATTAAAGTGTTACTTTAATATTTATTTTATGGTGATGTGTACCCAAGGGAGACTTAAGGGGTATTTTAATATATGTTTTATATTACACATCTTTATCCCACATTGCCCATATGAGTTGAGAGGACCCGTGGGAATAGAATAAAAGGAAGCATTTGTAGCTTCATTAGACAGGTTGAATATGAGAAGAAATTGGTGTGTGAGTTGCAGCTTTGTTCTTGGCATTTGAGGACATCTATCCTCTCTTGTAACATTCTAGATGTCATTCCCTTGGGGTTTGGCCTTTGGAATTCTTTCTTATTGGCTTCATTATTAGGAAGTTTAGTTGCATTTCCGGCTACAGGCAAATTTGATATTTTGCTCATATCTTCTTCACTACTTGTCTAACACTTATGCCGCTTGGAGGGAATGGTATTATGAAGGTAGTGGACTGATTGGAGGACAAAGTATTATAGCAACAAGTTTGTAAGCATGGGCTGGAGTATTATGACAATATTGCTGAAGTAATTAGTGAGTTGATAAATCTGCCATGTATTTGGTTTTATGAATTCTGAAAATAACATTTTATTAGCAGCAGTTCATTTCCACTTTGCATATTGTTGTAGTTTCTTTCTTGTTTATGTTGTATGATACCAATTCCATGCACAAAATACAACAAACAAATAAACATTTGATTTCCAGAGTTATAAGGGGTTTTAAGAAGTTGAATGCAAACTGTTTGACATAATTCCTTTCAGCAATTTGGTTTAGTTTTTTGAGACATCCAAGGGTGCCCATTACACACTCCTTGATCATCCCTTTCATGTAACAAAGCTTTTTAGAGAACTAAAGCATCTTAGGATCCCTAAAGGTTGGAGCATTTATCCACCAACATTTTAAAAGCATAATAAAATTAGGATGCCTGAACCACATGTGTTCAAACTTAAAAGAACTAGCTCGATTAAGACATTGTGATATGTTGTTCTTTGATATCAATAACTAGACTAGAAAATGATCTGATATAGCAAAAGGTAAGATTTTAGATCTAAAACTAAAACTCAATAGCTTCCATGATTGTGAAAATAAGAACCTATCTAGTCTCTCAGCAATTTCTAAAAAACCAATACATCGATTAGTCCATGCGTATAATCCATTGTCAGGAGAAATGTCACTTAATTTATTATCTTCTAAAAATGAAGAAAAATCTTGGATAGTTCTAATGGGTAGACAAATTCCCCCTTTCTTTTCAGACATTGGTAGTAATGCATTGAAATCCCCACACAATATAAAATTCATTTCTATTTATTGCTGGATAAGATTCATTAGTACAGCCCAAAGGTTCCTCTTATCATTTGTAGATGTGGGACCATATATGTTGAAGATAAGGAATTTCAAATCAAAGTGTTCAACTTTCAGCAATTGCCAATTGGAATCTTTCCCAATAAGAATACCATGAATACTTTTAGCATTCCATAAAATTACTAAACCCCTAGAGGCCCCATGTCCCTCTGCATGAACTAACAGCCAATTAGTCCATTTAGCCAACATCTTATCAAAAACTTGTTCTAATAATTTAGTTTCTTGAAGAACAATAATATCTCCTTTTGTAGAATGTAGCAACTACTTGATCCTACCTCTTTTTTCAAAGGCATTGATACCTCTGACATTCCACGTAATGATTTTTATTTCTGACAAGGAGAACCTCTTGTTCTCCTTGTCAATCTTTTAACTGATGAAAAATTATCATCAAGAGTGGATTGAATACCAGCATCCACTTCCAATAACATCTTTGCAAATTTTGGCTTTCTACCTCTCTTTTTTGGAGTCTTCATCACTGTGGTGACAACAATAGGGGATTGATCTAATGAAAAATGAATTGAGAAGTCAAAATATCCTCTATCTGTGTTATTGCCATTTTTTTGAGTACTTAATGATTCTTTACTAGTCAGATTCATCACATATGCATGATTTAATTCATTCAAAATGTGGCCTTCTTTAGATAGATTAGCCATCCCCATTTGAGATTCTACAAGTTCATTGATCTAACAATAATCTAAAGAAAGCTCCAATTTATTTATATCATTTATACAATATTACTAACTAAATTTATTTCTCTCTTTTCATCTATCTTACTTCTTCTTGAAGTGTAGCATTCTTTTCCAATAGTTCTTTGATTGCCTCATTAGCTTCATCTAAATTGTTTACTAAATGGATGTCTTCAAATCTTTCTTCAATGTAGAGTGTGTCATTCATCTACATTGTAAGATATTTTCTTTTTTTCAAGGATTGAGAGAGTTGATCCTTTTCTTTCTTGAGTTTTCCAATAGCCAATTCCAAATCTAACTTTTTATTGTCAATAGCTTTGTCAAGTTTGAATACATCCATGGCCTCTAATCTTTTCTCAATCTATTAAAATTCTTGCCTAAGAACCACAAAGCTCTGGTGCCAATTGTTGGAAATATATATGATAGCCTAGGTTACTAAGAGGGAAGGGGTGAATCAATAACTTATCAAATATGATCATTATTTACCAATTAATGCTTTATGTGAATTTTGATCTAATTCTATGCATAAGAAACTTAAATCATTAAAACATTCATAGCACTTTGATAGACAATGTGGTGACCTAGAAACCTTCCAAAGATAAAGTAAAACTGGGGTGGAGATAATAGCCACAAGTTTTAGTACTACAGTATAAAGTTGGCCTATTAAGGCTTACAATATCACTTCTAATAATTTTCCCTATTAGGAGTAATAAGGACTACTAGGTCCATCTTGCAAAATGGTTTACAAACATACAATAAAGCATGCACTCAGTAAAGAGATTTACAAAAGACTATTAAGTCTACCTTGTGAAAGGATTTAACTAATCCACCTATTAGGTTGAAACAATAGCTTATCTCTAATCTACAACTTGGTTTGCTAAATGAGATTCTTTTGAGTGTAATGATCACCTTGTTGTGATAGATAAATATTTTCTACTCCTTATATTGATGTAGCCTTTCTACTTCAAACTTCTTTCTTCAAATTTGCATTATACTTTGTGTAATATATTCTTCATACATCATGCTTTTGGATGTGATACATAACATTTCATATATACTAATCCAAATTATAATTCAACAAAGTCAGCTACAATACAAGTTTACACAAAATACACAAAATTGGCCCAACTGTAGGAACTCAGGTTTTGAAGACTAGCTCAACGAGGTTCTTATACTTGACATCCATAGTTAATGCCTAACATTGTCATGCATTTGGTAGACATAGAAGCTTGGTCCATACTAATCACTTGGAAGTATTCTAAACTTGGTCTACACTAATAACTTAGTGAGTACTATGAAACTCAACATATAAACTAAATCACTTGATTCACAGTGCATAGCTTGGTCAATGCTATCACAAAAAGCTTGGTATAAACTAAATCACTTGGTTAATATTGAGTGGTTTGGTCAACACTCAATTCACATAACTACAACTATGACCTCAATAAGCATTGCACAACTAGGTTTTTAGTAAGGAACTCAGTAAACCTTATGAAGCTTAGTTTCCACTATTGATCACCATCATGGTAGAAACTACTAGACGCAAACTAAATAGTGTTCCTTGAACTCGGTAGCAACTACGGAACTTGGTAAAGACTAATATTCTTGGTTAACACTATTAACTATACAATAAGATTAGTAGGTACTACTATTCGAGTAAGTGTGTGTCACTAATAAAAAACTTGATTGTAATGTCAACACTTGGTTTATATGGAACCTCTAGGTAAAATACCTATCACATTGGCTTAGAAGAACATAGGGCTCATCCCCATCAAGCTCAAACAACCTTTTATTAACCATTGGAAATCCATTCTCATGCTGAAATCTCTACCAATATCATTTTTATTGAGTCATATTCTATACCATTTGATGATGAAGAGAACTAATTTGAAGGAATTAAAGTCATAGTCAAGTATATCAACTGAAATGCCGCTGTATCAATTTTGAGATTCTCGAGAATGTAATTCATTTCTAGATGAAATATTGGTCACCTAGAAGACTACATTTATCCCAGAATCACAAGTTCTCTTAGTTTCATCTAAATCTTTGATGAAAAACTTATAACCATTGTATAACATAGTCTTTTGGTGCTTCATCTACAATAATTTCAAACATGTATAGATTATTCCATCATGAGTTCAAAAACACATAGTTAATTAACAAAATTATAAATACCTAGAGATCTCTTAAACCATATGCCAAATCGATTTCCTTTTGTGTAACATTAGGATCTCCATTATAATGATCTTGTTTAACCAATGAAGACATGGATTCCCATTTTAATCCATGATTAGAATGTTGACATCATTCAATCCATACCTTCATCCAATCTTGATTGTTTTCTATAATCAAGTGTATTGCATCCTACTCTTTAGTAGCCATACAAAAGTAAATAGATGACTTACAATAGATTTATTTTGAAGATTAACAATTAATTAAATATAATAAAATCTCATAATTTATTACCTTTCACTTTCCTAAATCTACCTTTCTCCACCAAGTTCTCCCTTTCAAATTTTTTAATGGAGTCAAGATCTCTAATACAATCTATATGGGTCTTTACTACAAGATTAGGAAGACATTGAGTAACGTACACCATCATCTAGTATGCCACATATCCCTTAATCATAGAACCCTTAAGAAATGCTCTTTATCAAACCAAACCCTTCAAAATTTTCAAGTGTCTCTCAACCATCCACATTGACCTAGGTTGTACAAGTCCACACAATTCAATCTCGTCAACTTGGTGTATGAGGTAGTGTTCTTGTGTAGTGAAAAAAGTTGAAGGTAAACACTTTTGTATTTCACACATTAGTAGACGAATTCTTTTCTTCCAATATTTAATATCTTTTTAATGGATTTCTTTAGATGAAAAACACCTACAAATTATTCAAGACACAAAAACAAATAAATACAAGACTTTAAAATATATTACTTGTTTGATATATTGAAAAAATATCACTTCTTACCTCATGTATTTTCCAAGATCATATACCACTTGTTTGATATTATTGTCAAAGTTTTGTGGGAGCTCTAGGGTTTCACATACTAAAACAATTGTCAACTAATCAGTTTATTCTTTTCTAATGTAATACAATAAAATTTGGATACAGTTTAACAAATATATTGTAAATACAAAAGGTCATGACTTACATTGATGAAGGCATGTAAATCATGCATTTTCAGCCTTGGGCCAAATTAACTTCCCTTTTATATGAGATTGCTTATATTCATAGAAAATCCTATAGTAAATTGAATTTTTTGTATGGCTTCTTTTATGGCATTACTTTATTGCTCGGTTAAAAACCAAGGTAGGGCACTTGCATTAATTTGGTCTCCATTGTTGTCTGATTGAATGATATTTTTCATTGCATGATTGGAATCATGAATGTCACTACAAATTTTGGCAATTTTTACTTTGTCACACCTTTCTTCCAATATTTCCCATGGTTTCTCTATTACATTCTTTCAAATATGAATGGTATCAAACAAATACACAATTTGTAGCTACTCATAGTAAGGTATCCTACTAAATTCTTTGGGCTAACATTGTAGTCCCTTTGGAAGGTGGTCAATACTGATGCCTTGATGACCTCAAATTCTATTATATTCCAACTACCATAGGTGAGGTGTTATTCTTTGTGGTTTTGATGTAGTTTCATCTTTTCCATTGAAAAGATGTTTTTTGAAACTTTGATAATTATGTTTTTTTGTGGAGGAAGTGCCTATTCTCATCAAACACTTGTTTTCTTAAAATTTTGAAATGACAAGATTTAATCTTTAGACCATACATTGGACATGAAAATTTTCCCTTTGTTTGAAGATCTACAAGATAATGATACAATTGGATTAAATATGTTTATTTTTGGAATTAGTACTATTGTGTACAACTAGATTTCAACATTACATACCACAAAAATATTTTAACCGTTGGGCATCATCAATTGTCCACACAAGCGTTACACAGAATTGAATTTTTTTGGTCCAATTGGTCTAAAGACATCATACATATTGAAACCATTCCATAACATTGGCAGCTTGTCGATAAGAGGTGCAATATATACATTCATATCTTTCACTTGGTAGTTACCTAGTTGAATGAACAACATCAGATAATTATTGCTATCATTTCACTCCAAGACTTATAATAACTTGTAGGTAAAAAATATAATAATTAAATACCTAGAACAATCATTTCCAACATAATGTGCTCTTTCTTTATTAACATCCATGGAGGAAGGTTATTATTGATAACAAAAATAGGCCATACTCAGTAAATGGATGTCATCTCTCCATATGGATTGACATTGTTAATTGCCAAAGAAAGCTTGAGATTTAGAGGTTCTTCTTTAAAGTGTGGTCACTTTTCCTCTATGTCCTTAAAAACACAAAATAATGGGGATGTAATAAAAAACCTTGTGAGGCATCTTTTTTGTCACTTGATCATGTTGATATGTTCTCATGTGGCATTTAGGGCTTCTATTACATTTTTGTGTTCTTTCTGATAAATAACATGATCTTGAGGACAAGAATCTATTGATTGATACTCCATTCCAATATGTGTCATAGTGGCACAAAATTCTCGGTACGAGTGAGGGAGACCATTTTATGGTGGAAAAAACTATTAGTAATTAGTATAAAAAACCTTAATGGCACATATTTCACCTTTTCTAAACTATAATGATGTATATCACAAGCCTTAACATACATTACATTGTTATGTTGGATAAACTATTCATAACCTTCAAATTCACCAATAATAATATAATAGAGATAATAGTAAATTGGGATCCTTTGTAAAGGGTTGTGTTTGACTTATCAAGTAGAGGTATATCATGGATGGCCTCAATGTCATCCTCATCATAATCATTATCACATCATCATCATTAGTAGCAGAAAGAACAACATGAGTACCAAATGTGTCATGGATCAATGCATTCATACCATCATCTTCAAATGAAGTTTTTGGTGCATGATCATCATCTTCCATGGGATCATGATCTTGTCCTTCAATACTCACACCTCCATGTTCCTCCAAGATGTGTTGGATATCATGTACTACCTTGGGGAGATAGACCTATATAAAAATGATGATAATCAAACCCCCATCTATGCTTCATGTATATTAATTGTTAAAAAAATATAACAAACAACTTACAAATGGATGATAATAAAAATGTCCTTCAATGTGACCATTCTCCCTACAATAACTCCTAGTTGTTTTGATTTTTCTTCTTCTTGTCTTTAAGCCATTACAAAATTTACAAGGACAATGAAATTTGTCATTGCCTACTATTTGAAAGTTAGATAATAAGCTAGTTATTGTCTCCCTATTTTAATCAAACTCCCTTGTATAATCTAACATGATACTTCTTCACAGGAATAACTTATTTGTGTATCCTTATTGAGTTGGTTGTACTTAATGTTTATATCTACACATATGGTTTTGAAAGAAAAACTTGGTATATTTATGCCTCTTCATTTTGATTTTTTTCAAGGGAATCCCATCAATGGTAACAGGAAACAAGAATGCATTTTCTAAGAGTTTACAATTGTTCAACAAAATTAATGTTTTACAAGAAAATACACCTAAAGAACTATTAGCTCAGAAGCAAGAACATGGTGTTCATATTAGATCTACCTTGCTAACTCCTAATGGGTTGGGCTATTATTATTTTTCCCCATAATATTCACTTTGATAATCATGTTAGGGAGGTGACCTCACATAGTTCATCATCATGACTTTGATTCCCTTAATCATGATCTAGGGTGCCTATATTAATGTCCAAGACATTTGCACCTTAGGGCCCTATTTGATCATCATTTGAAAGGGCCTCAATGTTGACCACAAAATATCTATCAATATGTTGTTCTTTACTTTCATTAGTGGGGGAATATGTCTCTTGCTTACTTGGGTATAAGGGTGATCTTTTCTTCTTTTGAGGTGGCCCCTTGTCCTCTATCCCATTCCTCTTCATTCCTCTTTTTTGTAACTCTACTACCATGATTTTAGTCCCCTATTCTTAAAATTCTAAGGTTGATATCAAGTCAAAGGTTAGGGTCTTGTTTGGTTCTAGTTTTCCATTTAGGGATTCTTCTCTCATCCCTTCCCTAAGTTTATATTGGTGTGAATCAATCAAGTTAAAGTGAATTCAATTTTTGCTAGATAATTTAGGTGGGAGGGTAAGTATCAATCCATTCTCAGATGAGAGGGAAGCAATTCTAACTCTCTGAGAATTTCTAACTTCATGGTCAAAGGTATCTATCTAAATGAAGGATACATTTAAAAGAGATCAGAGGTGTATTCAAAGATAATAGTAGTGGACAACATCGAAGATCGAGGCTAAAAGATGATATGTAGATTATGAGAACAAGACAAAAATAATATTAGTTGAATTTGAGGTAGAGTGAACACTAAAAGATATAAAAATGGTGAAGAATATGGTCAAAGGTGGAAAAACTTAAGTTGAAATCAAATCAATGGTCCAAAAAAAATTTGAATGTCCATGTCAATGAGTTGAATTGTCAAGTCACCTTGGATAAGACCTTTTCCATGATCATCAAATCTTAAAAGATTTATGCTTATCGTTGTGTCACCATGAAAAGTTGCTCAATTATTAATTATGGTGACATAGAAATAGAGAAACATGTATCTCAATGGGTCCTTCACTTTCTATAATTGATAGATTCTCCAAGAAATGAAATAGTGCCACCTATATGCCATGATGTACATAGCTAGAAGGTGGACCCATATTCTAAATTGAACAAGAGATCTTTTTTGCAACCATTGGATCTTAAAAGATCAATTCTTGTCATTATGTTGCTTAAAAGAATGCAAGGAAAATAATCTTAGTGACATAATGATGATTTCACACATGTACCTAGGTGGACTAGTGGAGAAAGTCATAAAGGGAAATGGTTGGGTTTTAATTGTGATCATTGGTTTAAGATCAATGGTTAGAATTCAAAACTGCAGTGACTGTTGGAATATGAATTATATGGAATTGGTGCCAATGTGATTGCTATAGATTAGAGGAGAATGTGAACCATTTCAAGGAACTTTAAGATTTATTTCTGCTATATTTTTCTGATGTATCAAACGGTAACTTTTGACTGTTGGATTTTTGAGCATTTCAAGTGCTCTGTTAATGTAACTGATGAATTTGTAACTAGCCAAGAACCTTAAGAGGGGGCCTATAAATGTAATTTCTTCTAATAATACAAGGATAAAAATTTTTGTCTAAATTTTCCCCCTACATTTCTAGATGTTGAGTGAGAATCAAAGAGTTAGATGGAATGAAGGATTTGTATGATGTTTCCAATTACGTAATGTGGTTGTTCTGATTCCATTTATTCTAGCATGCCTAGTTTTCTCTCATTACCTCTTTCAACCAAGCTAACCTTGCATTTTAGAATTTATATGAGATTGTACGATAGATGTATTTGAATATAAGGATATTTTACTGGATTCCATTTTAGTGGAGAATTATTAGTCAAGGTGGATCCCATTTCATCTTTCATATGCACCTTTGTTCTATCTCTAGATTTCATTTTAGTAGGAATAATCTGCACTTAGAGTTAGGATTAGATGTTAGAAGAAATTCAAGGTAGCTTGTGATATCCACTCCACTGGGTGTTATAGGTTACCAAAATTTATTTCTTCCTAGGGTGTTTGTAGCTTTGAGCATCCTAGTTTATCCTCTTATTCTTTGAAGTTAAGAGCATGCCCCCTATCCCAATGATCTATTAAAAATACAATTCATTGCATATATTGAATATAAGGGAGTTGTACCTTATAATTCAAAAGGTGGTGATATAACACATACACTAACCCATTTGTTGGTAACATCCTTTTATTTCCTCACTTTTGGGCATCTAGAGTCAAGGTAAAACCAAGTTAGCAAGACAAACAAACTATTAATAAATGAAATCCTTGTCACTCCCTCCATTCTTCTTGTTTTGGCCTTCTTTTTCCTTGAACATTCAAAGAGTTATTCACATGATTTCTAATTAGTTCATATTTCAATAGAATCCATTTTTCCTTCAACTTAGTCATCTATTGGTTTATCTATATGCGAGTGAATGGTGTTTAACATGAGTCATTATTGTGTCAAAACGTCATCTTTGTTCAACCAATCTATAGCGAGAAATACATTTTTCCTTGTTCTATCATGATCGCCCTAGTAATAACATCTAAATTTTATTAAACTAGCATATCCTAATATCTTAAATGCAATAAATTGGAGGGTATGTTACCTCAACTATATGATCTTCTTCTATAGTTGACCTCTACATTCATTCATACTAATTATCAACATACTCTATTGAAATTTCTAATCTTATATTTGTTCTCTAATTATTTGCAATCAAACAATGCTTTTTCCTAGATTTGGCTTGGGCTTGATCATGTAGGGACAATCTGTGTCTGTGATGATATGCTATTGGCATCTTGTAAGCATTTTTTAATTTTATATAAATTGTAGCCATGATTTTTCTATAGCTTTCTTGTTAGAATTTGATAAGATACTGAACTATGAATGCAGATGATACTAAATCAAAATAGCAACACAGAGTTAGTCTCCAAGAGAGTAATGCAAATGCTGGAAGTAAAATAGCATTAAGAGGATGCAAAAACAAGAGATGCAAATACAATCTAGGTAGCATGCTTATATATGCTAGGAAGAGGGAGGAGGTGGCAACACCAACCAATGAGGAGCAACCATCTATTGGAATAAAGATAGCAAAGTATCTTCCCAAGATAGCTAATGGATGCTCACATGTAGGAAGGTGACACCTCACAACCATTCACCTAATAAGACATGCTTTATTAACCTAAGAAAGATTATTAAAAAGTGTAGGAAAAACCTAGCAAAATAGGAAAAATAAAAAACTACACTAACACCCCCCCATAAGCGAAGCTTAGGTGGATGTAGAAATGGGTCCCGGCAAGTCAAGCCTGATGAGGTACCCATGTACATAAGATTTCTCAAAAGGGAGAGAAAGGAGACCCCCCCACAAAAAATTCAGGACTCTGAGTGAGAGCAAGAGGCCCCCCCAAAAGATGAAGCATCCTACACCCCCAACAAAGCTTGCAAATGAAGGAACTTGCTCTTAGTGAAGGGTTTGGTGAAGATATCAGCAACTTGCTCGGAAGTTGGACAATAGAAAAGGTCAATGACATGACCATGGATGAGCTCCCGGATGTAGTGCATGTGGACCTCTATGTGTTTGGTTTGTTGATGATGAACTGGATTCTGTGAGATCTGAATGGCACTCTGATTGTCACAAAATATGATTGATGGCCATCTGATCTGGATACCAAACTTAGTGAGAAGATGTTGAATCCAAATGGCCTCAGTGGTGGCATTTACAACCCCCCGATACTCAACCTCAGTAGAAGACAGAGCAATAGCAGACTGCTTTTTGCTCAACCAACAAACAGGACCTGACCCAAGTGAGAAGCTATACCCTGAAGTAGACTTGCGATCCTCAGAATCACCTGCCCAATCTAAATCTGTGTAGCCCACCAAATCAAGCTCAATACCTACTACGTAGTGAATCCCACAACTATGATAACCCTGAATGTAGTGAAGGATCTGCTTGGCTGCTTTCTAGTGTAACTCATTGGGCTCCTGCATGAATCGAGAGACCATGCCTACAGCATAGGAGATTTTAGGTCTCGTATGAGTCAGATAAATAAGACTCCCAACAAGTTGGTAGTACAAAGTGCCATCAACAAGTGGAGAAGAACATTGAGCCTCAAGTTTGACTCCAAAAAGGAAGGGAGTCAGAGCAGGCTTACAATCAGCCATATGAAACCTCGAGAGTAAATCTAGAGAATACTTGGATTATGTGATGGTGATCCCAAAAGGAGACTGAAGGATCTCAATCCCGAGAAAGTAATGCAACAAGCCCAAGTCAGTCATCAAAAAATTGTCCCAAGGGGCAACTTTGACAGCCTTAATGGTGGGTGAAGAACTTCCTGTGATCAATAAGTCATCAACATACAAAACCAAAAATAGAAGTGAATCACCCTATTGCAAAATGTAGACATTAGGATCAGAATGGCATCGAGTGAACCCAACTGATAGAAGGAAGGAGTCCATCTTGGCATACCAGGCCTGAGGAGCCTATTTGAGGCCATAGAGAGACTTTCAAAGATGACACACAAGTGAAGAATCCTGAAGGAAGCCCTGTGGCTGCTCCATGTAGATCTCCTCATGAAGGTCACCATGAAGAAAAGCACTCTTCACATCCATCCGATGTACTTCCCAACGATTAGCTATAGCAATGGCAAGAACAATTTGAATGGAATTCATTTGGGCAACTAGCACAAAAGTCTCAGAGTAGTCAATCCCAGGAACCTGAGAGAATCCTTTGGCGACCAAGCGAGCCTTGTGTTTTTCAACTGACCCATCTACTACAAATTTTGTCTAATAGATCCACTTACATCGAACAAGTTTTCTTCCTTTAGGAAGAGGGAAAAGATCCCAAGTGTGGTTCCTCATCAAGGAACTATACTCTTCCTGCATAACTGTATCCCACTCAAAAATACCAAAAGCCTCATGAAAGGACTTTAGATCTAAGGCAGTAGCAATGAAGACATGTGGAGCATCCTAGAATTGTGAATGAGTTCGCCTGGTGTCTGATGGATTCCCAACCCAATCACCTATAGACTGCAAGGTCTGTCTATCCCAAAGTGGGCAAGAAGATGGAGAATATGGAGGGGAATCATTAACCTTTGAATGATGACTAGGAGAGGAAGGAGGTGAGTTCTCTGAATCACTTTTTGCATCAGAAGTAGAAGTAGAGGACTGTTCAAGTGAATCTGACTTATCAGAAGATCTGTCATGTATTCCAAGTGACTCTAATGTCAAGGTAGAAGGAGTTGGAGAAGTGATAGAAAGTGAGCTTGAAGATCCCTCCTTAAACTGAACACTCCTCTCAATGAAAAACTCATGTGTAGTAGGGTGGAGCAACCAATAACCCTTCACACCATTAGGATAACCTACAAATATGCAAGGTTTTCTTTGCGGATCCAAGGCCTTACGTTTCTCTGTAGGAATGTGGGCCATGTAGGAGAGCCAAAAACTCGAAAGCGCTTAACTGATGGTTTTCGACCACTCCAAGCTTCAAAAAGAGTAACTCCCTTCAAGGCTTGGTGAAGAACATAGTTCTGGATATAACAAGCACAATTAATGGCTTCTGCCCAATACTATGGTGCAAGAGATCTAGAGTGAATCATACAGTTTGCCATTTCCTTCAAGGATCTATTCTTCTGTTCTACAACACCATTTTACTGAGGATTGTATGGAACTGAATGTTGTAAACCAATCCCCTCTGAAGTGCAAAATCTTTCAAACTGATGGTTGACATACTCACCACCATTGTCTATGTGCAAAACCTTGATGGCTTTCCCAGATTGCTTTTCTACAAAATTTTTGAAGTCTTGAAAATGATCAAATACCTCTAACTTCTGTTTGAGAAAGTACACCCATGTATATCGAGAAAGGTCATCAATGAATGTGAGGACATATCGGGCCCTGCTGAAAGAAGGATGTTGAAATGGACCAGCCAAATCACTGTGAACTAACTCTAGTATCTATGAAGCTCTCCATGCCTTACTTTTGTCAAACTTTTCCTTAGGATGCTTACCAAGAATGCAACCTTGGCAAACACCTCCTAAGAATTGAACTAAAGGCAACCTTGTGACCATGCTCTGCTGGTTGAGCTGATGAAAATAGTGGAAGTTAAGATGGCCAAACCACTCATGCCATAATTTACTCACATCATTAGAGTGAGTGAACAAAAATAGATGAAGGAGGATCAAGAACAAAGTGAGAAAAAAGATAGAGCCGTGAATGATGATCTGCTCTCCCAACTGCAACTACAAAATCACTATGCAACTCACATATCTCCACTAGATCAGGAGTGAACTCAACCCGCTTGCCTAAACCTGTGTGAGTGATTTGGTATATTGATAGGAGATTAGTTGATAATGAGGGTACATAAAGAACATCATGGAATGTGCCATCCCCCACATCAATAGACCCTCTCCCACACACCTCAATAGGAGTGTCATCACCCATCAAAATAGAAGGCATAGTACATGGCTCCAAGGATGCAAGTTCTTCCTTAGATGAAGCCATGTGGTGCAAAGCACCCAAATCAAGAACCGAAGTGGATGGTGAGGAAGCAACTGCAACAAGAGCTTTGCCCTTTCCTTTCCCCTTGTTGTTTTCTTTTGCCTTGTTAGACTCTTCATTAGAACTTTTTTTTATAGACTCAGGAACACTAATATTATTCTTCTCAAGAATGTATGTCAAGTGATCAATTTTTTTCTTCAAACATTTATGTTCATCATGACTGGGTCTCTTACAATAGGCAAATTTAACCTTTTCTGTCTTAGGCTTATCACCCTTAGAGGATGAGGTATCAATAGTTGCTTTTGAAGCAATTGGTATCTAATCCTTCTTTTCCTCACTATTATTTTGTTTCTCATCCTTACTATTGTTGTTACTACTTTGTCCTTTTTGTTATTTTGTGCCTTGGTTGGTTGCTAAGGCATGTGACTTAAAGGACTTAAGAGTTCCCATCTAGAATAGCTTGTCCTGTTCTCGAGTGAGATTGATAGCAAAATCATCTAGAGATGGCATGGTGAATTGAGTACCAAGTGCACCCTTAGTAGCATAGAAGGTAGAGACAAACAAAGAATATTCTGAACTTAACTTAGAGAGAATACTGAGAATCAGTTGTTCATCTTTCTTTTCAATTTCACATTGTTTTAACTGTAGCCTTAGTGATTTCAATTTGGTGAAGAAATCTTGGATTGTGTTGAAATTGCTTGGACTCAAACTAATTAATTCATTTTCCAACATATGACACCTCATTGAATCTTGTGTGCCAAATAATGTTTCTAGCTTTGTCCGTACTTCATGTGGTGTATCCAAAGACTCAATGTGAAATAGCAAGTCAGGAGAAATAGACAAACACAATGTTCCATATGCCTCATCACATTTGTTAAACCACTTAGGCTTGTCTTCATCTTTAGCAGGTTTGGTTTCAAGTCCCATAGTTATCCTATTTAATCCAGCTTTCCTTAAGTGAATTATCATGCGTGATTTCCACTCAAAGTAATTGTATGGAGTTAGGATGGGCATATTTGTTTGATCCATGATGAAGAAATGCAAAGAAATACTAAAAAGAAGAGAACCCAGCCATGACAATGCGCCCCCCTTTTTACTCAATCAAAGAACAACCCCCCCCCCCCCCCCCCCCCCCTTGCCAAAGAAATATGATTTGGCACTTAATTTTAGTGCATTTACAACTACCACTAGAAAGAGATACTTAGTGGTCTTGATTTCAATGCATTACAAACCCTCATGAAGAGCATATGCTAAAAGTAAAACTTGGGCACAATAATTAAGGAAACAAATAGCACCACTGCAATCTACTCAAAAAATCATGCACTTTCAAAAAAAGAATTGCCTCGATATGAGGTTGTATGAGAAAGTTATGATCCTCCGAAATTTCCAAAACGAGAACTATGCATAGTCACGGCTGAGAATCTACAATTTCTGAAGAATTCATGCATGAAAATCAAAAAATAGCTCCACTAGTAGATAGAGCACAAAAAAATAGCCAAGTTTATAACAAGAATCATCAAAATCGGAGTCCATATGAGCAAGAATGAGACATTTGAAAACTGTATTCAAATCTGCGACAGCCAATAGATAGGGGTATGGCTGTAACTTTGCATGCTCAATTCTGGAAAATATATAGCTTGCATGTAAAATCTAAAAGATACCTAGATGGTTTTTCAGGGCTGCGAACAAAACCCAGAAAGCGTTTTTCTTGCTGATGTATAGAAGATGTTGTTGTAGTGTAAATCAGATACCTTTAACACTGAAAAATGGCTCCAAAAATCAAAAAATGACATGCAAATGTTGGATCAGCTTCTTAAGTCCATCAATGGCATGCTGAAACTTGCAAAACTAATTGAAAACTCCAAATATGCTGTAATGTCCCTTTTCTGATTTTTGTATGATATTTCCAACCTTTAATCAGATCTTTAAGATCAAACAACTAATATCACAAAGATCCTCCAAATTTCTCAAGAAACCCCAAATCGGGTATGCCAGAAATTGTGCCAAAAGCTTCACAGCTTCACCAATTATTAATAAATCTGAAAGTGGACATTTTTATAGAAATTTCAGCAGCATAACAGCCTAAAAAATGACATTTCCATATCCGTATAACCTTTACACAACAATTCTCAAATGTAGGACAAAAACTATGCTCATCGGGCTCCTGAAATTAACACAAAAATGCTCGGAAACACCACACAACACTAATAAACTATATCAGAAGTTTAATCACGTCCCAATACATATATTCAGCTCTATTTTAACAGCTTAAAGTCTGAAATACAGCAGCAACCAAAACTGATATGAAATGCTCAACTGAAAACACCAAACTCATGCAAAAAACACACCCAAAAACCCACAAATCTACACTGTTCAGCACAAAGGAAAACTCTGTATGAGCATGCACATGGAATGGCTTCAAACTCCTATCCTTAGCCTTCCTGAAAACCTACAAACTCCCATTCTTGGGTCTCCCTGGAAACCTGTAAACTCTCGTTCTTGGGTCTCCTTCTCCACAGGTTTGGCAGCCTCTGAAGAATAACAAAGAATGAGAAAAAATCAAGTTCTGTAATGAGCCCAAAATGCCTCCAAACCCCTTAAAAGAGGGCATAACTGTAACTTACATCCAAGAGAGGTTAATAAAACTTATTTTAATAATAATTTTCATTTATTAGTCCAACGGTTTCCAAAGATTAACCCCCTTTTTCCGAAACTTCACTTTCTTGGGCCTGGCCTGCCTTAGCAAAGATTATTATTTTTTTAATTATTTGAAAAGGGGACATGACAAGTCCTCCCCTCCCAAACATTTCTTGTCCTCAAGCAATGGCTGAATAATAAACCAATCAATCCACCTAGATCCCAAATGTAGTCATGAACTATACTACTACCAATTAACATAGGCTCCTGCAATATCCTCTGCAACATGACCAAGAGGAATCCATAATCAAACTGACAATTATAGCGCAACCAAACTCCAAAATCACAACTTCCACAGTTAGAAACCCACGAGACACAAACTCTTAGAACATCAAAACCCAAGTAAAGTGGACTACCAACACAGTAAATACCATCAACGCATTCCACTAGCCTATACAGAATGTACAATCCAACTCTGCAACAATGGTGAATGCTCTCAAATGAAACTATACCAAGTATGGAGAATCCACACACTGTACAACTCCTATAGTCAACACAACTCTATAGATCATCAACCACTATCTCATAACCATAACTCCCATGCACCCCTGATGGTGAAAAGCCATCACAAGATAAACAACAAGAAATGGAACCCAAACCAAATTTTCCCACCATCAACTCCTCAACACAAGGATCAATTGCTAACTGATGTACATACCCTGCAATATAATGTTGATTAAAAAAACCAACCTCATTCAACAACTCACCATGAACAAGTGATATAACCCACTGTGACTGATCACTAGCTAAGTCAGGAGATGTCATAGCCAAAGGAGTAGAATCAATAACAACACCTGCTAAAGCATCACTCCAAAACTCCTGCTCTAAGTCATGTATTATCAAGCTATCAACTGCAGGACCTATCGCCATGTCATGACAATCACAACTCTCATCCTGAGGCATCAAACTATTCCATGACTGATGATAAGCACTAGGAACCAAAGTACATCTATGTATCATAACCTCATCAACATGGTTATCAAAGGTAAATTGATGAGTGTACCTCATAGTGTAATGCCGATAGAATGCACCAATCTCAGTTAGTGGCTCAGACTGTAATCCAGATGAAACTAACTGCAATTGATCATTAACCATGTTGGAACTGACTACTACCTCCAAAGATATCACCAAGGGAGTAGTATTACTAGCAAGAACCATGCCAACTGTCGAATCACCAACATCATACACGATCTTTGATGCATCTCTAGTCTCTGTGCCATCAGTACCAGAGGCCACCACCATGTCAAGCATACAACAATCTTCTATAACACCCAAATCAACTGAACCTGACTCTAGTGGGAATGAACCTGATATGCCAATGTTAGTATCAAGGATGGATGCATCCCCATCTCCACTATCTCTGACAATCTCGGCCATGGACATCCTCGGATCACCAAACACCATAGCTTGTGACTGTATAGAATTAGGTAAAGACTATAGTTGCTCTAACTCCATGGTCACCTTAGCCAAATGAAGTTGTGACTCCTTGAAAGCCAACTGTGTACTCTCAAGAATCTCAGAAGTCACCTCAAGCTGCTCAATAAGCTCACTCACCTCATCTTCCTTGGCCAACAATGCATCATATGCTGTACTACCCCACTCCATAAGATAATCTCTGTCGGCTAGCAACTGCATATAATTCTATCTCAAAATCTGAATAGCCTCCCATAAAGAGTGGATCTCTGTCAAGGAAAGATAACTGCCTTCCTACTCATCACTAGTAGGAGAACCTCATCCATAAATTGCTAACAACTGACGAACAGCATCGAAATGCTAGCAAGTGATAGCAATGTCTCGGTCACTAACTCTCAACTGATTAGACACATGATGGCGTTGGCTTGACTATCTCCTACACACCTCCTGTGATGCATTGTCTAAAAGAGTATCCTCAAAGTTACTAGTCTCTAGAGTATTACAATCCATATCATGTGAATCAAATCTAAAGCTCATATCAACATACGGAGTATCAAAAACATTAGCATTGCTGTCCAACTCCTCTATACCCAAGGAAACTAAGTCTTCAAAACTGCCCACTGCATCCTCCTGGATGTCATCAATGCCAATATGATCTTGGGACTCATCTATACACACTGCCAAATATGAAATATCATCAACACATTCTAGCAAGTATGGTCGACTAGATATATGAACAAAGCCCAACATCGGTGTATAAAAACTAATACCAACATCAGACAAGATATTGGCACAAGAAAAGACAACACCGTGTAATTTGCTAATCAACTCCATGATAGCACCCAAACAAACACTGCTACCAAAAAGTGTTAAAGATCTCCAGTCAACTGAATCCCAAACACCAATATAACAATCTTGAGTCCATATCCGTAAACTAGAATCAACTGGTAACTCAAGAAAACTCCTCACCTGAGTAATATGACCAATACCAACTAACTCCACATACTTGTCATGATGAGATAATGAAGTCACAATACTATCTTTGTTCACCTTCAGCTGGCTGTACAAATCATGTGAAGTACTACCAGCCTCAACCTCATGTGATGAAGCATCTAACTGTGCCTGGTATTCTTTCTCAGCAAAGTCATGAATGCTCAATATCTGCTCATCTCTACCAGGTATCTCACCATCCTGCACAACAACATCCTCATAATCATCATCTGAACCCACTACACTGTAGTCACTGCCTGTTGTAACTATACCATCCTGAATACTTGTGGCATCACTTTTTGACGACCCGTAAACAATTGTCTCAATCTGAGTATCAAGTTGACCGTTACTATCAATCTGTGTAATATCCTTTCCCACCACCTCTTGTGGCAGAGTAGAATCTGGGACCTCTACCTGGCTATCAGCTAGTTTTTCAAACTCCTCATGCAACTTCTTGGGAATTGTGTCATCTGTCCTATGAGAAAATATGCCAAATAGAAATCCAGTCAACTTATCCACCTTAGCTGGGTCAGATAACATGTCATTCATTATACAGTGGTGCTCAACCAACTATTCAGACATGTCATGGCTTATTTTCATAGGTTTATCTCGAATGTCTAAATAACCATCCTTTCTACTATTTTGACTCTGGTTATCAATTGTCCAAGATCGTGTCCTCTGAGACTCTATACTATACCTGTCCATTCTAGATAAAGTAGAGTGTAACCCCAATAGGATATAACTTCTTCAAACACCAAGAACTAACATGCAAATGATTAGAAGTAGCATGCAACCATAGGTTTGGACATGCAACTGATTAGAAGCAACATGCAACAACCAAATTATGACATGCAAGATCTGGGTAGTTGTCAAAACTGACATGCAAACTTCTACAACCACCAATTTCACCAAGAACAAACATGAAAATGATTAGAAGTAGCATGAAACCATAGATTTTGACATGCAACTGATTAGAAACAACATGCAACCACCAAATTATGACACGCAAGATCTGGGTAGTTGACAAAACTGACATGCAAGATCTGGGTAGTTGTCAAAACTGAAATGCAAACTTCTACAACCACCAAATTCACCAAGAACTAACATGAAAATGATTAGAAGTAGAATGTAACCATAAATTTTAACATGTATCTGATTAGAAGAAACATGCAACCATAAATTATGACATGCAAAATCTGGGTAGTTGTCAAAACTGACATGCAAGATCTGGGTAGTTGTCAAAACTGACCTACAACTTCTACAAACCCTCAGGCTGGCAAGATCATGTCTCTGATACCACTGTAATGTCCCTTTTCTAATTTTTGTATGATATTTCCAACCTTTAATCAGATCTTTAAGATCAAACAACTAATATCACAAAGATCCTCCAAATTTCTCAATAAACCCCAAATCGGGTATGCCAGAAATTGTGCCAAAAGCTTCACAGCTTCACCAATTATTAATAAATCTGAAAGTGGACATTTTTATAGAAATTTCAGCAGCATAACAGCCTAAAAAATGACATTTCCAAATCCGTATAAACTTTACACAACAGTTCTCAAATGTAGGACAAAAACTATGCTCATCGGGCTCCCGAAATTAACACAAAAATGCCCGAAAACACCACACAACACTAATAAACTATCTCAAAAGTTTAATCACATCCCAATACATATATTCAGCTCTATTTTAACAGCTTAAAGTCTGAAATACAGCAGCAACCAAAATTGATATGAAATGCTCAACTGAAAACACCAAACTCATGCAAAAAACACACCCAAAAACCCACAAATCTACACTGTTCAGCACAAAGGCAAACTTTGTATGAGCATGCACATGGAATGGCTTCAAACTCTTTTCCTTAGCCATCTTGGAAACCTACAAACTCCCATTCTTGGGTCTCCCTGGAAACCTGTAAACTCCTGTTCTTGGGTCTCCTTCTCCATAGGTTTGGCAGCCTCTGAAGAATAACAAAGAATGAGCAAAAATCAAGTTCTGTAATGAGCCCAAAATGCCTCCAAACCCCTTAAAAGAGGGCATAACTATAACTCACATCCAAGAGAGGTTAATGAAACTTATTTTAATAATAATTTTCATTTATTAGCCCAACGGTTTCCAAAGATTAACCCCCTTTTTTCGAAACTTCACTTTCTTCGGCCTAGCCTGCCTTAGCAAAGATTATTATTTTTTTAATTATTTGAAAATGGGACATGACATATGCAAGTTGGTTTTGGGATTTCAGATTGAAACCCTAGAGAAAAACTATTTTTATCAAAACTTTTCTAATTCTCAGGATCATCCAAAGATGCAAGAGAAGAGCATACTTCATTTTTCAAAAAACTACAATAAATTTTATTTGCCCCCCCCCGAATCTCTCAAATAAGGAAACTAAAATCTACTCTTGCACATAGAAAAGCTTTAATACCATGTTAGAATCTGATAAGATTAATAACCCAGAAAACTAGTGCAAAGAGTAAATATCTAAACTGTGAATGCAGATGATACTAAATCAAAATAGCAACACAGAGTTAGTCTCCAAGAGAGTAATGCAAATGCTGGAAGAAAAATAGTGTTAAGAGGATGCAAAAACAAGAGATGCAAATACAAGCTAGGTAGCATGCTTATATAGGCTAGGAAGACGGAGGAGGTGGCAACACTAACCAATGAGGAGTAGTCATCTATCGGACTAAAGATAGAAAAGTATCTTCCCAAGATAGCTAATGGATGCTCACATGTAGGAAGGTGACACCTCACAACCATTCACCTAATAAGACATGCATTATTAACCTAAGAGAGATTATTAAAAAGTGTAGGAAAAACCTAGCAAAATAGGAAAAATAAAAAACTACACTAACATTTCTCATTTGAATGTCATAAATATTGATATTGGTATTTTCTTATGTAACAACTGAAGCTTTAGCTCAATAGGTTAATAAAGATCATTTAGAAAAATATGTATGCAAGATTGGTCTCAAGTCTATAGTTTGATTTTTTCATATTATTCTCTTGTAATGTGCCCTACCTTCCCTTATCCAACACATACATTTTTCTCTAGTCAAAGAGAGGTATGGTTAGATTTGTTCAGTTGAAACATTTTGCAGGTTTTTTTGTACATTCTTTAGCTAGTTTCTACTTTAAAAGTTTCTATGTATAAGATCTTAAAAAAAAAAACACTTCTCACAAGATTCTTACCATCCAATTTATTACATTTAAGATATCAAGATATTAGGATTTGTCATGATCACCTTGGAAATAACATCTAATCACCTTGGAATTTGTCATGTATTGCATCGACATTTGCTTTGCCATTTCTTATAGGAGTGTTTCAAGGTTGGGAACCCTTTCAAAATCCTATGCATAGTTTAGACATAATGTCATTATGTCATTGTGGCTTCTACAAAGGAATGAGCCTCATGATTATGACATTTACATAGAATTAGAACTTGCTTCTTCAACTCCTTTCACTCTACTCTTCACCAAAGTTATTCTTCAACATCCTTGGCTCCTATTGTTGGGCTAGTGTATGGAGCCTTTATAACCAACCATTTATTATAAATTGAGGAATGTAGTTCATGCCTAGCATGCAAGTGATGCATTTACATATTCAATTTTATCACCTTGAAAAACTATATTTGATTTTGCTAGCTAGGAACAACTAATTATTCAAATTATTTTCAACTGATAAATTGTTTCTCCATCTTCAAGTAATCTTTATCCTTGCTTCTACCAACTATATTTTTTCTTTATTGTTATATATTCTAGAATAAATTTTCAATTTCTTTCTCCATGTTTTTATGATGCATAGAATAGCCCATATCATCTTAGGATAATAGTAAGGAGTGTGGTTACAAATATATGAATAAAGAATTCAAAAAGGAGTTCAATTAAATAAATAATTTTTATGTCCGATGCTATTTAATAAAATACTAAACTAGCTAATCATCATATACTCATAATGACCAAAGTCTACACAAAGTAAAATCTTGGGATATAAAATTTTAGAGAAAAATAGAGGGAACATAATTCAAATAGGGATTCATGTAGTATGTAACTATAATTATAAATTAAACATAATATCAAAGATAACCATGTTTACAATTTAATATCATTTGTGTATTTTGTTAGTTCACACCAAAATCAATAACATGACAATGTAAAAGAGAATATCATACTATTAATATTAAAGATTACATTAGTTTTATATGTATCTCATTCATTTAGAAAACTTACTTGGAAAACCTATGTCCTACATCATTTTAGAAAAAAGGAAGGGTCCCAATAGGCCATATCCAAATACATAATGATATCCAAGAACTCTCAAGATATAGCCATGTATAAGAACTTAAAAAAGAGAGTTGGACAAAGAGAGTAACCATGCTTACAAACCATTACCTTCAAACCACATTTCAGAATGAAACCACCCATAATTCAAATTGGAACTAGATACTTGGGATCCTTGTAGAGAGACTCCAATACATGTATGTTTATATCCTTGGCTTGCATTGTTGGGCTAGTGTATGGAGCCTTCATATCCAACCATTTGTTATAACTTGTGGAATGCACTTCATGCTTAGCATGCTAGTGATGCATCTACATATGTATTTTTATCACCTTCAAAAATTGTATTTAATCCTACTAGCTGGGAACAATTGATTGTTTTTTTTCTTGTACCTAATATGATGATAGTTCTACAAGAATTTGTATTCAACCTAGTTAATAAAAAACTAGACCAATTTAACTCAGTTATGGCTTGATTCTTTCTAAAAATATCTGCTATGATATGTTTTTGTAAAATTTCTTGCAAACTCTACCCATTTTTCATGGCTTGCATTATTTTTGTGGAGGATCTTGAGGTAAGTCACTTAGCAGGAGTTGAGTGAGTTTTATTGTTTTATTATTTAGATTCTAGAATATGTATGCAGTTGGATCATTTTTTCTAATGTAACATAATATATAATAAGCACCTTAAAAGGATCTCTCTGAACATATAAAGAAATACATGTTTGAAAGGAAATATAAAGCCATACTTGTTTACAATGAAAAGAAAAACATATTTACATATGTACCTCTTCTCACCTTTAAAGAAAATAGCATAGAATGACCACGTAGATCACAAGGGCACAACATGACAATGAAATCAAAGATCAAGGGCATTACACAATAATGAAATAATAAAGAAAGGACATGACACAATAATGAAATCAAAGAGCAAGGGTATGGCACAACAATGAAATCACAGAGCAAGGAGACAACAACAAAATAAAGAGATCACAAGGCCACATCAACCAAATGCATCGATCACAAGGGCCACAACAACATTCATATCTTTGCACCCTCATTCAGAGCTCTCCACCTCTTTCATGCACACATCTCCATAATAAAATTCAAATAAAAAATGATTGTTATGTTTTCTTTTTTCTTTTTTTATTTATGCTCGTAAGGGTGTCACAATTACTATGCCAATGCTAGTATTGTGATGATGTTAGAGGAAATTGACAAAAAAAGACATGAAATTAACCACAAATTACACCATTGTCACAAATTTCCATCACAGTTCAACCCCAAATGTTGTATTGCTAGCTCAAAATCAACTATCTTGCTCAATTGATATTGATGCTCACTCAACACTATATCTTCTTGACACTTGGTATGGCTTCATTGATACTAGACTCACTTAACATTCCTTAGATTTTTACTTTATTGCTTAGCTTAGCTTAACTTTCTTGATTTAAACAATCACTTTTCTTCATCAAAGTGAATCTAATCAAATGTCCATTGTAATATCCTTTGCATAACTCAACCTTTCCTCTAGGTGCTATTGTTATGAAGAATTTCTCAAATCCTCTTAATTAATCAAATAGATATGATATTTAGATTATGTAACAATATGTCTTATCAAATAAATTTTGGTGGAATAATTTAGAATAACTAGGGGGGTGGGGGAGGGGGGTGTGGGGGGTTTAAATTAGTTATTCAAAGTCCAAATGTATAAATAAAACTTTTCAGTACTTAACAATCATATATGTACATGCATTGATTAGATTATCTAATAACTTCATACCTTTGTAAATTACTATCCTAGGTCAAATAAACTTTGTAGAAATGTAAACATGAAACATCACAAATTCATTTACACAATTTTACACAAGGTTTTAACATGGAGACCCAATTGGGAAAAACCACCAATAACATGCTACCAATTTTCACTCTTCTAAAGTGAGCTCTTTGCAAAGAAAACCCTATTAAATGTTACAATGCACACTATTAAATGTGACCTTGATTTAAGGATTTTAATCACCCTATTAAAAGTGATCCTTTTTATAGGATCTTAGAAAATTCTATTAGAATTTCATCTGGTTAAAGGATTTACTCATGACTGTTAGGTCAACCTTAATTCAAAGGATTTATCTAGTCTAATAAAATTGTTAGCATGTAACATTAGGACTTGATTTTATTAAAAAAATAACTTGCTTAAAATTTTTAGATCTTTGGTTCAATTCACCATTCTTCATGGCATTCATTTCCATTCATTTTTGATTGCTTGTTCACCCTTAAAGTCTTCACCTCCTTATGCCTTCATTCTTAGAATGCCAATAGTAGGTTCATTCCTTTGGTCACCATATGAATCAATAGCTCTAGACTCTCAACACTTGACCTTTGACCCTATTTCTTTTAGCCTTGTATCTCCTTAAATAGAGAATTTTGACCTTTCATCAATTGATCACAATTTTTCATCATAGGGTTAGGTTAGATTCATTGAATCCTCCCTTCTTTCCATTATGTTCCCTCTAGAAAATTATCTTTCAATCCTCATTAAATTGATCTAAAAATGGTTTCTCTAGAAATCTATGCCACCAGATCATCAAGCTTATCATCAACACAATTCACATAATTCAAGAAATTAACTTATGTCGCCTCAAATTCATCAAATATTTATTCAATCCCTTTTACTATCACTTAGAAATAACTGACTACTAATGCTTAGTTTGTTGGCATGTTTTTCTCCTAATCATTATCCTACAATTTTCCTAAGAAAAAGATATTTTCTTCCATCCCTAGCAGTTAGGGTTTCCTTAAAATTTCATAAACCAATTTTCTTAAAAACCCTTGGCCTATAATCCACGCCCTTATTTTAAATCAAGTGGTTTTCTCTTGTTTCATCATATTTTTTGCATTTTAATGTGAACATTTAAAATTATTAAGAGAGGTAACCATGCAACCAATTTGATCACATGGTTGAAGCACATCTTTAGACTGTAATGTTTTATGGTGTGACCTAGCAAAGTGGCTATGACCCCTTTGATTGCTGAGTCATAATAGTTAAGTGTTCAAGTTCTTTTTAAATCTTGACTAAACGAAGTAGTTAATGAAGCCTTTTTCATGCCTAATTAGAAATTATAGAATGATCTTTGATAGTGACCATGTGAACTATTGTGATCACATAGTTAGAGCCTCAAACATTAAAGAGTCTAAGATGACTATGATTGAGCGAAAGTGGTTAGAGCACATAATACAATATTTTGTTCACATAGTTGCAAGGGTGAGAATATAACTAAGAAGTTTAAATGTGAAAGAGTGACAAGGTTAAAAGCATGAAAATTTGATCTTTAATCACACCCACAACAATTAAGTGATAATAATCAAGATAAGTCACGACTTGGAAAAGGTAGCTATAAAATGAAAGGAAGATGTTGGTTTGCATGGCCACGTGGTTAAGGTGAATGTGTAGTGTTTAAAATTGTGACCAAGAAATATGGTCAAGTTGAAAGAAGAATATGTTTAGGCATGCTATCACAATGTTAAGAAGGCATTAGTCAAAACAAGTTGTAAAAGAGTGACTAGGTTAAGAGCGCATAAGAAATCCATTGCTCATATGGTTGCAGGGTAGAATTTTTTAAAGTATGGAGAACCATGAAATTGAGAAGTCTTAAAGGATTATAAAAGGAAAAAATTATAGTGTGGTTGCAATAAAAAAGGTCTAAGAGGAATAAATGCATGTGAAGCTATGACTTCATGACTAATAAAGGTAATCATGTGCTTGTGAGAATAAAGTGTTAATGTTGATAAGGAGCAATTGCATGAGGCAATTCTAAAAGGAGGATAAATTTCTTACATTGCTTAGTCCCATGGATAACTATCCAAAACATAAAATAGACTAGGAATCAATGATGAGAGTTTGAATCCATGATCATTGGGTTACTATCTTTAGAGGATAACATAGAATTTGACCATGAAATGATGATTTAAGGTAGTTATAGGGTCATAGGCATGAGTTTTAAAATGAGAAAATGATTGTTAAAAAGATCATAATGATTTAAAAAGGGATGTCCTATCAAAAAGCACATGAAAAGTTTTGAAAGGTTGGTAGTACAAGTCATTTTAAGCAATTTTACTAATTTTGAGAATTCTTGTATACGTTGACATAAAGTCACCATAAATCCTTCTTTGCTATTTATTTTCTATTAAAGAGTTGACATAACAACTTTCTAAATTATAGTATTTGGACAATTTAGAGCTAGAAGCCTGAGCATTAAGAATCTTTAGAGTTTACAAAAACATTCAGAGGTTTCAGAGCTAATATTGACAATAATTGTTTGAAGAGTTGATTGCAGAATCATGACACAAGAAGAAGGAAAAATGATAGCCCAAGTTGGTATAGAAAATAATTCACAAGTTATTGAATAGACCAAGCCAAAGTTGGCAATTTTTTTATGTAAAAGAATGGGTATACTTCCTTCTAGGCTCCTCCAATGCTCAAACCATATTTTCTCATATATTCAATGATGCATACAACTTTTGTAGGGATGTTATTGTACTTAATACCAATGAGAATGATCTTTTCATGTATTTTTACAACAACAAGTTTCATAAGTTGCCAATTTATAACCCTTGGATAAGAAACATGGCAAAATTGATAATGCCAAAAGCTATAGTAGATGTTCACCTAGTGAAGACATTAATCAAATCATATAATCCTACAACTAAAGGATTTCATAAAAAGGGCATGAGTATTGTGTGAAAATTGGACATGGAGACTTTTATTGAAGTCTTTGACATAAGAGGTTCGATGAAAAGGCCAATTGAGTAGGCTAAAATGAATGAAACTTTGAAAAGTCCAAAGAGTTTCTTTACTAGAAGAGTTATGAGAAGACACATCTCCAAGATAAAAAAGGACAAGGCTGAACTACAAAAAGAAGGTAGAAGATATTATGCCTCTATAACTCTTCTACAAATACTTTAGATATATAGTATTTAGGATTGACAAATTAGTTAGAGTAGATGGCACCATGAATTCCCCTAGATACATATATATCATGGCTCTAGATATCCAAGATTCACATCACAATGCCAAATATGATTTTGTAGAATGTATCATTAACCAAATGAATAATGAGACTGTGGCAATTGAAAAGGATGAATTGGAAAATCTTAAGTTATGTCATGACTCACTATTGATACACATTATTAAAAATATAGGGCATATCAATCCAGATTTCATCAAAGCTATTGAGGAGAATGGAGAGAATCTTCCTAGGTAGCTATGGACTCAACTATAAAAAAGGTTTTATCCTTATTCTAATATCATTGCATTTCATAATGATTTTATTTTTCTCATTTCAAACATCTTAGTAGATATAACTAAGAGAATACATAAAGGGGTGAGAATGTTAATAAGACCATCTACTTTCACAAATGGGGATAGAGTAATGAGCCATGATTAGGCTAGTCTTTTTCTTTTTGAAAATTTTTCATTAACAATGGCTTATGGGTGTCCCTAGTGCCCTCATGTGCTACCCAAGTATATCCCTCAAAGTTTAGGTCAATTATAGTTTTTTTGGCAATTACTTGTGATGAATAAAGACTATATAGGCCTTTCTATCAAGAAAGGCTCTTTTGTGGCTAGGAATACAAAAAATGCAGACATTGTGATAAGAAAAGATGTAATAGAAGAGATAGATGCATGTATTGAAGAATTCATGCTTCCAATAGCCCCTTCCAAGACCTATGACCCAAGTGATTTGGCAAGGCATGCTCTCAAACAAATGAGGAAGTATACACTTCCTAATAGAAAACAAAATTGGGAGGAAGATTTATAATAAACTATTTGGATATGAAAGTCTATAGAGCTAGAACCTATATATGGAAGGAAATAATGAGAGTAGAAGAAGTCATGAAAGAAATAGATCCATATTTCTAGGGTTTCTACCATGAGGAAAGATACTTGGATAGGTATAACAAGTGCCTTGATAATTTTGATAAGATAATGACACAAGTACCTACTAAAATAAGAGACACAATAGAGCCTCAATCCCCTTTGCAAGAGGATGTCATGGCAATTGAAGTTGAGGATGATCAGCCAAAGAGCTCTTCATGGGCTCAAGGAAGAAAAAGAGAAAAGATGATTGAATTCTTGACAAGGTGAAAGGAAAGGAATTAAAAAAAATTCCTAGGAGGTCATAATATTTTAATACCATTAGGCATAATTTTTTGGTGAAATAGGTCGAGGAAAATCAAAGAATCCCTAATAAAAGTAAGCTACAAATATAAATGTTGAATGAAAGAATGATCCAGGTTAAGGAACTTATGAAGAATGAAAAATTCATAAACATAGAAGAATTTAAATCATTCTTGTATAAGGTCAAGCAAAATGAGCTCACCTTGTAGATACAACAAGGAGACTCCCCCAAGAAAATTGTTGAACTAGTGCAAAGGTTACAAGAATATGACCCAAATAGTGATACCCCCACTATAGATAAAGCTATATATTTGGTAATAAGAAGTGGAATTCTTCTCTTTCCTAGTTGGGAACTCAACTCATCTTTCATGCTCAATCAAATCAAAAGGCAAGATAAATTAGTCTCATTTGAGGAGACAAATATTGCTAGTGAGACATAAGGGTATGGTTTTAATATTGATAGTAGAAAAATTGTACTATAGAGCATAGCTCTTGAGGCAAACAAGCTATCCTTCATGAAAATAATACACTCCCCACAAGGGAGTGTTATATTCTAGAATGCCACTATTCTATCTAGTGATCAAATACATAACTTGATAAACACATCATCACTTATGGGGAAGAGAAAGATAGATATACTAGAAGAGCTATTCTACTAGACATACAACATCTCAATTGATACCAGGTTAAATATAAAGAATAATTGAAAAGAACCTATGTGTTGGAACAAAGACTATCAGATAACTCTTCGATAACTTTATGGTGAGGAGGTTGAGAAATGTAACTAGGCCCATCATAGAGGTAAAAGACCATGAAGCCTAAACAAAAGCTAAAGCAGAAAACATGGGAGGAAGCTAGTAGATGGAAATTTATGAGTGGGATTGTGCAAAATACATAGATGTTAGGACAATTTAGAACCTAACGATGCACAAAATAGGCACTTTAAACATGCCTCAAAAAATGTACATATTAGTTACATTACTCTGTGATCCGATGGATAATTTTAGTAAAAATTGAAGTGCCTCTAGATTTTTGCATCATCAAAAATATCTCAGCATCCTGATTCCAACACAACTTGAATGGAGCAAAAAGGAGTCCATTCGTGCAAGTTATGCTCAGTCAAAGTTTTGGTCAACAGGTAGACCAGAGGGCTAGATAAGGGGCAAAATAAAACCATCTCAAAAGTGGTCAACAATGGATTTCAAAATGAAGAGTCTGATGAGAGCTTTCCAATAGCATTCGTTTTGTCAAAAATGGACTTCATATGTGAAAGTTATGGCCGTTTCAATTTTGGAGGTAAAAATGTCATTTGAAAGTTGATGACATCATCATGATGTCATGATGGTAAATTTAAACCAAAATAAAAAAAGTAAAAAAAATAAGATAGTGGTGAGATTCGAACCCCTAACCACCTCTTTACCAAAATAAGGCCTTGCCATTGGGCCACACATTGTATTCATTATGCAAGTGTCAAATACTCTATTTAAATTAAGAATTCCACCAAAGCCATTTTAAGGCATGTGCCAATGGGAGTTGAACACCAAACCGGCCGGATCCTAAAATAAATAATTACTGCTATGCCACACACAAGTCTTGAAATTTTTGTGGGTTAAAGCATATTTATCATGTGACTACTAATCGAGTCACCCTTAAAATAAGGATAGATTGTTATTTTATTAATAATTATCCCCCAAAATTGTATAAATGCCAAAATATAAAAATGGCAAAGGGGTTATTCGAAGGGGGTGTTTTGTTTTATATCCTTAATTGGTTTTGAACCAATTTAGGAAAATTATTTTGTATAAACAAGGGGGGTAGCATGTGATTTAGAAGGCAATCAAAGTTGGAGAATTATTGTAATTCTTGAAGGAGACTTGTAGAGAAATTGGTCTTGGTGAAGTTTTGAAAGAATAGACAGGTCTTGTAAGGAGATTTTTGAGCCATTTTTGTATGTCAGAGTTTTGTTGCTACCAAAATGCTTGAAGGAATGGACTTGGTGCATTTGTAATTAATTTTGGAGAATAAATGGATTGGTCTCACTCTATTGGAGTGGACCCGGAGATGTAGTCACATTTGTGGCGAACTCTGAAATCAAACTTTGTTCACACTTTCTATATTCTTTTCTCTCAATTTTTTTTCTCACCTTAAGTTTTGATGCATAATTTCATTTATGTATAAATCTATTAAGACTTCTACTAATTTGATTTTATTTAAGCATTCAATAATGCAATTAGTCTAGATCCGTCCATCAGATCAAGTGGTATCAGAGCTTAATTGACTATTATTGCTGTTATTTTCTTGGATGCTAACAAGATACAGGATTCAAAAGGGCAAAGGAAAGCTTGAAGAATTTAATCCTGAGATCGAGAAGTGAAGGAAATTTCCAAAGATGATTATTTCTGGAATGGATGTTCCTGATTAGATCAGTGAGTAAGAATTTCAAAGAGCGTTCCTTGAGATGAAGGCTAAAGTGGACATTCTTCTCCAAGAGAGACATGAATGATAATTGAGAAAAGAAAATAAGGCTAAGAAGAAGGAGGAAGCAAAATCCTCATTAAAGGATGAAAAAGCCAAAGTAGTAGGAGGTGGTAGTGACCCTCCTGAACCTCCATCTCCGTCTTCATCATCTTCTTCATATTCTCCTTCTTCTCCATCTTCTCCTCATTCTACTTCTTTTAATCCTTTCAAGAGTGGGTATAAGCCTAAGATCAAACTAGATGTAAAATTTCACTTGCCTAAGTATTGTGGTGAACTTAATGCTGAAAAATTAGATGATTGGATTTAGCAAGTAGAAGTCTACTGTAGAGTCCAAAACCTACTAGATGATGTTGATAGGATTCAATTAGCTACTCTTCGATCAGGAGGTACAACTTTAACCTGGTTGGAGAGTAAGACTAAGGAAAAAGTTTCACAACATGGTAGAGTCAGTTTAACTTGGGTAGAGTTTTTGAATGCTCTTAAGAAGCAATTTTATCCCCTAGGACATGTGCAACATTTAATGATGGACTGGAAAATGTTTAGGCAAGGGAAAGGCCAAACTATCCAAGAGTACACCCATGAATTTAGGAAAAGGGCTATTGCTTTGAATGTTCCTTTGTACACCCAGGATACTTTCTTGAAGTACATAGGAGGTCTTCATTCCTACCTTAGGCATTCTATTTTTGTATTGAACCCTTGTAATTTGGATGAAGTGTCGGTTCAAGCTACACACTTAGAGTCAAGGGGTAAAGGATCATTTATTGATAACTTTGATAATGATGTAAAGAAATCTTCTAAGAATGTAGAGATAGAGAAAGGAAAGAAGGCAGCTATAGTCAAGAAGGATGAGAAACTTTCTTGCACTCATTGTGATAGGAAGGGTCATGATGAAGAACATTGTTGGAAGTTGCATCCCGAATTGAAGCCTAAGGGGCTCAAAAATTTGATCAAAAATAGAAAGGTAAGGAGAAAGCAACAAATGTTGTTATGGATCCTGGTTCAGATTCAAATGATGAGACTAAGATAACAGCTATGGGTTTGAAAGGTAAAGATCTTATTTCTAGTGTTTCTGCTATTAGTTGTGCTTCTACTTCTACAATAAATGATTTGTCTGAAAATAAGAAAAGGAATGAGCTTTTTTGTTTAAAGGTTGTTTCTAAGAACACTAAAATTGATGCACTCATAGATAGTGGTTCTCAAGTGAACTTTATTTTTGAGAGTATTGTGAGAAACTTGGGATTGAAAACAACATTACATAAGAAACCTTATCCACTAGGCTAGATTGGTGAAAATGATAAGTTGCAAGTAACAAGACAATGCACCTTAAGATTCATAGTCACTAGTAAGTTTGTGGATAAAGTACAATTTGATGTGGTTCCATTGGATATTTGTGGGATAGTGATTGGTAGCCCTTATCTTTATGATAGAAAATAAATTTTCTATAGGGAGAAGAATCATCATCACTTGTTTAAAGATGGCATTAAGTATATTGTGCATTCTCTCAGGATTAAGACTAATTGTTCTTTTGCAAACACAGGACAGTTAAAAAGGGTAATTAATACAAGTAAAGAGTTAACTCTTATGTCTATCAGTATAGGTGGTTCTACATTTGAACTTGGAATAGCTAACCAGGGTCAGATGTTATAAGGTGCACCCACAGTACAGCATGAGGGAATGATGATTAAAAGCATTGATGGTTCCTTGGGTAAAATTGTTCCAGTTGTGAAGGATCGATATGTTGTTGATTTATTCTCTTTCATTTTTGCATTATTGTTTAGCTTGATGCTAGTCAATGTTTGTTGGTTAGTGGCTAAGACAACTGATGTAGATGCTTATGGAAGTGATAGAATAATGTTTATGATCAATAATGTTGTTGCAGTCTTCATTATGCTTGTGAGCTAGGTATTTAGATATACAGATGATACAGGACAAGTGGGGAGGTCAAGTCCTCACTTTATGTCAACGTAAATCTCACTTTTGGAGGTCCAAAAGGTCTTCAATGGGGAGGCATGATCCGGTGGATAATTTCAGTAAAAATCAAAGTGTCTCTATATTTTTGCACCATAAAAAAGATCTTAGCATCCTAATTCCAACACAACTTGAATGGAGCAAAAAGGAGTCCGTTCGCGCCAGTTATACTTGATCAAAGTTTTGGTCAATAGGTAGACTAGAGGGCTAGATAAGGGGTGAAATAAAACTATCTCAAAAGTGGTCAACTATGGATTTCAAAATGAAGAGCCTAATGAGAGATTTCCAAAGGCACTCATTTCGTCAAAAACAAACTTCATATGTGAAAGTTATGGCCATTTGAATTTTGGAGTTAAAAATGTCATTTGAAAGTTGATAACATCATCATGATGTCATGGTGGCAATTTTAAACCAAAATAAAAAAAGTAAAAAAATAAGATAGTGGTGAGATTCGAACCCCTAACCACCTCTTTATCAAAATAAGGCCTTGTCGTGGGCCACACGTTGTATTCATTATGCAAGTGTCAAATACTCTATTTAAATTAAGAATGCTGCCAAAGCCATTTTAAGGCATGTGCCAACGGGAGTTGAACACCAAACCGGTCGGATCCTAAAATAAATAATTGTCGCTATGCCACACACACATCTTGAAATTTTTGTGGGTTAAAGCATATTTATCATGTGACTACTGACAGAGCCACCCTTAAAATAGGGATATATTGTTATTTTATTAACAATTAACCCCCAAAATTGTATAAATGCCAAAATATAAAAATGGAAAAGGGGTTATTCAAAGGGGATGTTTTGTTTTATATCCTTAATTGGTTTTGAGCCAATTTAGGCAAATTATTTTGTATAAAAATGGGGTGTAGGATGTCATTTAGAAGGCAATCAAAGTTGGAGAATTACTGTAATTCTTGAAGGAGACATGTAGAGAAATTGGTCTTGGTGAAGTTTTGAAAGAATAGAGAGGTCTTTGTTGTCACTTAGGTTTGCACCCTTGTCCAAGGCCTATGTGTGAGGACAACCTAGTGAAACATGGAAACAACCTCCAAGCTGTGGGACTTGAACTGCGAGGTTGAGTCTCCGGAGAAGGCCGGCTTCCTCTTACTATCAGGGCGCACCTATCTATTCTCAGAAGGGAAAGGGAGAAAGAGAGCATTAAAGAAAATCTACCTAGTCTAATCTAAGGTGGTGATGCAGCAAAACAGAGTGTTCAAACTTATTTTCCTGCCCATATATGCACTATGGAACTAGGGTAACATTCAAGGTCATACATTCATTCAGACTTATATCAACCAACAGCCACATGTAGATCAGGAGACCAACTGAATAACACCAGGAATAGAAGATTTCACTTGTATATTATTCAATAGGCCAAAGATAGATATAGTATGCAGACCACTGATCTCAACAATGCATCAACGAGAGGAAAAATGATACACATACATGTTGATGGCTGAAAGAGATGATACAAGATGTTTATCTAGCTCAGAGACAAAGGGATTTTTCACTACAAGTCTGCAAGCAATAGTTGAGAAAATCAGGAAGAGTCGACCCTTACAAAATCTACAAAATCTGCCTTTATAGTTCAGGTGTAACTGAGATCTTTTTGGATCAAATGACCCTGCAACTACCTGCCATTGAGTACCATGGAAGACAATCATGGAAAAAATCTCAAGAAAATTTGATCTCTTTCACCAATAATGTCTTGAGAAGACTAAAAATGGCGTCATAACTGTGCTCCGACCTAGTAGATGGATCAACAGGTGGGTGGAGTGTCATTCTGTGTTTTACATTTACTCTGGTAGGTCAAGATTGATCATGGAGATCAGATCGCATGACAAAATCAATTATCCTCGCCTCCTGGTTCATGAATCCATCAAGGTCAAAAGGGCAACCGGGCTGCTTATGCGTCAACTAGGCCGCACAGGCCAATTGCATTTCTTTATTTCGCCACCTGGAGGTCCTCCCGCAGTCAAACACCCTTCATTGGACTAACCGCGCCACCTTGAATACTATCATGATGGTGATGGTTACACTAACCGCCAACCGCCATCTTAGACTGCGCCGACAGGACGCGTGTCGACAAGGCACTGTGTCGCCAACATAACCCTCACACATCTCCACCATAGCGCGATGGTGCCTACCATCGATCGACCTCGATCCAATGATCATGGAGACTCATCATTCTACAACCTCTTCCCTTGTAAATCACTGGGCCCACGGCACGTGTGGTACTTCCCCATTGGTCTGACGATCGCTTAGTCCTTACTGCGCCAGCTGTATGAAACATGGTTCCACCAGGACACGTGGCGCACGGGCGTTAACTCGCTATCATAAAATTCACATAGTTTCTCCATGGCAAGATAGCGCCTGCCGCTAATCCCTGTAGATCTGATGGTGTAGAACCCACCTCTGCAACGTGCTGGTTGTGTCAAGAAACTGGTCCCACGACATGTCTGTGCCCTAACCTGGCATATGTGGCAATTCTTGATTCACTGTGGACCCTCCAATCCGTGACTAGGCCCATCCTGTTTGGCACCACCTTAGCGACATATCCTGGCGAGACTTGACCCCACCGACACGTGGCAAAAGGTCACCATGTCACTATGATAAAATTTGCACATCTTCGCCATAGCGAGATGGTGCCATCCATTGATGCAACCAAATCCGACGATCGTGAGGACTCATCATACCTCATGCTTCTGCCCTCCATGTCGATACACCTGGTATCACTTTGAGACATGGCCCCACCTGACACGCATCACTAGGGTGTGATGTCGCTGTCATAACCCTCGCGCAACTCCTCCATAGCACGATGGTGCTTACCATTGATCTGAGCTGATCCAAAGGTGGTGAACGTAAGCCTCAACTATGTTAGCTATGCCGACAGGAACTCTAACTTGGCACACATGGTTTCTCCTGATTTGTCGCCACAACACTTGATTCCGTCGATTGTCAAAATTTGTCACCGTGACTATTTTCGCTGGGCGCTATGTCGCTATGGAGAATTTCTGGCCGATTTGTGATAGCAACATAGCACCAAGGGCGTTAAGAACCTTTTCTGACCCACAGAATGCCAGACCCACCTCTGTAACGTGTCCTCAGGGCGTCATCGTGCTATCATAAATATCGTGCATTTTCTTTATAGCGCGATGGCGCCAACCATCGATACCGCTTAGATCTGTCGGCCAGAAAACTCACGGGTTGTAGCATTAAAATACCAACTCTGAGACTAACCATTGAATAAGTTGTGCGTTTGAATCTAAATCCCTGGTAGTAAAACCAGAGGTAACACTTCTGGTGACTCGCAGGGGGCATGAGCCTGTTCAATACATGACCAGTGCTTGAGAATAATCCATTGGGCCATAGAGTCAGAAAAGAGGGCCCAGAAGTTATCGAACTGAGAGCTGCAAGAAACCCTAACCCTTAATCAGGAAATCAAAAAATTAAAGAACTATTGAACTCTGGCTCTGTCTTGTGACTTGAAAACAAAAAATAGGACCTCCTCAGTAACCTAAGACTTGTCAAAACTTTGGGAACTGGCGAGTCAAGAAGTGAGCCATGTGCACGCGCACTTATTGTAAAACAGGAACAACAGGAAGCAACTAAACTAACTATGTACATGGATTCACAACTTTCAAAAACAGGGCTTCAAATGGATCCCATTGACTGGAATGGGCAGAATTTCACCATTTGGGCTGCTTAGCTGGAACGCATTGGCTTGTTTGCAACTGGAGATCAGATAAGGGCCACTCCATAGTGGATCAAATTTGGAGTGCCTTCCTAGTTTTTCTCTGTCTGAGTCCCACTTGAGAACTAAATCTCCTTCTCTGAAGATTTTGGCCCTTGCCTTCTTATCAAAACTCTTCTTCATCTGCTGCTGGTGTATCTCCAGGGTTTGCATAACTTTGTTTCTCTTTTCTTCTAGTTCAATCAACTCTGCCATTCTCACTGACATGGGACTATTTTCAACCAATTCCAGCTGATGAGCCAACTCCAAGGATGGGAATTCCAATGAGATTGGAAGTCTGGCCTCCCTACCATATACCAGCACAAAAGGTGAATTCCCAATAGATCTCTTGGGTGTTATCCTATCAGCCCACAGAGCAGTCCTTAATTTTTTATGCCAGACCCTCTGATTGTCTTCTATCATTCTCCTTATGATTCTGATCAGATTCTTATTGGAGGATTAAGCCAAACCATTACCTTGAGGATAGTAGTTCGATGATGTGCTCAAATAGATATTGTGACTCATTGCCCATGCACAAATCTGGGTTCCAATAAAAGATTTGGCATTATCTGAGATGATAGTAGAAGGAGCTCCAAACCTAGATACAATTCCATCAAGGAATTCAACAACTGATGGCTCTGTAGCATCCTTCAAGGCAACTACCTTTGTCCACCTAGTGAAATAATCGGTAGCAGCCAAGATCCATTTATGACCTACACTAGATGGAGGATTAATGGGGCCTATAAAATCCAACCCCCAATAGGTGAAGGGCTGATCCACCTGAATGGGGTGAAGAGGAAGAGCTGCAAGTCTTTGTTTGCCTGAAAAAAAAGCACATCTCTCACATTTTCTCACATACCTATAACAATCATGAAACAAAGATGGCTAGTAATATCCAGCCCTCATGATCTTCATGGCGGTTGTAAGTGGCCACCATCAGGGCCATCATGAAGTTCTTTAATCATCCTCTCAACCTGATCTTCTTCAATACATCTCAACAGGGTCCCATTAAAATCCCTCCTGAATAGGATATCATAAATCACAACATAGGGAATGGATTGCAGTCTATATTGTCTTCTTTTAGCTCTGTCCAATCCCTGAGGGTATCCATTCCCTGATAAAAAGTTCCTTGTGTCATCCATCCAGCTCCTTGGGGCATTAACATTTCTTTCCTCCTGCTGCTCTGCAATTACCATAGCAGTCCCTTTATCTGAATCCTGACCTGATAACATTTCTTTGCATAATCCTCTCCCTGTTACCAACTTGGTAATTTGAATATCAACATCATATTCCATTACCCTAGTGATCCATCCAACTCTCTTTTCACTGATGTCCTTGCTTAACAAGAAGTCTTTTACACTCACATGGGGCACCAACAAATGGATCCTATTGTGGGATAAGAGGTGTCTAAATTTCTTCAAGGATCTAATGATTGCAAGGGCTTGCTTCTCAACAAAGCTATACTTATCTTCATATTCCTTGAGCCCTTCACTAAAGAAGGCTATGGGCTGCTCCTCATTCTTGTCATTTGTCTGAGTTAAGACAGCAGAAACACTTGACTCACCACCTAAAGTGTAGAGGATGAAATCTTTCTCAAAATTTGGGTTCATGAGAGTGGGGGCTGAGGCTATGGCTGCCTTAATTTCTTCAAAACTCTCCTTCCCCTCCTTGGTCCATGAGAAGACCATATATTTCTTAAGCATGTTTGTAAGGGGTTTCACCATGATGGCAAGATTAGGAATAAACCTTCTTACAAAATTTATCCTACCAAGGAAACTTTGCAGCCCTTTCTTGTGTTTAGGGAGGGGAAGGGAAAGTATGGCTTTTGTTCTTTCTAGATCAATGGTCAACCCATCCTTAGATACAATGTGTCCCAGTAATTTTCCTTGGCTTGTAGCAAAGATACACTTGGCTGGGTTGAGGGAAACCCCAAACTCTCTACATCTTAGAAATACCTGTCTCAAATGATCAAGGTGATCTTTTACATTCTTGGAATATACAGTTATATCATCAAGGTATACTAAGACAAACTTATCGATTAATCTTTTGAAAGCTACCTCCATTGCCTTTTGGAACGTGGCACCTGCATTTGTTAGTCCGAATGGCATCTTGCAATAAGCATAGGTGCCCCATTTAGTAGTAAATTTTGTCTTATATCTATCAGATTCTTTAACCAACACTTGGTTATAACCAGAAAATCCATCAAGAAAAGAGAACCTCCTTTACCCACTGACCTTGGAAAAATTTGTTCCATAGAAGGGAGAGGATGGTGATCCTTAAGGGAAGCCTGATTAAGATCCCTAAAGTCCACACACAATCTGATTTCTCCATTCTTCTTCCTTACAGGGACAAGGTTAGCCACCCATGATGAGTATTTGATAGGAAAAATTATGTTAGCTTCAATCAACTTGGATAGTTCCTTCCTCATTAAGGGTTCAATCTTCGGATTTACTGGCCTCTGTTTTTGCCTTACTGGTTTGACCCTATCAACTAAATCTATGGTATGCTGAAACAAACTAGGGTCAAACCCCTTTAAGTCATCATATGACCAAGCAAACACATCGTTAAATTCTTGTCATAGATGAATGAAATTTTCTTGCTCAGCCTCAGAACATACCTTCCCCATGGTAAGAGATTTTCCATTAGCAATAGTAACTGGAGCATGATCATCCTTTTCTGTAGCTAGATTTATTCCTTTGCCTCTTGTCTGATCATCAGGATTAAAGACACTCTCCAAGGTAATGAGACCCTTGGGAAACTTGTTGGAACTGAGGTGAATGATCTGATCACCATACTGATCTTGTAGTCTTGACTGATTTCTTTCTGAAAATTCTGCTTCATTCTGCAAGAAACTCACAATTTTCTCATCAGACTCAAACACCTGCCAATGAGTATTATTATTAGGAACAACGGGCCTTACTACCACCCTTATTTGTTGCTTCCTCTCTTCCTCGAGATTCCCTGGCACATCATAAGATGCACCCACTACTGCAAGTCTATCAGCATATTTGTTTTCTTTCCTAGGAATGCTTTGGATATTAAATGTTTGGAAACCCTCAAGCAAATCCCAGACTCTATGTTTGTAAGACTTGAGCAGGCCATTTTTGGTGATATTCTAATTTCTCACTTGGTTCACTACCAACTCACTATTTCCATATACTTTCAAGGCTTGAATTCCCCTCTTTTGGGCAAGTAGGAGACCTTGGATCAAAGATTCATACTCGGCCACATTATTGGTACAATTGAATTGGAGCCTAAAAGAGTAGTATCTTATTTGTGCAGGAGAGATCAACATAATACCGGCCCCTGCTCCATTTCTATTCCTTGAGCCATCAAAGTACATATTCCATATTCCACTCATGTCATCATTAGCTCCAACAAGATCAAGAACTTGAGCCTCCTTCTCTATTATGCAATATGTACTAAGGCATGTCTCAAGAGTTTCTGACATAGGCTCAAACTGACATGTATTTTCCCACTCGTCTAAGAAGAAATTAGGAATCTCTACTATGGAGGTGGCAGGCTCATTTACTATGTCATTTTCATCCATCTCCAAAATGGGGCAATTCATATTAATGAAGTTGGGAGTGTAGGGTTCAGTGTGATGAAGGGCTTGAGGTTCTACTCTAATTGAAGCGTTGGCCCCATATCTGGTCTTGAATGACATATAAGACCAATCAGCAGATATGAATCCACCTATTTGGGTAGTGAAGTCTCTTGAAAGATAGATGGCAAAATAGGGCTTGACTTCAGCAACAGATATGTCTTGAATCATAGTACAACCAAGGCATGCATGTAGGGCCATTTCCACACTCCTAAGGATGCCTACAGTTTTGACAGTACTCCCATCTAGTTGTAACACATCCCTAATAATGGTCTCATATTTCATTCCTAAAGCATCAGCAACACACCTAGGCATTACTGCGCTGCTAGTCCCTGAATCTATCATGCAATTATGGACTAACTTGCCCCCTATAATCAGAGAAACATAGAATGGAGGAGGTCTAACCTTTTTATTTGTCTCCATTTCACCTGATGGTTGTACTAAACTAGTGTCACCCTCCATGGTAGATGACTGATCTTTGGGCTCAATCTTTTCCAATTCTTGCTGCAGCATCCTTTTCTGCATTGGTATGGTGGCAACTGCATCCCACATGGAAATGCTTACATTGGTTTTCTTCATTTTCTCTACCACACTCAAGGGTGCATTAGGAATTTTGGCGGAAACTTTGGGAGCTGTACCCATGAGAGGCTGAGATGAAGCAACATAGGGATCACTTGCATCCTCCTTTCTTGGACCTTGCCTTTGCTGTTGTGAAGTGTTTTTTTGCTCATTTGCTTTTTGTGTATGAGGTATAACACTTGAAGTTGAGGCCTGCTCAGGAGAAAGGGGGGCAGTATGTTCCATAGCTCTCTTCTTGCTTCTTGTGTTATGAGCAACAAAATACTGGTTTACATTACAATGCTCCTCCATCTGGTGATTCATAAAAGAGCAATCACTATGCCTCTGAACATATGAGGCCTCCTTGGGATGATCTTCCTTGTGTGATTGCTTTACTGTAGACTCCTGGACAGTTAGGGCCAAATAAGATTCTGCTTTCTGACATAGGTAGTAGGTATAAGAATAGTTACATGAAGGACAAAAGTCTTGATCTTGGGCTAAGTTATTTTGAGGAACTAAAGCTCTACTCTGATTTGAGCTTGAAGTAGCAGCATGACTATTTTTCCTATTCTGATCAAAAGAGCTATTCCAATGATTAGGAGGCTTACCACCACTTAGAGCTTGATGTTGTAATTGGGGGGGCTTGCCACTTTGGGTTTGCTGCCTTTCTAAGGCCACCACCTTGTTACTCATTTTTTGTATTAGAGAAAAACTATCCTCTAATCTCTTCCCTTGGTCCTTCAACTCCTTCCCCTGCTCTTGCAATTTTTTATCTAGAGTCCTCTCTCTTTTATCTATATTCAGCACTAGACCTTGGAGCATTTCCTTGAGTTCCTCTATTCCATTTGAGGATGTGGAAGCTTGGGGAACTGGAGTAAGGGCTTGTAACGTAGAAATTGTAGGAAGGGGGGCTATTTCTGATTGGTGGTTGGGAACATCAGGAAAGAAAGGCATAGGAGGCCTTGGAACCAACTTCCCACCTTGTATTAGGATATTCTCAGCTTTTATAGCTGTCTCATAAGCATTTGGTAATGTATCTCCTCCCATAGTTTGGATAGTAGTGGCAATGTCACTGTTGAAAGCTCTAAGGTAATGCAAGAAGGCATTACCAGGTGTAGGTTTCACTATAGTAGGTATTCTATCCCATGTCTTTTGGAATCTGTAATTAAAATCAGTCATACATTCATGGGGGGCTCTTTTTATTGTAGTCAGCTGCTCTAGTAGTGACAAATGGTCACTCTTATCCTCAAAATGTTTGCATAATCCTGCTCCTAGTCCATCCCAATCAGTTATGGAACCATGAGCTAAGCCTCTATACCACTGTAATGCTTTTCCTTTTAAAGATGAGGCTAGAAGTCTGATGGCAACATCATCTTCTATAATACCGTGAATATTGCAGACATTTGCTACCTCTTGGATATGCTCTAGAGGGGAAATAGAAGTTTCACCAGTAAAATTAGGTATACTTTTTAGTGCAGATATTGGTATATCATGTCTTTGGGCTAACAACAGAGGACTTCCACCATTAAAGGTGGCAAAAGCATGAACTCTTGGCTGTGCCATATAAACAAGTGTTCTATTGATGAGTGTTAATGGCAATCTAGGCTGAGTTTGAATAGTAGGGGGAGTAGAGATAGATCTTACAGGTATATCAACTGTTATTCTGCCCCTAACTGGTGATAATGAAGTTCTAGTTCTTCTTCTCCTAGGATTTGAAAGAGAAAGCTCTTGATATTGAAATTTACCTCTAGAAGATGCCCTTGTTTCAGTCCTGGGCATGAATCACTGCAAACTTGGTCTGGAACCAGACTTTTTGATGTTTAGAGTTGCCAAGTACTTGAAGAATCAGCCTCTTGAAGGCTTGAAAATTGAAGCCAACACTAGCTCTTCAGCATTTATCTCTAGAATTCTTTCTTCTTGACACCAGTAGACCTGAAATCTTCTGATATGAGTCCCACCGGGCATGCCAAAAACTGTTGTCACTTAGGTTTGCACCCTTGTCCAAGGCCTATGCACAAGGACAACCTAGTGAAACATGGAAACAACCTCCAAGCTGTGGGACTTGAACTGTGAGGTTGAGTCTCCGAAGAAGGCCGGCTTCCTCTTACTGTCAGGGCACACCTATCTATTCTCAGAAGGGAAAGGGAGAAAGGGAGCATTAAAGCAAATCTACCTAGTCTAATCTAAGGCAATGATACACCAAAATAGAGTGTTCAGACTCATTTTTCTACCCATATATGCACTACAAAACTAGGGTAACATTCAAGGTCATACATTCATTCAGACTTATATCAACCAACAGCCACATGCAGATCAGGAGACCAACTGAATAACACCAAGAACAGAAGATTTCACTTGTATATTATTCAATAGGCCAAAGATAGATACAATATGCATACCATTGATCTCAACAATGCATCAATGAGAGGAAAAATGATACACATACACGTGGATGGCTAAAAGAGATGATACAGGATGTTTATCTAGCTCAGAGAAAAAGGGATTTTTCACTGCAAGTCTGCAAGCAACAGCCGAGAAAATTAGGAAGAGTCAACCCTTACAAAATGTACAAAATTTTCCTTTATAGTTCAGGCGTAACTGAGATCTTTTTTGCTGAAATGACCCTGCAACTACCTGCCATTGAGTACCATGGAAGACAATCATGGAAAAAATCTCCAGAAAATTTGATCTCTTTCGCCAATAATGTCCTGAGAAGACAGAAAACGGTGTCATAACTGCGCTCCGACCTGGTAGATGGATCAATGGGTGGGCAGAGTGTCATTCTATGTTTTACATTTACTCTGGTAGGTTGAGATTGATCATGGAGATCAGATCGCATGACAAAATCGATTATCCTTGCCTCCTGGTTCATGAATCCATCGAGGTCAAAAGGTCAACTGGGCTCCCTATAATTGCATTTCTTTATTTCGCCACCTGGAGGTCCTCCCGCAGTCGACCACCCTTCATTGGACTAATCGCGCCACCCTGAATACTATCATGATGGTGACGATTACACTAATCGCCAACCATCATCCTAGACTGTGCCAACAGGACATGTGTCGACAAGGCGCTGTGTCACCAACATAACCCTCGCACATCTTCGCCATAGTGCGATGGCACCTACCGTCGATCGGCCTCGATCCAACAATCATGGAGACTCGTCATTCTGCAACCTCTTCCCTTGTAAATCACTGGGCCCGTGGCACGTGTGGCACTTCCCCATTGGTCTGATGATCGCTTAGTCCTTACTGGGCCAGCTGTATGAAACATGGTTCCACCAGGACACGTGGCGCACGGGCGCTAACTCGCTATCATAAAATTCATGCAATTTCTCCATGGCGAGATAGCGCCTGCCGCTAATCCCTGTAGATCTGACGGTGTAGAACCCACCTCTGCAATGTGCTAGTTGCATCAAGAAATTGGTCCCACGACATGTCTGTGCCTTGACCTAGCATATGTGGCAATTCTTGATTTGCCATGGACCCTCCAATTTGCGACTGGGCCCATCCTATTTGGCACCACCTCAGTGACGCATCCTGGTGAGACTTGACCCCACCGACACGTGGCAAAAGGTCGCCATGTCGCTATGATAAAATCCGCACATCTTTGCCATAGCGAGATGGCGCCATCCGTTGATGTGACCAAATTTGACGATCGTGAGGACTTGTTGTACCTCATGCTTCCGCCCTCCATGTTGATACACCTGGCATTGCTTTGAGACACGGCCCCACCTGACACGCATCACTAAGGCACGATGTCGATGTCATAACCCTCGCACAACTCCTCCATAGAGCGATGGCGCTTAACATTGATTCGAGCTAATCCGACGGTGGTGAACGTAAGCCTCGATTGTGTTAGCTGTGTCGACAGGAACTCTGACCTGGAACATGTGGTTTCTCCTGATTCGTCGTCACAACACTTGATTCCGCCAGTCGTCAAAATTCATCGTCGTGACTATTTCCACCGGGCGCTATGTTGCTATGGAGATTTTTTGGCCGATTTTTGATAGCGACATAGCGCCAAGGGCGTTAAGAACCTTTTCTGACTCGTAGAACGCCGGACCCACCTCTGCAATGTGTCCTCAGGGCATCATCGCGCTATCATAAATATCGTGCATTTTCTTTATAGCGTGATGGTGCCAACCATCGATACCGCTTAGATCTGTCGGCCAAAAAACTCGCGGGTTGTAGCATTAAAATACCAACTCTGAGACTAACCGTTGAATAAGTCGTGCGTTTGAATCTAAATCCTTGGTGGTAAAACCAGAGGTAACAGTCTTTTAAGGAGATTTTTGAGCCATTCTTGTACGTCGAAGTTTTGTATCTGCTGAAGTGCTCGAAGGAATGGACTTGGTGTTTGTAATTGATTTTGGAGAATAAATGGATTGGTCTCACTCTATTGGAGCGGACTTTGAGATGTAGTCACGTTTGTGGAGAACTCCAAAATCAAACTTTGTTCACACTTTCTATCTTCTTTTCTCTCAATTCTGTTTCTCACCTTAAGTTTTGATGCATAATTTCATTTATGTATAAATGTATTAAGACTTCCACTAATTTGATTTCATTTAAGCATTCAATACTGCAATTAGTCTAGATTTGTCCATCAGATCACTCTGCAAGGAGTTGAGTTTCAATGCTTAGAGGCATTAGCCCTAATATCCCCTTTATTTACAACATGGGGCCCAATTGTGGTTTTACAATGCACACATCATTTTGTTTAGGAAATTTGGACCCCCCTACCTCGTTTTTGGATTTGGGCTAATTTTGAGCCCCTAAGTCGATGTCCTCAAGTTGTGAAATTGAAAAACCCAAAAAATCATAAAATCAAAAAAGTCATAGAAAGGTTAAAAAATAGGAAAAATTAAAAAAATTAAAAAAATTAGAAAAGCATTAAAAAAATAATTTAAAATTTGTGCACCCACACACCTCACAAGGGCTGCATGAGCACATCCCACCTTTGGTGAGGCTGTGAGAGAACACCCCACCCTTGGTGGTGTATAATGTATAGTTGCACACTTGCACGGTATGCACTGTGCACCACCAAGGGTGGCTAGGGCTATATAAATCACTGCCCCCTCTAAACTTTCCACCTTGTCCTTTATGATTTCTTTGCAATCTTGCATTTCAATGTAGCATTCTTTGGTTTCACACTTGTACTAAGGTGCACATCACATCCCAACCTCCATGCCACACACCTCACACAATTGTGAGCCATGCACCACACACATGTGCTACTGTGCATCCATTCTGCGTGCACCCTATACCACATGCATTTTGCATTGCATGCACTTCACCTTCATGCATCTTCACCACCGTGCACCTCCTGCATGCATCCTGCACAACACACATCTTTATCATGCTACATGCCTCATACTATCACATTCATCACTCTAATCACCTAGATGCACCACAAAAAGTTCCCACCCTGCTTACCATGTACCACATGCACCTCATGCACCTCATTACTACACAAACCCTCATTCACAATAGACATGTAATACATAAACATTTCTCTATCATGCATCCATGATGCATGCACCTTTGCACCCCACAAATCACATGTAACCCCTTCAATGGGCTCCATTTCACACACCCCACGAACCTCCATAACACAAAATCCCCTATACACATTGCAAAAGCACACAAAATGAGGTTTGTATAGTGCACCTAGTCTGGTGCGTGATGCGCACCTTATTTTTATTTTTATTTTTTATTGATAAATAATTGAAGGGGAATTGAATGGATTTTTGCATTTGTTTTACTTTTTTAGGTTTTCATTATTCTGAACTAATAAATATTTTTTCTTTGTGTAGATATAATGACATCCACATCTAGCAAGAAGATGGTACCTAAGCCTATAGTCTTCAAATTCCAAAGGGTCTTGTCCAAATCAAGATTCCAAGACAACTACGTGAAGATAACAGACATTGATTTGGAACACACTAACTTGCAAAATTTTTTAAGAGTTTACAACAAGCCTATAGAGAGATCAGCTCTAGTGTCTACTTTGATTTGATCAAGGTTGGTGAGCATAGCTTCACACCCAACATCAATACAATTAGTAGAGTTAATCATGACACTTGCACAACATTTTGTTGCGAAGGAAAGGGTAGTTAAAAGTGTAACTAGAGAAGTTGTACTGGACCTCCAACCTAACAACATTGAAAGGGTCTTTCATTTCTTGAGAGCATATCAGTTCATAAGACTCTCTTATGAGGTAGTAGGAAGGTGGTATAGAGAACAATTGAAAGAAGCAACACAAATATTTCAATCATCTTACCTCATTGAGAAGACTCCTCTAGAGAGGATAACAAGGAAGGTGGACATGACAAGAGGATATATGAAGGAAGATATTGGCTATTCCATCATTCTACTAAGTAGGGTCATGGGTCTACTAGTAGTGGGACATTTGAGTTTTTTTATGGTAAACTTTATTGAGACTATCAAGATGGTGAAGATGCCACTAGACTGGGCCACCGCATTAAGTGAAAACTTGCATGAACAATTAGGGGTAGTCAAGGATAAGAAGAAGTTCTATATGACTTCTTACATGGTATATCCACTAGTAGCAAGGGCAAAAAACTACCTTGGAAGTCTCTTCTTTGGAATATGAAGTACAACAATGGGTGGATGAGTAGAGTGAAGAGGGTGATGAAATTTTCAAAATGTTAGATTTTGATTTTATGCTCATGGGGAAAGAATTGGTTGGGGATAAGATCAGGGATACCCCTATAGGTAAATCCTAACTAGAAGAATGGACTCAGATGTGACCAAATTCATAGGGTCTTGATCTTACTCCCCCATTTCCACCATAAGTCATAGTGGTATATAAAGGTTTGGTTACTCCTATGCCTTAGAGTTTAGAAGAACAATAGGTTTAGAAGGAACCTTCACAAGAGGAGGAACTAGAACAAATGGTGATCAATAAAGTTTTGAAGGAGGGACAAGTGGTAGAATATTCTCAACCACCTTCCCAAGACATTAAGGTGCAAGCTATAGGGTCTACAAAAATAGAGGCCATAGAAGAAGAGCCCTCACAAACAGAAAGTTCTCAAAGGAGGTAGTAAAACATACTCCTTCATCCTCGAGAGGTAGTTCTTTAGCTGAGTGCATCCTAAGGGCTTCAAAAAAAAATAATGAGGAGCACAAAACCTCAATTTCATGCTGATGAGGAAGACTTTTTTGAGTTGGCAGAGATTTTGAACAAACCTTAGCCTCTATTACATGAACCAAGACCATTGGCATTTATAAAAAATACATAGGACAAATATTTTTTCCCCAAGTGGTTGTCTCTCTTGAGGATACAAATGTAGAAAGCCTTAGTCCTCAAGACTATAAAATCACAAAAATCATGCTTGGGAGGCCCACATGGGATACAACTAGGTTAATGGTATCCATGGGATCAAGGAAATCTTTAGGATCATAGAACAAGAAGAGGTCAAACTTTGAACATTTGAACAACAAAATGAGATCGTAAGGGGATATTTGGCCAAAGTGGTTAGTCCTCTAGATCCTAAGCAACTTGAGGATACATTGAAAACTATACTCAGAGAAGGGGGAGCTGTACATGTGGACCAATTCTTGAAAGCCTATCAATAGTGGTGGGAAAGTTTTGAAGATAACAAAATTTTGATTATCCAGGGAAAGCTAAAGTTACTGCATGCTACGCAAGAGAACATGAGTAAAATGGTATTGATTTTGAAGTAGGAATTTAGCATTATGGATGAGGTAAGTGCCTAGAGTAAGGACTTACAAATTTTACAAACAATAAAGGGGTAAGGTACAAAATTTTGGTAGGTGTATACACAATGGAGGAATTAGATTTCATTGATGATTAGATAGAGAAGATTTCTAATAGTAATAAATTAATGGAAACATTACATGTGGAGATCCATAGGCTCAAGGATGAAGCTTAAGAGCGAATTTTGGAAGTAGAGAAACATTACAGTGATGCATGCTTAAGGATTTTTGAAGATGAGGAATAGGAGAAGTTTTTTCCTATAGAGGTATTAGTATAGAGTTTTAAGAATATTTTTGAGGAAGCTCCTAATGATGAAGATATCTAACAAGCTTTCAAAACAGAAGAAGCCTTGTTAGAATTGTATACCAAACTTGGGGATTTCATTGACACTCAAATTGAAGTGGACAATTATAGATAGAAGGTCAAGGAAAAATATGAGGATCTATTTACTATATGAATCTAAAAGTACTAAGATCATAGAGAAATTCAAGGGCAAACATCTAAACACAGTCTTGGGATGAAGGGGAACAAAACCCAGATGCCAGAATTTTAATTTTGATATTTAGTAAAATTTTGAGATTTTGGACCATTTTGAGGTGCAAATATCTGTAGGTCCATAGCTCCATATGTGTGTATGTTTTTAGGTGCATAGTTCCATAGGTCTATAACTCTACAAGTGTGCAGGTGTGCAAGTCCACTCTTCTAGAGGTGCGCCAACAATTAACTACTAGTTCAAAAAATATAGCTTTCCATGCCTCAAAAATGCATTCTAATGGTAGTTTAACTCCAATAAATGCCTAGTGATTTCTAGACACTTCCACTTTGACTCAAAGCTTTATTTTTCTTTCTTCTCTCATAATTCTTTAATTTTTTAACATGTAAAGGCTCATGCATCCAATTAATAAATAAAAAATGAATGGATTCATGTTTAGCACTAGTTAATTGTTAGTTTGTATATAATTAGTTTGTTTTATTAAATTAAAAAGAATTTTATTGCATGAAGATATCTCTCACTCTCAACACAAACTAAGGAGATTATTTCTTATAAATACTCCATTATAATATGTAATCAGGGCCACCTTTGCAATAAAATTATGTTTTTGGTGCTTGCATTTGGAGTGTAGTAATTCTTGCCTAAATGTTTCATATTTTTGTGGATTTATGTTCATGGGATTGTGATTGAGCCAAAGGTTTATTGCTTTTTTTCTCATTTTGCAATTCATTAGTTCTAGTGTTTGTTATGGTTTTGACAAATTCTACTAATGTAACTAGCTTGAGAAGAAATCATCAAATTGTGCCTATATAAATTTTTGTCTCACATGAGCACACTTTCTATGGACTTTTGATTTGATGAAGGTTGAAACATCATATGATCACTAAGTTTCTCATTGATGATTGCATCAGTGGAATCAAGGAAGTGCTGCTCCTTCTTTCATTGGTTACCTACCAATTTCTTTGAAAGCTTAACTCATAGATGTGTCATTTTCCATAGCTTATGTCCATTATGAATTTCAATTTCATGTTATTTTCTTTAAAGTTCTTGTTATTTTCTTCGCTAACCCCCCTATTAGAATAGGAATTCATACTAGTTGCATTGTTAGATTGCATTCATAAAAACATAAAAAATACAAAAACATAGTTCTTTTACATATTTTATTTTGAAGCAACGTGCAGGTTCTTCATCTCATTTGAAATCAAGACAAACCAGAAAAGGCATCCTTGTGAATAACGACATTTATCTTCAACTGAATGAATTCTAGTAGGTCACAAGATAAACCTGGAACTTTGGAGCTGATTCACAAAATCAGCTTTTCAAGAGAGGAGTTCACAAGAATTCCTTCCATTTAGCATTGTGTATAACAACAACTCAATAGAAATGACACTACAAGGAAAGCCAAACTTTTGATTCTTGAAAAAAGAAGGAAAATTTGCCAAAATTTCAAAATTCTACACTTTTCACAAAAATCTTTATTTTCTACAAGTTTAGGAAATTCTCTGAGTTTTTGAGAAATTTAGGTGCATAGGTCTGTAGCTATGCAAGTGTGCAGGTGCACAAAACTCTATGGTGCACCTGATTTGTGACAAAGTGTACTTCTATAGAGGGGCAACTTTTCTAGTATTAGTACAAACTAGAGGGTTTCGATCTAGAATCCCCATTTTAGTGAGCATTAAGATCTTCACCAAGAGCACATGAGTTTCTTGAGCTTACCCACTTCTACAAACCACACAGTGATAAAGGGATTCCCCAAATTCAACTACTTTCATTTGAACTTTCACCATCTTGTTCAACTCCACCTCCACTCCAACCACTTGGTGGATTGCCACATACTACAATAGTTCCACCTCAACAACCACCCTTAGGTCTACCAAATCCTCTAATGGCCTTTGTCACAAATGTTGTAGACTCACCAATAAATCTAAGTGTTACACTTCATGACCTCCCTAAGAATCCTAAAAGGTTTTACCTAAAGTTAATTTACAAAGAGACACAAACTGCTAAAGACCACATTAAAGTATTCAAAGAAATTTGCAACCGAAAGAAAATTGCTAATGAGGATGTGGTTCTTTGCTTATTCCCCTACTCTTTGGGGCAAGTTTCTTACAATTGGTACATTAATTTGCCACCTGGATGTATTGGAGATTGGGATACCTTTGAAAAGTTGTTCCTAGAATAGTTTAAAATTTTTGTCAACCTAGCAGTGATACAACGACAATTCATACCGATTAAAAGGGATCCAATTGAGACAATTTTGCACTTTAATCATTGCTTTTATATGACGTATCACAGGTTGGAAACACCATATACTATACCAGCTGAAGAAGCCATTAAGATTTATCTAAATGCTATGGACCCTCTTGTTGCTATATTTCTAAGAAGGCTTCCTCTAGTAGATAATGATACATTAGAAAAGGTCTTTGTAGAAGAAATAACTTTCACTAAGCAAGCCAATCCTAACAGAACAAGATTGATGCTTCTAGCTCAAGCCATCACAACAATGCCAACATACCTAGTTGGAGTGCCCCTAGTGCCTAGTCAATTCATACCTATGAACCTAGTTCCACTACAATAGGCACTCACTCCATAGAACCCTATGCTAACATATCTACAATATGAGCCTCTAAGATCGCTTTCTTTGAAAAGAAGGCAATAGTTCCTATAGATGCAGACAATGGCTTCATTTCAGAATTTGATCAGATGAAAAAGACTATATCACAAATTGACTCATCTTAGGTTGTCCCAAGGACAAATTTTTTTTTTTTGAAAGAAACAATATTGGTCCTTAAAAAAATAATTATGGCCAAAATTATAATAGAAACTTTATTGGGAACAATAGCAATGCAGGAAACAATAATGGAGGAAACAACTTCAATCCTCCAAATAATGGCTTCTAGAGACCAAACCAATAGTGGAACACCCATCCAAACAATGGAAGCATTCCTACTGATAACAACAACTACAACATTTAGTATGTAGATATCAATCAGTATGACAACAATCATAATGCACGTAACAATGATGGCACGTACTATAATGGAAATCAAGAAATGAACCAAGGCTTACAAGTAAATAACAATACTCCTCCTATGCAATTCAATGCTATGCTATTAGAATCCTATGACCTAATGCAAAAGCCACAAGTAGGATAGTTTTTGATGAAGATTTCTCATTCCCAGTCAGCCAAGAACCTGACCTTCAACAAGAAGAGATGTTTGCCTTTCATAGTGACAATCATAATATGTACTGATGGAATTCCTCTAGCACTACAACCAACTCCTCCCGATCCAAGGGCGAGTAACAATGCAATGCCTATTAAACCACCAATTTGAGGAAAAAAAAATTAGAATCAAGTAAATGTACCAATGATATTGAAAAATATTTCTTGGTCTATTGAAAGATATAGTGTGATGGAAGACTTGAAATGAATAAAGGCCAATATGTCTATGTTTAACATGTTGTAAAAGTGTCCACAACAATGAGAGGTGTTCATGAAGACCCTAGACCATACAAAGACTTCTCACAATGCAAATAATACCCCTCAAAAGATGATGTTGCAACAAGTTAATGCTATGGAGGCATTGCCCACTATGTTTAAAGATAAGTTAGAGGTGCCCCCATTCTTGCTTAGTATCAAAATACATGGGAAGAATCTTCATAATTGCCTTATTGATTCAGGAGCCTTGTGCAATGTCATGCTATTATCCATAGCATAGAAGTTAGGGGTCACCCCTCAACCTACCAATCAAGTTGTGATACAGTTGGACAAAATAGAGGTGAAAGTCATAGGTGTATTGAAGGATGTACTGATATAGTTGACATTTGACCCCTGAATTCAAGATGTCATTGATATACATGTGGTTGATATCCTAGAGATATACAGATTACTCTTTAGTAGAGAATGGATGAAATGTCTAAGGGAATGGTTTTCCATGAATTTCATTCAACTTTGGTTACTATGGAAAGGTTTGAACAATCAAATAAAAATAGATGCAGAGCCAAAGTTAAAATAGATGATCACAAATTACAATGCCCCTAATGAGTAGCCTTCTTACAAATAGATTTAGAATCCTACAAGGTGATGGTTTTTGATACCATGTCAGCTAGAAAAATAGATGATCAAGATATGGACTCCATGATTTTAGCCCCAAAAGATGAGGTCATGACATAATTCATAGACCATATGATGGCTAATCTATAATGGCTAGGAGAAGAAGCTGATCCCAATATTCTCCTCCTTCTAGGATTTTGTTGATTGCATAAAGCTAGCCATTGAAAGTTTGAATGTTCATCATGTCAAGAAGCAATTGCTAAGGTATTGACACAAATGGTCAAAGTAAGGAAAGTTGATGACCCACAAAATGAGCACAAAAAAAACCAAAGTCTTAAAAACACAACTAATGTCAATAAAGACATTGAAGGAGAAACTAAAGACTTGAATCCATCATATAGTGATACCTCTTTAGATAGTGGAGGTTTGTCTTCTCCTCTACTAGGAATGATCAAAGTATAAAGAAGAAGATGGTACATAAAAAGAAAGGGATGGACTTCTGTGGTCATTCATCCTTTGCCTAAAGTTGAAAAAAATTGAGAGTTGATAGGAGAAATTCAAGACAAAAAGGAAAAACACACACCTCTTCTATTAGAAATTCACAATGGAGAATCATTAAGTCCATCTCTTGGAAAATTACAAGGGGTTCCTAAGAAACAATCCTTTAAAGCTCAGGTAAAAGAAAAAATGAGGAAAAATAAGGATAAGGTTAGAAAACCCAAAGAAAGCTCAATTTGGATGCTTTACTTTGATGGTTCCAAGTGCAAATCAGGAGTCGGTGCAAGTATTGAGCTAGGTTGTCTAAAAGGTAAATCCTTTTATGCAACATATCAATTGTAATTTAGATGCACTAATAATTTTGTAGAATATGAAGCATTGATTTAAGGACTTCTCTTTGTACTTGAGAAAAGAATTACAGTTCTCATAGTTGAAGGAGATTCTCAATTCGTTATCTGACAAGTAAAATCATTGTATTCTTGCAATGACAAGAGATTGCTTGCTTATAGGAAAATAGTATGGGATCTATTGGATGACTTTGAGGCTTTGAATATAAATTCTATCCCAAGAAGGAAGAACATGATAGCAGATGCCCTTGCTATTTTAGCAAGTTCATTATAGCCAGTTGAAGGAACAAAGTTGAAATAATTCTCAGTTGAACTGGGTGTTGCTCCATCTATTCCTGATAATATCATGAACTTCCAAGTTTTTTAGGATGATCAACATATACTAGAATTTATTATGTGTAGTGGTCACTTTAAGGGACATGAAATAGATGATACCCTAGGTGATGAACCTAAGGATACTACAATTCAAGACAAAGATTGAATTTTAAATTGGAAAACCAATACTATTCTAAAGGGAATGGTTGAATTAGAATGTATCTTTGATCATGATGAATCAGCACTCAAAAAAATAATTCCTAAAGAAAAGGGGACTAAAAAATGTGATTCATACAATTTAGGAACAAAAGATTATCCCAAGATGGTAAGGATTGGAAAAACATGTAGTTTATAGGAGAGGGAAGACATGCTCAAATTTCTCATAGAATATAAAGATGTCATTGCTCGGAGCTATGAGAATCTTAAGACATATGATCCTTGGATCATTATGCAGGATATTCCACTCAAACCCAAAGTCAAACATTTATGACAAAGGAAAAGACCTGTCAATCCCATTCTCGAGCCTCTAATAATGAAGGAAGTCAAGAAATTACTAGATGCAAAAAATATTTTCCCTATGTGTCACTCTATATGGGTGGATAATTTGGTTACTATATGAAAGGAGACTAGAGAGATTTGACTTTGCATAGATTTTTGCAATTTGAAGTTGGCATCTCAGAAGGACAATTACCCATTGCCTTTACTGGATGAAGTCTTACAGATCATGAATGGTTCGAAAATGATGTCTTTCTTGGATAGATATTCTAGTTACAATCAAGTAATGGTAGAAGAAGAAGATAGATTAAAGACCGCCTTTATAACCAAATGGGGAACTTCACCTATAGGAGAATGCCATTTGGATTAATTATTGTGGGGGCTACATTTTGGCAAGCCATGGATGAAGCATTTAAAGGGTTGATTAATAGATGTATAGTTATCTATATGAATGACTTGATTGTCTTTTCAGAGGATAAAACTACTCACATTGCTGATCTAAGATAGGTGTTTAATAGGTGTTGTAAATATGAAATATCTCTCAATCCCAAGAAGTTTTCATTTGGGGTCACTAAAGGCAAGCTCCTAGGTCATATCATTTTCGAAACTAGCATCTCCATTGATCCTAATAAAGTTGAAGGCATTTTGAAGTTATCACCCCCAAATAGTTGGAAGGAACTCAAGTCCTTCTTTGGAAAGATAAATTTTGTTTGAAAATTCATAAGAAAATTTGTAGAAATTGTGGACCCTCTCAATAATTTGCTCAAGAAGGGAGCTAAAATAGAATGGGTTATGGAGGTAAAGTAATCATTCAAGGATATTAAGGTAGCCATTTCCATAGCTCTAGTATTGGTAAGTCCTAATTACAACCTTCCCTTTAAGATATATTCTTTTGCTTCAAAGAATTCATGTGTAGGGGTCTTGACCCAGAAGAAGGAGAAGGAAGATGAAAGACATATCACTTTTATGAGTTGCCCACTGAGAAATGTTGAGTTGAATTATTCTAACCTCAAAAAATAGTCTTTGTCTTTGATTAAAGTGATAAAAAAATTGCACCATTACATTTTAAGAAGTAAGGTGTATGCTATTGTACCTGGCCTAGTAGTAAAGACATTATTGATGCAAAAAATAACTTGGTGAAAGACAAGATAAATAGATGGAAATAGTTCAAGAGTTTGACCTTGAGATCTAACCTATGAAATTAGTTAGAGGTTAAGGATTGTCAAGGATGATAGCTGATAACCAAATTGGTGATGAAAAGAAATTTGAGTTTGAGAAAGAGACTGATGATGAGGATTAGAAGAAAATGATAGTAGCTCAAGTTGAGATTAGCCAAGGTGTATTGATAGATATCTCGTACTAGGATATTGTGTACTACCTCCTATAGGATTAATGCCCTAGTTGGATGAATAATTCACAACATAGAGGACTTAAAATGAAGTGTGAGTCCTATATGCTGCAAGAAAAAAAGTTATACAAAAGGAACTATGAAGGGATCTACTGAAAATGCCTAGGATGTGAGGAAGCACAAGAAGTCTTGGAACAATTTCACAACAAGTATGGTACCAAGTATGGTTCGTTGAAAGTGACGGCTCATATGATTTTAAGGTCAGGTTATTTTTGGCCCACATTATTCAAGGACACTTTTTAGTATGTGCGCTCTTGTCATGTCTGCCAAACAAGTGCTAACTGAGAAAGACACCTAGCAATGCCACTACAACTTGTATACCAGATGCACCCTTTCACAAAGTAGGGGTTGGATTTCATTGGTCTAGTTACACCATGATCAACTAGACACATCTATATTCTTATGGCCACTGACTATTGTACAAGATGGACAGAAGTTGAAACTTACAAAATTTGTACTACCATGGTGGTGACAGACTTCTTGTAGGAACACATTGTTACTAGATTTAGACTTCCATTTACCTTGGTGTGTGATAATGGATCTGCTTTTGCATCAATATTTTTGACTCAATGAGCATTTGAGAATAAAGTTATTATCAAGTTCTCTTCAAACTACTACCGACAAGGAAATGGGGTAGTAGAATGTACGAACAAGAACTTGATCATAGTAATAAAGCAATTATTGAAGGAGAACCCTAGAGACTAGCATACACAACTAAAATATGCCCTATGGACAGATCAAGTGAGGGTCAAAAATGCTTTGGGGACTTCTTCGTATTTACTTGTCTATGGACAATAACTAGTATTCCCACTAAAGCTCAAAATTCCTATTTTGAAGTTCATGAATGGATATGCTGAAGATGTTGAAAAAATACAAATTAGATTGATGAATCTTATAGAGATGGACAAGAAACAAGCATTTGCGTTAGAGCACATGGCTAAACATCAAGCTATTGTGAGAAAATGGCTTGACAAGAGAGCCATGATAAAATCATTTAGGATTTTTGAACTTTTTCTACTTTGGGATAAGGTGAAAGAAAAGTCAAGTAGCCATACCAAGTTTTAGTGCTTGTGGATGGGTCCTTATCAGATTGTGGAAATGCTCAGAGAAAACACTATTAGGCTTAGTTCCTTACAGGGGAAATTTCTTCCCTTACTAGTAAATGGGAAATTTCTAAAATAGTATTTTGAGGCCTAAAAGAATTTTATAAAAAACAAAAAAATAAAATTAGTTAGGTTTTATTTTTGCAGTTGTGTGTTTTGTTTTTAATTGTGTGTTTGCTTTCAGTTGCATGTTTACTTTCAAAGCTGTGTTAGTCTGAGCGGGTAAGGTGCACTTGAGATTTTATCTCAAGATGTCCTCCTAACTACTCTTTGGTTTTAATTTTAGGAAGAGGTATTTATTTTTCAAAATATTTGGATGATGGTGTGTCTTATACCAACTAAGTAGTGAACATTGCTTGTAGAAATAGGGAGACTTTCACTCTTAAATTTAGGGTTCTAAATCAATGAGCTCTCAACACTTTAAAAACTTAAGAATCAATCATCTTAGGTGTTGTCGAATTAAGTTTGAAAATAGCAAGGGGTGATCTAAACCCCAATTGGTTCAAACAAGAGTGATCTTCTTGAAGGGTTACTAAGATCATTGTTTGACATGAGAGTTTCTAAAAGTTTTGAAAGAGGAACACAAGGGATGTTCACCAAAGTTCAAATCCAAGAAATGACACCGATGTCCTGGCTGCACAATCTAAGAATAGTCAAGATATAGAATAAAGAAAAAAGAAAAAAAAGGGGAGAAATCAAAAGAAAAGGATGGTGTTAAGACTAAAGGATTCTAAAGATTTGAAATGGAAAAAGGATGCAATTTCAAAACAAAGTATCTTGTACTAAAATAGTGCTTTGTCAAATAGTGACATTACAAGCTACATGGAGTGATTCTTCAAAATTTGCCAAAAAATTAAATGAAAGTGATATCCCGCTAAGAGCCCTTGAACTGATTCTCTCATCTGGTCAAGCAAGTGATTGATGAATAGCCTTCATGAATATTTTTAATGAATGAGCCAAGAGGGGTGGAAGATTGTTTTCAAGTTGTCAGAGAACTTAAAATGACTACATCTTGAGATGTTGAAGGGAATGAATACATGAATCACACATTGAGTTTGATGGTTTTGGATCTTGAAGTTTGGATTGTAAAGTCATTTGAAATATGCTTGAGGCATTCAAAATTCTATTGGTGTTTGATACACATTGACGGGATGTTTGCTGATGAATAAATGCCTTTGTCATTTTTTTCTTTTCTTGGGGCTATTTGTTGTGGTTTCATAATGCATGCCCCATTTTGTTTAGGAAATAGGGACCCCCTATCTCTTTTTTGGATTTGGACTAATTTTGAGGCCCTAAGTCCACGTCATCAAGTTGTGAAATCCAAAAACTCAAAAAATTGTAAAATCAAAAAAGTCATAAAAAGGTTAAAAAATTAGAAAAGCACTAAAAAAAATTCAAAATTTGTGCACCTGTACACCTTGCAAGGGCTACATGAGCACATCCCACCTTTGGTGCAGCTGCAAGAGTGCACCCCACCCTTGGTGGTGTGCAATGCATGGCTTTACACTTGTACAGTGCACACTACACACCACCAAGGGTGGCCAGGGCTATATAAACCCCCACCCCCTCCAAACTTTCCACCTTGTCTTTTATGATTTCTTCACAATTTTCTATTTTGACACAACATTCTCTGATTTTCCACCTACATTAAGGTGTGCATCACACCCCAACCTCCACACTGCACACCTTGCACAAATGTAAGCTGCACACCATGCACATGCACCGATGCACATCAATGCTGCACGCACCCCATGCTGCACGCATCCTGCACCATTTGCACTTTACCTTCACACATCTTCACTGCCATGCACCTCCTACATGCCATACATCTTCATCACACCACATACCTCACACTACTGTGTGCATCGTGTTGCTCACTTGTGTACACCACACAAAGTGTGCACCTTTCTTGTCATGCACCATGCACACCTTGCACACCTTGTCATCATAAAAATCCTCATTCACAAAATACACATAATACATGAGCACTATTGTACTATGCACACCTCCATGCCCAATGTGTCACGTGCATCCCTTGTACTAAGCACACCTTTGTGTTGTGCTCCATCTTACATATCCCACAAACCTCCATAACATAAAACCCCTCATACACATTGCAAAAGCACAAAAAATGAGGTGCACATAGTGCACCTGGTCTAGTGCATGGTGCACATGTTATTTTTATTTTTTATCGATAAATAATCGAAGGGGAATTGAATGGGTTTTTGCATTTTTAAATTTTTTTTAGCTTTTCATTATCCTAAACTAATAAACGTCTTTTCTTTGTATAGATATAATGGCATCCACATTTGGTGAGAAGATTACACCTAAGCCCGTAGTCATCAAATTCTAAGGGGTCCCATCAAAATCAGGATTCCATGATGACTACGTAGAGATAATAGACACTCTTTTGGGACACACTGACTTGGGAGAATTTCTTAGAGTTTGCAACAAGCCTATAGAGAGATCAGCTTTTGTATCTACCACTAGTACATTTGACCCCATTTTTAGACCAAAGTTTTAGATCATCTATTAAAATGGGTCAAATTGGTCAGAATATGCAAGGAAAAAAAACTTTTTTTTAAATCCATGCCCATGTTGGTCAAAATTTCAACCAAAACAAGCTTCATTATGTTAAAATAAAAATAGTTCTATTTCATGTAAAGAGAAATGCTTGTTGAATGTGAAAAGTAAAGGGGCTTTGACCATCATGTCTGGTAGGGTGTTTTGTAGATGAAAGGGAGTGAGTGGTGAGAGGAGTGACATGTTTATAGACCAACATTTGCAAAATGAGAATGCGTTATAATTAAAATAAATAAATAAAATATTTGTGTGTTTTTGCCCTCGTAGTTTTGGCATGACAGTGAGGGGAGGCATTTTCAGCAAGGGCCATGGTGAACCTTACAAGTGGTGTTTGGATGTGCCTTGAGACAACATATAATACATGTATTTTGGTGCATTCAAGGATAGACCCCATCCTATAATTGTTCTTTACAAAAATAGTGGTGGCATGTTCTATTGTGGAAGCACAAGTTTAAGGCAAGTGCTTGCTTTGGGAGGACAGGACCCTAATTCATTGTTATGCCATGGGAAAGACTTGTATGCTTATTTCCTACACAAGAAACACTTTCCTAACTGTAAATCTTGAATTTGGCGTATGTTGGTGGAGGAAAAGTAAATAAATGTTTGAATCTTCGATTTTAAGGGCTTAGTGGGCTGTTTGGTTTGTTTTGTAAACATCTTTTGGTATGTTTCTTTTATTTTGAAAGCTTATGGGTTTTGAACCTATGTGGATTTTATGGCCAGGACTATATGCCAATAGTGTTTGACAACTTTAGTGCAAATGTGGTGGTGGATGGGAGTATGGTGAACCTTGGCCTTTGGTACATGGTAGGTAACACTGTTTTGGGTTTCCATTTCAACTTTACTGTGTATATGTGCATTAATGTTTTAGATTAAAATTTATCAAAAGGAATTTTAGAAGATGCTACATGGGTGTTCATGGTATCTAAACATAGGGTTTCAGCCACATGAAAGTTTTATCATATTAGTCCATAAAATGCAAAAGAAAATCAGAGCAACCAATGTCATATCAAATACAAACAAAGGATCCTTATTTTTGAATGTACATCAGTTATCATGACTTAAATAATAAAGCTAAAAATTACCAGTTTCTTCTATCTAGAATAGAATAGTCAGTTGATGAGTTGCATGTAGCTTCTCCAAATATGACCTAATATTTGATTATGATTGTGACCAAATCAGAATGGGACCTAAGAATAAAGATAAAAAGCTACCGAAACACATTTTTATGGTTAAGAATTATTTACCATGCTTCTCTGTCTACTTCTAGACCAACTTAGTTATTTAGACCTATAAGGTATCTTGTCCTAAAGTTATTTCATCTTATAAATGTAATTTAGAACTACCTCTAAGGTATTTTGTCCTCACCTCAAGAAAACTAATGATAGCACTTTAAGAACCATGAGATTATACCCAATAGCATGAAGAATTAAAATTATGTACCACAAAAAATAAGTACTTTTTTGGCTACTACATGAACTCCTATATCTGGGAAATGATATCTCTAGAGTTGGTATCATTGTGGATGAATAAGGATTACAGTTTCATTGCTTTTTTCTATGACCTATATGCACCATAGAAAAAGTTATTATAGTTCAAATATTTAATTTTTTATGAGGTAATTGTGAACAATTCAATGATGATCCACAAAATTGGTCGATCAAATTGTTTTAGTTGCTATTGCCACCCCTAGTAATCTTTTTGCATGCATCCCTTTGAATGAATACTCTTTTCCCTTTACATGCATATCTGCTAGTTCCTTTCTTCTAAATTTAACAAAAGAATATTTCTCTATCCTTTCACTTTTATATCTCAATGCTAGCAAAGTACACTATTTAGGCTCCTATCATTCAAAGGATTCTTAACGATGCCTTAATAGGGGAACAAAGGATACAAAATTAAAACAATTTTGTCTAGGGGCTTAAAATATCAATCTTCGCTTACACAATAATTTGAGAACTCCAAGAAAGATAAATACATGAGTTTGCAAGGAAAATAAAGTAGAGGCTTTGCTTTTATTCCAAGACTTCAGTTCTAAGAAAAAATAATATACTACACATTGATTGTTTTGAGAGAAGGATACACATTTCAAATGGAAGACAATGGCAATTTTTAATGAGATCAATGAGTGCTCACATGATTGAAAGATAAAAAAAATAGTATTCAATTGGAATACAACAAATATTCCATAAATTGAATTGATTGAAATATGATGACAATAATGAGATGTTAACAAAACTACTTGGTAGTACCTAGATAGTTCTATAATATTATCAATCATCAAATGTCCTTATGACATAAATAGCGTGCTTGAAGCATTAGGCACAAATTGTAACATGCAATTTGTGCCATATAGAGAAACAACAGGGTGCAAAATGCCATTAGAAACTACATAACAAAACCTTCAAAAACCATTGTAAGTTTATCCCATGTTTTGATAGAACTTAAAACAACATAGAGTTTTTCAATTAATAAGATTTAATAGGGGTCCACACAAAAATTATTGGAATGCATAAAGACTTCCTTAAGGAAAAAGGAAATAAATTTAGAGAAACTAAGACAAGTATTCTATTGAAATCTCATTCTAGATGTCATAAAAGAAGTTTATGATTGAGAAAACATGGAAGAATAAGGAAATCACTAAGCCACACTAAACTATGCTTCCAAATAAACAACACTACATATACCTTCAATATCATGTTAGCTTCAGGTTTTGTAGATTACAATGGAGATCTAGCATTTTGAGTCATATCACCAATAGTGTTTGGTTGACCATCCTTGCTAGCAACATGATTCCTACTACTCAAAAGCATCCAAATTCTTATGCTTTCCACATCATCAACATTTGAACGTAAAGTTGATGTCAGATTTCCTTGTGCTTGTGCTTGCATTAATAGTTGTTGTCCCTATGGAGTCAGCATTTGAAGTTGATGGTATTGCTATTGTGGAGAATGGATAAATGATTTTTGTGTCTATAGAAGACTTGGCCAAAGTTGGTCAAGACCCTAGATACAACCACAGTCAAAAAGTAATGAATGTCAAAAAACATGCTTAAGATTGGAAATACAAACAAAGCATTTTCTAGTGAAGCAATTAATAGCATAAGAACATGAGAACTAAAGTACGGTCTAACAACCATCATATAAAATAGCCATTTGACTTTCCACAAAATCTATCAAAGATCGTATATAATAGTAAATGAATCATTAATGGAGTCTTCATTACAAATTATTGTGATTGTATGCATGTATGAAATGAAGAAGATTAACTCTCAAAGAGGTTAATTAAATGACTCATTAATGGGGTCTCTATTACAAATTATTGTGATTGAATGCATGTGTGAAATGAAGAAGATTAACACTCAAAGGGGTCAATTGTAAGACAAAAAAATCAGCTAAAAGAAAGTGAATAAGAGATATATTTGGTCAACGACAAAAAAAAGAAGGATTGGTGCTCCAAGAAGTTGACTCTCATTCACTTCTTCTGAATAACAACATAAGAGAGTAAATATAGGTAGTTTTTCAGATATATATTTTTGGGGTCTATCAAGTAGCTCCAACCCTATTTTATCAAGAAAAATAGCTAGAGATATAAAAATAATTCAAAAACTATATAGAAAATGAAATTTTTTCACCAAATATAGTGATAGAAATTTTGAACAAAAGTTGCTCCTACATACACCCAACCATCCAGTTAGCATACAATCAATGAGAGCCATGTTGCACAAATATAACCCTTAAAAAAAAATTAAAAAAATAACAAAAGGAATCAAATAATCCTTCAGACACCACTAAGAAACACTAAGAAATGCAAACTAGACTAGATTGGCTCGTATGGCCACTTTCAAGAGGCACTATTTTCTAGCATTCTAAAACATTAGCATATACACTATTTCTATAAATAGGTCTATTTGAAGAAAGAACTACAACATGCACCTTAATAAATTTAATTATCTCTACACTCTATACACAACCCAAGTCAACAAAAAAAGAAGGATCATAGAGCCAAGGATTAACTTCAAGGTCCATAATGAAAAGAAATGACCAGAATCTCCTAAACGTTTTTATCCACCCCTAAATTATGTAATTCTTCTTGCAGCTGGGAAGTGGAAGTTTTTTCTCCAACCAAAATATTGCCTATTCTTCCTACCTATAATCTATATCAAGTTCCCCTCAAAAATATCACCATTCTTGACTATTTTCTCTTCATTCCCTTGAGAAAGGGCTTGACTAGACATTCATTCACATTCTCACTCACTAGAAACTTAAATAGATTCTCCTTACATTCAGCTCATATCATAGAAAACAACCAAATGAATCCAATTTCAACCAAGTACTCAAGCCCAAAGGTGGTCTTTTACCAACAACATTAGCTTCAAATCATCATAGTTAAAATCTTTTATAGTCAATGGTCCACATTGGGTCTTTGGCTTAGGAGGACCCAGCACACATCATCTTAACAGAAACCAAAATAGCATAGCCACAAGACACTTGAAATAAAATGATTTGAAACATTAACAATAAAAACCCACACATGATAAAAAGTAATATTAAGAAAAACTTTGATGGGTTACCTGATATTTGCTCTTATAGAGATTCACTATAGTTGTGTGAGAAAGGAGAAGATTGTAGGCTACAATATATGGATTTGTTGCCAAATGATGAGTCGAAGGGAGTATGCCCATATCATATCTTATAGCCACATAGGCATAAGGTCATTTAAAGTGATCTAGTATTTCACTTTATCTCCAAACTCTTGAAAGCAGACTTTAGTGTAAGGTACAAAGTCCTTCTTGCATTGTTAGGAGCACAATCTCTTTTATTCAAGTACAATGACCAGGAAATTAAATTAAATTTTAATGATTTACAAGTTTTTCTTACACAATGATTTGAAGCATCATTTTTTAGGAGGGCAACAAATATTGTGTTTTGGAGAGGCCTCAATTTTGTAGCTGCGAGGAGCACATATGTTACCACTTACATATGGATGATAGTTAAAAGTATTTGTCCTCACAAGGTCTCTCAAAGAATGGCTACACAAAATTTCTCAAGGTTTTGTCATGTTGACACAAGAGCTAGGTAGATTTCTCAACCCAAATTTAATTTTCTTCAAACTAAAGCAATGCAATTGGGATTATTTCAAACTTTTCTACATACTGACATCTTGGGTCCTCTATTCCTATAGGATGATCAAAACCACCAACTATTTTGCAGAGGGCATCTAGGTTCTTGTTAGCATAAATAGCATTAATAGTTGGCTAAGGAGACTATAGAGTGAGAAACATAGAATATTAAGGGCATCCTCAACATCCTGTACACATTCTCTAGGTATTTTAATATTATGGTTTACAATCTAGCTACCTCTCTCTATCTCTAGGGTTTATGGTTTCCCTAACCTATGGCTTCTTTTGTACTTATCACATTTTTCTACCATTGGTTCGAGTTTGGGGTTTCTTAAATGTTTGTTTACATGACATTGCATGTGTATAGAATACTTATGGTTTTTTAAAAAATTATGTTTTTTTCATGTGCAAGAATTGGTGGCAAACCTATTATTACAAATCTAGAAAGTATAGGATCAAATGAATGATCTCTAATTTTTTTGGGAGAAAGTATAAGGTATATAGTGAGAAGGCATCCTATACCCAGGTATATGACATCTAGATTTCCTATACCCTCCAAAATAACTTCAAATTTAAATCCTATGTTAGCGATGAAATGTGGTTTCTATTTCCACTCATTATAATTTCATGTCTAATTTTTGTCTTTTTTATTATGTTATAAGTTTTCATTTAGCATAATTAGGCTTCTATCTTACATCAGTTTGTTGTATCTCCTCAAATACAACTAATTCCAATTCATTATCATCAAAGGATCATTTAGTAAATTAATGCTTAAGTCATATTTGAGCCTATTGGTCTATCATCCTTTTGATTGTACAATTAAAAAAAAGTGGGCCACCTCTTCCTCCTCTTCTAATATTCTATCCTTCCATATTTCTCTTTAAATTACTCCAAATAATATCAAATATTTTCAAATGAAAATAAACTTGATGAGGCTATAGGCTTGATTGAAGTGCATGTTTAAGATAGATCATTCTTTAATATTGAGGAGTTTATTAATCCATAAAGAGTATGAAACGAGTACACAAATCTCTTTTTATTAGTTAAAAGGGTAAGAGTTGTGTTATTATAAGAATAAATTGCATCCCTTTTTACTCATGTTTTTCTTACCAATAAATATTACTTAGCTATGTTTAGAATATTGAGATCTCATTGAGCTAGTTATTAGAAATAAAAAACTAACAAGTAATACATATTTCTATTTTTTTCGAGTAATTTTTTTTTTCATGATCCTCTACTTCCTTTTACTCTATCATGGAGAGTTCAAGAGCATCATTTGTAATACCTTCATTTGAAAAATGTGATAGATTGACTAGACAATAACAAAACATGTCAACTTGATGTATCTTCAAAGTCTCTTGCATTGATTCACAATTCAAGGCTAAAGGAAAGATTAAGAGGAGTCATAAGCTAAATTCCCAAATAGAAGAGCATAATACTCACTTCAAGAACCTCATTTGAAGGTATAGATTTAATGTCTCTAAACAATTTATTGCACTGAACTATTTAAAAGACTTATTCTCACATTAGCCATCATCAATACTAAATCACTAAACACAAGCTAGCAGGATGTTTTGTGCTTTGATACAACTCTAAGATGCTGTGATGTTCCATATTGAAATTTTTGTAACCTAAACTTTGAGAAATTTTGTCAAAGAGTTTGCTTTATTTTACCATTGTGAAAACCCAACTAATTTTTCCTTCAAATAAAATATGAGGATTAGCTTTTGTAGTTTGCACAAGCTTTGTCCTTTGCTACATGAGAGTTAGGAGTCATACTGAGCTGGTTACTTGCATAGGTTCTTAATGAAAAGCATTTGATTATTTTAAAATAAAGCATGGAGTAATTTTGAAACTAAATAACAAACAATTTTTGTACTGTAGCTTTTAATTTATGATATTTACAAAATGTATTCCACCAATATGACCTCCATGCAATGCCGACTATAGCTATGTAATATACCAGCCCTTGTAAATTTGATGTATTGCTTGAGAAAAGAACTATATTATTTATAATTAGAGAGTAGATCCATATGAAGAATAAATATATCTATTAAGAACATGCTTGCCCTTGTTGAATGATTTTCAAAAGGTAATGTCCATCTACCTAGATCACACATAGATCACATCTAATTCATATTTCCTTTTATATCTTACTGAAGAGCATATATTTCCTCGAGAAAAAAATTGTTATAAAATATGTTTCAATATTTTAGTAATCTTCATTAGTTGATGCATTAATTACATTAGTCATTGCTAATAGGATTAATCAAGGCATGTTGTCGATAGCACCTAAGTAACTTTCACCTTGTGACATCTCTTTGAGGCATTTTGCAAATAATTAAGATTCATTTTCTATAACTCCACATTTTGCAAACATTTTGAGGCCTTCTAAAAATTATAGGATCATTTTAGTTACATTTGAAAACATTAATCAACAATTTCCATATGTGTAGTTATAAACATTAACTACAACATGTCCAATTTATTTGCAAATATATTTTTCTATGAAGAAAGACCACGCCTAACAATATGAACCTAGAACAAAATAATGAGACAATGGATGCATTGTAGGCTTAGTTCTAAAGAAAACTTGATAAATTTTATTGTCCTTGCAAAAAGTGTAAGGGCTTAAAGAATCAAAGAATGCTAATCACAACAGCCCAGGGTCATTGTAGTCAACATGGTCATGTTGAAGGGGGCCATGATTTTTGTCCATCATTGAATGTAGATTTCCTACTAGAGGAACATGGAGGTGTTCATATCCAAGTTGAGAATAACACTCCCATGGAAGAAGATGATAATGTGCAAAAGGACATGATTGAAGAGGATGGTATTGGGGCTTGTATTGAAGAGGCTCACAATGATGGTACTAGCAAATCTAATAATGATGATGAAGATGGTCTTGATATACCTCTACTTGAGAAGGCACAGGAACCCTTATATGAAGGCTCCCAAAAAAATCTACTCTTGGCTATAGTGTTGTTGGTGAACTTAAAAGTTATGAATGGTATATTGAATGTAGCAATGTCACATATGATAAGGTATGCCATTTTGAATTACTATTTATTATATTAACAATGCATATTTGTTTTGTAAGTTGATTAGTGAGTTTTTGTTACCACCATCAAACATTTCACCTCGTTCATACTAAGAATTATCTAACATTATGAATCATATTGGAATGAAGTATCAGACAATACATGCATGTCTCAATGATCAAATTCTATATCATAAACAACTTGAATTTGAAACTAATTTCCCTGATTTTCATATTAGTAGATATTAGTTAGATCAAATAAAAAAAAAGGTGCCTCACAAGGTTCTTCAATACATTCTCATTATTCCACATCTTCAATGATTATTCAGGTGCACTAGCTTGGCACAATTTATGAATTACCATGCACGCAATAGAAGTTAAGATGAAATTGTGTGATGCATGTTGATGGTTCTACATTTAAAGAGATAGAAGAAACATGGTCACACTTTAAAGAAGAATCTAGTAATTTGAAGCTTTCATTGGCAGTGGACGGTGTCAATCCTTATGGAAATATGAGATCTGTTAACTCAGTGTGGCCTATTTTTGTTATTAACAATAAAATTCCTCCTTGGATGTCCATAAAGAGGGAGCACATAATGTTGTCAATGATTGTGCTAGGTATTTTTTCATTTTATAGTTATCTAAATTAATTTATAAATAGTGCATGAAAATGGTCATAATAATTATATAATGTTTATGTTCATTCAATTACTAGATAAGTACCAAGTTAAAGATATAAACGTGTATATTGAGCCCCTAATTGATGAGTTATTGAAGTTATGGGATGGTGTCACTATGTATGACATCTCTACACTAGTAGGACACTGACGATTTCAATTCAATGCAATGTTTGTATGGACAATACATGATGCCTCTAGGCTAACTCATTTTTGCAGTATGTTATATTGTTAAGATCAAATATTTTTGGTCTATTATAGTACTTACACATTACTATTGTATTCTTAAGTTGCCCATAACAATTGTACATGTTCCAATTGTTCCTTTTTTTTTTCTTAGGTCTTCAGATAAAGGGAAAATTTGCATGTCTAGCTTGTGGTCCAAAGATGAAATCTCATCATTCAAGAAGTTTAGGAAAGAAGGTGTTTGATGAGTTTAGGCACTTTCTCTACAATAATCATAGGTATCAAATTTTTGAAAAACATCTTTTCAATGGGAAAGAAGACACATCATCAAGGCCACAAAGAATGACACCTCATATATAAAAGTTGAAATACGATTGACTAAATCATCGAGGTAATGTACAATTTGTTATCTGAAGTTTAAAATTTGTATTTTGATATTGTCTTATATTTACTAATGCTGTAATTGATGCTCATGAAGGTCGTCAACACATCAATGGTCAACTTCTTAGAGGAATGAAAAGTTATCTTACTCAATTTAGTAGGTTACCATACTATAAGGATCTCCCAATTGTGCATTTGTTTGATGCTATACATATTGGAAAGAATGTAACAAAGACACTATGAAAAATGTTGGATGGAAGGCATGATAGAGAAAAACTTACCGAAATTTGTACTAACATTTATGAATCCAATTATGCACTAAAATTTTTTATTGAATCAAATAGCAATGGAGACCACATAAATACAAGTGTGTTTCCTTGGGTATTAATGGAGCAACAAAGTGATGCATTAAAAGAGGTCATAAAAAAAAAAAAAAATTATAACAAGATTTACTATAAATATAAGCACTCTTCTATCAAAGAAAGGTGATTTTGGGTCAAGGTTGAAAACACATGATTGACATACCTTCATCAAGGTAAGTCATGTTCTCTATTTATAGTATATTTGTAAAATTGAATGTACAACCTATTGCATTATTTAATAATAGATCTAAATGATCATCTTTTAATGATTGTAGTACATCCTACCTCTATCCCTTCCACATCAATTTGACAATAGTATTAAACAAGCTATATATGATCTTGGAAAATACATGAGGTTAGAACACATGAGGTTAGAACTATTTTTTCTTAGATTAGTAGCTTTTTATCTGAAATCTATTGTATAATTTTATTTGAAATATCATTTATGTATTTTTGCATGTTGAATCTCTTTTAGGTGGCTATCATTTAAAAAGATATAAAATATTTGAAGAGAAAAATTCCACAACTTATGTGTGAAATGCAAAAGTGTTTACCTACAACCTTTTTCAATGCTCAAGAACACTAACTCATACATCAAGTTGAAAAGATTGAATTGTGTGGATCTGTACAAACTAGGTCAATGTGGATGGTTGAGAGGCACTTGAAATTTATGAAGAGCTTGGTTTGAGAAAGAGCACATTCTGAGGGTTCTATGGTAGAGGGATATATGGTATACCAAACCATGGTTTACATTAGTAAATATCTTCCAAAGTTTGTAGAAAATATTCATGTAGATCGCATTTGGGATCTCAACTCTAAAAATTATATTTTGATTCTGTCTTATATTTACTAATGTTATAATTGATGCTCATGAAGGTTTTCAAGGCACAAATGATAAAATTCTTAGAGGAATGAAAATTTATCTTACTCAATTTAGTAGGTTACCATACTACAATGATCTCCCAATTGTGCATTTGTTTGATGCTAGACATATTGGAAAGAATGTAACAAAGAAACTATAAAAAATGTTGGATGGAATGCATGATAGAGAAAAATTTCCAAAATTTGTACTAACATTTATGAATCCAATCATGCACTAAAAGATTTCATTGAATCAAATATACAAGTGCTTTTCCTTGGGTATTAATGAAGTAACTAAGCAATGCATTAAAAGAAGTCATAAAAAAGAAAAAAATTCAACAAGATTTGTTGCAAATATAAGCACTCTTCTATCAAAGAAAGATGATTTTGGGCCAAGGTTTAAAACATGTGATTGGCATACCTTCGTCAAGGTAAGTCATATTCTCTATTTATAGTATATTTGTAAAATTGAATACACAACCTATTGCATTATTTAATAATAGATTGAAATGATCATTTTTTTAATGATTGTAATAAATCCTACCTCTATCCCTTCCACACCAGTTTGACAATAGTATTAAATAAGTTATATATGATCTTGGAAAATACACAAGGTTAGAAGTGTTTTTTATTAGATTTGTAGCTTTTTATATGAAATCTATTGTATAATTATATTTTAAATATCGTTTATGTGTTTTTGCATGTTGAATCTCTTTTAGGTGATTATCATTTAAAGAAATTAATTAAAAAGATATAACTATTAGAAGAGAAAAATTCCACAGCTTATGTGTGAAATGCAAAAGTGTTTACCTCCAACATTTTTCAATGCTCAAGAACACTAACTCATACATCAAGTTGAAGAGATTGAATTGTGTGGACCTGTATGAACTACGTCTATGTGGATGGTTGAGAGGCACTTCAAATTTATGAAGAGCTTGGTTCGACAAAGAGCACATTCTAAGGGTTCTATGGTAGAGGGATATATGGTATACTAGACCATGGTGTACATTAGTGATTATATTCCAAATTTCGTAGAAAATATTCATGTAGATGGTGTTAGAGTAAATAATTAATTTACTAACTATTTATTCTATTTACTTATGCTTACTTAGGTAAATGCATTCATTAATTAGTTGTAGTCTAGAAGTTAGTTATAAGTTGTTGACAATACGAGAGTTTGTTCTCTCCTAAGTCATACTTATCCTCTCACATTGTTTGAGGAATTTCCACCTAATGTGGATGTATGCTTAGTTGTCACACTTATCTCCTAGTGTCTTCTAGCTCATTCTGGAAGATTCCTTGAGGTTTTTATAAGTGGTCTCTCCCTCATTGTATTTTTATACAACATCACTTGCATATTGTAAATACATATTTTCTTGTGTTTCAATATCTTGTGGTCTCTCATGTCTATTTAGGGTTTTTCCCTTGCTCCACGCTCTTCTCTCCTTGGCTTCCCTTTGACAGATTTTCACATGCAAGTGATCTTGGGCATCTTCGGAGTTGGTTTTCATTAACCCCAACAGGGTATCAGAGCCTACCTGCTGCTGCTTGGTTGAAAATTTTTTGAAGCCATGATTTGAAGTCACAAACCCTAGTTTGTTTGTGTATTTTTTCTTTAAATCAAGGGATCACCAATTTTTCAGAGCACTTTCAGCCCAAATGAATGCTACCAATGGATTCAAAACGTCGTTTGTAGTCAAAATTCATATAAAACTTTTCATTTTTGATGGCAGAGCTCCAAGAGGCAAATTTAAAAATTAAAAAAAAAGGGCATGGCACTTAGCGGCCACTGCTGCACCGCCACCATGTGGCCCATGCACCACCACAGCTAGCGGTAGCATCGATGGACCTTAGCAGCACTATCTGAGCAGCACCCAGCCCCCGCCGTAGCCCAAGAACTACTCATTCTGTCGTCTCCACCGGTTGTGACACCACATTCGCCACTCCAACACCACTGATCTCATCACTCAGCTAAAGGTTTCACCTATTTCTATCACCCATGCACAGTCAGTGCCAGGGAGTGCCCAATCAGTAACTGTGGGGGTGACATGTGACATAGGTGCCACATGGCACATTGCCATGTGGACCTGCCATGTCACCTACCACATCATCAGCCTGCCATGTGGCTTCTTTTTTGCTTCGATGACCTTATGGCCATCAATTTTTTTCTCGTAGAATGATGAAATCAGCATGACATCAGCATTACATCAGCCTTCTTCTTGCACTCTCCAAGGTCCTTTTTGACCTACTTGTAGTTTTTTGGCCATAACTTGAGCACACGGAAGTATTTTTCTGATCTGAAAGAATCGCCAGAAAATTAGTTCCGAAATAGAGACATTGATATAAGTATGTTCAAGTTTTGATGCTTTTTTGTTTCCTATTTTCTTAGTCAAAGTTTGAAGTTCAATTTTTGACTCTGACAAGCTTATCTTTTGCATCCCATGTCATTTTTTTAAAAACTTTATATTTTTGAAAAGATAGTTCTATCACCTTTTGAGAAATGTGGTTCTTTTTCTCATTTTTTGGCCCATGCTCTTTCTATCATATTTTTGGCATTTTTTCTATATGGTGGATATCTTGAGTGTTTTAGGCCCAAGGATCATTTTCTTGGCATGGCTCCTTTGTTTTGAGCTGTACTTTTTTTTGTATCAGCTTATTTTTAGTTTTGATCATTGTAGCTATCATTTTGAAGCACTTTTATGTATCACACTAAGATAAAGTGCCACTTTTGCATTTTAGGGGTCATGAGTGTTGTTTTGAGATAGTTGTACCTGCACTATTTTCATAAAGCACCATTGGGGGGATAGTTATTTGTTGTTTTAGGCATTCTCCTTTTTTCAAGTGAGTGTCCCTTCCATGACCTTAGCCCTATGCAGCGTCAGAGTGACCGTGTCTTTATAGGTGTCTATACCTCTTCCTCTCTCGTTCTTGGTTCATTTGTAGGACTTTAGCCCTCCTTTTTAGCTGTCTATCATCACACCCCATCTGCATTAAGGGGGGTTATTCTGATAGTCTAATACATCCTTGGTTTGATGGTTCATTAGTGTGAGCTATGTATATAATGGTTGATCCTATATACAAGGTGATTGTGGTGGCTGGCTACATATTCATCTCGGTGAGATGGATCATCTACCATATAGACATGCTCGGTTCATGCCTTCTTCTTCCTTGGAGGTTCTTCAAATCACCAATTTTCTTCTTGATGGAAGATTTTGCGACTTTTTCATGCTTCAATGATGCTCTTCATGATCACTCTTTGTTCCTATTTTAGGGGACATTTCCCTAGTTGGAGGCTTCTTCAATTCTTCACTAGGTTCTTACCTCTTTTTGGGGGAGGGTTTTTCCCATGTGGTTTTCTCTCTTTCCTCATTTTTAGAGGTTGCATTTTTTTGCATTGTACATGGGTACCTAACATGGCCTTGTTGCTGGGGCCCATTCTGCATTTCTTAGTTTTGTGAGCTTAAGGAATTTCTCTAAGTTGCACTTAAGGGGGAGTCTTAGAGTAAATAATTAATTTACTAATTATGTATTCTATTTACTTAAGCTTACTTAGGTAAATGCATTCATTAATTAGTTTTAGTCTAGGAGTTAGTTATAAGTTGTTGACAATACGGGAGTTTGTTCTCTGCTAAGTCATACTTATCCTCTCACATTGTTCGAGGACTTTCCACCTAATGTGGATGTATGCTTAGTTGTCACACTTATCTCCTAGCATCTTCTAGCTCATTCTAGAAGATTCCTTAAGGCCTTTATAAATGGTCTCTCCCTCATTTTATTTTCATATAACATCACTTCTTGCATATTGTAAATACATATTTTTTTGTATTTCAATATCTTGTGGTCTCTCATGTCCATTTAGGATTTTTCCTTTGCTCCATGCTCTTCTCCCCTTGGCTTCCCTTTGACAAGTTTTTGTATGTAGGTGATCTTGGGCATCTTCGGAGTTGGATTTCATCAACCCCAACAGATCGCATTTGGGATCCCAAATCTAATGACAAATTTGAAGGAGAGTACCTAATAGGGAAAGGTAGATTGTGGAGGGTGAGAGGTAATTATAAGTTTTGCATTTTGTATTTTAATAAGTTTTATCCATCATCAATATATATAAGTTTTTTCTAACTAGTTTAATTGTCTTCTTTATAGTTAGTCATGAGTGGGATGCACTACATTTGTATATTGTAAACAATCTTGATTGGATGATGGTATGGATTGAATAGTCTCAAGAAAATTGTCGCTCATTAATATGGGATGGTGTTGCATCATTGGTTAAAGAAGCTCATTGTAATGAAGGTCCCAATGTTATGCCAATGGTACTCGATCTAGTATATGTCTTAAGAGATACAAATGTACACATAAGATTACTAATCATGAGACATAAATTTAATATCAACTCACAGATCGATGCAAATAATCTTGACATTTTTGAATAATTGTAGGTCAAATATCACAAAGCTATGTACTACCATGGCTATAAATTTCACACAAAAAAGTTAGATGAAATGAAGAAAACATGTAATTCTAGGATAAGTGTTGTCTTTATGGTTACCAATATTTCATCTAGAATTGACTTACATCATCAACAATCTGAAAATTGATACTATGAAATTTTGGATTATATACTTGAGTGTGACTTTAATTCATTGAAAATAGTTCTATTTTTCATAAAATGGTTCAGACTATGATTGAATCAAAATGATCCAGATAGGATTGTTATTAAACATGATAGTGGATTTACTATGATTAATACAAGGTCATTTGAACCAGTCGGAGATGAGCCCAATGTTCTTCCAAGCCAATGTGAGCAAGTGTTTTACTTTGGTGTTTCACACAAACTAGGCTAGTCATTTGTTGTTAGACATGACCCAAGAGGAAGGCTAGTAAAATATAATGTGATCAAAGAAGAAGCTATTGAAGAAGCACAAGATGAAGTAAATGATTATCAAGAATGAGAGTTACCCAGTGATGATGAAGAAGAAGATGGTGATGATTTTGGTCATGCTGACAATAATGGTGATAATGATGATGATGATGCTAATGAAAATCATGGTCATGGTGATGAAGATGGTGATGATCATGGCGATGATGGTCATGATGATGGTGGTGATGAAGATGATGATGATGGCAATGAAGATGGTGGTGGTGATGACGATGATCAAAGTGACAAGTACGATGATAGTGATGATGATGATGATGATGATGACAAGGATGAAGATCATGATGATCAATGAAATGTCTAGGTAGGATCAATGTCAACTATGATGGGGTCATGTTCGACCAAATTTTTCTTTCCAAACCATATGTGCAGATATAAACATTAAGTAGAACATATCAAATATTTGTTTAGATATACACATTAGTTAAACCAAATTTTTGGCTAACTTAAGACAAATGATTTACATATACAATCTACTTTATTATTAATATTTTTTTGGGTAAGTCTATTACTTTAATTTTTCTACCAATTTCTAAGACTTACTAATTTTTTTTATAGGACGACATGGATGCACCATCTCAGAAATGTTTAGCAGAGGTAAACATTAATTATTGTAATTTTTAATGTTAATATAGAAACAAATTTAATATTATTACATTCTTTTCTTTATAGATTTGGAGCTATTTTAATTGAATTTTACTAATATTTGATGTCACAAATGATAGGAAAAAGCTAGAATGACCACTGAAATATAGGCATCATTTCTACATGACATTGCCCTTAGTGCTGACCCTATGTTCATCACCCAGGAAATTAAACAAAGATACATTGATGGAATTTTTAACATTATCATCGAGGGTGACACAAGCAAGGAGAAAGAGGCACTAAGAAAAGAACTAGATCGTAGAATCCAATCTTTGAAGGTAAGTAGTAATTCTACTAAAGCAATAATAGAACTTCAATAGATGTTAATATTTTATAGTATCTTATGGATCATGATCTCTAATTTTATGTGTTCTTGTATAGAAATATGTGACAGTTGCAAAATCACATGGTGAGGGTTGTAGCGCACAACCTTTGTGTAAGTAACCCTTTCTTGGTTTGTTTTCATCAACATTATAACACTTACCTTTTTTTTGTGGATGCTTCTAGCTAGTATCTCATTTGAACTTTATCCATTGCAAATTTCTTTGCTAATAATATTCTATTCTTCAACTCATGATGAAGTGTAGATGCCTCCTTCAGTTGGTGGTCTAGTATTTCCTAGTGCATTGTCAGCAACAAGGACCATGCAAACATCCTCGTCTATGCCCACTAGAACTGGTAAACCTTGTTTTGATATATTTCATAATGTCTATGCCCTCAAGATTTTATTATTCTATTTTTTTATCTCTATCTTGAGCTTATACTTTTGATATATGATCTTTGGTATTGCATATGTAAGCTATAGGTATAATGTATTTGTTTTGATGTTAATATGAGCACTTTTGCTCATGACTTGATAGTTTATTTTAGCAATTTTTTTATCTTGTAAAACAATTGTCAGTATGAGATAACTATCTTTACTATTCTATTTCTTCTTTGTGGAAGGGAAGTCACTGAACCCAAGTTTCCAAATTTTTATGAGTTTATCTTCATCTTTTTCTTTTATTGATATGATAGCTCTCAGTGGCTTGATGAATTATTTTTGGTATTTTTTGAAGTCATCTCTAATATATATTATGTGGGTTCTTTCTGACCAATTTGATTTTTTTGTTCAATCATCAACTGTGGTTTAGCTAGCAGTAGTTTTTTAATAAAACTGGTTATTGTGAATTTATTTTGTGTTTACCATTTATTTAGGGTAGGGCATTTTAGCAGCTCCAATTGCTTAAGAAAGGCTCTATTAAGTTATTCATCTTCATTCTTGAAGCTGATTATCAACTTGTTTGTTTATTGGATCTTGGTTTTTGCTTCTTCTTTTTTGTTGGGAGTAACCATTTATAATATGGACCACACCCAAACTAATGTTATTTTTTCTAAAAATAACCCTTTCCAAATGATCATATGTAACTTTTAGTCCATAATCTACCAAATATTCCTACAAGGTTTGTTTTTTCCAAATTGGTTTCTCCTCAAAGAGCTTAGACAACAATTTTAAAAATATAGTAATTTGAACCCTTCACTACTTTATCCTCCTAGTCCATCTTTTGTGAAATTTATTCTATCTTGAAGTCAAGCCTAAAGCATGGAGTTATATCCATCCCCTATTTTTGTTGCATAGTTTTCTCTTGTTTCTCATTTTCTTTACAATTTTAGAGGGATTTAGCTTTCAATCTTGGATAAGAACTACTTCCTTGTGGCATGCTCTCACTAGTTTATTGTGGTTGTCAATAACTCTTCTAATTCTTTGCATATTTGACCATTTATTTTCTCGATATAGTAACAATTGTTCTAGTATTGGCCTATTTGTAGTGTTGGTAATCTATTTCTCAACTAATAATAGTTTGATTAATTAAATTTTATTGAATTGAGAAGGGTTTCATATTTATAAGAGGTATGTGTAGGATCATGGTTTGCCAAAAAGAGGCGATCTAGAAAATCTGTAGTTCTAAAATATCTCAAACCATTTCAAAATCTATTCCAATTTTGTTCCCACCCAACCTGATACTAAATGAAAACAATTAATATCTTTATAAGGTCTATTATATTTTCTAATACCAAACCTATATGGTCAACTTTAAAAACATCCTAAAAATGTGCTTTTGGCCTATTTTTAAGTGATTGTTACTTCAAACATGTAGTTGACAACTTTTTTTGCACCAAAATTTGATGAAATGAAAAGGGTTTCTTAAGAATGTTCTTGTCTTTCCATAAATGTAAGTTTTGTCAAATTATGAGTTTAGTAAATAATTATTACTTATTTTCTAATGGAGTTATGTATAAAGTGTTGATTGATAGACTACTTGGAAAACAACTATAACTTTCAAATGGTACAACATTTTTTAAATCCAAAAGATGCATCACATTCTATGTTTGTTCTACTATAAGGGGGAAAAAAATTGAATTTTGCAAAGTTTTGAATTAGTTAAGGTGGTCACACATGAGAGATTTTTTATTCCAAAAATACTGAAGTCAAAAATTAATTGATTATTATTTATTTAGAATAAAAATATTCAAAAATATGTGTCACATCCAGGTGCAAGTCTACTATTTATATCTAGAATATTATTAAAAAATATTATCATTTGATTTTGATTAAGGTGGTTAGACATACGTCTACTTCTTATTTTTATTGTGAAATTTTTGTAATATTGCATTAAAATTCAAAATTTTGACCAATCAATTTTTTTTTTTTTTTGAGATAAGTCCTAGTAGTTTAGAAACTAGATTCAATTTTCTAGAGATTCTTTTCTTTCAACTTTTTGATATAAAGTTAATAACAATTAGAAAATTGCACATCAAGTTGACATAACCTTGATTTTCTAATTTTTTATTGCCACTTAAGGGCATAGTTTGGTTGACCATGATCCTACACATACCCTTAATATTAAGCTTTTCTAGAATCTACCTCAAAAATCTCCAACAACAACCATATTTTTCTTAACAAACTTTGCAGTAACCTGAACTCATGATAGAGGTTGTGTCAAAAATATAGGGTACTCCTAAGCTAGAACAATGTGCTAAAAAATATTCAAAACTCCTATTGTACTATGATTTTATGATAACTAGTGCATGATAGGATTATTCTGTATGATGTAGAAAACATTCTTTGACATTTTCCTTTGTTTTCTAGCATCTTTTCTAAGCCTCCTACTAGTATTCTTCTTGAGAGTTATAGCCTATTTGATTTTTCTAGTGTGCGCCTATAGGAACAATAATCAAAATACCCTTATTACAAAATTTTCTAACTATACTAGTTGTGATTAACAAATTATATAAATAAAGCATTGAAAATAAAATCTGCTAGAACTTTGAAAATTAGGCCTCACAATCAAAATGAACATCAGTAGCCCCATTCAATTTCATGATATTCAATGCATAGTTTTTTTTTCTTGTATTCATTATTGTTGTGAATGTTGAACATTAATTGTTGCACTAAACTTATGATTTTTTCCATGACGTAGATGCTGATTATTATTGTTGTAATGTTATTTCCTTTGTTTCACATAGATGTTCTTTTCTACTATGAATGAAATAAAAAATAAAAATCTTCATTTAGTACATCTAGATTGTAATTTTGATAAAAGTTTGACTATTGGTGTTTCTCTATCTTTTATTTCATTTGGTGTGTTCTTTAATTGTAATTATTTTTTAGTTGATAGAGCAAAGAGGCCAGTACTACTGAAGCTAATCCATTTCCTAGAGCAATTGAAGTGATCAATACTGATTCGTATGTAAGGACATTGTTGCTAGACAAGAAAACTATGTTTCTATTAAAAGAACAAAAGCTTCCAGGTGCCTCAAAATTGTTATTATTTAAAGTGTAAATTTAGTTTACTTTTACATTACTCATTTTGGATTGATAATCCGTTTATGTTTTTATAGGTAATAATGCTTTCTTTGATCATCTTTTTGATATGACATTGAGACTATTTGGACCCCCCATACATAAAAGGTACGTATTTTCATATCATTGCTACATAAATTTTCTTTTCTTCCATTTATTGTATTATATTAAAGTTATTAATCTAACAATCTAATTATTTTTTAAAAAGAGGGAATTTACAAGCTATGGAATTAAAAAATCATTGGATTACATCTTTGACACTGGCCTACTTCTCAAAAGAGCATCAAAGAATATAAAGACTGTAAAGGATCAATATAGAAGGGCTTTTAAACATAACCCAAAGTATGACCATCCTCCTATGATTCCACTAATGGAGTGGAATGAAATAATAGAAGATGCAAAGGAGAATAGACTACGTGAAAATATAGTAAATAAAGTAGCATAGGGCAAAAAAAGGTATGTCATGATAGTATTAAGTACATTGTAATCATGCACTAATTATTGATATTTTTAAATATATAATCTAAGATGTTTGAAATTGTTTGTAGATTGTAGGACACATCCATGGCTACAAAAGTGAGACTAGAAAAGGTTGGCCAACACAAACTTGTCTTTGGTGGCTATATGAGTCTCCAATTTCAACTTGTAAGTAGAAGCAATAAAATTTCATATTTATTTTTTTATATAATATTGTAAACAATTTTTTTTAATGAAACTATACATGGAAAATTGACGATATTAAGCAAAAAATACAAAGCATAGAATTCAATGTGGAGCTCATAGATGAAGATAGAAAAAATGCCTTGAAGGAAGGCTATAAAGTCATGGCTGTATGCTTATGTGAATAATTTGAAAGCCTTGCCCAAGAATCCAATACACCAAATGATATCTCATAGGTATTGGTTAGATTAAAAGTAAATAAAATTGAATAGTTGAGAAGATTCTTTTTTGGTATTAGTTTTGAATGCAAATTAACTACATAACAATGTGCATAACATTTTATTACAACCTTCATATCCTATCACATAACCTACTCATGATGAAGTCCATGAGGTACATCATAGTGGTGGAGGTATTAATTTTCTATTAGAAATTAATTATGCAATTATGAATACAATTTAACATCATGGTGAAGGAGTGGAGCATGTTCCAAGTGTTCAACATGTTGACGTGGTGGCGGATCAAAATGTTAATGTACATGATGTGGCAATGTCAGGTAAGAAAAATGTATGTTATGTTGTACTAGTACTTAATTACATACTTGTAATAGTTTAAAAAAGAAAAAGAGTATGCCAAATTTATCTCTTTTACTTGTATGGTCTGATATATGTATAGTCTAATATATTTAATTACAAAGCTAGGACTTCTATTTTTTTATGATTTGGAAATAGCAACAATAGTTTATAGGAATAGGATCAGTCCAAATCCAATCTTGTTAACATCTAAAGTAGTTTTAGTTGGTGGGTTCTTTGCTATCAATCAAAGGGGGCAAGTTTCGCTTGCAACTATAAATGAAGCTACAATTGTGCCTTTTGTTAGCGGACATGTGGTTTTTTGATATATGGTATTTTAACTAAAGCTAGCCTTCCATTTAATGCTCTCCATATATTAACTAATTTATGTGTTGAATTTCTCTAGCTCAACAACCTTGAGCTTGCTATGAATCTTGCTAAAAGAGGAAACCTTCTAGGGGCCAAAAATTTGGTAAGTGTCAACAATAATAATGTTGCATATTTTACTACATTTCTGAAATGCATGCATATTATGTTCTTGCAGCTTGAGGAAATATATGTTGTAATTGGATATTTGTGTTTGTCATGTAGGTTTTCCATCATTTCCAAGAGTTGTTTTCTCAGATGAAGTATAAAGAAGCAACAAAACTTGCAATAGAATCTCCTTAAGGCATTCTTCATACACCAGACGCTGTAGCAAAGTTCTAGGTAGTTTTGGATTTCATCAAAGATATATTCTATCAAAAGTAGGTCTAATAAATAGCAAGTGTTCAATATTGAAAAATAGCATACTTAGAATTATTATTAAAGAAACTGCCAATGTTTTTATAGAGAGTTCCAGTACAACCAGGTAAAACACTACCACTTCTCTAGTATTTTGGTACTTTATTGACAAAAAGAAACCTAAATGCATTTAAGTCTCTTGAACTATCATGATTAGTTGTAAATCAGAACAAAAAGATCTTTTTAGATAATTGGCTTGCTGAGGACAAGTTGGAGTGTATTGAGGAATTGGGGGATCTTGTGAAGGTTAGTTATGATACTTTTGGTTAAAATAGGTACCATGATTTGCACACTAATCAACACTGTATTTTGTAATTACTAAACTATTATATGGTCTTTTATGCCTTAAGGTTTCCTATAATCTTGGTAATTAGTATAATTCTATTTTTGGCTAAATTTGCCAATGTCAAGTCTGTTATTTTTGTCAACCATCCTCTATGTTTGTTCTGTGACTATAAATTGCAGCTATTTCCTCATTTCACCTTTTGAGAAAGTGTGTTTTGGAAATTCTTATCCCTATTATATTATAAAATATAAATGGTCTGGGTACTTGTTATTGGGGAACTTATATCTTGTTTTAGTCAAGTGGCACAGAATTTTTTATAATCTTAAAGTTGTTTCTTCATGCTCTATTTTAGCAAAACCCATTCTAGTTTTAATGTTGCAGCATCTTCTATTTTTTTTTTTACTAGGAAGTTATGAACTTTTAGAATGCTTTATTAGTGGATTGATCTACTCTACTATTTAATCTTGTCATTCTTCTGCCATAAATTTTTTTTTGATTGTTTAGATCTTTTTGTAACTCTTTGTTCTATTTAAAAACTTGGATAATTAATTATATACTTTATGCACACTTGTATATATGATGCTAAATGATTTTTTTAGAGTTACCTTTTATTTCTTGGTGTACACTATGGACAATGACCTTGCACTAAAAATAGATATTAAAGCAAGGCCTACCCCAAAAGTTGTACCAACTTTTGCTGAGAGAAGGGAGTTTGATAAAATACTTATTTACTCTAAATAGGTATGCCTTGGATTTGTTCACTTGTCATTTATGATGGGAGATAGGGATTTTTTATGTTTAAACTAACTGGACAAGTATATATTTCTTAGAAGCATTTGTTTCTTTTAGTTCAACATTCTCTTTGTTGTGTTTAATGCTTATAGCTTTATAGATTGTGAATGAGGCATAACATAGAGCACTAATGAATTTTGTAGGTTGGGTACACTCTAGATTACTTGTTTCTCCTTCAAACAATTCTACTCTCTGATCCCCACGTATTATCAATTTATAAAAATATATTTTTGATAGTGAATTTGAAGATTTTTTAAAGAAAGAGGTCTTATTTGTTGAAAATTATTTATAGGGCACTGTTAATTTTGCACTGATGATGTCTCCAATGGAGGGGGGTTGCCCTATTGACTTATACAATTTCATCACCGATCTTTTTCTTTAGGTATATGCTTTCTAGATGTTGTAAGTTCACATATTTTCTTCCCATTTATAAATAACTTTTGGATTTTGATATTGAAGTCTAAATTGAGGTGACTATAAAACTATTGCTCTTATTAAAATTTGAGGTGACTATCAAACTATTGCTCTAATTGTAGCAATTAAGAAAGCTAAGCTTGAGTGTGATGAAGATGGAATTACTACTACTACCCTTCACGAGATATCCATTCTAAGGATGTTATCTAAGAATCTTAACATTGTAAGGTAAGGAACACATTTTATCTCAAAGCCAACAATTCATTTGCATTTATTTAGATTAAATGCATTGTTTCTAAATGCCAATAATTCCTCTGTGTTTATTTACATTCCATGCATTGTTTCTCAATGACAATAATTCCTATGTATTTGTTTACATTGCATTTATCAATCTTCTCATTGGGGCTAATTAAAGCAATTATGTAGGTTGCTTGATGTCCATCACATGAAATGCAATGATGGTAGACTCTTCATCTATTTGGTATTTGAATACATGGATTGTGATCTCAGGAATTACATTGACAAAAAATCCACAAAAAAATACCTCATAATCCTATTAAGGTATTTTTCTATACTAAGAAATATTGTTTCAACTTTTACATATTATAAATTAATGTTTCTCATGAGTTAAGGTAGATACCAAGTCTTGCATTATATTCAAATTATTTATACTTTCTTTTGTAATAAATCAATTTTGGTGTATAATCTTATGTTCTAAGGTGCCTTAAGAACTAAGGAAACTCTTGAGGCAAGTTATGGTAGTTTTATTTAGATTATCTATATGAATCACTGGCTCTTTGGTATTGTTGTTGGTATTTAATTTTGTCTTTCTTTCATCCCCAACCCCCTTCTTATTAAGAAGTTATTATGTTGTAGAGCTTCATGTACCAGTTGTTTAAAGGAGTTTCTTACTACCATGGTCATGGTGTAATGCACAAGTGCTTCTATTTGTTTCACATGCATTGTGTTGTGGGTCAATTTTGATTTTTTTTTTTTTTGACAAATTAATTATGAAGAAACTTCAAGATGCACTTTGGGCTGATAGGATCATTTACAAAAGTACTATTGGTATGTCTCCCTTCCAATTGGTATATGATATAGATGCAACCATTCATTTCCTTTAGAACTCACTCCTTGAATCTATAAAAGGCAATAAAAGATGAGCAATTCTAGTTTGGTATTGAGAAGAGAATCATGTAGTTGAATCATCTTGAATATAAAAGAGAAATAGTGTTGGATATCATTGAAAATCATCATAAAAATGTAAAGAAGATATTCAATAAGATATTTTGACAAAGATACTTTTAAATTGGAGATATAGGTTTTTTTGGGATAATTAAAGAAATCTAAAGGATTGCATAAAAAGTTTGACTCTTTGGCGAGGAGTCCTTTCAAAAAAAAAAATGTGCTAGGTAAAAATTCCTTCCTTTTGGAATACCCATATGGTACCAATCTTCCTCTTTCCTACAATGGGCAAGATTTGAAAACTATCTAATCTAGTTCCCCCCTCGTTCCCTTGTACACAATATCTTTCTTTCTTCTATTTTATGTGTCTATTCATTTGTGTCTACTCTTTTGACATTGGTCATTTGGATTCTCTTTATCTTGATATTAATTTTCTCCCTTTAGAGATATTTTTAGTTAAATTCCATTTTTCTTTCTTTCTAAAGGGTTTTTTTTTTTTTTTGAGCACACAAGTCTAACTGACTTGTTGTGGTCTTGGTTCCCTTCCCTAACTATCGGTCTCACATAGCCTTTCAAAAGTTGGCATAGAGTTAAGGTCTTTCTTAAATCCCCAATCCCCTAACAATGTGTGAAGTATTTCCAATTGGTTGGTGAGAGGTTTTAATAAACTTAAAATCTCCAATTACTAGTTAGAAGTCTAGGATAATAGGTGATTGATTGACTAGTGAATTGCTAGTCTTAGTGAGTTGCAGTTTACAAGGCTTGAAATCTATTTTAGCTGACTATAAGGAACTTTAAAATTTGATGGAGTAGAAATTTCTAGGGTCTTTTGAATGAGAGAGATATTCTCAAGTAGCACAACACAAGAGCTAGATGGAGGCTTCCACAATATTCCTTGTGTATATGGCTTGGATGAATCAACTCTTGATTTTGGACTTCCAAATCTACCCCTCTTCTATATTGTGTCAAATATTGAGGCTATTTTGAGATGGCAAAAAAGCTCATACATATCAATCAAGTGTACTTAGCCAATTTGGATCCCTCATTTGATTTGAATGGTCCTAAAATGAGATGTGTGTCCTCACAAAGAAATTTGAATGATCACTTGGGAGGACTAGTACATGCATAATTATATATATACATATATAACTATGTACATCTTGAGGAATCCCTTAGATTGGCTCGGCTTGGATGATTTTGGATGATACTAGAATTTACTATCAATGCTAAACCTCTTGTTCTAAAATGATTTTAACACAATAATTATTATGAGATGGCAAAATAGCTCAAAAATGGCAACCAACCATCCTAAATGAAGTTGGATCTTGTGCCCAATTTGCATACCTCCCAAACATGAGTTTTTTTGTATAGGAACCTAAGTGGTCCCTTATTAGGTTTGGCACATGCACAATTTTGGTCTATCATACTATCCAAGCCCCTCTTTGGGACTCTAAGTCAAGTTTTCCTTTTCATTGCAAGTAGTCTAGCACCCTACTCAAATCACTGCCTAGCTCCAAGCTATTGCAGCCCACTGTTGTTTCATATTAAAAAAACTGCCATCATCTTCACTACATACTAAGTTGTATTTTTCTACACTTTGCTATAGCTCACTAAATGCTAATTTAAAAGTCCTTGATTGCCCCAACATAACCCTTCTCCTTGGAAAAGTTATTGCTTTGTATGATGCTAATACTATAGCTATAGGAATTCCCCTATAAGAGTTATTTGTTTAATTCCCACGCTGTTGAAGCCTCCTTCTTGGAGAAGTTGATGCTTTATAAAATGCTAACACTATAACTGGAGGGTCCTCTAATTACCCTAAAAGAGTTATTTGTTTAATTCCCAAGCAGGTGAAGGAAAAACTTTTTGTTGGCCACTATGCCACAAAATTAAATCTCAGCAACCACCACACATCTCTGATTCAACAATCACTACATCCCAGAGTGAATCAAAATTTCACTATAATGTCTCAGTTGTGATAAATGGGAATAATTAATAGGGGTAAATTTAGAAGGTAAGGGGATTGCTCCAACATAACCCTTTTCCTCAGAAAATTTAAAGCTTTATAGAAAGCTAAAAAATGTTGCAAACAAGAACATAGGGGATATTTTTACCCTTCATGATGGTCCCCCTTATGCCAATGAAGATTTGTATATTGGGAATGCCTTGAAAAAGATACTAAAAGATTTTATCAACAGATATAAGTTACTTGAAGGGTATAAGGTGCACTATGTGCTTGCTTGGGATTGTTATGGGTTGCCCATTGAGCTCAAAGTTCTATAGACCATAGACCAAGATGCAATGAAAGAGCTCACACCATTGAAACTAAGAAAGAAAGTTGCTCAAGTTGCCAAGAAAACTATTGATGCTCAAAGGAAATTATTTAGGAGATATAGAATAAAGGGATAGTGGGACAATCCCTATCTAACACTTGCTATAGAGTATGAAGATGCATAGATTGATGTATTTGGGAAAATGTTTTTTAGGGCCACATTTATACAGGCTGGAAACTAGTTCATTGGAGTCCCTTGTCTGGTACAGCTTTGATTGAGGCTGAGTTGGAGTATCTATAGGGAAACATATCAAGAAGTGTTTATGTTTTTTTCAAAGTGGTTAATGTAGCAGAAACAACTCCTAATTTTCTCAAAGGACTTCTACCTAGTTTGGGTTTGGCTATCTAGACAACAACCCCATGGACAATTCCTAGAAACATTGTAGTAGTAGTCAATGGTTAGCTTCTTTATGTAGTGGTCTAGGTAAGAAAAAAATCATCTAAATATACTACTACAAAAGGTGTTAAAAAGTCTATTTTTGAAAGCAGCCAACATATTGTTGTTGCAGTAGATTTAGTTAGTACTCTACAGTTGAAGTAGGGGGTTAAGCTTGATGTGTTGGGAACTTTTTGTCCTTCACACCTTGAAAATTGTAGTTATATCCATCCCTTAGAAAATAGGGAATGCCTTGTTGTTGTGGGTGGAGATTACATAATGACAGAATCTAGAATAGGGCTAGTTCATACTGCCCCAGGCCATGACCAAAAAGATTTTTTTGACTGGCATGAAATATAAGCTTCTAGTACTATCTCCTGTAGATGATAATGGCAAGTTTACTAAAGAAACTAGGCAATTTGTTTGTTTGGATGTATTGGGTGATGGAAATGTGGAAATTTTCAAGAGCTTAGATGAACACTCATGTCTTATCATGGAAGAAGCGTACAAACATAAATATCCTTATGATTAGAGGACAAAAGGCCTACAATATTTAGAGCAAGGAAATAGTGGTTTTCCTTTGTTGAGAGATTCATGCAAGCTATTTTGGATGCTATCAAGAATGTGAAATGGGTTCCTCCATAGGCTAAGAACTAGATAACATCCATGATAGTCAGCTGATCTAATTGGTGCATTTCATGTTATAGAGCATGGGGTGTGCCTATTCTAGTTTTTTATCATGTGAGCTCTGGTAAGCCATCGATGAATAAAGAAACTATAGCACATATTAAATATGTTATAGCCAAAAATGGGAGTGATGCATGATTGTACATGAGTATTGAGGATCTCCTCCCAGAAAGTTATCATAGTGAAGTACAAAACTATAAAAAGGGCACAAAAACCATGGATGTTTGGTTTGATTTAGCATCTTCTTGGGCTATTTTTGTGGAGAAAAGAGATGGACTGGCTTGGCTTGTTGATCTTTATCTTGAAGGAAGTGATCAACACATAGGGTGGTTTCAAAGCTCTTTGTTAGCCAGCATAGCCACTAGAGGATAGGCACCATACAAGAGTGTCCTAACTCATGGGTTTGTATTTCAAGGTTTCTTTTTGTTAGGAATTATTTGTTACTACATTGAAAGATTTTTTAGTCTTTTTCAAATACTAGTTAAAATTAGTTTATGACTAAATGTAAAGAACTCTATAAATATATATTGAAAATAGTTCTATGGAGGAAATTTTCCTTACTCATTCCTTGGTTTTATTTACAATTTTGATACATTTTGTTATTTCTTTTGTCAGTATTTGAAAATTATTTTAACTTGCTATCTGTGACTTTCATTAATTTGCAATGGTACCAAATCATGTTTCTATATATAAATTATAATGGTGTTTTTGTTTTTGAGATGATGGTTGAATGGGATATTGAACTATGAAATGATGTTGAAAGCTTGCAAATGGGGTTGCAAGCTTTGGGTTTAACCATGGAGGAAACTCTGTAGTTAAGCATGCTCAGGCTAGAGTAGTACTAGGATGGGTGAGCTCCCAGGAAATCCTAGTGTTTCACCCCTATGAGCATCACCTAGATCCAATGAGTACTAAGTGTTCCATTTATTCTCATTAGAGATGGATTCATGTTGAATCACTACTCATGAAACATGGTTCAATGGGTTTGACTCAAAATCACATAGCTAAAATCTTGATAGCATTATCACAACATGATTTTGAAATTATTTTTTGTTAATTTCTATATCAGTCAACCACAAACCAACATTAGTATTTCACTGTAGCACAACATCCTATATATAAAAACACCACAGTTTTTAGTTTCAGCAGTCACCACATCCCAGAACAACTCAACTTTTCACCATAATGTTTGGGTTGGGATAAATGGGAATGATTACAAAGAGAAAAATTAGCAGGTAAGGGGAAATCTTAGACAAACTTGGGACCAAAAGAATAAATGGGAAAGATATGAGTGCAATGAATAAAAGCACAATATCTTAGGAGTGCGACTAAATACTATCCAAGTGAAGCTGCTCGTAAATCTAAGAGACAACCTAAAGAAAAACCAAAGACCGGTCAAACTGGAAACAACAATGATTCCATAGGCAACATTATCCAAATCACTACAATTCAAGCCCTATAAACTATAGGTTCTTGAGATTAATTTGGTCACTTTCCCTAATGTTGCTAATGCTATCTTGGAAAACAAAATTTTCAGTCACTATGACCATCCTCATATAGCACAGTTGTGTGAGAAAGCTAGTTTATATATGCATGCACTTCAGGTAGGTGATTCATTGGGAGTACACTTGAGCTTTAATATAGATTGAATATTTTGTATGAAATATTGTCTATATGAGTTTTTGTTGAAACCTTTTTTAGGTTTTACTCCATTTTTCCTTATGTCAAATGGTTTCTTAGGAAATATTTATGCATCACTAATATTGTAAGTTTGGTTACAACACTATACAGAGTTGCCTAATATCAAACATGTCATTATCAACACCCATGCTATTGAGCGACAGGTCTATGAAACATCATGTGCTCTTGAAATTGAATAGAAACTATCAATTCCCTTACTAATTCCAAAACTTTTTAGGCCCTTGTCAAGTTCTCTGGGATTCTTTCTAGATTGTGAGCATTGGAGTGCATGAAAAATCTCCTCCTTGTTAACTTGAGGGGAAATCTCGAAATCATTGTCCAGGTCAAAAGCTTGCAACTTTAATGCACATTTCAAATCAATAATGGATGTATCTTTAATGCATTCAAACAAACTGTTGTGATGCATTGAGGGCTATGTCTAAAAGGTAGGTTCCTATATCAAACACTTATTTTATATGTCGAAGTGGTATTTAATCTATTGTTTTCTATAAATATGTTCTCTATTGATATTAAAGATGAACTATAGGAACTATTATTGGTTGCATTTACAATGGATTTCATGAAATGGTCCTTGGGTTTATGTGAAACAACATTAACACTTAGCTGAAACTCTTTCAAATGAGTTTTATTGTGGAGTTCTTGTTTTACTTTCACCTATAGTGATCTCATACTGTGATTTTCCTTGCAGAGAAGTTTAGTATTATGAGTATATTTTGTAATATTATTTAATCTAGTTTTCAAGTTTTTTGAAATATATTTGATTTCAATTTTTATTCCATTGTAGCAAGAAAAATTACTTTATTGCATACTTTATTACATATACTCAATTGGGCTCTAGTTCATAATTGTCAATGGATAATATTATGTGGTTCTTCGGAGCCCAGTATCTGCTAGGTGTGGAGTGTGGTTTTGATTATTGGGTCAGTGAAATTTTCATTAGGTACTTGTTATTGAACAAGTCTAAGAGCAGCCAGTACTATCATCTTTCAATTTGGACTACCTAATATTGATGGTTTTGTCAATTCCCTAGCTTTGCTCACCACTCAAGCCTACCTAACATGCTGCACCATATGGCATAACTAATGAAACATGTTTAGCAATTTATACCTACCAACCTCTTGACATGCCCTCTCGTAGCTTACATGAATTTCTACATGCCCTCTCCTAGTATTATAAGGATCATCGCTCTGTCCCAAAAATTAGTGTGGTTTAGCTTGGATAGTTTAAATGCAACTAGTCAAATCTTATGTCCAGCAGCCAAATTCCAATCTCACCAATTAAGTTGCATGCTTTACACTGACACTTATTCCTACCTAACATGAAATAGTAGCAACGTCAACCTCACACCATGATACAAAAAGAGACAAGCCTGCATCTTTGCCAACAAACACAATCATCAATATCCAAAACAATAAACTAACATATGGCATGTTCCTTTGCTTTGAATAAAATAATCTCTAAAAAGGTGATTAGAGCTTTTCTTTAATTGTCAATTAGGAGTGGTCGTTCAGCATGGAATCTTTTCCAAAATGCATGATTAAGGCTGTTTTTAGAATTATGATATGTGATAGAAGTGGATAAGATATTGTTATCAACCACAGTTTCCATAAGATGTTCCAATAGTTAATCCGATAGAATATGCTAATGAACCATCAAAGTTGATAAATAAAATGTAGTACAGGGTGGAGAAGGTCTTGACTTTTACTTTCCACCTTTGATGTTTAAAGATTGCATTATTAGCCTTTAGGCGATAACATAAGATTCTACTATACTGCTGACCAGTGCCCCTTGAACATGATGTCAATTCTCTCCCGAATACATAAGTGGTTACTATTTTATCATTTGTGGTATAAAATAAATAAGTTTCAATTAAAAAGAAAATTGCATGGTTTTCTTTTTTGCACCATCACATCTTTGATTTATCCGCTATTTTAAAATCACCAGCATCTTTTAGAGTTTCTAGATATTTATTAAGTGACATTGTCTCCACCATGTTACTATTAAATTTTAGATCAAGTAGCCTGGGCTTGTCTTCATTCAAGAACTTCAGCAGACACTGATACAAACCAAGATGACAGAAGATACAAAACACCAACAAATAAGACTCATAATAAAAAACAATGGTGATTGCAAGAATATGTCATTTTTATCTGTACATGGTAAGGATATTATGACAGGCAGGCTAGAAATGCATTATAATGGATATCCAGTAATCTGGAGATAGTCATCCTATGATCGTAGTGAGGCCCTTGGAACTGTTGGCAGCCCAAACTCATCTGTGGCCTGCAAATTTGTATAGTTCATCACAAAAGTTTTAAAAATAACCCAATTATACAAATTATTATATGGCATTGTAATGAACAAGCTTGACTTTTTAAGTGGTTACATGGATGTCTAGTGCGCAATTTAAGTACCTAAGGGCTGGCTTGTAGAGTGGCCGATGAATGACCAGAAGGCGCTGAAGGCAAGTTGAGTTCAGCATCCAGATCAGAATCTCTATCAGGTTGGAAATATACAGGCATACTATCAGTGTTGGTCTCTGAGCCCATGTCAACTTCTAATGCATCTAGCTCTGTCATAAAGGTTCTATCAGTTAAGACTAGAGAAGAGACATGCTACATTTAAAATCTTTCAATTTCTAAAACTTGGTTTTGATTTTAGATAATTTATTTTGGCTCCTGAAAATTGCTAATATGTTCTCTTATTGTACACAAAGCAGGAGCTTACCACCCATGAGTTCATCTTCATCAATGTCGTCTGACACAGTGTAGCTTCGCCCAAGTGAGTCTTGGATTTCAGAACTTATATCCATTAAATTCATCATTTCATCTTGCATATTCTGCAAAATAGAACAACTTTAATGAATCAGATGAACACGGCCAAATAAAATTGGAAAAAATTGGGCAGGTAGCTGCCATGAAATCTATTATATATATATATATATATATATATATATATATATATATATATATATATATATATATATATGTTTAAGTTGTGATTGTCCTTGTAGACATGCATGCAAAATTAACAATATCAGATTTCCACAATCCATTTGTAATGCAAGTTCATTTTGGATTTAATTGTGTATTTTTTAGCATCATCATTTCAAATCACTCTCTATAATCCATCATCATGATGAGAGAGTGCAGGATGCATGCAAAATGTCAAATCATAGGCAAGGCATGTGAACTATTTTATAGAATGCCTCAAAAAAAATTGACCAGGCATTGGTCAAAATTTGGACCAATGCCTGACAATTTTTTACCAAGCATTGGTCAAAATTTCAACCAATACCTAGCAATTTTTTACCAAGCATTGGTCAAAATTTTGAATAATACCTGGCAATTTTCAACCAAGCATTGGTCAAAATTTTTACAAATGCCTAACAGTTTTCTACCAAGCATTAGTCAAAATGTTGACCAATGCTTGGTAGTGCATTGGTCAAAATTTCAATCAATTCCTAGTATTTTTCTCCCATGCATTTGTCAAAATTTTGACCAATGCTTGGTAGAAATTGTGCTAGGGCTTTTAAAAGATTTTGACCAATGGATTGGTCAAAATTTCAACCAACCAATAAGTTGGTCAAAATTTTGATGAGAAAATTTTTGACGAACTGGTTAGTTGACATTTTGACCAACCTGGGTCAAAATTTTGACAAATATTCATCAAAAAATGAGCTCAAATGTACTAGTGTGCTTTAATTCAATTAGGGTTGGTAAGCACAGCTTCACACCCAACATCAGTAGAATTATTAGAGTTAATCATGACACTAGTACAACATTTTGTTCTAGAGGAAAGGGTAGTTAAAATTTTGATTGAAGAAGTTGTACTGGACCTCTAACCCGACAACATTGCAATGGTCTTTCATCTCCTAAGAGCAAACCAGTTCATAAGACCCTTATGAGGTAGCAAAAGGGTGGTATAGAGAACACCTGAAAGAAGCAACAAAAATAATTCAATCATCTTACCTCATTGAGAAGACTCCTCTAGGGAGGATAGCAGGGAAGGTGGACATGAAAAGGGGATATATGAAGGCAAATATTGGCTATTCCATCATTCTTCTAAGTGGGGTCATGGGTCTACCAGCAATGGGACATTTGAGTGTTTTTATGGTGAACTTTATTGAGACTATCAAGATGGCAAAGATGCCACTAGACTAGGCCACCACATCAAGTGAAAACTTGTGTGAACAATTAGAGGTAGTCAAGGATAAGAAGAAGTTCTATATGACTTCCTACATGGTATATCTACTAATAGAAAGGGCAAAAAACTACCCCAGATTGTACAAAAGAGGTAGCATGCATGATCCCAATGCCTGGCCTTATATTGTTTACCCTCAACTGGTGAGGAAGAAACTCTCAACATAGAGCAAGGAATAAATAATCGTGAATGATGTGTTCATATTCAAAATCATTTGATTCATAGAGGGAGACTATGCAAAGTGGTTATTTGATGAGGCAATAGCACAGATAACAATTCTTGGGGCGTACTACATCCAGTTTAAGACATTCACATATCTATGGGTAGTTGGTGCCTCTATCAATCCTAAGAAGCTCCCTAGATATCCTAGTGATAAATTGGTTTTGTTGGAGATTGCATGGCCGATTGAATTTGCGTATGATAGGGTCAGGAAGCAATAGACACCATGTTGGACATGGCCCTGGGTCATAGGACCATACTAGGTCAAGCAAAAACAAGATATTCTATCTTTTAAGTGGGAGTGGAAACATTATTCCCTTGAGGAATGCAACTCTCCTCGGTCCTATTTTGATAATATTGGGAAAGTTGAGAGTTTGGCTAGCAAAGAGTTCCATCACAAAGAAGCCGTTGAAGACCACTGGATGAATGCAACAAATGACTACGATGTCCATATTAGGGACTATTGTAGGATGACTTTGTATTTGGTAGAGAAGGCTCTCAAAATAACTATTCTAGAGGAAGTAAGGTAGCAAGATTCTTGGGGAGCTACTAGACCCCCTATTCAACTTGAACAAAATCGAAGAGAGACCCATCATGACTACTGAGGTTGACAAGGAGGAGGGCAATGATATTTATCATCAAGTGAGACATGTAATCAGAATGAAAAAGGATTGGATCAAGAAATTCTTTTAGCTTGATCTAATACATAATACTGTGATATTTCACGCACAAGCCTACCCAAAGAAAGGTAGAGGAAAGAAAGTTACAATTCCTACCTTTGCAGCCCAGTCTCCCATCAGGTCAAAGATAGTATACCAACATGATTTCCTAGTTGGATAATATCATCCTTCAGAGAGGAAAGGAAAAGGAAGAGAGCCTTCCCTTAAAGGATTGAAGCAAAAGAGGGTGGAGTGCAAGCACCTCCCTAGCAATAGGAAGAAAGTGTACAAGGGTCTGAGGATATTGGAGCTACTCAAGTCTAGGATGACCCTCAATTGCCTCCCTTTGTGCCCAGCCAATTGAAAGAGGGAGAGATTCAGTAGGTTTCCATTCCTTCTCCACAAGTAGAGCCAACATTCCCTTCTACCTCCATGAAATAGAAAAGGATTACAATCCAAATGAAGAAGAGCCAAAGGCTAACTTAAAGAATGGTGCCTTTCCCATTTGTCCCTAAAGAGACCATTCTAGAAGGAGAAGATGAGGAAGAAGAAGAAGAGGAAGAAGAAGAGGAATAGGTGCCTTTACAAGGATTAGCCTAGCTAGCTAGAGCTATGGAACGGTCAAGGAGAAGTTCCATAATAATACCACCATCTACCCCAAAGGAACCATTGGGAGTCTCTTCTTCAGAAGATAAAGTATAGCAATGGGTGGATGAGTTGAGTGAAGAGGGTGATGACATTTTCAAAATATTAGACTTTGATTTTATGCCCATGGGAATAGAATTGGTTGGGGATAAGATCAGGTATACCCCTACAAGTGAACACCAACTAGAAGAATGGACGTAGATGCCACCAAATTCATAGGGTCCTAATCTTACTCCCCCATCTCCACCACAAATCATAGTGGTAGATAAAGGCTCGGTTACTCCTCCACCTCAAAGTTTAGAAGAAGAATAGGTTCAAAAGGAACCTTCACAAGAGGAGGAACCAAAACAAATGACAACTGATGAAGTGTCAAAGGAGGGACAAGTGGTAGAATATTCTCAACCATCTTCCCAATACACTGAGGTGCACACTATAGGGTCTACAAAAATAGAGGCCACAAAATAAGAGCCCTCACAAAGAGAAAGTACTCTGAGGAGGAGTGATAAGGTAAAGGAGGTAGCAAAACATACTCCTTCAACCTCGAGAGGTAGGCCTTAAGCTAAGTGCATCCCGAGATGTCTTTAGAAAGAAATAATGAGGAGCAAAAAACCATAATTCCATGCTAATGAGGAATACATTTTTGTGTTGGAAGAGATTTTGAACAAACCTGAGTCTCCATTGCATGAGGCAAGACCGTTGGAATTTTTCAACAATACAAGAGACTAGGATTTATTTTCCCAAGTGGTTGTCCCTCCTGAAGATATGGATGTAGAAAGCCTCAGTCCTCAAGACTATTAAATCAAAGAGGTCATGCTTGGGAGGCCCACATAGGATATATCTAGGTTAATGGTAACCATGGATATCAAGGAAGTCTTCAAGAGCATGGAATAGGAAGAGGTTGAACTTTGAACACTTTGATGGCAAAATGAGATTCTAAGGGGATATTTGGCTGAAGTGGTTGGTCCTCTAGATCTTGAGCACCCCAAGGATACATTGAGCACCATACTCAGAGAACAGGGAGTTGTACATGTGGATCCATTTTTGAAAGCTTTTCAATAGTGGTAGGAAAGTTTTGAAGATAAGGAAATTTTGATTATCCATGGGAACTTAGAGTTATTGCATGCTATGCAAGAGAATGTGAATAAAATGGTAGCAATTTTGAAGTAAGACTTTAGCATTGTGGATGAGGTAAGGGCCTAGAGTAAGGGTTTATAAATTTTGCAAGCAATAAAGGGGAAAAGGTACATAATTTTGGTAGGTGTATACACGGTGAAGGAATTATATTTGATTGATGATTGGATAGAGAAGATTGTTGATGCTAATAAAGTAATAAAAACATTACATGCAGAGATCCATAGGCTCAAGGACCAAGCCTGAGAGTGAATTTTGGAAGCAGAGAAGCATTATAGTGATGCATGCTTAATGATTTTTGAATATTAGGAATGAGAGAAGTTTTTGCCTGTAGAGGTAGTAGTAGAGAGTTTTAAGAAGATTTTTTAGGAAGCTGCTAATGATGAAGATATTCGGCAAGCTTTCAGAATAGAAGAAGCCTTGTTAGAATTGGATACCAAACTCAGGGATTTTGCTGACACCCTAATTAAAGTAGATAATTATAGACATAAGATAAAGGAAAAATATGAAGCTCTAGATTTACTATATGTAGCTAAAATTAGTGAGATCATAGAGAAATTTGAGGGAAAACATCCAGACATAGTCTTGTGATGAAGGGGAACAAAACCCAGATGCCAAAATTTCAATTTTGATACTTAGCAAAATTTTGAGATTTTGGACCATTTTGAGGTGCGTAGCTCCATAGATGTGTAGGTCCACAAGTGCATAGGTTTGTAGGTCCACATCTTCATAGGTGCATAGGTTTGCAAGTCCACTTTTCTAGAGGTGCGTTGACAGTTAACTGCTAGTTTGAAAATAGAGCTTTCCATGCATTGAAAATGCATTCTGATGACAATTTAACTCTAACAAATGCCTATTGAAGGATCAACTTCCATTTTTAGCACTTCTTTAACACTTCCACTTCTAGATACTTCCACTTTGACTCAAGGCTCATGCATCCAATTAATGAATAAAAAATGGATGGAGTTCTGTTTAGCACCAGTTAGATTGTTAGTTTGTATATAATTAGTTTGTATTAAATTAAAAAGAATTTTATTGCATGAAGGTATCTCTCAGTCTCAACATAAATTAAGGAGACAATTTCTTATAAATACTACATTGTAATATGTCATTAAGGCTGCCATTATTTTGCAATAAAATTATGCTTTTAGTGCTCATATTTGGAGTGTAGTAATTCTTGCCCAAATGTGTCATATTTTTGTGGATTTATGTTCATGGGATTTTGATTGAGCCAAAGGTTTATTGCTTTGTTTCTGGTTGTGCAATTCATTAGTTTTGGTGTTTGTTATGGTTTTGACAAATTTCAATGACATAACTAGCTTGAGAAGAAATCATCGAATTGTGCCTACATAACTTTTCTTCTTGCATGAGCACACTTTTCATGGTCTTGTGATTTGATGAAGGGTGAAACATCATATGATCACTAAGTTTCTTAATGATGATTGCATCAGTGGAATCAAGGAAGTGTATCAATGGAGTCAAGGAAGCATTGCTCCTTCTTTCATTGGTTACCTACCGATTTCTTTGAAAGCTTAACTCATAGACATGTCATTTTCCATAGCTTATTTCTATTAGGAATTTCAATTTCATGTCATTTTCTTTAAATTTCTTGTTATTTTCTTTGATACCCCCCCTATTAGAATAGGAATTCATACTAGTTGCATTGTTAGATTGCATTCATAAAAAACATAAAAATACTAAAACATAGTTCTTTTCGGTATTTTATTTTTAAGTAGCATGCAAGTTCTTCATCTTATCTAAAATAAAGATGAACTAGAAAATGACTCCTTGTGAACAATCACATTTATCTTCAACTAAATGGATTCTAGTAGGTCATGAGATCAACCTAGAACCTTGGAGTTGATTCACAAAATCAGCTTTTCAAGATAGGAGTTTGCAAGAATTCCTACTATTTAGCATCATGCATAACGACAACTTAATAGGCCCCTATACACAATTATTTTATAGCTTGGTCCTTTTTTGACTCAGAAGAAAGAATTTCCCTATGGAGTAATCATTCCTATTAGGAAGATGATAAATATGGTAAATGAATTGAATGGATTTTTCTTAGGAAAGATGCAATTGATCTAGAATAAAATGAGGATAATTGACATAGGGAACCCAATTTCATTCCTAATATTATATATGCTAATAGAAGCATAAAAGATTGGTAGGAGTAGTCTTCCTCTTTTGAGGATAGTTTGATGCATCCATAGTTTATTTCTTATTGTAATAATGAGATAGTTGTTATAGTTGTCTATGATATGATTGACTTGCTATACATGATCGAATTGGATATGAAAAAAAATGTTGAAGTAAGGGAAATGATTGATGCTAGATGGAGTGAGTTTTTAGATGAAATAAACACCATTTGAGATGTCACCTAGCCAGAGATTGATACAAATATTGCTATCTCGGAGCTTGTGGTAGAGATTAAAGAATTTACATCTAGAGACAGTGACTGAGCATGCAGAAATGTCAAATAATATCAAAAGGGAGGATGACTACTTAATAGAGACATTTTATCTTTGTGGTTTACCTATTGTGGGTGTATTCCTATTACAAACTTCAGAGTTGATCCTAAATAGTAGAACTAACAACTACTCAAATTTTGGTTATCTTCAATATTTCTATTTGAAGTTTTGTCTTATATGAAAAAGGTTGTAGCTATTTTTGAATATACATGCCCTCACATCTGAAGCTTGTTGTAGTCCTTGTCTATAAAAGGATTTCGAAGATGTGGATTGATGGTTTGTGTTTCATTTATTTCATATGTTTATGTAAATTTTTAATTGGTCCATGCATATTGTAAATCAATTCCAAAATTGAATATAAAAAGTATAGTTTTTGGTCTATTGTGTTATTTTATGATAGAGATGATCATTGAGTTGTATATAGTTCAAAGAAATGAATACAAATATTGAGATTAGATTTCACACCGAATCTTGTCTCTTTTTTTGTCTCTATTTTGTTTTTTGAGAAAAGTTTATTAAATTTTAGTTGTAATTCACTCTAAATTGTATTTCAATTTGCTTTTACTGATAATCTAATGGATTATGTAAATGTTTAATGTAAGTTGAAATAATACTATGGTTTTTGTACTCGGTGTGAATGTGTATTCATGAAAATTTAGTGTAGTATACAAATAGACTGACGACCAACTATACTAGACCCAAGATATCATCATCAGAATGTAATCTCTATGAGCATCTCATGTTTCCCTAACTACAACTACAAAAATAGCTCTTAGACCGGCATCCTAGTGATAGTTCTAGAATGGGAGTATGCTTAGAATGTAGATTTACAATGAAAATATGCAAGATCTATGACTAAAATGTAGATTATATGTGAAATACAACTCCTAGAAATGCTCTTGAAATGATCCTGCTATGAACTAACATAAAATAAATGATGCAAAATGATGTGAAAATTCTCTAAACTTACTACAATGAAAATGCTAAAATGATGAGTTCAAATGTGCCTATAGTGCAGATGCATAAAAAATTTGGGTCCCTTGCCTCTTAGATTTCCCTCCTAGTTATAGGATTTTGGATGAGTTTGGGGTAAGAATCAAGATTTTCACCTTTGACTCAGGGTGAAAGTGAAACTGAAAATATCTCATAAGAGACCAGGAGGAAGAGTCCAATAGACTTGATTTTGAGGATAATGGAGGATATTTCTAATTCTTTTAAAATGAAAAAGGGAGATTTTCAATCTTGTGAGGATAAATGATTTTATTGATTTAATAAATGTCTTACTTATTTTCAACTTTTTTTTCTTTTTCCACCTTTTTTTGAATCTCATTTTATGAATTTGAATTATTTTTCTCCTCTTTTAAAGTTGATTTAATTCTTGTCAATTTGATAGGTGATTAATGATCTAATCTAATTTTTGATTTGAAAGTTTGTTTTATTTCATCTATTTTTATCTTTAATTTGTACTAATTGATCAAAATTTTGTGATTTAAGTCTTTGCCAATTTTTGTGTGTCTACAAATGCCCATCTTTGAGCTAATATGCAAAGCATATTAGTTCAAAGACTATCTTGATTGTCTAATTTTAGGTCAAATTCTGATGATTGGATGTCTATTCGATGATGTTTTGATATTTTGTCATTGTCATGGTCTCTATCTGTTGATGGTTTGGTGTCTCATTGTTGATGATTTGATGTTTTTATTGTTGTTGATTTGATGTTTTGATTGCTATTGATTTGGTGTTGCAGCATTTTTGCTTGGATATCTCAGTTTTGGTACACTTGATGTTTGAAAATTTTGGCTGGGCAGGATGTTTTTGATTTTGGTAAAAATTTTGATGCCCCATTTTGAATGCTCTGGTTTGATTTGATGTTTAAAATTTGGTTGTGGTAGGACATTTTTGATTTTTTGGAAAATTTTGATACCTCGGTATACTACCCCCTCATAAATGAAATTGGAAAATAGGATGTGCAAAATAGGGACGTTCCAATTTTATTGCTAAAAATTTTTATTGAGAATAGTTGATAGGGAATGTGTAGTCATGAAGTGATTTATAGAATCAATTAGGTAATGTTGATAGATAGAAAAACTAGCCCCCTCAAGATATAGAGTAGGGAAAACTAGCATGTCCATCTAAGGATAGAGAGTAGGACACATAATTGGTTCAAGATAGAACCATTAGCTGAATAGCTAGATGTTGAGATTTGATTGATGTAGGATGATCACTTGTGATGAAAAACTAATGTCATTGTTTAGTGTTCAATTTTTCGAGATGAGATGAGTGCCCCCAGTGAGCAAGGACCTTCGGATCATACATAGATAGATGATGTATGTAGTGTGAGATAGGGTTTATTTGGTGAGCTTTTGTGTTTATTCTATTCGTTGGGCATGTATATCATTTATGATGAGGATACTTTTAGGTTGATGATGATGACCTTTTGATGTTGATGTTGATGACCTTTTGATGTTGATGATTCGATCTTTTTGATTTATGAGATATTCAAGCTTGTTGATGTTCAGACTTGTGCACTTGTTATATCATGGACTTACATGTGCATGTGATTGTATAAGTGGATGGATATGGTAGCAGTGGATGCAGATGTGTATATATATGTGAGTGATTAATGTAGATGTATCATGATTCAAAATAGATCGTATGGCATGAATAATGTAATGAAAATGTGATATGGTAAAAGAAAATTTCATGCAATGAATTGAAATGTAACATGATGTAATGAAAATGATTTGTAATGTAATGGAATGAATTGTGAAAAATGAATTTTAATGAGGTGAATGTCATGGTAATGTAATGAAATGTGATAAAAATGTGTGGAAAAGAAATGATATATGATGAAATACAGTGTGATTTAATGAGATGAAATAAAATAGAATGAAATAGGTAAAGAAATTAAAATGCAATGAAATGAGTAATTAAATGAAATGAAATGGGAAATGAAATGAAATGATAAGTAAGGACATGATAGTTAATGAAATGGGAAATGATATGTAAGGACATGATAGTTAATGAAATGAAATGAAATGGGAAATGAAGTGAAATGATATGTAAGGGCATGATAGTTAATGAAATGATAAGTAAGAGGTGATGGATTCAAATAGGGAACAAAATAAAAATGAAATGAAATGATATGTGAGGCCATGGTAGGCAATAAAATAAAATGAAAGAAGTATTGAAATGAAAGGAAATGTGATAGGTAATGGATTGAAATAGGTAACAGAATGAAAATGAAATGACATGACATGTAATGTAATGCAACAAAATGGATAGTAAAAGGGAATGGAATGTCTAAGGAACAAAATGATATATGATGAAATGAACAGAAGTAATGAAATGTTGAAGGAACAAAATGGTATATGATAGGATGATATGGAATAATGAAGTGGAATGAAATGTCTAAGTGTGGGGCTGGGATGAAAGGCGATGAAAAGATAAATGGAAGTGTGATAAAATGGGATGTGACAAATAAGGGGTGAGTGAAGGTGAAAATGGAAGGAAATGAAATTGTTTAAGATTCAAAGGCTATGAGGTGGAGTGTCAAATTTTGAGATTCAAAAGCCACAAGATGAATGGATGATATTGCAACATGAAGTTGATGGAGGATGAGAAAATATGATGCAACGAATTAGATGAAATGGAAGGTGGTTAAATGAGATTGTTTGAGATTCAAAGGCAATGCAAGGCAGCTGATGAGGTGGTGAAAATTGGTAGTGAATAGAAGTGTCTGAGATTCAAAAGTCACATAACACAATGATTGGAGTGGAAAGGTGAATTCATGAAGTGTAATGATAGTGTGGATGGGATGAAGAAACAATGTCCATGATAGTCGAGTGCTCAAAAAAACATCCTAAGGTTGATGTTGATGTTGTTGTCCATTTTTTGATAACAAGTCATGAAGTTGTTGATTAATGTTGGTGAATTGCATCTTAATTTATGTTCCAATTGTTTTTTTTCAAGGGACCCAAGATGGAAATGTAAACTAGATGAATGCAACTAACTGTCACTTTTTTAAAGAGATGCAAACTAATTGTTGTGATAGAGTGTGTGATAATGAAATTAGGCATGCAAATAGTCACTTGTCAGATAAAAGACCTCACGTAAGGTAGCATACAAAATTGGTCAAGGTACACATGGCATTCCATTCGAGATGAGGCACTTATAAGTGGACACCAATAATGTGCAAAACTAAAGGATCATAGGAGTTAAACAATGAAAAACCAATAAAAATATCATGACTTCATCCTAGTACCTCTAGTCAAACACATCATTAAGGTACTAAAATCACATGATAGCATAGAAAATCATTATTTGTGAACTAGGCATGCTTCTAGTTGTGTGTAACAATGTCAAGTTTGTTCAATTTTTCTTGGGAGCAATTGTTGTACTAGGAAAACAAGAAGGCATGGGATGTGTCAGCGATGATTTAGCAACAAAATCCTATGGTCAATGTGCATCAACAAAAAATTGGGTGGTTGAATGTTGGAGCCAAGGGTCAAGTGTACTAGGCACTAGTGCAGTGGGATGCAAAGAGTGGATATGTGGAAGCCTAGAATAGAAAAAGTCTTAGGAGAGTAACGACTATAAGGAGATGAATAATATGGGAATGAACCAAGGAAAAGTGAAGAGTAGAATGCAATTATTGGATGTATTGAGAAGTTGTAGGAATCATGCAAGTGAAAATATGTCAAGCTCACCAGATCATTTGCAGCAAGAGAGTGATGCTATCAAGTGAAGGTGGATGAGGCAAGGGTGAAGAGCAAAGCATGTTCAACGAACCTTTGAGTAGTGGGTGGATCGATTGAAACTCTAGGTGTTAATTTTAGGTCTAGATGAGGCAAGTTAGTCAAGACAAGGGACAACACAACCCAAGGAGGTGGGGATGGAGGCAGAAGAAATGCCCTTGTCAGTTGTAATGATGTTATCAGGGCCTATAGTGCAATAAGTGTTGTAGGTGGTATTAGATGATGGGCTAGTGATGCAGGTGGAGAATAGTCCACCTAAGAAGACAAAGAGTGTGTCGAGAGAAAAGGAGGAGATGGGGAAAATAAAATCCCCTAAAAATTTTGTGGGAGAAACTTTGAAGATTTGGGGGGTTTTAGTGGAGGTGAAATAATGAGTGGGATGCATCGGTGGATGAGCCTCAGGATGTCAAGACAAGGGTCAACAGAAGGGAGAATGAGCGGTGTAAATGTGGGGGAGCCACAACTAGAGGTGAGAGATGAAGATCAATCATTATAGGACATGGAAGGATTATAGAGACTATTAGCTATAGAGAACGTAGAACAGAGAATGTAGAACAAGAAGTTACATTTTTGCTGGGATTGATGGAGAAGGTGCAGGAGGATGGGGTGCAAATGGAGGCAAGATGACTATAAGCAGTGGTGGATGCAGAGTGGATGCAGGTGCAATCACTAGAGATAGCATTGTGTGTAGAACATGCACAAGTAGAGGGAAGTGATGCGAAATGTAGTCTAAATGATCATGAGTTCAATAGTTGCAAGAATCACTAAAGATGGCATAGGTGGGTTTAGATAGCACTCGAAATGAGTTGGTGCTATTGTAGTTGCAGTCTGAATCTTTTAGGGAGGTAATTGCAAAGGTGAACTCCCTGGCATTGAAGTTCTAGGAGTAGTTAGTGTTAAGTGAGGGGAAGGTGAGGCAACTGTAGTAGTTTTTGGGTGAGGCAAAAGTGGAGATAGATCAGTGGTGAATGATGACTGATCAGATGCAATAGTCGTGGGATATGGCCCACTAAGTGATCATTACACAAAGGGTAAGTAAGTTGGTGGAGAATATGTCTGTGGAAATGCACCAGATGAAAAAGGTACACTAGGAAGCCTCTTATTGGATGGGACATTATTATCAGGCATTCCTGAATGAGGACCAATGAGAGATGTAGTTTATAGATAGGGAATTTACACATTTTTTGAACACACAATTATGTGGTGGGAGGTTTCCAATTCCCATGGATACAGTGTGGGTATGGCGGGGGTTGACACTAGGAGCATCTTTGTCTAGAGCTAGGCTAGAAGAGACACCATTAATTAGACATCCTATTGTGCCACCTCCCACAGGGAGGCTAGAATAAATAACCTACTAGATACTATTTTAATGTAATGTTGTCATTGCTATCGTAGGAGAATAAAAAGTTTGTGCTTGTTGTTGTGGCAATCAAAGGGACAACTAATGTTGATTATAATGCATTGTCATGTGTATTTTTGGTATTTTCAGAATATATTTGGATTTTTTGTGGTTTTGTCAAATATTTAAATGTTTTTGGAATGTTTGGTGGATATTTGAATATTTTTGTGTTTTTGTGATAAATATTGGAATGGTTTGACTCTTGTAAAAAGTGAGAACAATACAATCTGTAGAGTGAGGATAACCATGATTGGTAGGTGAGAATGTCTGTGAGTATATTAAGAATTGTTACAAACAATAATAGGGCCAATGTGGGGATGTTTCTCTAGGTGTGTGATGAGACAGACATTCTTGAGGCCTATGAAAAGGCATTTGGGGCCCAAAAGAGGATACTTGGGTCTCATGAAGGTGAAACAAGGCCTTGAAAAGGTACTTTAACATGAAAAAGGCATGTTGGGGGCTCAAAGAACATTGAGGTCTTGAAAAAGGCAAAATGAGGCCTTGAGAAAAGGCATTTGGGCTTAAAAAGGGCTTTTGAGGCCTAAAAAGTCATTTGAGGGGCCTAGAAAAAGGTGCTTTGGGCCTAAAGAGGAGCTAGAGGGGTCCGAAAAGAATGCTTGGGCCTTGAAAAAGGCACTTGGGTGGCCTAAAAAGGAACTTTGGGCCTAAAAAGGCACTAGAGAGGCCTATAAAAGGTCCTTGGGCCTTGAAAGAGGCACTTGAGGGACCTAAAAAGGTACTAGAGGGGCCAAAAAAGGATGCTTAGGCCTTGAAAAACATGCTAGAGGGGGGAGCCAATTACTTATTCTATGCCCCTAGTTGTGTGAGGATGAAAGAGTCTAATAGATATATGGGCTTTTGGGATAGCATTGATATATTTGTTGAAGGGGACTAGACTAATTATGCTCACCGTAACTTTAAAAAGACTAATGATCCATGGGGAATTGTTGCTTTTGACAAGAGGAAGAAAATGGGGGCACCTCTTGTGCTATTCGTGTTGTGCTAGATTTTCCAAAGTCTTGTGAAATGTTTAAGGACATTACTACGCTGCTTCTTAATATCAGCAAGGCATGTTGGGTTCAAATATATTATGTCCTGTTGTATAGCCTAATTGAGCTAAAATGACGTAGTAATTGATAAGAATTTTGGGGTGTTGTTAATGTGTCAAGCTTTTATGGTCGTGTTTGGCAATTATGACCCCCTTTTGAATGCTTTGGGTAATTTGTGAATTTTTTTGATATTTTTAGATGATTTTTGAATTGTTTTGATATTTTGAGACAATTTTTTAATGTTTTTGATAATTTTTGGCAATATTTGAATTTTTTTGATAATTTTAGGCAATTTTTGAATTTTTTTGATATTTTTGGCAATATTTGGATTTTTTTGATATTTTTAGGCTATCTTTGATTTTTTTTTTTAAAGAATTAGGCAATTTTTTCGGTTGTGGGGGTGAAACAAAGGATGTGAATGAGATTTTTTGGAATAAAGAGGTAACGAAGACCATGTGAGGTACCTAAAGAGGTAATGAAGGGAGTTTATGACATCAAATGGGTTGACTAAGGACTAAAATAAATATTGGAGATCATTGGCCAAGGTGGATAGTGGAGATGTGCATTGATTTTCTTGCAATTCATGTCTATGGTATCTCAATACATAATCAGACTCCCTAAGTTGCTGAATTCATTGTGCTCCCCTTTGTTGTTGTCATACTATCTATTTGTGCTGCTAGAACTATATTTGAATGCCAAAAGAACCATGGAATTGTGACCCTCAAATGTTTCTTGATTCCTACTACTCCCACCTCTAGTTCTACTTTAGTCTTTGCTTCATGGTATGGATAGGGGCTATTGAATGAACATAAAGAGCTGTGGGTGTACATTCAATCAAGGAAAAGGGCTTTGGTTTGCTCTTATTATTATTATTTTTATTGCTATTGTGGGCTCTATTTTCCTTGCTCTATTGCTACTATCATACTAACTATTTCTATAGTTGTGAACCACATTTGATGCCAAAAGACTCCAAAATTATAACCCACAAGTGTTTCTCAATTGGGTATGTGTGAAATTAACTCGACAGTGCTTGAAACAAGCAAAATTTGTATAGAGACAGTTGCTTGAGGGTCGTCCTAATTGTTTTTCGGCATTGAAGGACTTGTGTTGTTTAGGGAAGTCCAAAATTGTTGTCTCTTGTCCCTTTTCAAACCAAAGGTGGCATTCTCACTTCTTTTTGTACCAAATTTTATTTATTTGTTGCTATTTTTGATATCTTTTGATATTTTTGGTATTTTTGATGTGTTTCCCAAAAGATTTTAAACATAAAATCATTTGAGATGGATGTTGTTAATCGGTTCTGCTAGTTCTAAACCATCACAATCTAAAAGTAGGTAATGACCAATCCAATTGGCCTCCCATTTGCCTTTCTTTTCCCTTTCTACTTGGTTCTTAGGGTTTACTTAGAGCACTAGGTCACTAATCTAAAACACATGTGGTTTGACCTTTTTCTTGTAATGTCTTGATAATCTATTCTGATACACTTTGAGATGTTCATGTGTTGTATGCTAATATTGTGCTAACAACTCTAGCTATTCTAGATGGGCCACTCTGTAATCCTCATCTGATAGGATGTCTCAAAGAGTAACTCTCAAGGATGGGATCTCAACCTCTAAAGGAAGAATAGCTTCATAATCATAAACCAAGGAGAAGGGTGTCACACTTGTAGGCATCTTAACACTTTTCCTATAGGCCCAAAGGATGGGGTTCAACTGTACATGCCAATCTCTACCAATATCATTGATAGTTCTTTTGAGGATGTTGATAATGGTTTTATTGGTGGCCTCTACTTGGCCATTGCCTTGGGTATAACAAATTGATGAGGAGTGGTATATAATGTGAAATTTTTCACATAATTCATCAATTATTTGAGTTTTAAAGTATAGGGCATTGTCTGTGAGAATGTCGTGAGGTATGCCAAATTGACAAATAATATGGTTGAGGATAAAAGAAGAGATCTATTTTCCCATAGAGTTGACAAAAGGCACTGCTTCGAACCACTTGGTGAAGTATTATGTGGTGGTGATAATCCATTTATGCCAACCAGAGGAGGGTTGATGGATGGCTCCAATCAAATCAAAGCCCAATTGATAAAAAGGCCATGGTGTGGCCAAAGGATTGAGCTCTTGGGTTGGTGCATGAACAAGGTTACCATGGATTTGACATTTTTTTAAAGGTTTTGACATATTCAATAGAGTCCTTTTCCATGGTTGGCCAAAAATAGCCTATCCTAGAATCTTCTTTGATAGTGTGAACCCACTGGAGTGTGACCCACAAATCCTTGCATGGACTTCCTACAGAGCAACTCTAGACTCATCCCTTTTGAGACATCTAAATAAAGTACCATCAAGACCTTTCCTATTCAACATATTGGCCACCAAGGTGTAACAAATGGTTTGTAGAAGGAAATTTCATTTTTGGTTGTGTGAGAGGTAAAATAGAATGGTGTTATCATGGAGGTAAGTGATGATGGGGCTGTACCAAAGGGAATCGGGAGCATCTAAGTGGTAAATAATAAGGGAATCAGGTTGAATAAATGTGGGTTGAACCACCTCTTCTACTAGGAACTCATACCACTTGTGATGGTCCAAGAGCTGAAGTAAGAAGGCCAAGGTGGTCGTAGAATCTATTGCTCTATTCTTCTCTCTAGGAATTTTCTCAAAAGTAATGTGAACAAAACATGCCTTGAGTGTATTGACCATATGTTTATAAGGCAATAATTTTTCATCTTTAGTCTTATAAGTTTCGATAACTTGATTGATGATCAACTGGAAGTCTCCATAAACCTCTAGTGCTGTCAGTTTCCATTCTAAAGCTAGCTTGAGACCCAAGACAAAAGCTTCATATTCATCCATGTTCTGAGTGTAGGGGAAAAGTAGTTTGTAAGAGATAGGGATGGTAACACCTAGTGGCATGATGAACAAGATACTGACACTTGATCCATGGTGTGTGTAGGAACCATCAAAATAAAATTTCCACATTGCTAGCTCTGTCTGAAGAATGTGCATGTCTAGAAAATATGTTAGGATAGGATTTGAACTCTCTATAAGTACACCTACCAATTGATTGAAAATGGCCTACCCTTTTATTGCCTTCCTATCAACATACTCAATGTCAAACTCACTTAGGATCATCATCCATTTAGCCAATTGATTGATTAATGCTATTTTGCTGAGAAGATATTTGAGGGGGTCAATTTTGGATATGAGCTTGACTTTGTGTGTTAGAAGGTAGTGAAATAGATTTTTGGAAGAAAAAATTATGGCTAGGCAAGCCTTTTCAATAAAAGAGTAATTGAGCTCATAATTGACCAAGGTACAACTGATGTAATAGATGGCACATTCTTTTCCTTGGTCATTTTCTTAGGCTAGGAGGGCTTTGATTGATTTATCCATTAGAGAAATGTACAATAAAAAATGTTTGTGTGGTATAGGAGGTACTAGTACAGGTGGATTCATCAAGTAGGTCTTGAGAAAGTCAAAAGCATTCTAACACTAGTCATCCCACTTAAAATTTATATCTTTGTGTAGCAAGTGTGTGAAAGGTATACACATTTCTGCCAATTGAGAAATGAATTGATGAACTGACTAAATCCTAGCTTGAAGAGAGTGTAACTAACTCAGGTTATTTGGAGATTGCATACTGATTATGGCTTGTACATTTTCAAGGTCAACTTTTATCCCTTTGGATGAGACAAAGTATCCTAGGAGCTTACCTAATTTGATGCCAGAAGTGTATTTCTTGGGATTGAGCCTAACTTTGAACACTTCTAGGTGGGTGAATATTTTGGCTAGTATGGGGAGATGTTCTTCTAAACTATGGGATTTGGGAAGAATGTTATCCACATAATCTTCTATGAAAATATGCATCATATCATGAAAGATAGTGGTCATGGCTTGTTGATAGGTAGGCCTAGCATTATTTAACCAAAAGGGCATTACATTCCAACAAAATGTGCCCCATGCACAAGTAAAAGCTCTTTTCTCTTGATCTTCCAGTGCTATCCTGATTTGATTAGACCCTAAAAACATGTTCATGAGTGAAAACATGGAGTGACCCATTGGTAGATTGACAATGGTGTCGATGTTGGGGAGGGGGAAATTATCTTTAGGACATGCTTTTTTTAGATCTCAAAAATTGATGCAGATGTGTATGCTTCCATTCTTCTTTGATATGGGGACAATGTTGGATATCCATGATAGACACACCAAGGGTTGGATGAAATTGCTATTTATTAACTTTTCTAACTCTGCCTTGACCAATAGAGCTATATGGGGATGCATATTTCTAAGCTTTTGTTTTAGTGACTTGGCCTTCAGAGAAATATTGAGATGATGGAGGATTTAATTTGGGTCTAATCCAAGCATGCTTGCGTAAGACCATGCAAAGTTTATCTATCTTTCTTCAAAGAAGTGAATGAATGCCTATCTTTCCTCTATGCTTAAGGACTATGCTAAATAAATTACCCTTAGTTCTAGCTCTGTGCCAATGTTGATTGGCTCTATTGGTTCAATCAGAATAGAAGATCTTTCCTCAGAGTATTCAGGTAAAGTATCAATCACCCCATCCGCGGGTGCCACAGTTGGGTTTTCACCTTGGGATGCATCACTTTTGTTTATTTCCATTTTTTTCTCGAGGTCATCCACAACTTGGTAGTGATTATTAAGGTTGTGGAATGCTTGACTTGTTCTAATGTGACTGAGGTAATTGGTACGAGACTTGACTATATACCTTTCTTCTATTCTTTGTCAATGAGATGGTTCAACCACATTAAGGTAGAGGAAAATTTTATGGTCAGTGTCAAAATAAGGGATGTGGAGAGGCTTTCTTGTATCCTAGCTAATGAGTTTAGGATGGACTAGGGGTAATGATTCATAATATGGAATAGGTTCAGTAGGATTTAAGGACATGATTTCATTGGATGGCTCATATGTTGTATCTATTAGATCCATGACATGAGCTTCTTCTAGAGTTTGAAGAAAAATAGAGATTGCGAGAGGCTCATAGTAGTCATTCTCAACCTCTACTAGAAAAAAGTTAGGGAATAGGATTTGAAATCAAAATCCTATGACATGTTTATCATCTTCTAAGCTACTCTATTGTATCCTAATTCTCAACGAAGTGGGTCTTGGACTACGAGTTGTTCCTTGTGTAGATAGACTGTCAAATATGGGTATGTGGACTAAATCACATTCTTTATCATGAAGAGACTCCTCAGATAATGACTCAAATTCCTATTTAGTGGAATCATCATTGTCTTTGTTATTAGAGGTGTTTATAGATGTTTCTTTCATGGGATATGAACCTAAGAAGGATAGGTTCTCATTTATGATGTTAGTTGTTTTTTGACTATAACCATCCTTTTGTTTAGGTACCCACACCAAGGTGGAAGAGGAGGAATCTCTATTCTTAGGATGAGCATCTGAAGAGGCTTGTGTGCTATCTTGTCCATCATATCCTACTCCCATTTTAGACTTGTTAGACATAAATTATGCCATTAGAGGTTCAATGATGCCTATCCCTTTTCCTAAAAGGCCATCTCCCATGCATCCCATCTTTTTCATTAGGTTAAAACCTTCTCTATATAGGTGGGTAGAGATATCAATGTTTTGTTGACTGAATTTTGCCACTGAGTTTGGAGGTGTGTTGCTTGGTTTAATAAAATGTACTACATGATAAGGCTTGGTGGATGATGGTTTTCCATGAGATCTTGGAGAAAACGGGGGATCAAATAAGGAAACTGAGTACTCTCCCACCCCTTTGTGATGCAATTTACACTTTCTATCAAATTCTTTCATCAATTTATCCATTTCTTTGTAGTGTGACTGGGGTCTTTAGATGATGATGGTGAAGGAACAGAAGGACCCAAACAACCCACTTTCTCTTTACTCTTAGTTGATGTTGATGAGTGGTTGTCATTTTGGTTGGTAGAGTATGAAGTTTCTATAGTTGTGGAATGGTTAATGTCATCTTTTGGTGTATTAGTTTCTTCCCTATTGTGAGGAACTAAGGAATTACAATACTATGCAAAATGTTGGTCTTTGGGTATGGTCACTTCTTGACCCATGTAAGGAAATTTAAGACATCGGTGATAAGTGGAGGGAAAGGACTACATGTCATGAATCCACAATCTTCCCAATAGGATGTTATAAGTTAATTTTAGATCAAAGACCTAACAAACAATCTCTTTCACAACTGGTCCTACTCTGATTGGAAAAATAACCATGCCTTTGGAGGATCTTTCCTTGTCATCGTAAGCTTTGATGGTAATTTTATTTCTTGGGTCAAAAACATCCTCTATATACCCTAGGGCTTTTACTAAATTGAGTGTGAAAATATGGAGGCCTAATCCACCATCAACCAATTTTCGCTTAACTCTATTTCTATGGATAAAGACTTCAATATGCAAAGGAGAGTTTTGAGGCTAGATGATAGACATGTCATCTTGAGCTGAAAAAGATATATAGTGAGGGGTGATGAGGTTGCTGACCATGTTCTAAAATCTACTCACATCCAAGTCATTCGATACTAAGGCTTCAGTAATTATTTCCTTATGCTCTAGAGAGATTTGCAATAGTTCAAAAATGGAGATATGGGTCGGAGTCTTGAGTAATTAGATGACCAGGTTGTACTTGGGAAAGGAGGAACTTGCAGTTGCATGATCAAGATTTATAATAGGTCTTGGTAGGATAATTTTAGAGGCTTTGCCTTGGGTAATGATGTTTAATGATTGTTTTTTATTTTTATGCTTAACTTTGATTACATTTATGGTGTCATCAAAGCCGAAAATCATGTTAATGGTGTTGTCCTAATGATGTACATAATCAACCTTAGTGTGAGGGGGTTTTTTCTAATTAGCTTTGGAGGATTCACCCTTTTCATGACTCATTAAGGGGTTCTTGAAGGCCGTATGATCTTCATTATTGCTAAGGTTGTTTACTTCAATGACGCCATCATTGATCAATTTTTGGATTGCCCCCTTAAGGGAAAAATAATTGTTTGTTAAATGGCCACTGTTTCAATGGTAGGCACAAATGTGCTTGCCATTCCACCATTTTGGTTTGACTTAGGGTTCATAGGGTTTAGCCTCATGAAGTATAATGAGCTCATTCACCAAGAGGATTTGCAAGGCACTCTCATAAGACACTTTGATAGGAGTATATAACTTGGGTATATTGGAAGATTGGTATCTACAAGGGAAGGAGCTTGATTGTAAGCAACTTGTTGATTGGTTGTTGAGGGAGTTTCTACATTGCATTGATAAAATGGGTGGGGATTTTCTTGTTGGGGTGCATTGTTCACAATAGGATATGACTGGTTTAGATGGGATTAGTTTTTGAGGTTTCAAATGGTTGGCTTCAACCATCCCATCATTAACAATGTTCTTGTTGTTGTTTCACCACCACAAATTTTGTTTATTGGTGGCCCAATCAAATGAATTATGATTCTACATGCAGTTATTTGAAAAGCTCTTACCATTTTTTGATAGTTTAATAATGTCATTATTTAGTAAGTTCTCTTCTACATTAGCAACATTTTCTAAGGTAGTTTTGAAATCCTTAGGCCTTAGAGTTGGAGCTAGTAATTCATTAGTTTGGAGAGGCTATTAATGAAGATGTCAATCTTCTCTTATCAGGTATGTCTTTGTGGTACTTAGTGAAAGTGTGTCTCCATCATTGTAGGAAATTTTTGAATGACTTTCTAGGGAGTTGTTTTGTGTTGCATAGGTCGATCATCGTAACTTCCCTTTTGATATTGTAGGAATATTGGGAGATGAACACGAAAGCTAGTTGGTAAAAGCTTTTGATATTGGAGGGTAGCTTGGAGAACCACTCCATAGCTTGCCCTCCAAGGCTTCTAGGAAATAGTCACATCAGGCATGTCATGTCATGGAAAAATTCCATACTCAAGGTATAGAATTATCTGAGGAGATCTTGTAGATCTAAAGTGCCAAAATATTTATCATATTTTGGTATTTGTACATTTTGTGAGAAAGGTGTAAATGTAATGGTTTTATCAAAGGGGAGAGGACACACCTTCTTGAGGCTGAATTCCATGAGTTGTATTTTTCCTTTCTTCATTCTTTCCATTTCTACTTGTAGGTCTTGTAACTTTTACGTGACAACATCTAGGGGTGACTCTTTTTCATCTCATTTCAATTTGCTCACATCAAAATCAAATGGTAATTTCACACCTTGTTGTGCTAACGTTAGTATATAACATTCCTTATGTTTTTTGAGTATCTTGTCCAAGATGTCGACAAGCTCAAGGTTTTGTTGGAAATCTTTGATCTTAGTTTTGATACTTCTATCATCCAATATGTTAGATGAACCCATTGTGGCCATGGGTTCTAAGTTTTGATTGTACAAGGGTGACTTGTGAATAGTTGTGTTTTGTGGGCAATCTATTGTTGTAGTAGGCTCAAGGAGATTTACAAGTTTTGTGCATTTGATGGTTCTATTGGCTTTTCTAGAACTCACTCATATAGGCGATCACTTTGGTCTTGCAGCTATAATGGTTTTATGTGGTAGCATAAAACATGTGTTGGATTTCTTTAGTTCTTAGGCATTTTTTGAAAATGCAAGGGTCCATGCTGACTGTGATTTGTTTTTGGTAACAAGCTAGGTTAGACAAGGTGTTTTCAAATGTTGATAGGATAAGTTTCACTTTCGTAAAGTTAGGTAAGGGATGGATGCGTGTCTCTGAACATTTTTTGATTTGATGTGTGAAATGAAGCAATGATAACTATTGGGTTGATAATGATGTTTGTAGCTCTATTTTTTTTGGAAGGATGTTATTAGTTAGATACAAAATTTCTAAGACTTTGTGGAATATGAGCAAGGAAAAGGGTATCAAAATTGATTCTTTGTTCATGATTATTATGCACATAGATAGCCTCTATTTTATGTTTTTTTCTCAAATGCATCATAGGAATAGTTAGATGTGCTATTTTAGTGGTCAAATGTGTTATTGCATTCCTTATATGCACTATTATAAATGTTATATGCACTATTTAATTATTCAGATGCATCATTTTGTTGGGAAAATGTGATGTTTTAAGGCTCATATGCACAATTTGATAGAAATATGCATTATAACAGAGATCAAAAGCATTATAGGAATTTGTAAAAGCATTGTTTTATGTAGTATATGAGCTAATTTCAAGGTTTTTCAGCAATGTCTTCATCTTGGACTTGGTTTCTTGATACTAGTTTGAGGTTTGTGCTTTCTAGAAGGTTTGTGATCTACATTGGTGTTCATTATTAAATTTTAAAACACTTCCAAGCACAATAGTAGTAAGACCAAAACAAAATGAAAGATCGCATGCACCTAGAAAATGGAAGAAAAATGAGTTCCTATCAAGGTTATCTAAAGCCGATGACTAGTGGGTCTTAGTATTCCAACTGTATTCAGATTTACCTCTCCTATGATAGAGAGCTTCCCACTAATGCCAGGGAGGTTTGGCACAATTTGTTGTGGTAATACTAGAGGAAGGCTATGTTACAAACATAGGTGGTTTTCATTCAATTAGGAATAAAAGGTTTAGGGGCAATACCTCTCATTAGCCTTGCTAAGGTAACTCAGGAGTTAGCCCTTCTATGGCTAGATAATCCTACCTAGTGAAAAGAGAAAAATGCAAGTCACAAACAAGTTTGGGAATCTGATCATTTGAGAAGAGTGAGAGCATATCCTTACTATTTTGGCTCCCAAAACATGACATACACAGAGGTTTAATTATCATCACTTATACCAATAAAGATAGAGGGCCATAATTAGGCTATGTGTGGGTTCTTTCCTCGTTCAATTGTGATTGATCTTTACAAAAGGTTGGGCATTCTAATCAACTCGAAGGAGTTGAGAGCATAGGCCTACTTCTTTAACAAATAAGTGAGATTGAATGCTTCTATTAAGCTATGTTTGAAAACTTAGAAATGCCACACTTTTAATCAATGAGATTTGAGCTCCACCTACTTGATACGGAGCTAGCAAAGGCTAGGCCCATTTATGAGGCTCTTCATTCCTATTGCACACTGTCTACAATCTAAAGGCTTTTTCATTAACATGAAAGGGACCTATAAGAAAATGATATTTGGATCTAGAAGTTAGATTCAAGAAACTATAATGTTTACTAGATGTAGTATAGAAATGCTCATATGCATTACAGGACACCTTATATGCACTATTTTATCATGCAAATGCACTATAAGATGCTTCATATGTGCTATAAGAAGATGCATATGCGTTATAGAACTATGAAATGCAATATAGAACTATGTAAATGCATTACAAAACTATGTAAATATGTTACAGAACTATGTATATACGCTATAGAAAGATTAAATATGTTAAAATAGAGTTTATAAGCATTAGAATATCTCTCGAAAGCATCAAAATAGAGTGCAGAAGCATCAAAAGATTCAAATTCAGCCCTTATATTCTTTGGGAAGACTTTGGAATGTTGTTCTTACTAATATGAGGTCTCTTGAACACTGTGGAACCTGCATTTGATCAGATGTGCACAAGAGAATAGAAAGAAACATAGATCCATACTAGAAACGAAAGATTAGACTAAAAAACTTGAAAATAGGGAGGCTTTTAGTTTAGCCCCATGGTGGGCACCATTTTGTACATGGTGTGAATGCATATTCATGAAACTTCATTGTAGTATGCAAATAGACTGCTGACAAACTATACTAGACCCAAGATATCATCATCAGAATGTAATCTCTATGAGCATCTTATGTTTTCCTAACTACTATTACTAAAATAGCTCTCAGACTGGCATCTTAGTGATAGTTCTAGAATGGAGTATTCTTAGAATGTAGATCTACAATGAAAACATGCAAGATCTATGACTAAAATGCAAATTATATGTGAAATACAACTCCTAGAAATGCTCTTGAAATGATCATGCTATGAACTAACATGCAATAAATGATGCTAAATGACACAAAATCATGCTAAAATGCTTTGAACTTACTACAATGAAAATGCTAAAATGATGAGTTCAAATGTGCCTATAGTGTAGATGTATAAAAAAATTGGGTCCCTTACCTCTTAGGTTTCCCTCTTATTTATAGGATTTTAGAAGGGGTTGGGGTAAAAATTAGGATTTTCACCTTTGACTAGGGGTGAAAGTGAAACTAAAAATATCTCATAAGAGACTAGGAGGAAGAGTCCAATAGACTTGATTTTGAGGATAATTGAGGATATTGCTAATTCTTTTGAAATGAAAAAGGAAGCTTTTCAATCTTGTGAGGATAAATGATTTTATTGATTTAATAAATGTCTTATTTATTTTCAACACTTTGTATTTTTCCTCCTCCTTTTTTTGAATCTCATTTTATGAATTTGAATTATTTTTCTCCTCTTTTATAGTTGATTTAGTTCTTATTGATTTGATAGGTGGTTAATAACCTGATGTGATTTTTGATTTGAATGTCTATTTTGTTTCTTCTAATTTTCTCTTTGATTTGGACTGATTGATTAGAATTGCATGATTTAAGTCTTTGCTAATTTTTGGGTGTCCATAGTTTTAAGTAAAGATATGGTAAGTATGAGATCTTGAAATGAATATAGATAATTTTTTTTGCAAAGTGTTAAGAGAAGATTTTGAACTAGGTGTGTGGTCTTTATGAGTTATAACCTAATGGATAAGGCACCGGTCATCCTTGTGAATTAATCTGAATGGAATATTTTTCACACTATATAAATATTAAAATCAATCAATATTTTATAATTCTATTATTCAAGTGTGAAATGTCACCCTATACTTGATTCATGGTGTCTAGGGTTTGGTGAAATAGCTAGTTATCATCTCCTTATGACTATTGGATTAGAAGAAAGAAGGCTCAATTGTCTATTGTTACATTATTTCATGTTAAGAATCTTTATTTGAAAGTGGATAAAGTTGAATTCCTAAGCTGAACCTACATGAATCTTGTAGAATTGAAAGTGGAGAGGACCTTAAGGTCTTGTTAGTTGGTCCATTTATTCTGATTTTCAGAATTACCACCATGGTTTTTTGTTAAGTCATATGTTTTTTGACATCATAAAAGGTAGTTAAAATTCTATCAAATAAGGAGAAACATGGTCAACACTAGGTTGTTTGCAATAAACTTAATCTTGCTTGATCATTATTGTAATTTTCTAATTCTCAACACATACTAGATTTCGTTGACACTCAATCATAACAATCTTTTTGCTCAGCCTAAACTAAATTCCTAGCTTACTCTATTTTCTTGGCTAGGCTTGGAAAACAAATACTTATTGTAAATTATTCTTCTTATCTTTTCTTTAGTGTCCTTTCATTGTAGCCTTGAGTGGATAAATACTGTAGTATATCATCAAAGTCTTACTTGGTCTTAGTGCTCCTTTTATGCACCATATAACTCAAACTTTCTCTAGGTACTATTGTTATCCTTTCTTTTCAAATCCTCTTCATCAATTAATCAAATGATAGAATTTTGACCAAAGTTGGCAATTGTCTTACCAATAAGTAGCAGGTTTGACATCAATGACAAAATAATGATTATTCCCATGATAGGTTTATATACTTCAACAATCTTCATTTTCAACAAGTTTGACATCAATGACAAAACGATAATTTTTCCAATTGTATGTTTCCAAAACGGCCTTAATGGAACATGCAATGACTAATAGACTCATGTTTTTAACTAACCCCTTTAACTCTTTGACATACTCAATAACTCTACACAAAATTCTTCACATCCTATGACAACTAAGGCAAAAAATAATTTTCACTAACAATGTAAATGGTCTTATCTTAATCAAAGTATCTTGTGATTCCTCTAATTTGTTTCTCTTTGACCAAGTTCTCCCTCATGAAACTTTTTAGAATGCATAATTGGTTTCCTTTGAATAACATATCATCTTGGATCATGTAGTCTAGCCACATTGCCCTATATAGAGTAATAGGTTCCTTACAAATCTTTCAAGCCTTTGTAAAGTTAGGATCCTCTAGGTATATAATTTGGCATTCATTAAAACCAAGCACCTAAAACTGCATTTATATCAATAGTATTTTCTTCCTACTTAATGATTCTTCCACCCTTTTAGATCATCCACTTCCATGCTTCAATACAAATGTAAATCTCTACAAGAACTCTACCTATTTCAAGTGCCTTTGATTCAATTTACCTTGGCTATTTAGGTATTATAATTTTTGATGATTAGTATACAAAAAAAACTATTTTTTTCCAAAAAATAATGTCTACATTTCTTTCATGCATGAACTATTGTGTAGAACTCCTAATCATAAACACAATACATCTTCTTTGCATCATTTAACTTCTCACTAAAATATGCAATATTCTTACAATCTTGGCTCAATACAACTCAAATGGCACTACCACTAACATCAAAATCCACCTAGAACACCAGATTGAAATCAGGGAGTGATAACATAGGTTTTTTTATCATCATCGTCTTCAACAATTTATAACTTCTTGTAGCTCCTATAGTCCATTCTAAATCATTTCTATTGCCTCTAGTTGTTTCAATTAGGGGTGCATAGGTACAACTAAAATTTACAATGAACTTTATCCAAAAACTAGCCAAACTATGGAAAGAACCCACCTTAGTGGTAGACCTTGAGGTAGGCTATTCTAGGACGACCTACACATTATTTGGGTCCATTTTGAGACCATGACATGAAAGAAAAAACCCCAAATAGGCTAACTTCCTTTTGACAAAGCTAGAGTTCTTCAAATTAATCAAAATCCTTTCTTCCCTTAACTTCTTAAAGGCTCTACAAATATGCATACATTATTTTTCTAGAGTAGTACTAACAATAAAAATATCATCTAAATAAATAATATTAATAAATTCCATAAATTTCTTTAGTACCTCATTCATAAGTTGTATTAAGGTGCTTGGTGCATTGTCTAGTCCAAAGAGCATGACTAACCACTCATATAGACTTTCCTTGTTCTTGAATGTAGTCTTCCATTCATCATCCTCTGTAATCTAAAATTGATGATAACTACTCTTAGGATTTGTCTCTATGAAGTATCAAGATACACTCAAGAAGTCCACCAGATCATCCATCCTTGGTAGGGGAAATCTATAATTGATGGTTTCCTTGTTTATGGCCCTAGAGACTCTACACATCCTCTACTCTTCATCCTTCTTAGGTGCTAGTACTACATGTACCACATAGGTAATCAAGATCTCCCAAATTAGAACCTTCCTCAATAATTCTTAAACTCGTCTATTCAAATCCTCAATCTTAGTAGGATTTATCCTATGAGAATCCTTGAACTAGGAAAATGAGCTCTAGGGACTGTGTCTATTTGACGATTGATTTTTCTTACTAGTGCTGACCATTTAGGGACATTATCAAATATGATATCTTGAAATTCATTTAATAGACTTGAAACCTCTACTAGAACTTCTCTACTACCTCTTTATCTACCTTAGGAATTAAAACCTAACACACGTGTAGATATTTCATTCCATCTATAAATTTTAATCTAATAAGACATATCCTTGCACTACTACATACATTTTCATCTTCCTTCATTAGGGTTTTAGGCTTGTGATGAAATCCATCCTTTGTTAGAGAATACGTGTTTACACAACTATTATGTACAAGCCACCTTTCACACTATTAGGGTCTTCCCAACAACATATGACATGCATCTATTGGTATGATGTCACATAGTACCTCATCATGGTTTCTTCCAATCTTGAACTTTATAAAGCATTGTTCATTGACTAGGACCTTGTGGTCATCTTGGATCTGATATGGATGTGGGTGTTTCTTGTTTTTGATATATAACTATGTGACCATCTCACTTGATGCCAAATTTTCAGTGCACCCAACTTTGATAATCACATCACAATATTTACCCTCACACTTGTACCTAGTACAAAACAAGATCCTTCTTTGTTTAGGTTTCATTCTCACCACTTGGAAAGACTCTTCTATTAGCAAAGAATTCCTTTCCTAGCCTTCAACTCTTCTATCTATCCTTCCTTGGCATTGAGGGAATTCATAAGTTCAATGACCTTCTTATCCACAATGAAAACATTTCCCACAAAAGCCTACTCTTCCTGGTCCTTTTTCTCTTCATCTTCCTTGCCACTTTGTAATTTTTATGACAAGAATGATTAAAATCGCCAATCCTCTAGTTTTGGCTTGTACTCACATCTTAATTTTTCCTCTAGTCCTCATTAAACTTGCAAAATACTTACCACCTCCCCTTCCTCCTTTTCCTTTCCCTCTTTTCTTTTCATCAAATCTATTGATTATCTTCAATAAAACTATCAAGACAAATTAGTAAGCCTCTTCAATATTGGTCATTCTAACCAGGCTTAGATTCTCCTAAATTCTTGTCCTTAACCTATTAAAATAATGAGAATCTTTCTCCTTGTTAGCTTCTACATGTCAGGTATCCTAATGAGAATTTATAGAAATCCTTTGGATATTCTTGGATAAATTTTTGTGCTTATTTTAACCATTGCATCTTCTTAAAAAATTAAAGCTCATAGTCAATAGGAATGAATTTCTTCTTGAGTTTTTCCACCATCTAGACCCATCTAGTGATGCTCTCTTTTCATCTTTCATATCTTTCCAACTAGACCTCCTACCACCAAAATTTGGCATGATCCTTCAATTCGGCCTTCGAAAACTTGACCCTCTCATGATATTCTACATATTTATATTTAAAATACTCCTATGAATCATTAATCCAATTTGAATAAGACTTCTAGATTAACATTTCCCAAAAATGTGGGAACATCAATTTTGGGTGTCTTTCCAATTCTGGATATAAGCCTCCAAATCCTTTCAGCCTCTAGATCCCTTTCTTCTTCTTGATCCTCTTGAACTTTTCCCTCTTTTACAAATCCTTCATCACTTTCATTTCTAGCCCTAAATTTAATCCCTCTTCCTTTTTATTCTTGCAAGGCTTCTACTTGTTATTGGAGGGCTTTGAAATCCTCAGGTGTCACACCTCTAATTCTTCTTCTTTCTCTTCATAGAGGCATTTTTTTCACTCTTTCACAACCCAAAATCACAATTTGAAGGATAGGCACGAAATGAATGTCACCCCCACCCCCAAATTGGTGGAAACTTAATTTTGATGGATCTGGAAGGAATGTTACTGTAGTTATTGAGGGTGTCATATGGGATGATTGAAGCAATTGTATTCAAGGATATGTACGTAATTGTATTAAGATTTCCAGCAATGAGGTGGAGGCTATGGGCCTACCTAAGGGTTTGGAGATATCTATTAACTCAAGGGTATTCCAAAATTGGTGATTGAGGGAAACTCTCTTCTTTTCATTAGGGCCTTTAAAGGGTATGAATAATGAGTTAGTATGCCACGACAATAAATAGGTATGCTTAGATTTTTCTAAGTAGATTTATCGACACCACTATCCAACAAGAGTACCTCAAAGGTAACCAAGTAGCTAGCACCATGGCTACATACAGGAAAAGTGTCATTAATATATAAACTTGGGAAAGGGAGCTAGATCTTTTGATGGTAGTTTAATTTCTTGTGAAAAGTAAAAATAAAACATTTATTATCATGATGACATTTTTCAAATTTGTGGCATATGGGTAACATGGCTAAGTTGGTGCCTTTTACGATGAATGGTTTTAAAATGGGCTATCTTTTCAACAAATAAATTTAGTTATACTCCATTATGATAAGGGAATGTCTGATACCCAAGGAAAGATATGGATTATTTTTTACAATCTCAAAGGATGGGACTTTCAAATTTTTGAAAGTCTTTTAAACAACATGTATTGCATAGCTACAGAGCAATTATGAAGTGGCAAGTTGGAAATATAGTTTAAATTCCCTTTTCACATGTTATAAAATAAAGTGTTATCATAGTATTAAGGCCCTTAATAATATTACTATTTGTTTTCATGGTATGAAATGGTAATCTTCTAGGTTTTCTTCATATTTCCTATGGATTTTCTAGTTTTTTTGCTATGAATATGTCAAAATTTTAGAAAGAGTTGGTGGTGGAGCTTGGAGACAAAGTGGCTACAAAGAGTAACAATGCCCATATTGAGCCATCAAGAATTGAGGAAGTCATTCGAAAGGAAAAATTTCCCAAGACTTACTTGCATGAAGGTGGTTTGATTCCTTTATGGAATGCATAGAGGCTCATAATGAAACGGTTTCCAGTCAATTTGTTGATTCTTGGAAGGATTGATGGGAAACTATTAATGGTAAATATCATTTGAAATCACTCAATAATACATTGTAAATGCATCTAGTCTTTCCTTGGAAGGAAATAATTTAGGGAAACAAGTGAGGATTGCAGATAAAGCAATTTTGAGGAAATTCTTTCAACCATATGTGGCTCCTAAATGATTTTGTGGTAAGTTTAAATGTGAGAAATTTCTAGAGCCATGAAACACGGTCTATTATGCTATTATGAGGTATATTAGTCTTAGAGATAGGTTTAAGGTTTTATACCATTATCACATTCCCATTTTTGACAATTTTAGGAATAGGGAGATTATATCTTTTCCTTACCTATTATTATGCTCTATAGAGGATTTCATCTAGAATGTGCATAAGAAAAGAGATGATGGTAAGAGCAATACCATTTTCCTCCAAGCCCTAGTGTTTTGTCTCTTTCAATTACATAAGGATCTTAACCCTTAGATGCAAATTCTAGCCCCAATATTCCCTCCAAAAATTTCTACCACTCCCTAAACCTCTCCCCCTTCTAGTTAGTCCTTGAAAAAATAGAGGTCCCTCCTGCACTTTGAAGAAGATTAAGATGGAAGAGATTGAGGTTCTTGATGTGGATAGTGTTGGAGCTGCAAGTAAGAACAAAATCTGAGAGAAGAATCCATCTAACCCTCTAAGCTAGGATATATTGGTTAGCTTGGAGTCTACTAAGAATAATGAGACGAAAAGTTGGCCTAGACCCAAAAGGAAAGCAACCATGTAGAATTATGGGAAACAAGATCAGGATATGACTAGTGAAGACAAAGTCGAAGATACCCTTGTTGGTCATCAGGAATGCCCTATGCCATATTGTGTGTAGAACACTATTAAAACTAAATTAAATACCCTATAGTCTAAGGTGGGGGATGAGGCTGGGGATTGGGGTATAGTCACCTTGCTAATTAGGAACCTAAATATGGAACCTTAGAATCTAGGGACTCGGAGAATGTGGAGACTCAACTAAAAGATCCCATGAAAGGAGAAAAATAGAAGAGGGGTAATCTTGTGCCTTGGGAAATAGATGAAAATCATCTACCAGTGAAGGATGATCATTCCAAGTTGGAGTAAACTATCACCACCTTAATAAATAAGTATGATATTCTAGAGGACAAGTTTGATAGGGTGGTGAATTACTCAGTTTATGTCATGCATTTTGTGATCATTTCACTCCATATTCTTCGGGCTAATAAGGAGGAGTTCAATGATGCTAAGGACATCAAGACTATAGACTCCCTCTATGGATTCCTTGTGGACAAGTGGCTGCAAATCTTGTTGGATAATCTTGATAAGCATAAGAAGGAGAGTTGTCTTTTGTCTCCTTGTCTTTTTTTTCTTTTTCCTTTTATATTTATTGTTTACTATTTTTCCCATAGGGCTCCTTTGGTTAATACTTATTGTACTTCATTTATTCCCATAAATTTAAATTTGGATAGGATCATATCTAATTGTGATAATTCATGATTGTAGTACAATTTTAGATATATAAAAATATTAGTTTGGGGGTTTTGATATTAATGAAGGGGGTAGATTAATTCGATGGTAATGACTTAAAAATGGGTTTCACTTGAGTTTTCTTTTTCTCTAGGCCAACCCCCATCCTAGATGCTTTTTAATATAAAAAACTAACATTTCCTCTAACTATTAGGAAATCAAGTTTATATTCAATATTATAATTAGCTTGACCATTTCTATATTATTTAGGAGAAGATGTGGATGTGTAAAGCCATTTTGAAAATGATGCATTAACATAATTTTATGGAATATCAATTTTATTCTATTAATTTTCTACAATAGTTTGATCTACGAATTACAATTAGTTTACCATTACAACATTTTTATTAGAACATTACTAAGATTTTGTGTCTATAAAAGAATGGAAGAGAAGCAAGAATAACTAAATGAGGGCCTTATTCAATTTACTAATGTAAAAGAATGGAAGAGAAGCAAGAATAAAAAAATGAGGGCCTTATTCAATTTACTAATGTAAAATTTTACGTTATTTTAACAAGACTATGTGGAGAAATTTGCAGTATACTCTAGAGGGTATATACAAAATAGAGAGGAATTAATGCTATGCCTTGGAGAAATGAAAGCAAGTAGTGTAGGTTTCATTTGATATAAAAAATTAGAATTTCAATTGACTTCACTTTATTTTGTAGAGTATTTCTTTAAATGGACATGGAGAATAAATGGTTATTATTTGATATCTTGCTAATCTAAAACAAAATTTTATTTTGGTAGAGTGGCATATGTGGAATATATTTTAAAGAATAGAATGCAATATTGCATGTTGTAAGACATCTAAAGAAAGAAAAAACAATTTATATACAGTGTGAACTATTGTAAAATAACATGCTGCACATTTCACCAAAGATTTATTTCCCCTAAAGCCATTTAATTGCTGGTTATTTGTTAAAATAACTAAATATAATCTTAATTATGTTATATTTGTAGGTCTATGTCTTATTGTTTAATGTTTTACATAAAAGGAGGAGAAGGGTGTTAAGGTAGAAGAGGAAACATAGAGATTTGGTGATATTTTTTATTTCATATTTGTCTTATAAATGAGATAAAATGCATATGAAGAAACATATTTGAAGGTTTTATTTAACTTGAAAGAAGTATGAGAAATATGAGGTAGATATATTTATTAGATATTGGAAGGAATGGAGGAAGGAGGATATTTATCATTCCAAGATAGCATCTTTCTTAGGGGTGATTTATTGTATTAAAAAACTCATTATATTTGTAATTCTAATTTAAAAAGGGGGCCTCAAAATATATTTAATATTTCTTTATGAAGAAAAGGGGTGACTTAGTAGATAACTAATTTTTTATCAATCTATAGAGTATTTGTTTTCTTTTGTAGAAATTGAGTTTGTATAGATCTACATAGTAATTGTTTTTGTTTGTAGATGATTAAGTGCATCTTATCTATGAAACACATGAATGGTATATATAGAGTATTGAGTTTGTCTCCATTCATAGTTATGGAGTTTTTTTTATTGTGGTTGATATTGTTTCTGTTGATTAATAAGAGTAATATACTATTGGATAATAGATTGTATAGATTGATTCAAAAAAAAAATTTCTTAGATAAGACATGTTTTGATTGATGCATTTAGAGTTGAATCAATAACCATTTTAATAGACAAAGTATTCCAAGTGAGTGTCAAAAAAAGAGTTGGGATTCAAACATTTATCTAGACTAGGAACTTTATCTTATTTTGATGAATAAGAGTTCAACATTGCAAACATTTTGCTAGACTAGATATTTTAGGTGAAATATGTTATAGTCTTGTTTATTTTTGTACATAATGTAAACATTAACATAGGGTTATTAGAACATAAGGTTCACATTATATAATACAAGAAGTTTTTAGTTAGGTTAGTTAGTTGGTTTGATATCTCACTACAATAAGTTGGTTTTGCATGGGAAATATAGCGCTTTTTAATCTATTTGTAAAATAATGCAATACCATAATATTATGAAATATCAATATTAGTTTAATGTTTCTCTATAATATTTTGATAATTAAATTGTGATTAGTTCACCATTCTAACACCAACCCCAAAAATTTGAAATCTAAGGAAGAAGAAAAAGCTTCTTATAATCTACTGATAACAAAAATGGTCTTTATAATGAGTCATATATAGAATATTTAAATCTCAGTACAACTAGTATAGATATATTAAGATAATTCTATCTAAAGAAATGCTGATAGACATCCAATCCAAAATAATTATAATTGAATTTACTACACCCAAAATTATTTATATTTCTTTTATCTCCAATTATTTAATTTTTCACTAACTTAATCTTTTTATTTTAATTTCTAAAAAAATGCATTCTCCAAATATTATATATAATAAGATTTAAACTTTTGACATGTAGATGGTTGTCAAATTCAACCTAGAAGAATAAATGTTAACATTAACACAATCACACCATCCCACTCCACCCATTCTGCCATTGTAGAATGCCTATCAACATTAACTAAATAACTATTTTACATCAAATCTGAACGGTGATCATTTGCCAAATTATTTGCCCCATTTGAGTGCTATTGTGTAGAATCTTTGAAACCTGCAAATGCTATTAGATAACTTATTCACCAAATACTTATAATAAAATGACTATAAAGGAAATCATATGAGTACCTTGCAATGAAGGGTGTGGGTGACTTTTTTATGAATTGTGACTGAAGATGTGGTAATCACTTGTAGTTGCTGTTCTTCAATTATAACTAGAATCTTGGACAACATATGCTCTTTTAGTGCATTTATTGTGATTAACACATGTGAATACACTTGATCAACCTTTACCATAGGAAATTCATTTCCCTCTTTGTAACTTGAGTAAAAGCAATTTACCACTTGAAAATTATTGATTTTCCTTCTTATCTCATCTCTTTTCTTAGAAAGAACATCCACTTCCTCCTTTAGATGATAAATGTAATCCATAGCTCTAGACAATACATCAATATTTGCAAGTTTCCTCTGTTACACCATATCAATCAAAAGAAATATGTTAATATATAACATAAAATTTAAATTTCTTAATATTATATTAAAATCTTACCGACACAAAGATCCTCATATTGTCTTATTGCTTACACATTTCAATATAATCAAAAGAATATATATAGAAAGAACAACAATTTTATCTAAATATCATATTAAAATTATGTAAATAATATTAAAATAAAATTAATATCATATCTTAAACTCATTGTCACTCATCTACTCTTTATAACAACTTCAATATATTTTTAGTTAAACATCAAATCTCAATACAAAACTCCACACCCTTTGATAATAAAATCAAAATCATCTTTTCATACATAGTTATCAAAATACTACTAACTCCAAAAAAAATCAATGAGAACTAATAACAAACAATGATAAAACACCATATACTTAAAACTTTTAGGAAAGGAAAAAAGAAAAAAATATTCGGGTGTAATAATCAGTTAGAGTCTCATGAGTTGTTTAATAATATTGTCTACTACTTTCTCATAATTGACACTAAAAATTGGTTAGAGTTTTATTGTATTATTCAATAAAACTCTAACAACATATAACTTATAAAATATAAGAAGTAAGGTAAGTTTGGATGACATTAACACCTAATTAAAATCTTAGTCAATGCAAAAATATAATTTATGATAAGTACTAATAACATGAATAAATATGAAGAAAGTACTAATAAAAGTAGATCCTAGATAACTAGTTAAAACTTCCTTCAATGTAAAGTATAATATGTCACAATTACTACAAAACTCCAACAGCAATTTATAAGGCTTACAATAATTTGAAAAGTTGAAAAACTCATATTTAATACATATAAATAGACATTACCTTGGTCTTTTTCCTCTCGGGTGGAAGCAAAGATGCTAACTCTGAAAGGTAGGACTTCATTCTCTTTCTCCTCACCCTTTCAATTGCACAATTACTACTCTTATTCATATTCATGGTCTTACAATCTGCCCCATCAACTATATCATTGGAGGGCTGACTCTTTCTCTTATTCATATTCATGGTCTTACAATTAGCCCCATCAACTATATCATTAGAGGGCTGATTCTTTCTCTTATTCATATTCACGGTCTTACTATTAGCCCCGTCAACTATATCATTAGAGGGCTGATTCTTTGCAGCCAAAGAGCCATGCCCATCAAATGACAATCCCTCATTCTCTACAATATCAAACACCTCTTCATTCTGTCCCTTATTAGGAAGAGAAATTGGAGAAAATAGATCATCTTGATCAAAGAAAGCAGATGAGCCATGGCCATCAAATGGCAATATTCCGCATCTTAGACTATCAGATAACTCTTTGATTTCAACTTGTTTAATAGAAAACTCTGGAGAAAACAAGTCAGATTGATCAAATGGCAACGGCCCACATTCTAAAAGATTTATCTTATCCATGCTATTACCATTGCCCTCTTCAACTATATAATTAAAGGGATGAGCTTTTGCGGCAAATGAGCCATGCCCATCAAATGGCAATCCCTCACAATTTACAATATCAAATAACTCTTCATCATTTCCTTTATTGGAAGGAAAATTTGCAGAAAATAGATCATCTTGATCAAAGCAAGTAGATGAGCCATGGCCATCAAATGGCAATAGCCCACATCTCAACAAAGCAGACTGATGAGATGGAAACGACCCACATTCTAAAATATCACAAAACTCTCCAATCTCTGCTTCCATGGCAGCAAAATTTGCAGAAAACAAATCAGAGAAACCATTCATTTCCTTTTGCTCTATTGCTTTTTTAGATGAGAGGAGCGCTTATTATAGAGAGTTTTAATTTTTTTAATAATTCTTCCTTTATTATGATCCCACATTTGGTAATGGAAGGATACAGGGAGATATTTTCGCTCTTAATATTATTTCTTACTGGGTCATTAAAAGATTCAGCAACCATTTTTTTAAGCTATTTGTACTTTTGACATTTGAATAATATCACCCAAATCATATTTTTAATGAGGGCACACTAAAACTTTCAATCACTGAACAGAATTGCAAATTATTTCCATGGGGATCACGATGTTTTCGGCTCTCGTGAAAAATGTCAAGCATGATGGGAAATAAATATATATAAGGGAAAATAACTTTAAATTTAAGCTAAGCAGTACAATTTGATGGAGCAGAAGTGATAAACAATTGATTCTCCTTTGACTGTGGTTGACGATGATAGAGAAATAAGTATAATTTAGTGAAGGATTTAGCAGGTGGATTTTGATGCATGATTGGAAGATTAATTATTGTCACTTACTATTCAGGAGACACGCGGATTTAGATGCATGGTTAGAAGATTAATTATTGCCACTTACTATTCAGGAGACATTGAAAAGATTTTAAAGATTCTAAATCTTTGAATATAATTATTTTAGACAGACAAATATTTTTTAAATCATAAAAGATGAATTTGGATTAATTTAGAATAATTCAAGAATTAAATAATTAATAGTTCTTTTTTTTAAAATGATAGTGATTTTTCTACACTTCTATTACATGTATGTATGGTGGGTGCTAAAAAATAAATAAATATCAAAATATTTATTTTGAACATTTATCAATCTATGTTCAATAATATATATATTTTAAAGTAGATTATTTGAATCAATCAAAATATAACACCTATTTCAAACAACCTTTTTTTTTAAATAATAGAAATAAGTGCTAGTGATCATATCTTGTCCTTTATGCATTATCATTTTAGGATCATGTTTATCTAAATTTTACTAACATACTGTTATTTAGTATTGAATAAAATTTACATAAATATCATAGGTTAAAACAAACATGATTTTTAACAATCCATTCATTTAAGATAAGAGAGTACTTGGATTAAACTATGCATAATGTTTTAACATCAATATTTTAGATCACATTTTGTGTATCATATGATTGGTAAAATGCTATCTTAACAACAAAATGTAATTACTATGGAAGAAAGTTGTGCTCATAACAAATGAAAATTACAACCACCTCACTACTAGAAATGTTATACAACTAAAATGTTCACCCCAAAAATCAATAGAGTACATAAAATCACCACCAGAAGAAAAAATAAATTATATAATGAAAATCACAAGCTAGTGTGTAGAAAAGGAATGTGTAGCCCACAAATGCCAATGTCACTATATATCTCCTTGGATGCCATAAAGGAAAAAATAATTCCCTTGTAGATATATATAGGGCCAATAAATAAAAAAAATCTACCACTGAGTAAATTTAGTGAGAGAGAGAGAGAGAGAGAGTGTGTGTGTGTGTGTGTGTGTGTGAGAGAGAGAGAGAGAGAGTAGGCAGTGGGAGAGGGAGAGAGAGAGAGCGAGAGAAAAAGTAGGGGATGGGAGAGGAGAGAGGGGGGATGGGTGTGTGTGTGAAAGAGAGAGAGTAGGGAATGAGAGATGGGAGAGAGAGATAGAGAGAGTAGGGGATGGGAGAGAAAGAGAGTACTCAATGGCAAAGGGAGTGGGAGAGGGAGAGAGGGGGGGGATGGGAGTGTGTGTTAAAGAGAAAGTAGTGGATGGGAGAGAGTGTGAGAGTGTGAGAGAGAGTAGGGGTGGTAAAGAGAGAGTGAGAGTAGGGGATGGGAGAGAGAGAGAGAGAGAGAGAGAGAGAGAGAGAGAGAGAGAGAGAGAGAGTGGAAGGGAGAGAGAGGGGGAATGGAAGTGTGTAAGAGAGATAGAGTAGGGGATGGGAGAGAGTAGGTAGTGGGAGAGGGAGTGCGAGAGAGAGGGGGAGGGAATGGGAATGTGTATAAGAGAGATAGAGTAGGGGATGGGAGAGAGCGTGAGAGTTTGAGAGAGAGTAGGGGGTGGAAAAGAGAGCTCGTATGGGATGGGGGCATGAGAGAGAGAGAGAGAGAGAGAGAGAGAGAGAGAGAGAGAGAGAGAGAGAAGGGGATGGGAGAGAGAAAGTAGAGAGGGAGATAGAGTACTTGAGATATATATATATATATATATATATATATATATGCTAAGCGGTGCAAGAGGGAGTGGGGGAGGGAGAGAGAGGGGGGATGGGAGTGTGTGTGAAAAATCTAGAGAGTAGGGGATGGGAGAGAGAGAGAGAGAGATAGAGAGAGAGACACAGAGAGAGAGAGAGAGAGAGAGAGAGAGAGAGAGAGAGAGAGAGAGAGAGAGAGTAGGTGGTAGGAGAGGGAGTGGGAGAGGGAGAGGGAGAGAGATAGCGGGGATGGGAGTGTGTGTGACAGATCTAGAGAATAGGGGATGGGAGAGAAGAGAGTGGGGGGATAAGAGTGTGTGTGTCTATGAAAGAGAGAGATTAGGGGATGGGAGAGAGGAGAGAGAGAATAGGGGATGGAGGATAGAGAGTAGGTAGTGGGAGAGGGAGAGAGTGAGAGTAAAGGATGGGAGAGTGTGTGAGAGGGAGTAGGGGATGGGAGAGAGTGAGAGAGAGAGAGAGTAGGGAGAGGGAGAGGGAGAGAGGGGGATGGGAGAGTGTGTGACAAATATAGAGAGTAGGGGATGGGAGTGTGTGTGTGTGTGTCTATGAAAGAGAGAGAGTGTGACAGTGTGAGAGAGAGTAGGGGTGGTAGAGAGAGAGAATAGAATGAGAGAGATAGAGTGAAAGGATGGGAGAGAGTGAGAGAGAGAGTAGGGGGTGGCAGAGAGAGGGAGAGTCTGAGATGGGAAAGACAGAGTGAAAGGATGGGAGAGAGAGAGAGAGAGAGAGAGAGAGAGAGAGAGAGAGAGAGAGAGAGAGAGAGAGAGAGAGAGAGAGAGAGAGTAGGGGATGGGAGAGAATGTGAGAGAGAGTTGGGAATGGGAGAGAGAGAGAGAGTAAGAGTAGGGGATGGGAGAGAGAGAGAGAGAGAGAGTAGAGAGGGAGGGAGAGAACTTGAGAGAGATGGATAGTAGGCAGTGGGAGAGGGAGAGGGAGAGGAGGAGAGAGAGGGATGGGAGTGCATGTGAGAGATCTAGAGAGTAAGGGATGGGAGAGGGGAGAGAGGGGGGGATGGGAGTGTGTATTTGAAAAAGAGAGAGTTTAGTGGATGGGAGAGGGGAGAGAGAGAGTAGTCAGAGAGAGAGAGAGAGAGAGAGAGAGAGAGAGAGAGAGAGAGAGAGAGAGAGAGAGAGTTGCAGATGGGAGAGAGAGACTAGGTGGTGGGAGAGGGAGAGATGGGTGGATGGGAGTGTGTGTAAGAGAGAGTAGGGGATGAGAGTGAGAGTGAGAGTGAGAGAGAGAATAGGGGATGTGAGAGATTGTGAGAGATAGTAGAGAGATGGAGATAGAGAGAGGGGGATGGGAGAGAAGAGAGAGGGGAGTTGGGAGTGTGTGTGTGTGTCTATGAAAGAGAGAGAGTAGGGGATGGGAGAGATTGTGAGAGTGTGAGAGGGAGTAGGGAGTGGCAAAGAGAGTATGGGATGGGAGAGATAGAGTAAATATATGGGAAAGAGTGTGAGAGAGAGTAGGAGGTGGCAAAGAGAGAGAGACTATGGGATGAGAGAGATAGAGTGAAAGGATGAGAGAGAGAGTGTGAGAGAGAGAGTAGGGGATGGGAGAGAGTGTGAGAGAGAGTTGGGGATTAGAGAGAGAGAGAGAGTAAGAGTAGGGGATGGGGGAGAGAGGGAGAGAGAGAGAGAGAGAGAGAGAGAGAGAGAGAGAGAGAGAGAGAACTTGAGAGAGAGATAGTAGGTAGTGGAGAGGGAGTGGGAGAGGGGGAGAGAGAGGGGACATGGGAGTGTGTATCTCTAAAAGAGAGAGTTTAGGGGATGGGAGAGGGGGGGAGAGAGAGAGTAGCAGATGTGAGAGGGTGTGAGAGAGAGTAAGGGATGGGAGAGAGTAGGGGGATGGGGCGAGAGAGAGAGAGAGAGAGAGAGAGAGAGAGAGAGAGATAGTAGGAAGTGGGAGAGGGAGTATGTGAGTGTGTGTGAGATATCTAAAGAGTAGGAGATGGGAGAAGAGAGAGGGTGAGAGAGGTAGAGAGAGTAGGCAGTGGGAGAGGAAGAGTTAGAGAGAGAGAGAGAGTAGGGGATGTGACAGGGGGAAGAGAGGGTGTAGGGGATGGGAGAGAGAGTAGGGGGAGAGAGAGAGAGAGAGAGAGAGAGAGAGAGAGAGAGAGTAGGGAGGATAGAGAGTAGGGAGGATGGGGAGTGATGTGTTTTCACATAGTGTATACACACTTTATAGTGCGTACGTGCTATAGTGCATACACACTATATGAAATCACCTAAAAATGGTCAAAAAGAAAACTCTAGGGCCCATTTCATCCATTCTCTGCTTTTGGTTTGTTGTGCATTCTGTTATTCTGGTAGAAATCATGGGTTTCAACATAGCAAACACTATTTCAAACACTTTTTCATGCTAGCAAACACCAAATTCAATCATTGGATATGCAATTTGAAGACTTTTTGAATATTCCTTGTATAGAAAAGGTTAGTGCAATCCATTTTAAATATTGTTTGTCGATATATAGATACAAATTTCATTCTAATTTGACATTTTGTTTAATATATAGTGAATTTATTGAAAATTTTATGTTTGAATGAAATGTTTATTTCGAAATGGTTAGAAATTTGACAAGTCGTTTGATATATATTGTGTATTCATTCAAATAATTATAATTTTTATATGTATTTGAATAATTTGTAATTTACACATTTTAAGTAATTCAAATGTTTGAATAATTTGAGATGTAGAAATCATCATCATGCCAAGGAAGAAAC